>OX243812.1:18069408-18254408 GCA_945859605.1 Lumbricus rubellus | reverse complement strand
AGAGAATGCTAGCTGACCTAATTCGTCACAGAAAGCAAAAATGAAGGCAGATAAAAATGGGTGGATGGAAAATAATTATGTCTGAGGAAATAACAAGACTTGGACTAGCATGAACGCGAGCATAGGACAAATGACGAGAAGACAATGGAGTTTATCCTTTTCTACCCATCCCCGACAAACAGCAGGAGGTGATACGGACGATTCTTTGCCGAACAAGTAGCTAATGACAATCATACATTCACTGACACTGCAGTACTTCGCAAGACTGTCTTCGCTCACGGCAACCTGATAATAATGAGTCGTTGACTTTGCATACACTTGTCGGATACTGGCCACACCCACATGTAAAACACAATTCAATTCTCTATCATCTTTTCAGAACGGAATGCTCGTTATAGATTGAAGGTGCGTAAAGTCTGAGAAATTGACACAATTTTCAATAGTTTCGTATACATAAATTTTCATGGAACCACTAATTGTAGGATACTTTGCGTCGCGCACGATGTCAAATTGGTCAATTCAAGTGGTGGTACCGTAATTTGGGAACATGGACAACTTAGCGCCATTCAATTACATGTACAATGTACATACATGTACATATTTTTTGTGCCATGGTAGACGGTCTATATAATTATGTCAAGTCGTGTTTAGAGCTATATTGTTGTTGCGCCTGTAACGATTGACTGTCAAGGTTAAGTAAGGGATAAACCACGCCACGTGCTATACCAAAACTTGTGATTGTAAATGGTAATGGCAGAAACCGCTCTCAAGTGTGACCATATATGCATAGTCTATCGTGAGTCCTCGGACTGCATGAGAAGTCTAGGATTTTTAGGAAAATCTTTATTTCGACGGTTATTGAGTCCATTTTCTGCATTCAAGAAGAGGTTGGACTCTCTATGCGTGAGCTGCTGTTGCGTAAAGCAATATAAGGAATCATGAAACCATACTTTGTTAATTCCAGGTAGACCTATTCCAACATTTTCCAATTTGTCAAACAAGATTTTGATGGTCATTGGAGACTCGACGTCTTAAGTACTTATAGGAAGACTGAGAAGCGTGTTTATTAGAAAATTATGACTTTGTTAGGCTTCTGCTGTTTTAGTTTGCATTTCTGTTTTGCAAATTAGAAAGAGATTGCGCGAGATCACTGCTATGCTATTAAACGCGTTCAATTACTCTGACAGGTGACACGTAAGTTTATTGCACGACATTAACCAACACGTGCTTGTATAATTATATAGGAGTCAAATCAAAAACTTGCTCCTGCAAGGCTACTGCAAGCTTGACGTTTCTCTTGAAATCACAGCGGGCTTCCATCTTCTGTTTTTCCTCCCCTCCTTTCATCCCCTACACTTTCAGGGACTTTTCATTTACCAAATTTAAATTTAGAGTCAGAAATGAGCGATATCGTTAATGAAGACTATAATTAGAAGTAGGAATTGCTTCAACATTCAAAAACAAAATTAAGAATTAATTGATCAAGGAATTATTTTCAGGGGCAAAATTATGAAGGAAATTCGGAATAAATTTCAGAAGTCAATTGATTTTAATTCTTGTGGCGCTTAAGTTGAGATTAAGTATTAATGCAAAATCGTATGTGATCCGAACACATAAGGCACTGAAAATCTTTGGTTGAAAGGAAGGTGCTGCTCATAGGCGTGTTATCAACTTTGGCTTTCGTTTCCTAATAATAAATTGCCCCATGTGCGTACCAACGACTTCGTCGACTTCAGCTGCGCACAGCCAGTAGCGGCCCTAGGGGGGGGCTAAAGCCCCTCAAAAAGGCCATCAATTTTTCCCCATATAAAAATAAAATATTTTGACGATTAGCCCCCAAAATTAACCAGTTGGCTAAAAACAAGTCGTCAGAAATTTTGGCGAATGAAAATGGAAAATTTCCTCCCGAGTTCAGCCCCCCAAAACTGACACCCTGGCGCCGCTACTGCGCACAGCATTAAATTTTTCCTTCCATTCTTCTATATAATTATCAATTATGAGTTAATCGAGGATATTCACCGGAAGGAAGCCTGTTTACCCGGTTTGAGAGTTTCCCAATTTAATGAAGCTACGGGTATAGGCAGTGGTAAAAGTGTAAAATCATGGGCCCCGGATCTTTAAATATATTCGGGCCCCCATAAATTTGTGATGGGCCCTCCGCAAAGTTATATCTTGTTAATTATTTATAATAATTACTAAAAAAATGAAAAGCGCAATGCAAGTGAATATTATTGCATACAATTATTGCATACAATTTTGACCATATAACAATATTTAAAGCGATTTAATTGATTGAACTTGAAGTGATTATCTTAAAAAGGAAGGAAAAGAAAGATACTGTAAGAATCAAGAGCAATTTCACTTTAGACGTCAAGTTTAATAAAATACGCTCCGATTATGGGGGTCATATTGGGAGATCCGGATCTCATAAAAATCACTATGGGGCCCCGGATCTAAATTTTTACACATTCAAGGGCCCCGGATGCATATAGGCATTCCGTACCCGATTTCGTAGCATTGCAGGACATAACGGTTTTTCATTGGCCGGTTCCAGATTATGAATATTCATAACCAATGACGTGTTTAGTGCCTTCTCGTGCGCTGTTGTTGCTGCTGTTGTTGGCATACGTGGGAAAATGGCCGATTGCGGTGCGCATAAAGTTATAAGTAGTTTCCATTCGATTGTGTGTGAAGTGTTAAGGTAGACTTCTAATCAGAGCAAAAATAAAATGCAAAGGTTACGCGTTGTTACGTGCGTGCTAGCGAATATGTCGTACACCAACTCATCGCTTCAATTATAATAACAGGCCAGCTAACAGGCCTATGTGATGCATCAGGCGTCTGCTTCGTTGAATCAACCGCCTCCTGCGATACCAAAAATCAAAACTGCGCTACAGAAGTCATTACATTAGATTTGACTAAACTCGGTTGCCTAAATTCGCACCAGTTGAAATTAGTGTTTCACACATTCCCAATTGTAACTTTAAAAGCTCTAGTTTTATTCAGTTTTCGTGAACTATCTCATTTTCCATGCCTACTGTTCGACAACCAGTAATATTTCGAGCTTAAGCAAAGTAGGCCTAGTTCATGTCAATCTCAGTTCTAGTGAAAATCATCCTAAATTTGAAACCTATGTGTAGTCCATGCGCAATTGCATAGGCCTATAGGCCTAGATACGTTTTATGAAGATGTGAGACGGTTATCTTCATTAAAATTATTCAAATTTGATTATTTTGAATCATGAATCAGAACCCTTTGCATCCACGTTCACCGACCTTCTAATTCCACGTGCTGACTTCCTGACAGAAATAGCCTAGATTTGTAATAACACTTCTGTGAAGTTAAAATCTAGCAAAAAGGTCATTGTCCTCCGATTGGAAGTAATTTAACGTGGAGGATGGGAAAGGAAAAAAAGGGTTGTGGCGTTAGGCAGTTCTAAAAATTCCTTAAACAGTCCTGCAAGAGTGAACGTTACTGCTGAATTATGAATAGCCTAAGTGGGCCTGCCAATAAAAGCATTAATATGAATGCAAGTAGCCTTATGGCTTTACATAATAGAAAGGCATTTGCTAAAAAACATCAGTGTTACTCTGTTATCATTGCTCATCAATAAATAATATTATCTATATTCAACAATACGGTTGACAGGCCGCAACCTATAGTATAATGACAATTATTTTGTCACCATTCGGACATAGCGAAGTCCCAACATTTATGGCCTGACCTACCTGCCAATTGCTTACATTTTAAATACAATTATTAAACTAAAATCGGGTGTTTAAAATTTCGGGTGAGGAAGTATAATAATAATTTCGTCCATTCAACAATCCGGTTGAAAGACCGCAATCGGTTACAGTGTACAATTACGCAGTTGAAACAGTTAGCAGGAACTCAGATTACAGAATACATGAATCTTAACTATACTAGCTGAACAGACAGCCTGCACTAGGTTACATGGAGCTAAAAGCAGCTTAATTACAAAGCATATCCACCCAATAATAAATCACGCAACGCAGCTTTATCACGTTATATGCAAAACTGTTTTGGTGTAGGGCCTGTAGGCTATCTATTTATTAAAGCACTTTATAAATCTTAGCAGGTAACTGCCATATACATTGTAGCCTATTAGGCCTCATGCATGGACGCAAAGGCTGCGAGTTATTGAACATAATAGCCTAAAATTATTGCCAACGCGAGCCGCAAATTCTGTAAGCAAAACGTGCTTACTGGTGTCACTGGTTATGAATAATCATAATATGGGATCGGCCAATGAGAAGGCGCTTAAGGCTGACAATGCTACGAAATCGGGTACGGAATGCCTATATGCTTCCCGGATCGGAGATCCGGGGAGATCCGTCTCACTTTTTACACTGGGTATAGGTCCACTCAGCATGCCACGTGCCATGCAGTGATAAAGACAGAACATGTGGAGCAACACTTGCCTGGAATACAATATGATTGCGCTTATGCCACGCTTGCACAAAGAAGCGCAACAAAAAATTTCCACAAAGAACAAAGGACTGTCTGAGGATATTTAATCTGCGACACTGAGGACTTTATAGAATGAATTTTTCAGTAGTACCAAGTTGAATCCTGACTGATGAACAAAAATCACACAAGAAAATCTCCGGAGATAAGACTGTTATTGAAAGTGACAAGGATGTCTTGTCGTAACGTCTTTTACTGAACGGAAATTAATAATAAAAGCTTTTTTGGAAAGATAAAATAAGAACTAAAATTGATTGTGAAATAGGCCTTAATTAGAAATGAGTATATAAGACAAATAAAAGGTGATGTAATATTAGAATTGGAAGGTACGTACAATCGTACATTGAACTTTCAAGAACACAACTTATTTAAAATCTAATTAGATTTGGAAGGTACGTACAATCGTACATTCAACTTTCAAGAACACAACTTATTTAAAATCAAATTAGAATTGGAAGGCACGTACAATCTTACATTCAACTTTCAAGAACACAACTTATTTAAAATTTATATAGGAATTATTTTCAGCAGTGATACATGTATGTCACTGCTCTCCTATCCTATCCTCTCCTCTCCTATCCTATCCTATCATCTCCTATCCTCTCCATTCCTCTTCTCTGATCTCTTCAGCTCTGCTAAGCCTACTCTCTTATTCTCCTCTCTCACCCTCTCTTCTCTCCGTTCCTCGCCTCTGCTCTTCTCTCTTCTTCTATTCTCTCCGTTCCTTTTTCTATCTACTCCCTCATCCTCACCTTTCTTCTCCTTATTCTTCCCCTCTTCTCCCCTCTTCTCCTAACCGCTTCTCTTTCTCTTATCCTCAATGCTACTCTTCTTTCCTTTCGATCCCCCATCCATTCTCGTCTACTTGCTTTTTCCTTTCTCTTCTCATCTCCTCCGATGTATTCTCTTCTCTTCTGTCTTCTTCTCCGCTCCTCTCCTTTTTTCTGCTCTCCTATCCTCCCATCTCTTCTCCTGCTTTGTCCTATAGTCCTGATGTCTGCTGTCTATTTGTCCTTACTCCTGTCATGAAATTCTTGGAAGTAGTGATAGATCTAATGTTTGGTTAGTTGAACGACATCATCGAGGGCAAATAACCCCCACCCCCCAAAAAAACAAATCGGGCAAGTCTGTTTTTTCGGGCAAGCAGACCCGTGAAAATAGTTTTTAAAAATCTAAAAATAGTAGATCTATTTTTCACGAGATTTCAACCCCATGCATGACTAAAACAAAGGTCTGGGAAAAATTGTATTTCCCACCGCGAGATTTCAACCCACGAAGTAATTTATTCCTGATCTATTTCTCGGGCAGAAGTAAAATCTTGGCCTTCCCAAGAACTGCTGAAATCTCCCGTATAGCCTACGCCTATGGTCTTGAGTCTCGCCTTGAGAGTGTCGAAACTAGTAGATGAACGAATTGGGATCATCTGCGGTTGAGAAAGCAAAGTCATCGAGAAAGGTTTTGACCTTCACATTTGAAGGTCACTTCTCATCTCCGACCTAAAAAATGGTCTGCTTGAGATGACGACACACCAACATAGCATGATAGCATAAGCTGTGAGGTACTATACGATGCCGCTTCAGAGACCAGTACACACGCAATTGAAGCCAGGTTATGTACTTCATTGGACTACGGGAAGCCAGTGCAACAGGATGCAACGGTCACTCAAGGTTGTTGTTGTGCTTGGTCTTATATATAAATTAGGCCTATATATATAAAAGTATAATATATATATAATTTGAAATTCTTGGAAGTAGAGATAGATATAATGTTTGATTAGTCGAACGATATCACAGAGGGCAAATGCCCCCCACACACACACAAAAAGTTTTAGAGAGAGAGACAGCGACAGAGAGACAGAGACGATTCGAAGCGGAAGGAGGGAAGAGAAAATTAATGAGAGTTAGAGATACAAAATCATGCAGAAAGACAGGCAAACCTAATGCGCACGCGCACATGCACAAAGTTAAAGACAGAGACAGGCAGATACCTAGAGATAGATAGACAGACAGATACTTGAACGCACCTTGATGGGTACACAGACGGACACAAGGAGGAGGTCAGCAGATGCGAGACTGACAAGAAGGATGTTCGTGACGTTGTGCATCCGACGAAATCTCGCCACGCAGACGATGACGAGACTGTTTCCGACGGCGCCCAAGATGAAAGTCAATCCGTAGACAATGGACACAGGTACCAATTCAGACAATGGCAGGTCGGACATCGAATCGTAATAGTCGTACTGGTATTCTTCGTCCACGGAATCATCGGTGGTGGAATTATTCCGACCGACGCCGTCTTCCGAACCGGTCTCTACCGCAACCGTTGTACTTTCCGATGACATTGTTTTACCTTTTACTATATACAATAATTTAAATCTGTCCGTTGATGGTTAGTATCTTATTTCTTTATTTACAGTCCTTGGCTCATTTTTGGTATCCTGTGTCACCTACTGTTTGTTGTTGTGTTCTGCTCTTTAAGTCAGAGCTCGCGTTTTTCGTTTCAGTTGACTATTTTTCACGTTCAAAAGCGGAGTTTTTAAAACCAAGCCCAAGTTGTAGACAAGTTCTTGTTTCAGATGTATGGCCTAAGCTCTTGCTGTGTTTTCTTTTGTAGGCGGTGTTCTCACAATTTTAGAACCTGATTTCGTTCGTTGCAGCTTAAGCATTAAACTGTCAAATTCACCTGCGGCTGGGCACGGTGCAGTATCTCACTTAAAGAACTATGACAGATTTACTTTCAAAGAGTGCAAGACGAGGAGTTGAAACGTCAGTTAATTCTATCCGCCTGTACACAGTGTACAGAATAAAAGGTCTAAGACGACGAAAGAGCAGTTCTTTCCGGTCCAAAAAACTAGCGGAAAGTAGTCATCTGAAACCCGATGAACCACTGTGTTGTCAAAGGGTTCAGTTCGTCTCATGTGTAAATTCAATCTGTGGCAATCATAGGAGGCGACGTGACAAGCAGAAGCAGCGCTGTCTAACTCCTACGCGACTCGCCTTCCTCACATATTCACCCGATGCTGCTGTGCGTAAGTAGGGTCGTCCG
The DNA here is from genome assembly GCA_945859605.1 of Lumbricus rubellus. Lineage (NCBI taxonomy): Eukaryota > Metazoa > Annelida > Clitellata > Crassiclitellata > Lumbricidae > Lumbricus > Lumbricus rubellus. The sequence goes on along the minus strand of OX243812.1, from coordinate 18,246,875 downwards.
CGCCTTATAAGCGATTCGCATCCTCGGCTGCGGGCAAGTCACAGCATTTTCTATCGACGAAAAATAGATCAGGCTGATTTAGATCTGATGGGAAAAAGCTTCAAAAAGGAATGCAGAGCAGCGACGACGTGATTATGTACACAAAGTGGTCGAAAAAGAAAAAAAAACGAGCACTAACTCGAAAATAAATGCACACGATGACTGCATATTTGTGCATAAAAAACATAGGTCAAAGATCGCTGGAAACTGAATGAAATAAAAGTCTATGCATAATATTTAGGCAACCGAGCATTAAGTAAAATATAAATCAGAGAAAGAAGTTAGATCTGCTATTAGATCGAGCTGTCTACAACTGAGCTCAAGCAAGTAAGTAAGAGTAGTAATGAAATCATCCAAAAAGTGTAGGGCCACTCAGAAATGCAGCTTCCATTCACATTTAGGCTAAGTTAGATCGGTTGAAGTATAAAACGTAAATTAGCAATCAACGCACTGATGAAAACGGCGGAAGTAAAATAGTATCAACTGGAAGTATCGACGTAGGCCATATATATTATATAGGCCTACATTATACAAGTTAAGTTAACTAAAAAGTTAATTGAGTCAGGAAAGAAAACTGAATGGAACACCAAATACTGAAATTGATGATGATGATGATGATGATGATTATGATGGTGGTGGTGTTGGTGTTGGTGGTGGTGGTTGCACTGGTTGGTGGTGGTGGTGGTGGTGGTGGTGGTGGTGGTGGTGGTGGTGGTGGTGGTGGTGGCGGTGGCGGTGGTGATGATGATTACGACGACGACTATGACGACAACGACGATGATAATAATTGCTCGGATGATAATGATAACATTAACTTAGCAAATCCATCAGGCGTACGGCAATTCTCCGGAGCTAGTTTGAAAATCTCGAACTCGTGTAACTTCGTACAAAAAAATTACGTCCATGGTCCGTATATACGCAGGCTTAATAGGAAAGAATGGGCTTCCCGTGTGTGTGCGTGTGTGTGTATGTGTGTGTGTGTGTGTGTATGTGAACGATGAGGTGTTTACAAGATGGCTGCACTTTTTCTGTCTCAGGACTATAGATAATTGAATATCCATCCAGCGCCGTTCTTGGTCCATGTCTTTCTCTGCGAGATCGTGTTTCGTGTTTTCCATGAATTCATGTCTTTTATTGTCTTGCTCGGCTTCGTGTTCTCTCCACGTGACAAAATAATGTCCGTGCTAGTAATCTTTTGTCGTCCATTCTTGTTACATAACCAAACCATTTCAGTTTTATTTGTCTGTTTCTACAGGCATGGAGTGTTTCTCTCTCTGTCCCAGCTGTTTCCGGATTACCTCATTACGAATCCTGTCTCGTCTTATCCTTCCTCCTCCGCTATTCCTCTTCCTCTGCAGCTCATTTCCGCCTCTAGAACTCTCCGTTCAAACTCCTTCCGTAAGCACGAATAGGCCTATTCAGATCCGTACATAAGGAGGTCCACTAGAGTGACAATGCCCTGTATACATTTCCATTTTCAAAGGTAGACCTATATTGTTTATGCTGTTCCTCCGCATCCTATAGGCTACTCAATCTTCCAAACATCGCTAACGCTAATAAGTCAATCGTATACGTTTCATGATCTTTGTACAAAATGTACACTGGCCATATTCATCCGTCAACAAATCTTCAAGATACACAAACTCTGTGACTTGCTTCAGCTCGTCTCTTATATGACTTGTAATTAACCTATTAATTACTGTTTGTCCAATGATAGCTTTTTACTTGTGCTATCGAATTAACCATCGCGTATACCGCACTAGATAATTATGGGCCTAGTTTTGCAATCGTTGACGACATTATTTCCTGCGTTTTACTCATGACGTCAGCAGAAATGCGGTTGCGCGTGCCTGGTCTGTACATATTATATAGTTCAATGAATACCTACTGCACAGAAATGGCCCTGTGTTCGCCATTCTAGAGACTTTCTCAGCGAGTCAAGAACGCCCTTGACGACAACGTCAAATACCGTAGGGCTTCAAAGTGACGCTTTGCCGTCATATGAGGGCTTTGTAGATAGACATATATATTGGTACGGGTAGATATATAATATGTCATATATATATATATATATATATATGAGAGAGAGCTTAGACAGTGGCAGACAGAGAGAGCGACATAGACAGAGATACATGCAGAGACAGGGACGACATCAACAAAGTCAGATAAAGACAGACAGAGACACGGACAGAGACAGGGGCAGGGACAGGGTCAGGGACAGAGAGAAAGACAGAGAGACAGAGAGACAGTGAGATAGACAGAGACAGACAGAGATAGACAGAGACAGACAGACAAAGAGAGACAGAGAGACAGACAGACAGACAGACAGAGAGAGAAAAAAAGAGAGATATGCTATACAGAATGCATGTTACAGATTATGACCTCTAATGGTCTTTCATGCACGTTCTACCAGATAGCCACCGTTGACATGCAGCAGGTCTAATATTGCATGCAACAGAACAGTCCCATTGATTTTTAAAAATAATTTTTATATTTTTATATTTTGAGTAAATGAGGAAACACACAATGCTGCTGTCATTTATAAATGAATAATGCATAAACATGACTGTGTTTATTGCATTCTGGATATAACTCCATCGGCAATAAATTTGACCTTGTAATTATAGACTTCCATTAAAATATAACGGAGGATATAATGTGCATAAAACTGGAGGAAAGATCCGATCATTATAATACGCAGGCGAGTCAGACGACTGATCAGAGCCGCATAATAATATTATGGTGAGGATTATACATCTTCAGGTATGGCCGTATATATGTTGCTTCAGCTTCAAGGCGGATGGTTGACCTCCTCGGCTAAGCCATGCTAATGAGACCAATTTTCTGCGTTTATGTTACACGTGGCTATAGACATGTAGACATGTATAAGATCTATGTAGTGTCTGAGTAGCAATTTCCTATCGCAGTATAGAGCAGAACTGTTTTATGTTCTGGAAAAAAAATAAGTGACCTATTTATGACGGTATACAGCTGTTCAGGCGCATGCATCTTTGTGTTTGTGCACGTATGCACGTATGCAGGGCATTTGTTTATATGTTTGTATGCATCTTGTATGTTTTAAAAGGTTCATTTATTACAAGAAAGATACACTTTGTGGGAATGAGGTAGTACAACAAGTAGTTCAACAGATAAAGCTATAGAGATATTGCAATCGCATAAGAAAGAAAGGTTATTAGCAAGCTATAGATGCACAACTAGAAACATACCGGGTATATGGGAACACCTATAGGCCTATTTCTTGTAACATGAGTCGTGAGGAACTTCACAGCACGCTATAGGGATGATTTCGTGAACATTGGTCACTCTGATGCCACGAATATAATTGAAATTGAAGTGGATCGGACATTTCTTGTGGATCAGTGACCAGAAAAATTCCGTCAGTGCAATGGACATAAATTTGACCAAGAAAGAAGGAAGGAAATTGAAATCACTTAATGAAAATTAAGGCGCAAAAATAAGATGTTAAATAAGCGGCGTAATAATTATCTAAGTCATGTCCAGTTGTCACTTGTCTACATCAAATTCTAAAAGTGAATAGGTGATTCAGAAAGTAAGTGATTTGAACAAATAGATCTGAAATATTATGATTGCGGAGGAACACTGTGCGAAAACTCCATTGACATCTGACTGTGAGAGCCAGACAAATTGAAAAGTTTAGTAACTCCACGGTTCCACCACTGCTCTAAACTTTGGCAGTGCCAGACCCAAGAAGCCTGGAGATAAGAACATGGTGACACGATTTGACATGGTGTCGTTACATTGCAACAGGTTAGACAAGTTTAGTTCTTTGAATATATGATACCATTCAACCTATCTTGTGCCTGGATCAAACAAAATGTCAGCAAGCGAAAGGCAGCTCAAATTTTGACAGCAGCTGCCAAAATCTGATTTTGCAAATAGGATTAAAAATAATTGGCCATCACTTATGGTATCTCGACGAAGAAATTGCGTCACTTAGGCTATAGTTTGTTTTTTGAGAAACTTTCACAAAACTAACGTCTGGTGGTAGCACAAAATATTGAAATAGTCCAAACAGTTAGCGCAAGAATCAAAGCCTGTACGATAGGCCCTAAACCGGTTGACCCCATCAAAGGACATTCGAAATATTCAATGGTTATGCTTCTAGACTTTTCTGTGAGGCATTGCGATTAGATACACAATTTACTCATTCACGAATGTGTTGATAAATGGAATGAATTTGCAAAATATCATGATGGGTGCTAAAAACTAAAAAGATTGTCAAGGCTCTTAAAGTTGTCAGAGGCAGAGCCCCATGTTGTAGAAGACCATCAGAAATAATTGTCAAATTAGAAGAAGCGCAAAGTTTTTCTGAATGTATAGACTTGTTTTTCTTTAGTAAATAAGTGAAAGTATTTGGTTCTATGCTTTCCAACAAGTCTTAATTAATTCTAAACGTATAGACACTATAGCTCCTTATGCATTGCATCATGGGTACACACTGATGTTTTGCTTATTATGTTCGTAAAAATTCAATTCAAATTTGACAAAATGGGTCAAAGCATTATTTTTTTTCTCGAGTATTAATAATAAAATTATTATCATTATCATCATTATTTTTGTATTATGTATATTTTTGTATTATGGGAGCTATTTTGGAGTTAATTATTACTATTTATTATTTATCTATGTATTCATTTACTTACTTACAATATTGTTTAAATTGTAATCTGCCCACCTGGGTAACAGGCTGGGTTGTGTGTAGCCTATGTCTGTCTTTTAATCCTACAGACAGAGGTCTACATTGTCCGTTTGTCTGTCTGTCCGTCAGTCTGTTTGTTTTTTTTGTAATGACTGCGCGTCTGTTATACATAGGCCTACTGACAGTAACAGAAAGAGATACTCGTAGACAGGCACGTAGGCAGATATACATGTGCAGACAGGCATACAAAACCTGGCAACTGGGGCAAAGTGCGTCTGCCATCAGAAGTACCGGTACTATTGTTGAGCACCGATTGTTATTAATGTCGCAGACAATTATTGGCGATTCTTGGAATGACTGCATTACAGTGAACAGCAGACGGCGTTTGGATTTGGTTCGAACTTTCAACGCCATGTAGGCTAGTGTCTAGGTGCAGAGTCGGCATCTAGACATTTTGCATCTTTCTAATAAGTGCGCGTGCACTTTTTCACTACCAAAGGACAATAACTTGCTTCGCTACTAAGGCCGCGTGCATTTCGATCTGTGACCAAGTAGGCTACATGTGCATCTTGATTTCACTGCTAAGAACACTTATTTTACACTTTGCACCAATCTCCATACGGCGTATTACAATGAGGTTCAGGGACACAATAAATGTCCTTTATATATATATGGGGGTGCTCGATAGTACAGCGGTTAGCGCGCTGGACTGTCGACCGAAAGGTCGGGGGTTCAAATCCCCGCCGGAGCAGAAATTTGCAACGAGATTTCTGTTCCACAAGCACCCCCTAGCCGACTCAGCTATGATGAGTACACTGACCTCACGGTTAGTGGATGATGAGACGGCGAGGGAGAGGATTGGCCACCGCCCTCATATGCCGAGGCCTTGAAAATGAAGGCGCTAACACTTCATCCCCATTGGCTAGCCCTCCGGGCTAGCTAGACGGGATATCATCATCATCATATATATAGGTAGTAATTTGGATATTCCGAGAAAATAAAAAAAAATTGAATACCCCCTCTTCATGGAGACAACTCAGAGGCACGTGACAATACCTTTCGACGGATATGAGGTAATGATTCTATTTCGCGGAATCAGACAGGCTAACAAGATGTCTGAACAACACGGTTCCACTGCTCGACTCATTCTTGCTCTTGTCTTTCTTCAATACCCAAGTCAATTTTTCCGATGTTTAGAAATTTATTTATGCATTTTAATATATATAAATATAATAAAATTATATTCTTGCTGTTCTTAAGTCTGACTATTCATCAGTCTCATTGTTTGTCGCTATTCTGTCCACCTGCCTGTCAATCAATGTATGAATGTATCTATCTATCATTTGTCTGTCGCTATGTCTGCCTCTCTGTCAGTCTATCTGTCTTCATCTATTCCAGCCTCACCGTATAGCATCGTCCTTGCTAAACATAGTTCACACAGATTTAACACAGCAGCTAATAATAGCATTATTTTCTAAAACATCTGCCACAAAAGCCGTTTAAAGCGGCGGTGAATACGACAAAAATAATCAGCATGTCCTTCAACATGTATTCACCCAATCCTCGCTCCTCTCTAATCCCGCACACTTAGGTTACACCCGTGGCTCTTAGTCCACTTTTTCCGATCGATTCGTCCTTCTCCAATTGCTGTTCCCTTGAACCTCTTTCCAGTTTCCTTCCAGCCGTGCAAAGGACGCTAAGCATGGTAATTTATTCCACCTATGCCCGGCGGGAGTGGAGAGGAGTGGAGTGTCGTCTGTGAGCTGTCGTAATTAATAGAAGCAATGAAACACTACACTGTAGTGCTGTAGTGTTCCAATTCACGATCGTCGTAGTCATCGGATGTAATGAAGCGGTAGAGACGGAAGAAGGGACTGACGGAAAGACAGATGGATGGACGACTGAGCACATGTTAGCCTACACACCGACTGCATAATAATGTGAATGCAATACACAGAGCATGCAGACAGAAGAGAGGCAAATAGTGTGTGCATGCAAATAGTATACAGGCAGACAGGCAGACGGACAGATAGGTTGATATCATTGGCAGGCAAATATCATACAGAAAGGCAGACAGACGGACAGATAGAGGCAAACAGGTGGAGAGTGAGTAGAGACTACTAGAGAGAGATAGACAGAGACAGAGACAAAGGACAGATAAAAAAACAGAGACAGAGACAGAGAGACAGAAACAGAGAGAGACAGAGATACAGAGAAGAGAAAAGACAGAGAAGAGAAAAGACAGAGAGACAGAGACAGAGTAGCGACAGAGAAACAGAGACAGACCGACAGAGACACAGGTACAGACACAGACGGAGACAAAGACAGATAGTCGAATAAAGCGATAGGGTTTATCTGTATAATGTGTATGTGGCTTATGCATGGCAGAATAAGAGACAAAAGCGGAACGAAACTCACATTATACACGATACGAAACAAAGAGGCAATCTCGACCTTGCAGCATCGCATGATCTTAATATATTCATTAGAAATACCGTCATCAATAATAACAATATCATCATCACCATCATTGTGATCGGTGTTGCTATTTTTATTATATACTATAGCCTAATTATCATCATTATTGGCATTGCTATTTTTAAGATTAGACTCTATTATTATTATCAATTGTTTTATATTTTATTATTATTATTAATTATTAATTATTTTTATTATCATTATTATTATTATTAGTATTATTAGTATTATTATTATTATTATTATTGTTGTTGTTGTCACTATAATTGTTATTACTGGTATTTTCTCAAATACACACAGCGTCTAATACCTTGAGTGAGTGAGACGACAAAATGCTCCGGATTTCGCAATAACCCTTCGAGTTTAAGCAGCCAGAGGAAAAGAGAATTGCTGCGTGAGACGACTTCATTTTAAACTGCAACTGGAAAGATGACACGTTATTTCCAGATAAATGTATTAGAGCGCAGCTTCCAATTACAAATGCAATCTCCACTCGATATCTTTGCTGCTTGCATTCACTAGCCTGACTACAGTTGGTTTGTCTCCATTTCCGGATGGAATGACTCGTGTCGATTGGACAAAGCATCGTACATAGCATGCAAATGCGACGCGGAAATCTAAGAAGATTCGTGGAAATACGGATTACATGTGAAAAAGTTTCTTCCGATGACTGAAAGATTAAAGATGCGGTTGAAATACGAAAAGGAGAATTTAAAAGCAAGTGAAACACTGCTTGGCTTAGAGTTCACATCCACAGTGGCCTTTGAATACGCACTTCAGAGTCTGTAGCTCTATAGTGGTATAGAGTCTATACCAATGTAGGATGTATAGGTGCATGCATGGGTGTATAGTGGGTATGTTCGTTGCCTTGCAGTCGCAGGTTTGTAGGTTCGATGTATGTGTATAAATTATGTAGAAATTTATGCATACATGAATGTAGACTATGTATGTTTGTATGCACGTACTATTACCATTATTATTATTTAGAATTTTTATATGAGCTAGGTGTGTATATAAACCAAGCCGTCTCGTAGGGACCTTGGGCAAGACCTTCACTCGCAATTGCTCAGCGCTTCGGTGTGAAACTCCGATTCAGTGTCCGCGCTGTTGTCGGAAGCGCTCCTGAGTAGGAATTTCCAAGGTGGTGCTATAACAAGTGTGCATAGGCCTATATACATAATAATAATTTCTATGACGCTCATGCCTATAGCCAAAAGATCAATGCATTGACCAATATATATGCATATACAATACATGCATATAATATACACGTAGTATAAATCGGAGACTTTGCAGCGTTTTATATGCTAAGCGCTTCCGTGCATATAATGCGTTTAATCGTTTATGTAAAATATGGCAGAGACTAAATACGGTAGAGTTACGCTCAGCGATTACGGACGAGAGATTTTCTGCGTTTGATCTATCACAAAGAGCTGCTGCTGCTGCAGCTGTTCTCGTGACCACCAATATTCATGCATTCTTGCACTAATTCATTCACTCATCCGTCCATCGTATACCATCTAATCATTCGGCTATTCTCCATTCTGTTCTATAGATACATGTGTTTTCATCTGTCCATCTATTCATCCGTTTATTCTGCGATGCATTCATTCATCCTTCTATCCGTGAGGCAGTTTCATCTTCGTTCACTCAGTTCGTTGGTTCCCTCATTCAGCTGTCCATGCATTCGTTCATTTATTCGTTCATTCATTCAGCTGTTCATTCATTCATTCATTCGTTCATTCATCCATTCATTTATTCGCTTAGACTCTATTTGTTTATTTCATTCAGTTGTTCATGTACCGGTATTATTCGTTCATTCATTCGTTCATTCATTCGTTCGTTCATTCATTCATTCATTCATTCATTCATTTGTTCCTTTATTCGTTTTGTGTTCATTCATTCATTCATCTATTGAGCCAATTATTGACTTGGTCTTTCATTCGTTCACTTGTCTATTACTTGCTTCCACAATGCATTCATTCAATCAATCCGCCAAAAGGCATTAGCACATTTTTGATGGCTTGCTAAGCTACAGCGTGCTGGCTCATTTGGGGACCTGAACTTATAGACGGCAGCATGCAGGCACCTATAGGCTACACTGCCGCCGGTCTATGCTGCGTGATAATTCGATCGATATGAGGGCGCTAAATAAATGAACCTATAAGCCTCGAGACCAGACTGACTGCCATGGCTTTGCTCAGTGAGGCGTTTGGGAATGATGTGTGGAACACGCTTTGATAGATGGTATACGGATGAGTCTCTGTGTATGGAACTCAATCCATTCCCATCGGCTTATACGGTATACTGCATGCAGTGTTATAAGGTTACAATGCAGCTTCCAATAGGTTTATGGTTTTCAGTGTAATACTTTCGATAAGGTCGTCATGTTACTTCACATTAAAATGCAGTTTAAATGAAGCTCATGCATGCTTTCATAAGATGACATTGTTATTATCTAATGAGTTGCATATGTGTAATGTGCTGTTTTATTAAGTAGGATTAAATTCCACTTTGAAATGAGTTGCATGTGTATTGTGTAATGTCTTACTCAATATTAAATTGTTACATGTACTTTCCAATGGGTTGCATGTGTAATATGTTACCTTAGGCTACATAATGTTACATTGTTACGTCCCATTGCATTGTAGTTTTACTGTTTTACTTCCCCATGTGTTCCAATGGTATTACTTCGTAACAATGGCGTGTCCGGATATTTCGACTGACGATGAAAAACAACTAATGAAATATATGATGTTTTTAATATGCACCGTTGAAAACTCAGACAGGAGGTGAATGCACACACAATGTAGCCTAAATATACACAGCATTATTCAAAGGCCTGCTGTCATACTGTAAATATATACAACATTATTCAAAGAGTACTGTCATAGTTTTATATAGGTTATGCATACATGTATTATAACATTATCAACTATAGATATATGCATATGATACCTCAAAAATATCAATTAAGCTTATAACGTTCATCAAAGGAAGCGGTGCCTAGAATCGTATACAGAAATAGATGTGTTTAGAACCTGGATATGGTTTGTATTTTTCAAAACAGATCGTCTTCAGTGGATGGAGCGATATTTGATCGACATTCGTCCTTTTTCCCTTCTCTATGCCGGTCAGTCGATCCGTTTTCTCTGGAGGGTGTTTCCTAATGCATCATCCGACTTCCATCTTTTGGCGTGGAAGCTCGTGCTTTAGTTGGAAGAGGAGGAGTAGAAGGAATAGGAGGAGTAGGATGGAGGAGGAGAGTGAGGAAATGGAACAACAAGGGAAAAGGAGTAAAATGGATTGAGGCGAAGGAAAAGAAACTGGATATTGAAAAAATGGGAGCAAGCAGTTGGACGGTAAAATTAGACGTGGAAACTATAAATATTTTGATATTGACTATGGTCTAGTTAGGCTGATGTAGGCCTTCGTTTATAATCACGTTGATCATAACAAACATTGTTTAGCCGTCTCTAACTACAGGAATGAAAAAAGTGATAGCTTTGAATTGACCGATTTTCTTATCCTTCATAGCAGGGTTGCTCAGGCAGATTTTTAGGTGAGTAGGCTACACGCAGCTGCCGAAAGAATCGACTTTTTCGGCAAAAGTCTCTGACGACTTTTTTTAGTCATCACATGTTTTTCAGACTTTTCCGCACGGCAAACGTTCAACACTGCGCAAAAACAACCTAATTTCAAGTTTTCACATCTAAAATCGAGATCTTCTGCTGTTTTATACTCGTCATTTGATTTCTAGTAACTTTTTACTTTGCTCTTTGTAAGTACACGCTGTATACACGCGTATATCATCGCGTATATCCTCGTTTTTGGAACCAGGCTACGTACACGATGTCAAATTTTCTTGAGGAGATTTAGTTCACGCTTATCTCTCAACTGTTCAGCTGTACTTAACGAGACTCAGTGTGAACATCTTTATATAGATATATACAAATACATATGTATATAGATATAAAATGGAAATCAAGAACGCTTCTAAAGTAAGTAGTCAGTTTAGGGTCGATTTGTGTTGTCTTTGGCTTAACTCTTTACCGATCGGCGTGAACTAAAATGCATGGAAAACATATGTAGCTGGTCTTTAAAGGGTTAAATAGGACGGTTCCAGAACATTGTGAGACAACGCTATGGAAACTTTGAAAAGATTAGGCCTAGAAGGCTTTCAATGAAGCAAAATATCTGCGGTTGACAGGTTGAAAGGAAACAAAAATTACATGACAAGCGTCGTCAGCTCAGATTAATTGCGAATACCGTTTCGAAGATTATGTTGAATGAAATCGAAAGTAGATGATTTTTATGGGCAATTGTTTGACAAATCATCGTCATTAGACAGAGATGGGTTTTAGGCCGATTTTGATTGATCTATACAACGTGCGCAACAGAGGAGATAATTGCTTTTAGCGACAAAGAGACAGAGAGATAGAGAGAAAGGGATGGAGAATGGGAGAGAGAGGAGGACATAAAAGATTGATAGAAATATAGAAGAAAAAAAGGAGACAGAGAGCGGCAGGGAGAAAGAAAGAGAGCGAAATATAGAGGGAGGAAAGAGAGGGGAAAATACAGGGAGAAAAGGAGTGAAGAGCGAGACAGTGAAACAGAGAGAGAGACAGAGGTAGACATAAAGAGAGAGGGGATGAAAGAAGAAGACACGGAGAAAAGACCGACATACAGACAGATAGACAGACAGACATACAGACAGACAGACATACATACAGACAGATAGACATACAAACAGACAGACAGAAAGACAGACAGAGAGAGACAGACATACAGAAAGACAGATAGACATACAGACAGACAGACAGATAGACATACATACAAACAGACAGACAGACAGGCATAGAGGTTGACGATGCGTGAGATATATTTAGCACCAAACATCAAATCACTGATGCGACACATTTTTTGTCACGCGATGAAATAATGTGATTGCAAATCTCATTCAATATAATTGTTCCTTCGATAATAAGCTGATAAGTAAAACAATAGATGAGATATTTCATGGTTCGATGATCGACCATTGCAAGATGAACAGTTTTAAAGCATAAGTGTAACAGTCCGAGGTCTTATCCCACCAAATCTCATCTGATGACTTCTATAGCGCCGTAATAATAATGCCCACGACGTCAGTTGTTTCAGCTGTATTCGGTGTTTTAGTCAGCTGGCAGAAATGAATCTAAAATCTAATGTAGGCCTACTTAGTTACTTAGTCCTTCCCGTGCAGATCTGCACCTGCAATGTAATGTAAATCTTCGAGAATTTCTCAGCACCCACAAAGCTACCAGTACGTCAGGGAGACCAGCTTAATCACCGGCGCTATATCAAATCAAGTCCGCAATAGGCCTAGATAGTGCTGCCGTTTTCGTTCCGGTGCCAGGTCAAAATCCGGGGCGGTCAAGCCGAGGAGACAGCGTGGTGCTACGGTGGTTGTCGGTGATGGTGGTAGTTTAGTGGTGGAACCTGATTGGAATCTGGGTAGGATAGCTTGAAGAGTTCGGTTTTCAGTCGTGAATGGAAAGCAGCAGAGTAGAGTGCAAGCGGAGGAGAGGTTGGATTTGGAGAGGAGATTGGGGAGACAGGAGGATGAGTGAACAGGCGGAGGTATCTTGGGAGTCCATTCCAAAGAGCTGTGGATTTGTTTACTGCGTTTTAATAGTTCTTTACTGCTTTCCATAGAAATCAATGAGAAAGAAGAGCATCTAGACTTCTAGAGACAAGGCGAGATAAACAATGTGGTTTGCATAACGGAGACAAGTCTACGAACAATATGATGCCTCTACATGTAGATACGTTTTGGCCATAGTTTGCATTATTTTGTGCGCGTATTATATTGCATACATTTATGCACATGTCAACTGTGCAAAAGTGTGCATGCATACGTTTCTCTGTATGTCTGTCTACCTACATGTATGCGTGTCTGTCTGGCGTACATCGTTAATCGGTGAAAGAAGCCATATCCGTTTCTTCTCCGGTCTGCTGACTGACTGCATGGCCATTGTTCCGCGCTGTCGATTCTGCTCTGAAGACAGTTCTTCAGCGACGACTCACGAATGCGTTTCTTCTTTTTGTTCAGACCTAATGGGATTTACAGACAGCCATGGTGTATCCCCATACACCAAATCGCACCAGGCAGGGTACGATACACAACCAAGAAGCATTAATATAGAAATGGTTGCCCTATAGGCCTATGCAATTTTTACTGGTACAGATCCTTTGCTGAATATAGACCACTGAGACCAGCAGCCTATACAAAGGCAACTCTGTTAGAATTTTATTGATATTGATTTATTACAGACCTGTTGATGTCATAATATGACATCGTAAAACATTGGAATATAAAAATAAATATGTATGAGACAGTACTTCACCTCGCAACTTCATTGAGTTCGTAGTGTCTTCTATATGGTATAACATGGGACTCTAAAGTCAGTATCAACGTGTTCCGATTCATGCACACAATGTTGCAATCTTGTGCAGTGTTGTATTTACGATTTATTTATGAGCTATGCATATCGCAGATGTTGAGTTCGGAAAGACATTAACCCGCAAAAGAGTAGATCTATTAGATGTCCGCATAAAAATCCCGAGCCTTCTATAACAGTATAATAGGGCCTATTTGGCAAGAAGCTGAAAAGTTTGCTTCTATCAATGCATTATTTTTAATGATAAGTAATTTTTTTCCCCAAAAGATATTGCTAATTGCTTGACGTGGCATCGTGGTTGTGGATAAATACCTAAATAAATTCGTCACCAGAGATTTGGATAATCGAAGACAAGTAGGCCTACGGTAATGCATCTCAGTCTCCATAGCTCATAATTTATGTTTGTAGGCCTAAGTATGTACGTGTACGCGCACTTGTTATAACGGACACTGCTTCCGTCTGCAATATATCTTGTTACACGTTTTCTTCCGCTAAGGATGGATTCAGAAGCGAATCCAACCACAGCCTCCATCTGAATTCATTGGAGATCAGCGTCAAAGACAGGACGCATACTAAAAAGTGAAGCTGGTCATTTCTGTCGCAACTGACAACTGTGTAGGTCCATAAAACGACAGCAAATGACTGTTTTTGATTACGGTGTCGTCAATCAAACTACATTGACAAATGTTTCATCGAAAGAAGCTGGAGCATTGGATGGAAAACAAAACCGAAATTTCTAAGCGCGGCTGTAGGAAAAAACACGATTTGGGAAGAAGTATTTATAGTAAAGGACGACGTGAAGATTGCGAACAGATGTAAAGAAGACAAACTGAGGGAAGTCAGCAGATAGTATGGCCATAGAATCTATTAAGCTCAGCTGCTGTCAAATATCCAGCCAGATAAATTCTCCTCTCTTGTTTCCTCACTTAGTCCGTTGAGAGGCAGACGATTCGAAGACAACCAAGTAGGCTACAAATTAATTGCCACCATAACCGCGAAACTGTATGTAGGTAGGCCTATAGGCCACAGCCTACTACTGTAAGACCATCAGACACCGAACAGCGCATGCAGATAAGCCTGGACATTGTAAACAGAAAGTAACTCATCACAATACGTGGGGTGCGGTGATGTGTGGGTATGTTCGGTGCCTTAGAGCCAGAAAATTGCGGGTTCGAATCCATCTCTAGCCGCAGCGTATTTAAAGCATGTCCTTCACTCGCAATTGCTCGTGCTCTTCGGCGTGAAACTCCGATTCAGTGTCCACGCTGCAGTAGACGGAAGCGACTCTGAGTTGAAATCTTGAAGGGACGCCATAGCAAGTGATCATACATACAATGTCATACATACATACATACATACATACATACATACATACATATATACATACATACATACATACATACATACATACGTACGTACGTACGCACGTACATGTACGTGCGTACGTACGTATGTGCGTGCGTACGTGCGTGCGTGCGTACGTGCGTGCGTACGTGCTTGCGTGCGTACGTACATACATACATACATACATACATTCATACATACATACATACATACATACATACATACATACATACATACATACATACATACATACATACATACATACATACATACATACATACATACACCATACATACACCATACATACACCATACATACATACATGTATACATACAGGGTGGGCCAAAACAAAAGACCCCCCCCCTAAGATTTTTGCCAATATCTTGACCAAAAGTAAGAATTTCGCAATGAAATTTTACAGTCTGAAAGACAATTCATATTTACACCAGATGGCCAGATTTCATCAAAATATTTCACACGGAACAAAAGTTATACCACTTTTAGTGAAGCCACCCACCGTTTTTTGACGATTCAAAAACTCGACGCAACAAAAAGTTTAAAAAAATCAATTCAATTATTCTGGCCAATATCTTGGCCAAAAGTAAGAATATCGAAATGAAATTTTACACGCTTGAAGACAATTCATATTTACACATGATAGCCAGAGTTCATCAAAATATTTCAAACAGAACAAAGGTTATACCACTTTTAGTGAGGCCACCCCCCTTTTTTGACAATTCAAAGACGTAACGCAGCAAAAACACGATTTTATTAAGTCTCATCTCAAATGATTGTTATCAAAAAGCCTTGATATTGCCAGATGATCATTATTATTACTATATAAAAAAGAAATAGAGTACCAGCTTAGCTGCACGTCACTGAGAAGTCACTTAGCAAGAGGACGCTCAAATTGGTAAATAAGGAATCTGTCAGATTAATCAGGGGTCCATCAAGAACTTTGCAAAGAGACTCGAAAGAAGTTTTGACACTGGTATTGGGCACATTGAACACAAGTTGTGAAGCACTACCAAGTTCATTTGACAACAGTTATTTGAGAGGAGACTGAATAAAATCGTGTTTCTGCGACTTTTTGCTGCGTTTCGTTTTTGAATCGTCAAAAACGGTGGGTGGTCCCGCTAAAAGTGTTGTGTTGTGTTTGAAATATTTTGATGAAATTTGGAGTTAATGTGTAAATATGAATTGCCTTTAAGCCTGTAAAATTTCATTTTGAAATTCTTACTTTTGATGAAGATATTGGCAAAAAACCTAATTTTTTTGCGTTTCGTTTTTGAATCGTCAAAAAACGGGGGGTGGCCTCACTAAAACTGATATAACTTTTGTTCTGTTTGATATATTTAGATGAAATCTGGCCATCATGTGTAAATATGAATTGCCCTTAAGACTGCAAAATTTCATTTCGAAATTCTTACTTTTGGTCAAGATATTGGCAAAAATCTTAGGGGGGTCTTTTTTTTGGCCCACCCTGTACGTACATACGTACATACATATGTACATACATCCATACATAATACATATGCTAGGAGAGTTGCAATATCAGCAGTGTAAGCCTGCAATACGTAGAACTGCAGTTGACTATATAGGACTCTGCAGCTGCAGGTCAAGAGAGGATTGGCACTCCTGTGAGGTATAGTGATCAGAGCGATAACACAAGACGAGCTCTTATGTAGGCAAAAGCATAGCGAGTCAAAGTGGTTCTGTGAAAAGTCAAAAGGTCAACAGGTGACTAATTTGAAATATCGTGATCGATCTTTCCAAGGCTGCACTGCAATCAAACGGAGTCAGAAGGGTAATACCTGAGATGGGGAAGGGCAATCAGCCAATCACCATGGCAGCAAAGACATTAGAAAGTATAAGTGAACGATCAGAGAGTGACAGAGACTCGGTGGAATGGACTTTTTTCAAGCATGCGTAAATACGTATAGCCATGCATGTTACGTACATAAATAGTATACATACATGGATACAAAAGTAGGCCTACATACATAATATACATACACAAATACTTACATAATTAATTAATCTATACATATAAATACACATACATTCGTGTATGCATACACATGCATACATACAAACAAATGAGCATATAGTATATTATTATAAAGGCACTCATAGCCTACGTCCATCTATCGCGATTCTGCTCCTGAGCCACACCTTGTTGCTGCTTACCGACGCTGCCATTTCAAAGATGATTTAGTGTCGCCCTCCTCCTTTATCCAGGCTTGGGACTGGCACTGGCAGAGTGAAACCAGTGTCGTAGTTGCTCCTGAGCTACCCCTTGACATAAACGATTTATACCGCGTCACCACGGTTTATCCGTGACTTGACCTCCAGATATAAACTGTCACCATGATTGGCCAAGCAACCTGACTCTTATGAACTTGATTTGATACGTCGTGTTAAACAGTTTAACGTTGGTGAATGACATGGTGCACATGACGCGGCTTATGTGCATTGCAGAGAAGTGTCAAGATTCATATTTACAGAGGCCTACACTTCATAAGCCAACACTATATAGGCTTGCGTAGGTCTACAGACCTACACTTCATGCATAGGCCTACGCTACTTTGGAAACTGTATTCAAACTCATATAGCTTGATAAAAAAGGACAAAAAAGAAATCACGCTCTCGAGATACCTGCATGCGCTTTTATTTGAAACTTCACTAATTTCACTCGTGACATCTGCCAAATTGGGTGTAGCATTGTCTTCGAAGATCTCTGTAGTAGAAACATTGTTCTCCAATCGTCTTGCAAAGGCCTTTGAACCACTGTGCTTAAATCTTTTCATTGGTTCCCTGATTAGCAGAGATTCTTTCTAATGATTGCGTCTCATTCTTTATCACATAATCTGGCAAATCACAATTGCAAAAATAAATCCTCATTCGACAGATCAATCATTATTCAAACGGATCATCTGGTATTTCTCCGCGGGGGTGAGGGGGTAGGCCTATAGCCCTATACGTATGCGTAAAATTAGAACTACAGTTTTTGATGAAAGAGCTTTGTCGATTGCTGGACACAGCTGCTGTTGGTATCCTTTCTGCAGTTTCTGTCCTTTCTGCTCAGTAGTTTTCTCATTTTCTTCTCAACATAACATTATTTTATCCGTTTGAAATTATTGCTTATCCATCATGGCCGCCGTTCTGTCTTCTTATGGCCGACAGATCCTCTGCATAATTACATGTATACTGACCCGGTATATTTATTATGGTTTTGTTTTGGTGCGCCTTGACATCTACCTCATAGATGGTATTGATCACTGATGCATACACAAATATACGTACATATATACATGTTTACATGCATACATGCATACATACATACATACATACATACATACATACATGCATACATACATACATACATACATACATACATACATACATACATACATACATACATACATACATACATACATACATACATACATACATACATACATACATACATACATACATACATACATACATACATACATACATACATACATACATACATACATACATACATACATACATACATACATACATACATACATACATACATACATACATACATACATACATACATACATACATACATACATACAAACATACATACATACATTACATAGTTATATACATACATGCACACATACATACATACATATATGCATACATACATACATGCATACATACATACATACATACATACATACATACATACATACATACATACATACATACATACATACATACAAACATACATACATACATACATACATAAATACATCCATACATACAAACATATTACATACATACATACATTAGAATGATTCAAACTTGCGAATTCAATTTCAAATTAAATCGAATCTATTTATATATGCAAACGTTTCTTTTCTCAGCTATGTGAACATTTTCATAGAACCATCTAAAGATATAAAAAATTCGCTGACATTGCTTGTTCATTCCTTTATTTCATCGTTTCGTTAATATGTTTAAAGCAGAGGCGTCTTTGAGGTCTTTCCTGTCCTGCTAAAGTGTTTCACTAAAGCTACACGAAGCGTTCCCTTTACACCAACTCTACGGATTCAGTGATTTAATTCGATTACTTCCTCTTCCGCCATTACCATTTAGGTATACGTCGTCGTCAAGCCACTACTTTGCTGTTGCTGCCGCATAGACTCTGGCGACATAGCTATAACCGACCATTACAATTTTTATTATAGACGGTGGTGAATTATTTATAGGTGGATGAGCCTCTGAATGTGTTTTACTATACCGTGTTTTCTACGGGTATTTATGAAGAATAGTTTTCAGTTAGACAACCGTTATGAGGAGCAATCCCTGTGGAGTTTATTGATTAAGGGGATGGTGTCTTTGCCTCTGTTGGTTCTCTTTAGTGGAATGACCTTCCTGCTAATGATTCGTGCTAAGCTCTTGTCCGGAGACACCTCTGTTTCTGCCCGTTGTCTTAAGACTTTTCGTTTTCTTTGGGTTCTTTACATTGGAGGAGGGCGAATGCGCCTCTGATCTTGGTTGTACCGTGACAGGCGCTTTATGTATCCATCAATCAAACTTTATGTATTCATCAATGAAAGAGATTGGAATTGATAACTAATAACGACTATGACAGGCAACGATAATTAACTGTCATTTGAAAACGAAAAACATTGTCCTTAAACCATACACTTACTCTCAAAATGCTCTCAAACACGATCAGCGATGTAGTTGCTACTGATCTTATTATAATAAAAATTATAATAATCTCATGTTGGCTGCAGTAGCAAACCACATCAGATTCTTATAGTAACCTGGATTAGCGTTTCCGAGCGCGAGCGCACACTTGACAAATGAGTGCATGCAGACTGACGCCATGAAGACCAACATGCCGCTGTCACTTCCACAAATCACAGGAACGTGACATTGCCTTGCTCAGGCAAGTCAGAGTCCGGTCGAATTACTATTAACTTATTAAGTGTCGCCAAACAATCACGCGATAATAACGTACGACTAAGAACTTACAACGATTTTAATTAGTGCGACGAAAAAGACAATTACGACGACGATTATGTCAACGACGATGACGATAGTAATAATTATAATGATTACGACGACGATGATGATGGCGGTGATAACAACAATAATAATAATAATAATAATAATAATAATAATAATAATAATAATAATAATAATAATAATAACAATAATAATGATAACAATAATAATGATAATAATAATAATGATAATAATAATAATATATAAAAAAGAATAATAATAGTATAATAATAGTATGATAATAATAATAATAATAATGGTGATGATGATAATAGTAATTAGGCTGTTGTTGTTATTGTTCATGATGATGATGATGATGCTGATGATGATGATGATGATAATTAAAACAATTGCCGCGTAACATAAAGTAAATAATAGGCTTATAATCGCAGATAAACCAGTTTTGCCTTCAGCAGTAAACATGACATCACCTTTGCCAACGTGTAGCAAGTTAAAAAGTTCATATTGTATGATTCCTATTATTATAATTATCATATAGCCTAACTCGTTCAAAGATTAAACAGGCGATAGAAATTGCGCATAGCTTTGAATTCGCACAATTTAAACGTTTGAAATCATTGTCATGATGTTCTTCATTCGGATAATCATTCCTCTCCAACAGTTGCGCGTCTTATAATAAGTTACATCTGGAATGGATTCTCTCACCTAATTAGCCTAATTCTATAGCACAGTTATTAAAATGAAACAAATATTGGGTGGATGTTGAAACGGGAACGGAATCATCGACTTCAAGGACATCCTGGACATGATGGCGAAGAAGATGAAGGACACAGACAGCGAAGAGGAACTGAGAGAAGCCTTCCGGGTGTTCGACAAAGATGGAAACGGGTCAGCTTATAATAAATATTCATACTGAACACCTCGTCCACTCTGATGTTATTAACGTCATATTGATGTACGTTAATCGTTGCTGATTCAGAAGAAAGAAATAATCCAATTATTACACGTCTCTTATTTATGGTGGAGGAACAACGGGTGTGGACAGAAGAGTGGTCTGAGTGGACGAACAGATGACCTGAATATGGAGGGGTTGGATGGATGGAATGACAAATGATGGATGAACAGACAATGGGACGGGCAGACGGTGGATGGATGAATGAGCAGATGAGCAGATGGGACTCGTGAGAGGATTGCTGTGGTGGCGGAGTGATTCGCGGTGGGACCATTAGATAATATGTTGATCATCATTATCGTCATCATCATCATCGTCGTCGTCGTCGTCATCATCTTCATCATCAACAACAACAACAACCGTGGGCTGAATGCCTGCAGGTGATCGATACCTTCTTCATATTTGTCTCTCCACTCGAGTCTGTTCTGCTCCAGCTTCTGTAAAGGTCTGCTCCACTGTCCGCACCCTTCTTCAATGTCATCTATCCACTCTCGATGTGGTCTTGCTCTTTTGTTGGTGTCCATTATTTCAAGCATCTTTCTGTCCTCGTTCATTCTGCAGATATTTCCGAACAGTCTTAGTTTTCGTTGAATAACAATCTGCAAGATGTTCACAGTCATAACTCATAACCACTCATTTTGTGTACCTCCTCGTTGCTAACTTTCTGTGTCCATCATGTATCAGTAGGATTTTCTTGCAGGATTTTCTTATAGCATTTCTCTCAAATGCTAACACTTCTTTGCAACAAACACAAAAATTTCCTCTGGACCATAATATACGTAGAGCCTGTCAGATTTAATGAAATAAGTCTCTGCACTGGCCATTCGCTGGAGGGCGCCACAGGACCTCGGACGACAGAAGTCATCGTTACAAGCGACGAATGTCCCACATTGGTGATAGGCTATAGAAGGAACTGGATCTACCTAACTGTCAACTATGAATAGGTCTTGTGTTCAGTGGATTTAGCCTACTGTTCTCTTGGTGATGGTGTACGCACTATTATCTGTATATTTGGCCAGATGCAAGAATTTGTAAATCAAGTTTTACAGCCTCAAAGGTTATTCATTTTTACCCACTACAACAGCCAAATTTGACCAAAACATTTCGAAGAGAATAAAATCATGCGCCTGGTGTCAGTTCTAAGGACTACATAATGCATTGTACAACATTACGTAGGCTAATATAGGCCTATAGGCCTAATGTTGTACAATGCATTCTGTAGTCTGATCAACATATTATGGTCGAGAATTAAAGTGTCTCGAACGCTTTTTGCAAATAGAAGGTGGAGATTTGGAACGATTATATTCCATGTCATAGGCGTAGGAGACGGGGGTCCAGGGGGGGCAAATGCCCCCCCAAATTTCGGGCAAGTCTGATTTTTCGGGCAGGCAGACCCGGAAAAATAAAAAAAGTTTTAGAAAATTTTTACTTTTCTTATTTTTTCGGGTCTTCTTGCCCGAAAAATCAGACTTGCCCGAAAAAAAATGGAGATTTTGCCCGAATGACTAAAAAAAGGTCGTCAGAATTTTCGGGCAAACGTAACGGAAATTTTTCTTAAGATTTCGGCCGGAGGGAAAAAAAATTTCGGGCAAAAGTCTAATTTTTGCCCCCCCAACGTTGAAATGTCCCCTACGCCTATGCATGTATATTATATAATTTAAAAAATGACACCAAAAGCAAAAGCGACTAATGCCGACCGCTAAAGTAAAGTCTAAAGTCCAAACAATGCTCTTGCATTCCTCCACCCGCCCTGGGAGGGAGTTTCGGACCAAAAGTTCTCTCCCAACCCCCATCTCAATCATGCATTCCGAATTGTGCACCCACTCTTCTGTTTTGGATCATCTTTTTGTTTTCATCGTAGTTTTTTTTATAAGATCTTACTTAGAAAAGTCACAGCATTTTGTGGAATTATGCGTCGGTCTATCAAATTCTTATATACACGTATAACCTAGATCTGTTTCGAATATAGCCTAAGTCACCATAATGAAGTCAGAATGTTGCATAGGCCTACACCTGGTCACCTGCACAAACATCCACACCCACGCACACTTACAAACACACGTATACACACACAAACACACACTCACATATTATATAATGTAAATGTGATATGATATAGTTAATAAGTTATATGTAGCCTATATATGTAGGCCTAATCACAAGCATTATAATCATGCATGTATAAGATCGTAGGCCTACTTCACAGATAAACATGGTCAAAGTCTTCTTCAGTTTGTTTATTTGTGTGAAAGATGAAATAACACAGAGCAAATTCCGATCATGTCGCTTCCAGCATCTTCCTCTTTCGCTTTCAAAAGTTTGAGTCTGTGAAAAACCATAAAACAACCTTCTTTGAAATAATTATTATTCAGATATTGACTTCAGGATCGTAGGTTTATAATTATAGGCCAGCTTCACACCGTAGACATGAAATCTAGTGATTGAGCCTAATGTGTGCTGTGTTTGCCACTACATACATTTGCACGTCAGCATTGAGGCTTAAAATTTTCATTTTTTCTTATCAATCTTACTCAGAAGTTTTTTTTAAGTGCTTGTGATTTGATGTGAGTCCAGGTCTAGAGTCCATTCGTAATTATGTTTTCTTTAGCCTGGAGTCACTCGTTTACACTTATGCTTCAATACAACGTCTGCTGAAATTTATTTCGTTGTTGCAGGTGGCCCACTAGCGAAACCCAGGTTCCTTAGGGTCTTCTGTCCTTATGATCCCTTGTAGATAGTTTGTGTTCTACTGTATACTTGTACTTTTTCGATGTCACTACTGTTACTTACTTGTGTTTCAATAAAATGTATGGTTATGGACTTATGGTTATTGCTCGCTGCTTGTGCGTAGGGCCTATCAGTTTACTCAACTTTGGGACTATATAAGGTTACTGTAACTATTTGCCAAAGTCGATTAGAATAACGTACTATTTAAATAAACAGTGGACTCTTTAGCGGTTGGTAATCGCTGACTTTAAACGACAGTAAGCTTAATAGAGGAAACTGATGTGTTGACGTTTTAGGTGTTCGTGGTAGTTAATAGAGTATCTGTGGTACAGTTTATCGACGAAACAATGTGTGCAGTTACATGTGGAGTGAAGGTGTTTGGTGGACAGTTGGGGAAAAGCGTTTTTCTCCTGATGATCTTTGTTTTCTTCTGTGTAATCGATCGTTCCATGGGTTCAGTGGGTAAGTGATAGTCAAAAACCATCAGAACCGAACCTTAATATAATCATTTTTTCATTCATTTTAAGCATTATGCATATATTAAAATTATGTATAGGCCTATTTTAAAATATGGTAGTACAGAAAAACGAAAAACATAGAACAATACTATGAACATAATTATGTAGGTGATCACACACAATATTCAAACGGTGTTTCTTATAATTGGGTCTCACTTTCTTCTTGACATCCTGCAGTCCTTGATTTCAGGTTCCTGCGCAAAGGCAGAATGTCCTCTAAACTGCATGGCTGACCTGAAAGATCTTACAGTCTGTATGGCACTGCAATTGCTGTGGTTCATTAAATATGTTCAGTTCATTGCTACTGGGATGCACAGCTTCCATTCCGTAAATCAAGCATGGTTTGCAATGAGCTCAAACAAGATGTGTCAATAATGTAATCCTATAGCAAAATGTTTAGTGCATATAATGATGGAAAGAGTTACAAGAATTTCACATCTTTCTTAAAACTCAATTCATACAAACTATAGCCCTAAACAACTTTGCAAAAGCAAGAAATCAACCCAAGTGCACATACTTAATATTTTGAAATTAGACCTGATTCCAGTGAAATACGAAGACCCTCGTTTGTCTTTGTCCGATAAATGCGCCATGAAATAAACCATTCGTTTGCAGAAAGTCAGTTTTAAGTGTAAGCTGTCCTATTTGTTTGTTTTAGAAGCGACTGATAGACGTGTAAGTAAAAAGACTTATTTAAAAAATCTTATGATTCTCAACATTGCAAAAGATATTCTTTTCTTCCTCATTTTTTTCTTCATCATCAATCTAATCGACATCGTCATTTAACATCAATCATTTTTTTCTATCACTAGCCAACAAACTATAATTTCGTTTAAGAATGACAGCACAATTCGAAGCAAGGACAATTCGAAATGGATCGACGAATATTTTGTTTAAATAGAAGTTTGATGGATGAAAAGTTTGTTTTTTAAATAGAAGTTGTTTTGATGCAAATGTTGTTGCTCAAGTTGAATTTAGATCAATAAAAATAATTCTTGCTTCAATAGAAATTGGATTGATGAAAATATCGTTGCTTAGATGGAAGTTGGACTGATGGAATTAATTCTTGCTTCAGTTGAATTTATGAATAAAATAAATCTATTATTATCGCTCAAATATAAATTGGATTGATGAGAATAATTCCTGTCCGCGTCGAATTGTCCGGATACGAATTGTCCGTTTCTCAATTGTTCGATTCCAAATTGGCCTGTGACCTTTAAAGTAGGCATAGGCCTAGTATGTCTCCTCCAATGATAATTTCTCAAACTTCTGGCCAAAAATGCGACATGCGGTCAGTTTTCTTTCCACCTTGTGGGAGGCAACTTCCTTTATTTCTGATCCGCAGATTAAAAATTTTCCTCTGTTAGTCTATTGGATTCATAATTTTATTCTGTAAGTAAATTTTTACTGACTGTATTCACTATTTTTAGACGGCCAGCCCACTCCAATTTCGTCAATACCAAAACCTGACGAAGGCACAACGGGATTCGGTTGTAACAATCGAATTCGACTTCAAGAACATCGACAGAAATGTTAGCTGCCAGAATATAATAGAACCTACACGGGAAATAGACTAATCATCCGCTCAGTCATTAGTATTATCACCATCAGCGTCATAATTACAATTAGGCCTAAGCATAATTATATTGAAAGCTAAGCGTGTTATCATCATCGTCTTAGCAGTCAGCAATGTTGCAGTCGATATATCGTTGAAGTTAGAGTTCTGTTGCCATCATCATCATCATCATCATTATCATCACCATCATCATCATCATCTTTATTATATAATGATGTTGTCGTCACCAACATCGTTTACTCTTCAACATCGTCGTGTTCTCCTTTAACCAATTTCATTTTCTTGTTTCGAATATAGAATCGCACAGCCTTGAATATCGCCTATCGAGAAGTTCGCAGACAACTCTTAGAACGTCTCAATCGCAGAAAATCTACTCGGTTTTCACAAGCGTTTTCGCCTACAACATCTTCAGCTATTAGGCCTACTACTGCGGCTACTGATGCTTCTACTAGCGCTACTACAATAATAATTTCTACTCCTACTACACCTACTACTCCTACTACACCTACTACTCCTACTACTCCTACTCCCACTTCCACAAGTAGCACAATTACTACTACGCCCACTACAATTGCTGCCACTACTTCTGCTTCCACTATCACTACTACTGTTGCTCTTACTACTACTAAACCCACTACCACTGCTGCCACAACTTCTGCGTCCACTACCTTGGCGACGACTACAACTGTACCAACGACTACAACTGTACCAACGACTACAACTGTACCAGCGACTACAACTGTACCAACGACTACAACTGTACCAGCGACTACAACTGTACCAACGACTACAACTGTACCAGAGACTACAACTGTACCAACGACTACAACTGTACCAGCGACTACAACTGTACCAGAGACTACAACTGTACCAACGACTACAACTGTACCAGCGACTACAACTGTACCAGCGACTACAACTGTACCAACGACTACAACTGTACCAGAGACTACAACTGTACCAACGACTACAACTGTACCAACGACTACAACTGTACCAGCGACTACAACTGTACCAACGACTACAACTGTACCAACGACTACAACTGTACCAACGACTACAACTGTACCAACGACTACAACTGCTGGTGTTCCTGCTGAAAAGAGGAAGAGGAGGAGACGCAACAGTGGTGGAAGTAAAGACATATTGACCGAGGATGATCTTCCTTTTGTCGACAACTATTCCGAACGTAATGAAAATGGAAGCCTGATAATATCTATTCTAATTGACAAAGAAGGTAATAAAAAAAAGCTCCAGATTTTTTATCCTGCATACCATTAATAACCATCTCTTCTTCTTCTTCTTCTTTGGTTCTCTGCCGTCAGGCAGGTTCATATGTCCAATGACGCCACGCATATCTGTTCTGTGCATCCATCTTTAGCCCTCTGTAACCGTCCTTTGTCATCATCCAGTCCAGTAGCATTGTTCTTGGTCTTCCTCTTGTCTTTTCCCCCTCCATTCTTCCTTCGATGATATCTCGTACTATGGTGTCACTCCTCATGATGTGGTCAATCCAGTTTCTCTGTCGCCTCCTTATTGTCTCCAGCATTGATCTTTCCTCTCCCACCATCTGCAGTATTTCTTCGTTCGTCTTGTGCTCCCTCCAGCTGACACGCTTCATTCTCCGCCAAATCCACATTTCGAAAGCCTCCAATCTTCTTATGTCAACCTTTCTCATTGTCCATGTTTCTGACCCATACAGTACCACACTCCACACCAGCGTCTTGACCATTCTCTTCTTTAGATTCATATTTAGTTTTCCTCTGAGGAGTTCCCCTCTTTTGTTGAATGCGTCTTTTCCCATGGCTATTCGTCTTTTTATTTCTACATGGCATCTTGCATCATCTGTGATCATACTTCCTAGGTAACAGAATTTCTCCACGTGCTCTATTTCCTCTCCGTTTAATGTGATCTTAAGAATTGCTTTATTTCTAAAATAAAACAATAACCATTTCTAAAATAAAGCAATAACCATCTGTGGTCATATAATCATCTGGGGTACGTGCGCGCGTGTGTGCGTGCGCGATCGCGTGCGTGTGTGTGTGCGTGTGTGTGTGTGTGTGTGCGTGTGTGTGTGTGTGTGGTTCGTTGACCGCGGGAGCCGTTATTTCTGGACAAGGCCTTCCTTTGGTTCCACAGTCCAATTCCAATTGTCTAGTTTACGTTAAAACTAGGACATACAATCCAGCTTACATGTAAGTATGTTTTCATCATAGCATTAGGTCTATTTCTTTTTGTTTCATTTCGGGGGTGTTCAAACACCCAAAACACCCCTCCCCTTGTAGCTAAGGCGATGAATGGTTGCATAATAATGATACGATGTCTTTTTGTTCACTTTAGATGATCAATTGATTAAGTCACTGAGTTGTCTATTTAATTCATCGTTGATCCATTGGCTGATTGATCATTGATCGATATATAATAAGCAGATTGAATTAAAGATTCATTAAAATTTAATCATTCACGGAGCGACGAATGTTTTTACTGATAGCTGTTATTGTTGAGAATGGTTTTTGTTTCAGAATTTGGTGACGTCGACCCCTCTAAAGTGATCATTGACTTGAACAAACCAGACGAAATAGGAGCAGCGGTAGGTACATCGGCAGGTCTAAAATACTAGACGCTAATTAGGCCTAAGTGAATGAATGATTCATTTATTGATTGATACAACGCCTATTTGATGGAAAGGAATATTTATGTCATTTTATGTGTGATAATACATTTTAATAATACATTTCGGTTATTGTTATAAATCTTAGATAGCCTAGATGACATCCGCGGTGTCCAAACTAAAGTTCTCGACGAAAAAGAATTCGATTATTTTATTTTACGTACGGATCACGTGACGTTGCCTACGTCGCTAACTGTTTCGTTTCAAGTGACCATGCGCGTTTTTATATGTAGGCTATACATAATTATATGGTGTATATATATACACACAATAAATATATAACGTGCACTTCCGCCATAAGTCTAAGATATGTTGTTTATCTAGTGTCCAGAGAGTCTAACAGGTTAACTCACCTTGAAGTAGGCTACAATTAAGGTCATCCAGTAATCAATACAATGCTTGTTATAACTCAGTTGGATTCCACAACCTCTTGCGAATCCATCTTGTACTCTACGCAATAGAGTTCCAGCGACCTGGAAAACGAAGGTCATCCTACTATTCTGCAATGCTAGAGATAGCTTCGTTGACTTGTCGACTCCAATACCAATCACATATAGACACAAAGTCAAGTCTCTGTCACTTTTTAGTTACTGAGATACTTTACTCTAGATTGCCGAATATTATATATATATATATATATATATATATATGTATGTACAATTGTACATCTAGGTCTAAATATCGTTCGACTCTCTAGATCGCGGTTTGAGAGTAAGCTTATCGCTTAACACTAAGATAGAGATTTCGACAGCGCTGCGCACCCGAAAAATTATTGCGCTTTAAAATGACATGAAAATGTTGAACATTGTCAACTGCAATAATTAATTATAATCGCTTGTAATTTGAAGTTCTATTAGATTAAATTAGAATAACCCATAGGCGCGTACGTATTGCTTCAATTATAGCTTCCAAGAACGGCAGTGAGTATTTGCAAAGGAGCTTCGAAAGAATTTCCCCCGTTAGAGGTATCGAGATTTGGTTTAAACTTCTGGCTTCCGATTCTACTGGCCAGTAGTGCGCTTCTCCTCATCTTCATCGTCATCGTCAGCAGATGTTGTAGAGCTAGAAACAAGAAGGTGACAAAAATATCAACTTTTCGTATGGTTCATTCTAAGCATTCTAAGCCTTCTTTCCATTCCAGTAGGGTAGATCTATATAAACGCCTACAAGTCTTCAGTCTTTTTTCCAAAACTACCCAGCGTCACACACTCATCCGTGCACATATGTTACATCATTTACTTACATGGTAGACATATATATATATATACATATATGTATATATGTGTGTGTGTGTGTGTGTGTGTGTGTGTGTTTACCTTCATACACATGTAGTCCTGCACTTACAAGCACAAATACACACATAGGGCCTACAATACACAAACATGGATGCTTAGGCCTATAGTCACTTGTTATGAGATTAGGCTACCAACTGACTTTACGAGTTACGACTCAGTAAGTAGACTAGCGGTGGACGTTGAATCCACTTAGGCCTATAGCACATCGGAGGATTGCTGCAAGCTGAAAACTTAAAGTCCTACCATTAGGTCTGCACATAGAAATGTGGGGGGGGAATAACGGCGAGAAAGGGACACATTCCTTCACAAACTTCTCCCCAATAGACGCTACGCGCCTCGGCGATCGTCGGTCGGACTCTCGTTCTTCCCAAAAACCTTAATTTCCCCTTATTAAAAGATGGTATTAGATTATCCACTGCATACTTAATGGGACACTGGGGCGCGGTGGTGTAGTGGACGTGTTCGTTGCCTTGCAGCCGGAGGGTTGCACGTTCAAATCCACCTCAAGCCTCCGCGTAGCAAGCTCTTGAGCAAGTCCTTAACTCACAATTGCTTGGGCGCTTCGGCGTTAAACTTCGACGCATTGTCCGCGCAGTATAGTCAGGAGCGCCTCTGAGTAAAAAACCTGAAAAGGTGCTATAGAAATGGAGAAATAATTTTTTAAATAAATGAATGAATTGGTTGTATTTCTAAATGTTGGCAACAACTTGCCAACAAGCGCGTATAACTATTGCTTTCTGCGTTTTTTGTGAGAAAACAGGTTTCTCTGCAATTCAGACTGCAAAACTATCTTCATATAATTTAAACTCTCGATATAAGAAAACGAACACACCACTACCTTCTAGAGTTAGCCATCTTAATTCTTCCCTCGCTTCGCGGCTTCTGTATTTTCCCATCTGTTTCTGTATTTCTGTGTAATGTTTCTATATTATGTTTTCTTTAAAAGATCACTGAAACGGTGGACAAGGATCAATCATTCTGCTGATTGATCGATGACGAAAACGATGGACACATCGCGAGTTTCAGATATTCTAGGAAGACGATCGTGGATGGATTTTTCAAGAGATGCGATTTGTTTAATGAAAGGAAGACACAGAGACGCAATACATCCCAAGTCGAAATAATCATAAGGACCAACATATACCGTTCTTTAAAAATCATCTAATTATTCGATTTAGTTCCTTGTTTTCAAACAATCAATGTTCCATGAAAGTTAAATTGTCTCTAGACCTACTCTGTTATTATAAGTTTCAAAATGGTTGCTGACCTGTAGCCTATCAGTAGTGTTGGTAATCATAGCTTATCGTATTTTATACAGCTGGACAAATGCTACGGTTCCTCCATTCTGCTACCCATCTGTGAGGCCCCTTGGGGCCAGTTTTAGGTCACCCTTGGGGTTTAACTACTATACAGACACTCCAAAAATGCTCATGACACATTCACACTTTAACCAATTTAAGGAAGCTCCGTTGAGTAGTTTGACCCAATCGAAGTAGACGTTACACTTCCTCAAAGAACAGTTCGCATACTATGGGCTGACAAGAACCTCGGAGATCACGAGTAGTTTGTCACATGCCGTAAGAAATAGGTCTGTGCTTAATTCAATTATAAAATAATTATTCAATTATACAATAGGCTAATTATTCACTCAATGCGCTGTTATCATGTAGGCTACTCTGCAGCTGCTACGCAGCCATGCTACAGAAGTTTAATGACATGATTGTTAGAAAGGACTCACTGCCAATAAAGCATATAGGCTATACTCTTTGTGTTGTTTTATCCAACTATACCGGCAGTATCCTTATCGCCGTATTTGATTATGTATTTCGCTCACCCTATTCAGCATCGTTTTCTTGAGTGGCATTTGTTAAGAGAATGAGCAACTTCTCATCAAAATGCTGATGAAACCTGGTCTATGGTATCTATGCTCAATCAGTCTGGGGTCATCTTGTTGGTTATTCGTTCCTGTCACTGTTCCACTTTGCTAATTAATAGGACTGTAGCCTACTGCAAAACTAGAAATGAGTCACGCTATAGTTGCATAGTCATGTCTGCAAATCATTTTCCCAGTAGGCTATACTACACACAAAGCTTTGTGAGGTGCATGAGTACACGCTGTATCGTAATCGTAATCTCCAAATTTCTAAAGCGCCACTCTAAAGGCTAAAGTCAAGCGTAGGCGCCAGCTTATTCACGAGCGCTATGTCTAGTCAGAATGGTTGTCTAAAAGAGTAGTCCGAAGGAGATCGTAGTCCGGTTACTCTCGGTTACAGCTCTGCTATAATAGCATCGAAAAGCAGCTGCGACAGAAAATAAAGATGGGCCAATACCCTATAGGCCTATACAATGCCCTATAGCCTATACATAAGCTACAGGAAATAAAATGATGCATTTCGAAAGTTCTTGAAAAGTAGGTTTAGTAGGAAGGCTAAGATCCGCCTTTAATGCAGCTGTTGCAGTAGTTTTGAACACACGACATGGCCAATGACGGTGGCAAACAAGAACAGAAGAAACTGCGCATCATAAGTAGCTGAGAAAAATTTTACATGTATAATGGCGCGACAACATTACGAACAGCAGTATAAGAGAGAGGACGTGATGGGAAAATAATTATGTAAAACATTATCAATTCATCATAAAAAGAAGATTGAAGTGGATGTGGCATGTTTGGCGTAGAGGTGAGTATAGATGAGTATCATGAGTCAAACAAGTGATGATCTGGACTTCTAGAGGGAGAAGAAAGAGCGGAAAACCAAGGAAGAACTGGTGGGACATAATCAATACCGCGACGGCTTGAGATGTCTTGACTCTTGAGAAGTTGTGGCACCCGGTATGTGTAAACGCTGCAAGTCCCTTGCACATAATGTAAATGCGTGATATATAATATATAATATATAATATTCGTAACTGATGTACCCATGCGTATATTGTAACATTGAAATTCCACATTTTTGTGACGACATCGCCGAAGAAGTAGGCCTATTGAAAGAGAGGCGAATGGTATCGTTTCGCACTTTGTTATAATAGGCAGCTTATTCCAGGAGGTTGAGGCGAGCGACTAGAGCAGGAGTTCTATGATGGACCTTTGCTGACTATAATTTTTCTTCTTTGTTGAGATTGACAATAGTTACGTCGCATAACAACTATGCTTGCAGTCTATTTGTCACGTGGATGTGACAGGGTGATTATGAAAGAACGAAACTTCGCTAAGGCGAGTCACAGCTAGGCCTATAGCCTAGCTACTTTTAGCGTTGGCCTGCATGTAGAATTATCTTCAGAAAACACTAATTAACTAAGTTTGAGTACTTCAAATTTGCAAATAGACGTTTGCATACATTTTTGCAGGAAAGGGAAAAACACAATAATAGTGGTGATATTTTAGCGAGAGCTTAGAAAATACAAAGCAGGAAATTTAGAACATGGATAGGCTATTTTCAGAAAGATGTCTAAATGTAAATGTATCCGTTTCACTTTGTGAAAAATTAGCATAATCAGTGCTTTGGAGCAACGATTTTTGTCAAAAACAAAGACGCATGCCTTAGTTGTTGAAAAATTCTCCATTTCCGGGGCGGGGCCTTCTCTTGCCTCTAAGTGTGGGCACCGATGATTTTGCATCACTTAGATAGGGTTACATAAGGTAGTAGGGGAAAGGTACCTAAGATGGGATGGTTCATAAGATGGGACACACATAATGCTGCTATACGCAGAGGAGGCCATGGTCTGTCACGAGTTGCGAATAACATTATATATCGTGTACCGTATATTAATTAGACTATGGTACCTAGCAACTATTAATATTTACAGTACTGTTGTCTTGATTTTATTGATAACTGAAATTTTTCGTGTTCGCTGATGTTATATCACATAATTAAATTTTTTCAATCTGATATTATGGAAATTATTATCCTATCTTATTTATATAGTTGCTTAAGATGGGGCGTTAATTAGTAATTATGTTTATTGACAATAATATTGTATTCTTGGAAACTTGCTAAAATTTAATGCACCATTTCAAAGTCAAATAGGCCTATGTAGGCCATAATTATATAGGCTATATCAGTGTGGTTTATTTAAATTAGCGCTCTTAGCTCAACAGAAATTTGGGGAACAACGTTAAGTATCCCATATTAGGTTAATCGCACCAGTGTCCACCAGCACAGGAAATCAACTGCGTAAACTTATAATGCTTGAGGACCCGCTGCTGCCTTGGGCCCCGGAAACTTTAGGGCCGGGCCTGTCAGGGTGGAGGCCAATCCAATCATGTCCCCCACATTCAGAGATGTGCACGGGACATGCCCCATCAGGTTTTGACAAGCCTCCAATCAATGCAGCAAGAAAGGTTTGAAAAAATGTAGTATATGACTAAAAAAAGAAAGGTCGTAATATTTAAAGAAACCGGAGTTACCTCGGGTTTTCTGAAAGTTTTGGGAGAAAGACTAAACAAAATTCATCAGATTTTTTGATGAAAGGCCAACGAGAATTTTTCTGAGCCAAGACCAAATATTTACCCCTCCCTTCCAAAATTTCTGTGTCCGCCCCTAAGAGGAAGCGTCGCAGAATATAAGCTTACATGGAAAGACTATTCACGTCTTCAATTCAGTTGTTATAACTAGTAATCTATAACTGGATATTGACATCGCCTTTTTATGCAGACTGTACCTTGTCGCTATAATTTCATATAAAATAATTATACTCTGAGTTACAATTGAAAACACATCGATTCTGCGAGTGTGTTTTTTGCGGTATAAGTTGTATGTCGTAACGCAGAGCAATGAAATAACAAACTGGCCTAAATATGCATATCGGAGTGGTTTCAAAGCGATTCTGTATATTCGATTCGGTGCTTGAGGTGAGCCAGTTGAGAACGTCACGCATATTTATATATAGCTGAGGATGTGATCGAATTAGGGTGTGCGGCCTATGAGGCTAGCTAATGTCCAAACAGCACATGCAGTCAATACCTCATGCTTAACAGGTAGACTGACCACTGTATAGCTAGTGCAATAATTGAATTTCAGTACAGAAAAGCTGGTCGTTGGTAAACACGTTCAAAGTGCCTTACCTCGCATCGTTTACAAAATCGGTGCATTAGTAAATTCTGCACTTGTCGATTTCCAGCTATATATTCTTCCTCTTTCGTCGAATAAGTAGGCCTAACCTCCCTTAAGATATTCGGTTACAGGCTTGAAGATCGTGGCTAACCGAGCTTGGAACTTCAATCAGAGACAAAATCCCGTGCGTGGGAGAGAGCACAAACGAAAATTCCAAGAAACTTGTTTAAGTTAGTAGACAAATAGCCTATATATTCTGATTCAGAGGTAGGCCTAAGACTAAAAACTACGAATAAAATCGACCTATTATAGGCCTATACTCTGTGGGAATCCGCGCTAGGCGGAAACAAGCGCCAAAGGTCACGCGATAGGAATAGGATATAGGCCTATACCAGTATACCTTCGGCACTATTTAGTGCGATACCATCAATTAGAAGTTTGCGATCTCCTATAAAAATTCCTGCTGACGCCCATGGATGACATCAGACTCAGGGCTGTAATCGAGGGTAGGCTATACGCGGGTATAGGCTACAGCGTGCAACGTGAAGTATAACCTTACCTT
Source organism: Lumbricus rubellus (assembly GCA_945859605.1). NCBI lineage: Eukaryota > Metazoa > Annelida > Clitellata > Crassiclitellata > Lumbricidae > Lumbricus > Lumbricus rubellus. The sequence goes on along the minus strand of OX243812.1, from coordinate 18,211,522 downwards.
ACCTTAAGGCTCAAGGTATACTTCGCGTTTAGAGCGTGTGCTCATCTCACAAATATTTATGTGTAGTAGGCCTATATGGGACAGACCTAGGCAACTGTTGCGTGTGTATGTACAGTTCCACACATTATTATATAAGCCTATATTCTCACCTCTAAATTTGCTGCAGTACAGCCCTGACGAGATCTGCCTATGAACCAGAATAATGAGAAGAATTTGGAAGACGATGGTGATATTCAGATACCGACTGTCATAGACTAGAACAATAGGCCTAGAAAAAGGGCACACAAGTTTTGATCACGCGATTCGTCTTGCTATTATTAAAACCTAAGAAAACCAAACCTATCAGCAAATGTTTCAAGATTTTACCGATGCTACATAAAGAAGCTCAGCCTTTCGAGATTCTAGTGTGCAGACATCATTTTGGTCAATTATAGAGGTAATCAATAGTGTGCTGGTAGTGGACTGCTAACCGATAGAATAGACCAGGGTTCAAATCCCCGACAGGGCAGACAATTGGTTCGGCAGTTCTGTTCCATCTGCGCCATCTCTATCTAACGTAGCTGAAATGAATGTGCAGACGGTACATTGTTGGCTGGAACTAAAGACGGTGAGGAAGATGACTGGCTATTATCCACTCTCATTTACAAAGACTAAGAAATCTGGTCGCTTCCACGTCATACCTATGACTGCAAACCTGCAACAGGGCTAGAGCTTATGTAGGCCTAAGGGGGAAGGGAACTAAGCCTACACTCTTCCTCTTCGTCTTCTACTTTCCAATGGGCTACGAAGTTGATTACGGTTTCATTTTAAGCAAGCATTGTGATAGCGCAACAATCGAAGTTATTAGATTAGATTAGATTAGAATAGATTAGGCCTAGATTATATTAGTTTAGGTCGGATTGTCTATATTCTATAAGTTAAATACTTTAACGACGCGAGCTGCATTGGTTTCCCAGTCTCTTCTATTGTGCACTCAGTGTTAAAACTTCACCCATAAGTCAAACAGTTCAACTAATCAACTATCCATCATACTAAGCACTAAAGAGCACATTATCTTTGATTCCTATCCTGCCAGAACTGGTGAACTGGATAAACTCCCTTACGCGGCACTTACGCCTCGCTGAAAAAATTCTAGCGAAACCACGCTGTCATTCGTCTACTGAAAATGGATTTTTTGCTTCATAGATGACGGATTGCATCTTTCATTATCACTTACTACTTTGATGTAGGCCTATTATAACGATGCTTTATGTCCCATTGTGAGTTCGTAATCGTAATCGTAAACTCGGAACTTCTGCAGCGCCCACGAAAGCGAAGTCGCGGGAAGCAGCTTATTCACAGGCGTTCAATCAAAACAAAAGTCGATAGGTAGGGCCGAGATCCGAAGAGTCAGCAAGCAGTTAGTCAGACGGTTAGAGTGGATGATGTTTAGACTTTAGAGTTGAAACGGCGTGGTATAGGATTCAGGAAGTGGAAGAATCAGGATCTGTAAAATAAACAGTGTTTTCAGTTTCGAGTGAAAGATCTGTGGGAGATAGCGATAGCAAGAGGTTGAGTTTTGGTGAGCGTATGATTGATGGGTCATATGTTTGTCGTAGTGCTGGCAGAAGTTTGTTCCACAGAGGCGGAACAGCAATGGCTATATATAGAACGATGTGGAAATGTTAGTGCTGAGGTGATGGAAGGTTTGGCAAATGGAATAATAAAAAATATTTTCACTTAGGCTACTTTACTAACATGCTGGAAATTCAACACCCTGGAACGGAAATCCATAATTCTATTACATCTCCCTCATCTCACTTCCTCTCTCTGTACCCGTCTATGTATCTGTCTTTGTCTCTCTTTCTCTTCTGTCTCCGCCCTCAATGACAAACAGAGTACGTGAACGGTGACGTGATAAACGTCAGAAATTTCAAGAATTCAGTTGGACCCACGCATCGCAATATTTTCTATCTGGAAATGGTTATTGCGTATGAGATCAATCGATAACCATGTAACCATAATAAACGAGGTTTAAGTCCATGTCTATATAATATTTATGTACGTGCGTGGTCGTAAGTGTATATGTGTGTATGTATGTACGTACGTATGTCTGACATTGGATGTATGTATGTATGCATGTATGTATGTATGTATGTATGTATGTATGTATGTATGTATGTATGTATGTATGTATGTATGTATGTATGTGTGTATGTATGTATGTATGTATTTATGTATGTATGTATGTATGTGTGTGTGTATGTATGTATGTATGTATGTATGTATGCATGTATGTATGTATGTATGTATGTTGTGTGTGTATGTATGTATGTATGTATGTATGTATGTATGTATGTATGTGTGTATGTATGTATGTATGTATGTATGTATGTATGTATGTATGTATGTATGCATGTATGTATGTATGTACGTATGTATATATGTATGTATGTATGTCTGTCTGTACGTACGATTGTATGCATGTATGTTTGTATGCATGTATGCATGTACGTATGTATGTATGTATGTACTATGTATATGTGCATGTGTGTATGCATTGTATGTATGTATGCATGCATGTATGTATGCATGTATGTATGTATGTAATACTATGTATGCATGTATGTATGTATGTATGTATGTATGTATGTATGCATGTATGTATGTATGTATGTATGTAGGCTATGTATGTATGTAGATCTATGTATGTATGTATGTATGTATGTACGCACGTATGTATGTACGTATATAGGTATGTATTATATGTGTATATGCATAGACTCTGTGTATGTATGCATGTATGCACGTATCATTCGAGAGAACCGTTTTGTATAATAGTGCTAATGATGTGGTTAACATATTAAGCGCAACTTCCCAGCGACCGTTAATAGTTGAGTCTGTTCCTTCCGCTAAATAGCTTACATTAGACAACAACGGGAAGTTTGCGACTGGCTGTGCTTCTCTTTCTCTTTCTTCCACTTCTGTCTCGTGTGTTTCTTATTCTGTCCAGCTCTACCTACCACGCGTGTACTTCAACTGCCTGGCTCTGTCTGTCTATGTCTTCATCTATTTGTCTGCCTGTTCCTGTGTGCCTCTCCCTATCTCTCTCCTTTCGCTCTGTAGCTCTGCCTCTGCCTCTGCTCTGCATATGTAGATGTAAGACGCTGGATATCTGATACCTTTTAGCGTAGAAATCCGAGGACTGAGACATATCATGCTCAGCCCAGATGCAAACAGCCACGTTATTTCCACTGCTTACTTCTTCTTCTGCCCCGATTCGTGGCCTGCAGCCCAGTGTCTTATCTACTACGTACTACCCACGAAGAACAGTACACCCCTTATGCTCAACAGCTAACGAGGACTGCTTCACACCACTCTATGTACGTGAACCTGGCGTAGAGCCTGCGACAGACATGGCCCTGTTGTGTGTGTGCTGAAGCCTCGTCGCTATTACTATGTTTCAGAAGTCCATGTCGTTTTGTACTCCATGTGGGCGGTTGCTGCTACTGCTGCTGTACTTAAGTTTGCACAACCTCAGTCAACCTACGTTCTAAATACAAACTTTGTTGACTCTTATCGTTCATTAGCAGTTTTGGTTTTGTTGACTGAAAATTTTAATCCAGAGTATCACATCTTTTCTGTTACACTTCTACAGCGTAATCATGCGTGTATTTACATCTGGAGTGAAGGTGGTAGATGGATTGTTTGGAGCAAGATTTTGTCTCCTGGCGGTCTGTGTTTTCGTCTGTTCCATCGATCGTTCCTACTCAAGTGGTAAGTGACGATAGAAACCAACAGAATCGACCCTAATATTAGATTTGCTGCAGGGCTGTTTTAAAGGAATTTTTAGAACTGCACAACCCCTTCTTTTCCTTCCCATCCTCCATGGTAAAGTACTTCCAATCGGAGGACAATGACCTTTTTACTAGTTTTAATTGTACAGAAGTGCCTCTACAACTGCACCAATACATTTGGAACTGCACATTTTGTGTACAACTGCACGTTACAACAGCCACGATTTGCTGATATTTCCGTTCTTTTTAAACGAGTGAATGTGAAGGGTATGCAGAAGTCTACAGTTCAAATCTCAGTCAAGACTTATATTATAAAACAAATTAGTTTTTAAAAGAGTAATTTTTGATTAGTTAAGAAAAAGAAATTCTTCTTATTGCCGAATTCAGTGGAGGAAAATAACATACTTTCTGTGTAGGCCTACAACGTTGGCCCCATTGCCCCTGCCTCTGAATAAATTGGTGTTTAAAATCGTGAACGCTTAAGGCATGACTCCCTGACAGATCTCACGGTCCGTTCAAGTTTTGGTGCCTATAGTATGCTTGATGCTTGAAAAGTCTCATATTGTATAGTAATGCTCTACAGCTATTCGATTAACAATGGACACAGGGAGAAACAAAATTAACAGCTAATCCCAGGAGATAGCGAGTGCTAACCGCTTCATTTCTCTTATAACCATATCATTATGAGAGCAGGCAGCTAGCCACATCTCGCCGCCTCATATTCTCACGTGCATGTAGCCTACAGCTATACGACCAGTGTACTAATTTAAAGACCTGTGGATAATTAGAGTTTCTAGACAGACCGAGTTTGCTAAGAGGCTCAAGTTGCTCATTAATTCTGTCCTGGATGAGATTTACACTCTTGATTTACGACTTTAGCCGTCCAGCATTTATAAACGCGCGTGGTGTACCTCTGAAGTTGTCATTTCAAAATTTAATTAAAAGAAGCATAAATCACTTGCTTTACAGGTTCTATGCTTGTAAAATAATATAGGGGTCATGTTATGTGATCTTCTGCAAAGTGTTGGGTGTGTGGGGGGTTGTACTGGTCTAATTTTAACAGCTGGATATCTCGTATCTCTATTTTAAATCACGCACTAAACAAACCCATTAAAGTATAGTATGAGCTTGGTATTCCCCAATGAAAGGATTTTTACATGATTAATCACACAATGGTTATTACGAGGTAGCCTAGTTATATCATACGAAATCGTTATCCTGTTTTCTAGATTCTGGACCACAGTCACGCCCATGCAGTATAGGCTCATAATTTTCTGCGTTAAAAAAGCCAGAGATTGATGAAAGCCTGCATGTTTGTACAGTAACTGCAGTACTGTTTAGGTTCCTGTATACATGACGGCATCATTTTGATCACGCGACACTTAATTACTCGAAAATTAAATCACGCGACAGGCAATTACAAGTAGGCCTACGCTGGTTACTGCAGTCTAACTCTAACGACACTTCATATCAATATTATTAGTGTCACCCTCCTCCTTTATCCAGCATGGCACTGGCACTGACAGAGTGCAACCAGTGGCGGAGTTCGCAGTTACAAGTAGGCTAATAACGCCTCTATAAATGGTTAGATATGATAGGCCTATATACACTGTGTCCGGAAAAAAGGGACCCATTTTGTAAATATAAAAATAAATAGTAAATATTCATCGATTTTCACAATTCAAGGACCATTTTAATCCTGACATATTTGTCTAACATTGGTGAAAATATAAAAGTTCCAGTCCAAATGTTGACGTCATAATCACGTCATTTGCACAAAAAGTCAAATTTAAGAGATAAACGCGCAAAATCATCCAAAATTTCAATATTTTATGATTTAATTTATCAATATTAAATGCATCTTTAATCTTATTTTTGTATCTGAATTATGTCAGACTGCAATTTGTGGTCAAAGTGCACGCCTTTGGCCTCAACGTAAGCTTCAAAACGGTCGCGCTAATAGCCAACAGCAGCATCGATAACCAGCTTGTCAAAATTCTCCCTGGCATTAACAATTCGCTCACGGAGTTCTTCAATGTCTCTTATCCTTGTGTTGTATACCTTCTCCTCCATCAGTCTCCGTATCTTATTATAAGAGGAATTTAAGCGGGCGACCGTTTAGCGGCCAAAGATTAAGAGGAATGAAATCCGAGTCTCATTAGTCAACGGTTCAACATATTGACGAACTCAGTGAGCTGAAGCACCATTTTGTTGAAATGTGTAGGCTATTGTTCCGAACATTCCCGGAATTCAGACATCAATTTTATATGGAGCAGACAATCCCTGTAATAAGCTGCATTTATTTTCACTCTTGGTTCAATTAAATGGATTTCCGTTTTAACAAGAGCCAATATACCAACCGAAACCATGCATGAATAGCCGGCTAAATGCATTTTCATGCAAATGACGTCATCATGACGTCACTATTTCGACTTGAACTTTTATATTTTCACAATTGTTAGAGAAATATGTTAGGATAAGAACGGTCTTTGAATTGTAAAAATCGATGAATATTTACTATTTATTTTCATATTTAAAAAATGGGTCCCTTTTTTTCCGGACACAGTGTAGTATCATTTAGGATAGGACATCCATGAAGCAGAATGGTAATTGACTCAGTAGGTTAAATACCAAGATCATTCCACTCACAGGTCGGCCCAATAGGGGGCTTATGAATATGCGTGAATCGGAGTGGGGTGCTGTGACGTTGTCTGACCACAGGACCAGCGCTGTGGCTGTGGCTGTCAGGCACAGCGTTAGCTGACATCTGTTTATACTATAGCAGTCCAAGATTACTCCACTGGAATGATCTTGATAGCAGTCAACTGACTGTCATACAATTATTAGCACACCTAATTATAGGCTTAACATTTATTTTACAGTAAACTTATCATTTGTGTGTTTTATATTATATATTCACTATAATTATAATACTTGTCTAATGTCTATTAGGCTACTTGATATTTGCTCCATTATTTCTTTATTTTTTTAATTTAACCATTAGGCCTATGTTTCATTACAACTGCAGGGCCATTTGCAAATATGCAAGTAGTGTTATTAGACCCCTCCAAGTGTCATTTATTTCTAAATATATGATCAAATGAAACAAGTTTTAAAAGTTAGATTAGAGAGCAGCAACTAGGCTGTTTACTCTGTCAATCACAATCAGAAAAGACAATGAAAATTTTACATACAATGAGAAATGACAATGTGCAGAGACACATGTAGTCTGTAGACCAGATTTAAACTGTCATGAATGTTCATAGAAACGGAAAGTCTGCGCTCTTCAGTAGGTCTTCTTAGCATTTTACTAATGTGGTCTATTGAGTGACCTTCTTCATCTTTTTGGCAACGAATTGTTTTGTGTTGGCCTTTTACCTGTTCTCAATTTTTCTGCCTCTTCTGACCATTGCTCCTGTCCTACCTTTGCTGCTCTCCCATTCACTACAATCCCATTTGCTGATATATCCTATTCACTACAATCCCATTTGCTGATATATCCTATTCACTACAATCTCATTTGCTGATATATCTTATTCACTACAATCCCATTTGCTGATATATCCTAATCACTACAATCCCATTTGCTGATATATCCTATTCACTACAATCCCATTTGCTGATATATCCTATTCACTACAATCCCATTTTATGCTCTCCCATTCGCTACAATCCCAGTTGCTGCTATCCTATTCACTGCCATCCTATTCACAGATTTCCTAGTTATGCCAACCTAGTGTCACTGTTGTTCTTTAGCATCACTGCCAACCTAGTGTCACTGTTGTCCTATAGTATCACTGCCACCCTAGTGTCACTGCTATCTACAACACAACACTTAAGTGACTTGACTAACTTTTCTATAAATACTTGACAAACACTTTGTACAATAGGTCTTATAAACACTTGATAAACTTTATAGCTGCACTGAAGTCATACATGCACTGAACGAACGAACTGCATGAACGGCTGCTCTGTTGAAGCTGCCCGCGTGGCCCAGGGACGTCAGAAACGCCCCACCCCGAGTTAATGAGCCTCCCAGTACAAGCCAGCGGGCCAACCTGTTAGTGGAGTAATCTTGGTTAAATACCATGTTCTGTTGAACCATGAAAAACTGGGCGTTGTCATGCCACGCAAGGAAATTGAATTCGCATGACGCATTCTCCAGTTACTTTCTTTAGATATAGGTCTAAGCTTATCTCTTTGAAGCAACAGATGGATGTACATTGTACAGTACCATAAAGGAAAAACGTTTGTCGAAAGTGCGTCAATCAATGTCTTTCTGGTTATTATCTCTTTGAGTAGATCCTGCTAAAATTTCACAACAGAGAAAGATGATGCAGAGGTTGCAACTTGCAGAAACTATAAGGTTATGGTGATGGTTATGGTTTTTACCATGGTTATAACTATAGCCTAGGCCTGTTTTGTGAACTTAATTGCAACTTCATCAGATGAAGAGAGCAAGCTATATGGCACAACACATTTTACACTTAGCAGGTTCTTGTAGTTGGATATCAGCTAGAGCGCTAGACTCTAGTCACTCTATATAGAAAATCATGCCCAACATGAAGCTTCCGAAAGTGCAACCGGATGTTATGTCGTGTGTTGTTTGTATTTCAGGTTCTTCTATTCAAATTTGCTCTTAAACGGAACTCGTTTATAAAGTGGTCTACTTTTATTCTACGTATTTTTAACATTTTACCGACCAAAGTGTGGTAGATGGTATGGGATATCTTATACCATCGGTCGGTAAAGGGTTAATCTCTGTTAAAACTTGCATTTTTGGTCATTTAGAAACTAGCACTGGTTTGTTCACCTTCTTTAATCCACTTGTGTGCAACAAAATCATTCTCTGTAGCGACATGTGCTTGTAAGTCTAACACAGATTTCCAACTATCATGGTTTGGCCTGGCATCCTTCAATTGCTTTGAGCAATATAAGTTAGGCCTATATAGTTTGGTCAGCGCTGGCCTGTTCAGTGTTCACATTCTTCAATCCTCTTGTGTGCAGGAAAGTCGTGGTCGAATAAAGACGACCATCAGCTGAATTTTGATTGACTTATTTTCTTTGGACTACAAGGCTGCGTGCTCATGGGGAAGAGAAATAAATAGTTTTAATCCTGCGTCCAGGTATGGTATATTATAATATATATCTTAAACAGGACATGGAAAACTGGAGAAAGTGTAAAGACGAGCTGCAAAAATGGTCTGAGGTAACGAATGAGCCTTGAAGAAAGGTTGAAAATGCTTGGAATGACAATTTTAGGAAGGGAGGAACAGAGTAGACCTTTTGAAGTAGGCCTATCTAAGATTATTACTGGCAACGAAGCAGTGCAGAAGGAGAGGTTGATCGAATAGACACCAACCAAGACAACTCGGTGACAAAAGTACAAATTAGTTTTAAAAAATGGAATGGAGTATTGGGACAGAAATATTATTCTTCATTACAAGAGTTGTGAATTTGTGAGATGATTTGGATGATAGTTCTATCTCAGTGGAGTCAATGGACACTGTCACAGCTTTTAAGAAGAAGGTGGGAGAGATGGGTTATAATTTTAAAAAACGTTACAAGCCATCTTGCAGTGGTTATAACACAGACTATATGCACATCTTCTTACCAATTTCAAACCCATGCTACTCATTGTCAACCCTTGGAAATGTTTAACGTTCCATCTTCAAAGCTGACATCCGGTTGTATCCAGGCGGCCACCAAACTTACCGGTACCGTCAGGCATAGCTTAGTTAAACATTTTCGACATCCAAACATGGTCCTATGGGTCTTAAAGATGATTTTGGTCCTCAAGGTCATTCAAGAATCTTGGTTAGGCCTAGGCCTATACTCACGGACGTCTAGATAACCCCGGACAAATAGGTCAGCCTGAGGTCTAAACTTTCCCACACCAGAACAGGCCCCTGCATTCATCCTACACTGTAGCAGTCAAGTTTGGCTCAGGCTAAAATACTGGAGCCCTTGGCTGCTGCACACGCTCCTCTGGCTTGGTTCAACTCAGATATTGCCGTTTCCAGTAGACTATGCACAGTATGCTGTCGCCTTTTGATCGCCTCCAATTAAAGTACCATGCAGTGTGGTATTTCCCCTATAGACTGATCTCGGAGGTCAAATCCATCTAACCTACTTTTCGTTTGGCTCTCCCATGGTTTTATGTCAGGCTATGAACAAGGTCTTACAGCACACACAGGCAATACACTGTTTCGTTGATTTAGTCTAATATAGAGATCGTCGGTTATGAAAATGCGTAATGCGTGAGGCTTAAGGCATCAATCAATCAATTCAAGTGATAGGCTACATCTGTAATGTTCTTCTGTTGTGGTTTCTGACTTATTGTCTTCTGATTTGCTCTATGCATTACTTTGCTTACTTAGTCTTAGCCTAAATATTTTTATTCTAGCCCATTATATTAATGCTGTCATATATTAGCCTATAGCCCTATTCATTCTGTTAATGTTGTCCTATATTATAGGGCCTATTCATATTGTCAATGCTGTCCTGTATGATCATTTCTATAAATTGGTCCATTCTATTCTGCCCTATACTCTTTTGTACTCTGTAGTAACTGTACTCTTTTCTAGTCTACATTTTCCTACTTTTACTTCGATTGATTCTTTTATTGCCACTGCCGGATGACGTCATGCAAAGAAGGGTTAACTACGGATAGAGCTTTTTAAACCTTCCAAAATGATGATCTTGCAACAGTTGATTGTACTTAACTAACCTGATCTACTTTGAGTACCTTTTATCATTTTTAATCTACTAAGAAAAGAGTCTTTGGCTTGTCATAAAACATTGCATCGTTTCGCTGTAGCCTACGTGTGTTTGTACATGAACATAAACAGAAATTAATGCTTATACAAAACAGACACTATGAATCGCAATTGCTCTTTCAAGCGATCGCGTTTAGGCCTACTACCGTTAATGGATAACTGATGTCTCTGACAGACAGATAATCTGATATGCACTGCATACACCCTGCGTTCCACGGCTGCTGCATGCGAAGATTTTAAGACCTACAAGTCAAAGTCCAGTTGCAGTTTCAACACAGTCTGTTGAGTGACTATTAAAATGTTGAATCATCGTATACACTGGCTCCTTCGGGCAGACTTGATGGTTGTCCCTCCACTCTGGACCATATAGCTATTAGCTACGCAATCGATGTCACTCCACACCAATGCGGCATTTGGTAAATTCCAGATACTCAATCTAACGTGGATAAAATACGCGTGAATGCAGTGTTTAGTTAAAAAAAACTGTTAGCTGCTGCGATGAGAAGACACCAAGAGATTGCGGAAGTGTATAGCAGAATCTTGGTCCACCAACAAAGAATAATGTACATGTTTACTTAAATCTGGGTTTGCGCGGTCTATTCTGTCGCCATCATGGGCATATTTAGGAGGGTTTTAATTACGGGTTCAATCCCCACGAAATAATTACACTTGACTCATTGGTATTAAAAACTAGAATTAGGTCTTTAGAAAAATACGACCATAACCAATGGAAACCCCAACTCGAAAGCTAAACACCCCTAACTGTTTCCTTGCTAAGCTTCTGGTCAATGAATCGGGGTTGCTAAAAAGTCGAACTTCGGTTCATTTTGACCGGCCAACGATATTTATCTGCCCCGTGGAGAATTGTCTGAAGACTGCTCGATTCGAAGAAAATATTCAAATTTTCAATTTTTAAGGCCAAGTCCTGTAGTGAGTTCGGCTACCTGGCCTAAGTAGGCCTAAAGTGCGCGAACGATAATGAAAGATCAAAATCAAAGATTTTAAGTGAAATTTTATTGTTTACAAGCCGAACGGGCACCATTTACAATCTAGTTTTGAAAATATTTCTGAGGGCGAGCTCACCAAGCACCCACCCAGATACAGTGCCCACTTAGCTCAGGCGCCTTAGACACCCTGCCCCGCCACTTGCTGCGAAATATCACCAATATTGCTTGACATTAACGAAGGTTTGACGCTCCAACAACAACTCATTCTTTGTCTCAGATTTTAAATGTTGCTGTTGTTTTCTGTTTCAGATACCAACAAACAAGTAAGTTCATAATGGAACGGTAATATGCTAAACATCATTATCGATTACAGGATAAATCAACATACGCGGATACATACATACATATTACATACATACATACATACATACATACATACATACATACATACATACATACATACATACATACATACATACATACATACATACATACATACATACATACATACATACATACATACATACATACATACATACATACATACATACATACATACATACATACATACACATTGTTACATACATACATACATACATACATACATACATACATACATACATACATACATACATACATACATACATACATACATACATACATACATACATACATACATACATACATACATACATACATACATACATACATACATACATACATACATACATACATACATACATACATACATACATACATACATACATACATACATACATACATACATACATACATACATACATACGAACATACATACATACATACATACATACATACATACATACATACATACATACATACATACATACATACATACATACATACATACATACATACATACATACATACATACATACATACATACATACATACATACATACATACATACATACATACATACATACATACATACATACATACATGCATGCATGCATGCATGCATGCATGCATGCATGCATGCATGCATGCATGCATGCATGCATGCATGCATGCATACATACATACATACATACATACATACATACATACATACATACATACATACATACATACATACATACATACATACATACATACATACATACATACATACATACATACATACATACATACATACATACATACATACATACATACATACGAACATACATACATACATACATACATACATACATACATACATACATACATACATACATACATACATACATACATACATACATACATACGGACATACATACATACATACATACATACATACATACATACATACATACATACATACATACATACATACATACATACATACATACATACATACATACATACATACATACATACATACATGCATGCATGCATACATGCATGCATGCATGCATGCATACATATGCATGCATACATACATACATACATACATACATACATACATACATACATACATACATACATACATACATACATACATACATACATACATACATACATACATACATACATACATACGAGATTTAAAAGAGCAGAATATGGCGAACGTCTAAAACAGAGGTGATATGAGGCAAAACCACCGATCATGTGCAGGTAAAAAAGTTATAGCGCCAATCACTAAGTAAGCATATGAAAGATATGGTGCGTTGGTTTGTCCACAGAGACGCCAAACTTCCGTTCCGACTTTGCGACTAACATTTCTCGAGTAGAAGTTGGATTGATGAAAAATAAGAACGATAACATAGGAGAATAATTCACGACACTATATTACACGTCTTCCGCACGAATTCACCCCAATCCCAAATCTATTTAAACCGAAGATCTTCACCCCAATCCCAGTAGAGATCCTGAGTGGCCGAGTGGGTTGGTAGCTGTGCGCCACGCCGCCGGCCCGGGTTCGATTCCCGGTCGGTCGGTTATCAGAGATTAATTTCTCGGATCTTTACTGCGGGTGACTCGGTCGATATGAAAAAGTGTCGTTAAGCCCGAAGTACACACCCTAATCCCACTTCAATTTAAGCCGAAAATCTTCACCCCAATCTCACTTCGATTTAAGCCCAGGTCTGTTTTTAAGGAATTTTTAGGACTGCACAGCTCTTTCTTTTCTTTCCCATCATCCACGGTAAAGTACTTCCAATCGGAGGACAATGTCCTTTTGTGCTTGTTTCAACTATACAGAAGTGCTTCTACAACTGCACATTTTGTGTAGCCTACAACTGCACCGTCTGCACGTTAAAAAGTTTAAGCTGAAAATCGTCACCCCAATCCCACTTCAATTTAAGCCGAAAATCTTCACCCCAATCCAACTTCAATTTAAGCCGAAAATTTTTGGTATACGCTAAGACATAGTTTACTCAATCCAGACATATATAGCGAACATCGTAGGAGAAGGTAAATTGCGATAGCGCCTAAAAATCCACTCAACCTTCCAATTGGCCGCTGGCGTTGTAAAATGAGCAGTAAGACGTGATGGGCGCCCTGCTGGCTGCTGAGATAGGGTACGTTGATCTACCCACATAGATTCCAAGCTGCCTTTTTCCTACTTTGCAACTCAAAGTTTTTCGACATACTCCGGATGGCTTAGGAATGGCTGGCTATAGGCCTAATTATAGCCGCCTTCTTAAAATAATATTATAGTCGACGGCGTTGATCTAGACTTGTTCTAGATTCTAGACTGATAGATCTATAGAATCAAAAACCTCATTGTTTGGGCTTTCTTTTGCATTAGACGCCGGGTCCAGTCGATCCCAGGAATCTGTCTTCATTACAACGGAACTCAGCTGTTACGATCGAATTCAATTTCAAGCACATCGCCAAAGAGGTGAACTTATCAGACAGGGATACAAGTTAGGCCTAGCTATAATTATTTAGCATTAGCCTAATGGAGAGTTCTTATCTTGATTGTCATCATTTCTCTTTTGTCATTATCAACATCATCATCGGCGCCATCAGTAGAAAGTCTATATTATTACATACTGAGATCATCATCATCATCATCATCATCATCATCATCATCATCATCATCATCATCATCATCATCATCATCATCATCATCATCAACAACATCAACAACAACATCATCATCATCATCAACAACATCATCACCGTCATCATCATCATCATCATCGTCATCATCATCTATATCATCGGCACCATTGCTGCATTCTTTAGCGCTGTGGTCATCAGTTTGTCATAATTGTCATAAGAGCACGATCGTCATCACGACCTATTTTATATCAGCTCCATCAATTGACCTTCCTAAGTCGTCGTCGTCGTTAATTTAGCCAATAATATTCGTGTTGTTTTGCCAACTTAGGATCGCGCTGCAGCCTTGGACGCCGCCAAGCGAGAAGCACGCCTGAAAATCTTAGCATATCTCAATCGCAGGAAACGCAATACCGCTTCAACGTATCTGACCACAGCAGTTTCAAGTACTACTCCCGTTGCCACTGTTGCTGTGACCACTGTTGCTATGACCACTACTAATCCCACTACCCTAGAGACGACTCAAGCTGCACTTACAACGGTTCATACAACATCTGCAGTTGAAACCACAACTGAAACTCCCACCACTGTCGCAACAACAACTGTGACCGAACCACCTACAACTGTGACTGAACCACCTACAACTGTGACAACACTACCTACAACTACCATTAAGATTACTATAGGTCCAGAAAGAAGGAGAAGGAGGCGTGAAGTAATAAGCAACGAAACATTCACCGAAGACAATGTTCTCTTTGTAATAAACGATCCTGAAATTGATGAAGATGGAATCTTCAGATTTTCGATTTTCATTGATAATGAAAGTAAGACATTGCTCAGAACATCCTTCTGCATGTGATTACTACATTCGCTAATCTTTTTTATTTGTTTGGTCGTTTGGCATAATCATAGCCACACCCAAAGGCTGGCTTCAGAGCAGTGCCTAAAATACTCACAAAATATTGCGTGCACACTTCCTCAAACTGGTGAGAAGGGGTCTGAGGATCCCCACAGTTAAGTTACTCCACAGGCAGTTTGGGGCGAAGTTCTATATTGCATGGCTTTTTAAAAATGAACTTTTTTTAACTGCACAACACCTTCCTTTCAATTTTCTATGATCAACTATAATTCCCAATCGGTTGAAAATGACCATTTTGACTATTTTTTTAACTGCGCAGAAGTGTTTATACAACTAAGCAAATCCAATCCATAGTATGCATAATATCAAAGAACTGCACATTTTATGTATAACAGCGCCCTAAAAAGCGCTGCTGTAGTGTTGTGCCTACAGGTCGTCGGACTTTTCCACCAGAGTGAGACCAACGTTTAATCAAAACGACGATTTATATAGCATCCTTAAAGGTTACTACTCAGGAGCACTCCCGACCCAACTTCGACTAAAGATGACAGTTTTAAGACTGCAATAGGCCGTGTCAGAGGGAACCATTGGCAGCAGGCGCAGGTTGGAGGCAGTCCATTCCAGACCATAAGGCCGGTGTCGCGTGACACAGTCCCCCCTAAAAGTTCCCCCCGGAGACTTTATTTCGAAACAGATTCTCCCCCGGCGGATCTGTTCCAGAATAAATTCGCCACCGGGAGACTATAGCCTGAAATAAAGTCTCCGGGCGGGGGAGAGAATATATATTCCGCCTATATGAAGTGCCCCCACTGAGCGTGAAATCGGCTACAGTCGCATAAAATTTATAGATGATGATATTAAACCGTTGGTAGTTTACGTTGCTAAATTATTTAACACGAACATGTAGGACTATACATGGGAAAATATCTATCAATACAAATTTTCAGCCAGTGGAAGACTTTGTTTCCGGGGAGACTTTGTATAGGGAGAACTTTGTATCGTGACAGATAATTTTAATTTTAGTTTGATATAGCCTAACTTAGAGTGGTGTAGGAACGTTTGGGAATTGAACACGTTGTATTTTTATTATTAAATTGCTATAATCAATATTCCAGTCCCTACTGAAAAGCTTATTTACGGTAATTTACCGTCGGTGGAAAAGGTGGCAACCACCTCAAGCTCAACCTGCTCTTAAGTTGGGGACACGTTCATTGGTTAGTAGCGCCTATAGCTATATAGGCTACTTGTAAGTCGTTATTTGTTCGTGGTTTTTTTCATAGACCCCAGCATGTCATGAAGCACTTTTAAATATTTGGGGGAATATTATCAAGAGGCTCATCCAGTATTTTGCCATAAGTTTGTCCCCGTCCTTTGGGTGTCGTTGGATGGATGGACTCTTTCGGAGCCTGACAGAAGGATGGGTAGACAAGGGTGGACGACACTGGACGTATTGGTGGATGGCTAAAGATTAACGAAATTAATGGCTACACAAACGTAGGTTAAAGCCTAATTATATTGATTTATCAACTGAGATTGACTGAATAAACAGACTTTTTTCTTTGCGAATGATTTGTAGCTTCAACACTTGGTGACCTTAGTCACCTTGACCTTGCCGGCCTTGACCTTGCTGACCTTGACCTTGGTAGGCTTCTCCTAGAGACCGCTCTCGCTGTTAACGAAACAGGTGAACTCGAAACAGCGGTACGTGCATTGAAGTATTTACAATAATTATACATGTCGTTATAATATAATCGTGGGGCGCGGTGGTGCAATGGTGGGGTGAGGCACCTTGGAGCCGGAGGGATCCAGGTTCGAATCCACCTCAGGCCGCTGCATAATTTTATATGGACCTTGAGCAAGTCGTTCACTTGCAATTGCTCGTGCGCTTTCGCATGGAGCTCTGATGCAGTGTCCGCGCTGTAGGCGGGAACGCCTCTGAGAGATGCTTGAAGGGGTGCTATAGAAAACGGAGTAATTAATAAATGATTCTATGGGTTGTTTGGTGGTCATAAGGATGGGTGAATTGGCTGGGGCATGGATGATTGGATAGAAGAATACATGTAGATGGATGGATCAATGGATGGATGATTGACTGTATGATTGATTGCAAGATTGACTGAAACGGTTGTAACTGATGGTTGAGTAGTGTCAGGTTGCTATAATTATAGATAACTGACTGATTGGTTGACTATGTGTATGGTCGACTGGATAGATGGCTAACTGAGTCTGGCTTTAGCGGTTTTCTTAATGAATGGTTGTTTGAATAAACGGTTAATTGGAAAGTGATGGACGAATGGCTCTTAAGTCTTTGCTCAACTTTCTCGTTGTCCTTCTCTGTCTTTTCGTCTGTTTGCAGCAAGTCTAATTTTGCAAATTGCGATAAATCAATATCTTATTGCAAAATATACTTCTTTTGGATGAACTTCACGTCGCTCAAATGAATGCATGAAGTAAACTTATAAAAGCAGTACAAAATGGCGAATCGTATATGGTCACTTAATGTAATTTTTGAAGAATGACGTTCAATGATCTATAATGATTTTATAGGCTAATGCACCCGTTGTAAAGATCAGCAGAGGACTGCCTGATAGGCCTGATCCGACCATTACGCCTATGGTAATGGATGCAATGGTCGGCTTTCAAGTGTGGCTTCCGATTCTGTTGGCCATCATCATTCTGCTGATCGTCTTCATCATCGTTTGTTGTTGGAAGGCAAAACAAAAAAAGGTATTTTCTGGCATCTATGTCTTTTATGGTCGTTTCAGTCCACGTGTCTTAATATTATTGTGATTTATCATCGCTTGCTTTGATCGTCTTAAATCTATTCTTATCTGACTTAGAGAGATCTAGTTTATTTAGAAAATTGAGACTGAAAAGCCTATTGCGCCAGTTTTTCTGGATCTGATGCAGTCGTATATTTTGTCGTTGTCGCCACATTTTCAAAACTGTCACTGTAGCCGTTGATGGAGTCGTGATGTGATGATGGTTTGATTGCGATGGAGAATTTGGAGATGACGAAGATGCTGATTATGATGATGTTAATAATCGACGAGGAGATAATGATTATGATGCTGCTGCTGCTGCTGCTGCTGATGATGATGATGAAGACGAAGATGATGATATTGATGATGGTGATGTGGTGATGGTGGTGATGATGATGAGGAGGAGTAGGAAAAGAATGATGATGATGACGTCGACGGTGACTCTAACGGTGACGGTGACGACGACGATGATGATGATGATGACGACGATGTTAGGATATTCCCATATTTATCAGCATCAATAGGCTTACGACACATCCCGTTTTCTGTATATTTAAATATAATATGAATCATAGACCTTAGCCTGACCAAGCCTCTTCCTGGGATGACTGGGATAAGGCAAGAAATTAAATCATGCATTTTAATATAATCTGTTTACTGGCTTCAAAAGGGTTAGCAGTAGTAATCATTTACGTACTGCCTTTGTTAATCATGAGAGGTGTCTCTGCCTTCATTAAGCTTAATCATACGAGGTGTTGTCGCGTGGATCACTCTTACTGAAGCGCAGACACGATATCAGAATAGACACTTGTGTAATGCGTCATCTGTATGCAATTGGCGCGTTATATTAGGAAGTCACTTTTAATATAAATAGTTCAAATAAGTTTGAATAGGAGTCTAAACTTTTATTCAGATCAAATGTCGTCAAATTTCACTCAGGTTATTCGAGTTTCCGTTCGAGTTTCTTGTTTCTGGACACAGTGCAGTTAGCAGTTTCGTTTTCAGTGCATGTGAACTAGATGGCAAGGCGATGAAAGATATAATGTAATGCCTTGGGCAAGGCATTTCCTCTAAATTATCAATCCGCGTGTAGGGCTACGTCTAACGTCTAAAGCGGCGTAGACCCACAGAAGACGAGACTGGTCGTATAAACTATTTCAGCACACCAACTGAGAGAATAATTAGGGTTTTTTAAATCCTAATTCAAACACCAAGCAGGATGTATTTTAGAAAGAGTTCACTGGTAGGCCATACGCATAAGAAAATGGATCTTGACTGCCTAGGGTTGAAGAGGAAGGGAGTAGCCTCTGTCAAGACTTATTATGTGAAATGAATGGATGAAAAGAGTAGGCCTAAACCAAGAAAGACATTTAGTTGGCGAGGAATAAAGATGATCAGGGAGAAGAGAAGGCAGGTGGACAAACAGGAAAAGACAGACAGACAGAGACAAACAGACAGAGACAGACGGAGACAGAGAGAAAGAGAGAGAGGAAACGAGGAGGAAGATGGGGAAGGAAAGTTGGGGAAGAAGAATATAGTGAATGTGAAAGAGAACCAAAAATTAGGACAAGGTAAAATGGAGATGCAGGCCTAATAGAAGCTGAAAGATTAGAAAGAAGACGATGAAGAAGAAGAAATATGACAAATAGCAGTTTATGCAATATCTATAGGTTACCTTTAGGCGACTCTGC
Organism: Lumbricus rubellus; assembly: GCA_945859605.1. Classification (NCBI taxonomy): domain Eukaryota; kingdom Metazoa; phylum Annelida; class Clitellata; order Crassiclitellata; family Lumbricidae; genus Lumbricus; species Lumbricus rubellus. Next base: position 18,191,678 of record OX243812.1, on the reverse strand, counting down.
GGAATAAATGAAGGCTGACAATAAGGACATTCAAGATGAACAAGAAGTAATGTACAGAAGAAAGGGAAAAGCAGAAAGGACGTTGGCGAAGAAGAAAGTGCGTGGAGAAACAGAAGTATGCGCATTACGGACAAGAAAAAAACGGAGGTGAAAGTGGAGTTAGAAGAATAGAAGAAGGAACGAGAAGATAAGAAAATGTCATGCACAGATACTCAGACGTATACGCATTTAGTGTAGGCCCAGAGGCTGCTATACCTGTGAAAGTGTAGCCTAATAAGACTCGGTAGGTTGCAGTAAAAATCGACTCTGTTATCAGTGATAACAAGAGAGAAAGCATTGATAAGGAATGAAGTCTTGAGCGAATGGTTTTTCTGCGTTCTGCGTCAGAAGGAAAGGGCAAAAACAGCAACGGAATGGGTAAGAATTGGCAAAGTCCAAGAAAAGATTCACACATCTCGGACTTTGCGATGGGAGTAAAATCTTACGCAATGATCTTTTTGCGATGTGTTTTTTGTAAACGCTTGATCTCAGTATTAATCCCAGAACAATGCATCATCACTTGACTAAATATATGTGCAAAGAGGTTCAGCTCCTAGGTTCACGGGCTTACGTGGCTATCATAGGCTAACTGTTTTCTATTATGTGTAAGTTCTTCAAAGGGAGCAACATAAAAGCTCAGAATGAAAGAATGGACTAGCTAATCAAGTGGGCCACTAGAGGTCAGTTTAAAGTTAAACATAATTATGAACCATTGATGACGACTCGTGACTTGCGTTTCCGAGTGGAACAGCTGAGATGGTCATCGGCCGCGCCCGATTGAGAGCTCACATGTAGGCCTATAACCAGTTGCCCACCCATAAATTACCCACTATGCAAGCATGTCAAAGAACGGTGGTTTCGTCACTCCAAGTCTCCAACTTATCGGGACACCGCGTGGAACGATCAGCCAGTATTCGCTTGGTATAGTGTGCTTCAGGTCTATAGACTGAGCCATACGACTGACTGTGCCGAACGACTGCCTGTCCACAGTTTGGTGTGTGTATCTGGCAGCGTCGGGGCATAGGCCTGCCCTGACGTCTTAGCACACTTCACCTGCCTTTCACTCTCCCACTTCCATATAATTAGGCCTATTATGCCATCGAAGTGGAAACTGTGATAATAATCTAATCAGCCATGCAGTGGTTATAAGGTGGCAGATCAAACGCAGAAGAGTTAGTCTGAAAACAGAGGCGCTGTAGTCGGCAGTCGTATTGTAGTGAGAGCCATAGTCTGCGTTCTGCAATCAATTAAACGCCAATATAATACTGTAGGCTATAGTTCAGTGTTTCTTAACCAGTGTTCGACCGAACCCCTGGGGTTCGATGAGCCAGTGCCAGGGGTTCGGTAGAGGTCCTCTGAATTATATACCGTACATGTTCAGGGTCAGTGAGTGTGAGTGAAAAATCATTTGCTACAAAGGACACATTAAGACGCAATTGGTACTGTTTGTACGGTTAGTTAACTGTTAGTAGTTCACTTATTGAATGTATTAATATTGTATCACATTTTGGTACAATTGTTTCCATTTTTTCCCATTAGTTAAAAAATTATTGTTCAAACATGAGGGGTTCGGTGAGTGGTCATAGATTTCTCTTGGGGTTCGGCTTCCTTGAAAAGGTTAGGAACCACGGCTATAGTTGATCTAAGACCACGCAGACATTCACGACATTGCTCTGTCAACATAGAACTGTCTAGGCTATACCGAGAGTCCTGTCTCTGTAACATAATCTGATCTGAGACCTCACACGGTAGAAACCGAATTTCTTCTCTCTGTCTTTCTTAGCTAAGTCTTTTCGTTATTATTTGTACCGAGTCGCGGTTTGCTAATTTGTTTGGTTCTGACAAAGTAGTATATATGTATTATGTATGTATTTATACACACAAGATAGGCCTATCTATCCGAACATAACTGAAAGTACATCCGAAATACTCATTCATTCATTCATTCATTCATTCATTCTGAGAATTTATATAGCGCCTCTTCAAGATACAGGTAACTACTCAGAGGCGCTCTTTGCGCTGGCCGGATGTTAAATGTAATTTCGATAGATTACTCATGTAGCGTAGCCTATTTAAAAATCTAAAAGAGACGAAATGGTCTATTTTTCAATAATCCTTAAAAGAGAAACCGAGAAGCCATCTCTGAATACCTAATAGAAACTATTACTAATACCATATTGAACCACACAAGCACTTACTAGAACCAAACACACCTGCCTTGGAATCTCAATGAAACTTATAATTGGGAGTCCGTTTCAAAACCTAAGATTCTTAAAGAATATATATCGCAGAATCTTAAACAGAACTTCAGAGGATCCTTATTCCTTAACAAAAACATTCGGAGTTGCTGCAGGAGGACATAGTCTAATTATAATTTTATGTCCTAAATTCTTATTTTATAAATGAACTTATTAGATTCTTTCGTCCGAGGTAAGTAATAAAAAAACAAAGTAAGTCTGTAAGTAATTCTCCGAAGATCTGCGTTGTTCCGGAGTTAACGGTCAATATTAGAAAAACTTCTTTATTTAATTATTTTATTGTTTGCTCATTTCGTCTTCTGTCTTTCTTCTGTTAGGCGAAAGATGTAGAACAGCAGAAGATAGTGCCAAAGCAAGATTCCAAACCAACGCCGTCGAATGGTCACGCTCATCCGAGGATTCTGGATGACAACAGCGGATGGCTCGTTCCTTACGAACAGTTTGGTAGTGAACAGAAAATATAGGCCTAGAGAAGACGAAGACGATCACTGACAGTCATTCTGTTTTATCTGAGTGTGCATGCGAGCAACAGACAAACGACAGCCATCAACAATTTTTAAGTGTGTATAATTATATATAGGCCTACGTATATAATTATATATCGTGTAGACATTATATAATAATATAAACTACACAATGTATAATTTACATGTAGGTCTATAGCTGTTTTTTCATGAATGTTGCGTCAGCCATGCACCGCCATTCAATTGTTATTACTGTGTAGACTGTAGAGCCTATATATGTACAATAATAATTACATAATAAAATATGTATAGGCCTACTGTAGTCTGTAGGCTATGTGTTGTGTTTAAGCGACTGTTTTACGAATGCACATGTACAGGCATTAGGCCTACTATCGTTTTCTATATAATGCTATATCATGTATAAACGCTGCAATTCCCTTGCACAATGCATATAATGTAAATGCGTGATATTCGTAACTGATGTACCCATGCGTGTATTGTAATAATTGCAATTCCATATTTTTTGACGACATGTCCGAAGAAGTAGGTCTATTGAAAGACAGGCGAATGGGATCGTTTTTACACTTTGCTACCCAGCTTATTCCAGGAGGTTGTGGTGACTAGAGCAGGAGTTCTATGCTGGACTTTTGAAGTATGTAGGCCTAATTATATGCTTGTATGATGACGATTCATGCATGTATAGATGATGTATGCATGTTTTGTGTATTGCATGCATATGTCGCTTATACCAGGGGCGCAACCAGAAAATTTTCCTGGGGGGTGCTCAGAATTTTTATTGTAAACTCCGAAGATGCAGCGAGTACCGAGGGTAGGCCTACGAGGCCAATACTGACTAGGGGGCCTGGGGGAGCGTCGTAAGCTTTCCCCCAGCGGGGTCTGGGGCGCAGCCCCAGAAACCAACGTATTTTTTTAAACTTTTGACATCAGCTAGAGCGCGTTTCAGGCTCTTGTTTGACAGCTGTAGGCCTATCTATAGGCAAGCTAGTCATGAACACTTCTGAAAAGCACGGTTTAGGACTTCAAAAATACCCTTTTCGATTTGTTTAGATATGACAAATGTCTTGGCGGAATTAATAACAAGTGTTTACTCTAGCCCCTCCGCCCCCCTCAATAACCAGTGTTTTATCAAGTCCCTTCTGTGGGAATCGAGGTTTTTTCTAGTGAAAATCGAGCATCCGACGAAATATCTCTACAGCTCGTGGCGCTGAGAGGGCAGTAGCTTTGGGAGGTGATGTGCCCCTTCACATCAGAAAGTTTCTAATTTCCACACTGCAATGGCAGCATTTTAAGCTGTCGTCTAAAGCAAAAATTGCTATATATATACTATTTTTCAGTGCTGATAGGAGTGGTTTAATCTTCAACGAATATGCTCACAATTATATAAAAAAAATGAGTTTCCTCGTTTATTATGCTACCATTTTAAGATGTCAACTTAGCAAAATAGCTCTATTAATTCAGTGCTGATAAAAAAGAGTGATTTCAGATTTCAACATAGGCCTAACAGGGAAAGGGGTTTGAGTAGGGGGATGGGCTTCCTCCTCAGCACAGAATTTTTATTTCCACACTGCAGTAGTATCATTTTAGGCCGTCATTTTAACGAAATTTAACATATCATTGCTGAAAGACATGGTGTAAGACTTCAATGCCACTCTCCATTGCTTAATTTTTTAATTTCCATATACTTTAATGGTAGGCCTTTAAGCTGTCATCTTAATACAATTGCTCATTTTCAATGCTGATAGTCATAGATTTTATAAATTTTAAATTTAGCCTACTTTCAAATTTTAGAGCGTTGCCTCGCAATTAGGCCTACTTAAACTTTTGTGATTTGCACAATGCACAGTGCACCGTGACTTTTAAAGCTGTCATTTTTACAAACAAACTCATGATTTTAGTGCTCAGAGACGTTATAATTATAAGATTTCAATTAATGCCCCTTCCATCGTAGAAGAATTTTTATTTACACATGCTGTAATGACAGCATTTTAGCTTGTTGTCGTAACAAAATTGTTCATTATGGATAAACAGTGGATTACACTGCAGAAATTTATAATAATATTTATGAAATATTTATGACATATTGGGGATATAAGTATCTCCGCCCCCTTACCACAAACTTTGGGGGTTTAAAACTTCAGAAGTTCAGACTGTTACGACTGTTGCCTCACAGGTTACTTAGGCTACTTCTTCCCTATCGCCCTAAATATCCGCCATGACAGTAAGTTGTGCACATTATAATATAGGCCTAGTTACCCTAGTATGAAATAAGATCATGGTAGGCCTATTATATGGCAGTTTATGTAATTAAATCTAATAAACAGCAACTAAAAACTACTATCATTTTGTCAAATATTCTGGGTGAAAAATCATTTCTGGACGCTTTCGCCGCAGAAAATGTCTAGATCAAACATAGCTGACTTTATATATTTGAAGGAAAACAATAACTATAGGCCTAGGCCCAAATAAAATAGCACACACGGCACTATCAATTAAGTCGTAACATATTATCAATAAATTGGTGAGACACTGTAATGTAAAGGCACAGGCGTATCGCTATTAATGCTTATAATTGATCACTAGACAAATTCTCGAGACCAAAAAAACTCAGGTAGACCAGCTAAACACTGAAATCTAGTGCTTTACGAACCACGAATTTGACTAAGATTATAATACAGAAAATTGAAGGAACTTGCTTGATTGTGTACCGATAATCTGAAAGACTGAAATGCCGAAAGATCCCCTACCCCCCCCCCCCCCCCCACCCTCACCCACAAAAAACTAATCGGATTTGGAAAAATTGCGTGGGTCACCTTTTGAGCCCTGGGGGGTGCTCAAGCACCCCCCAGCACCCCCCTAGGTGCGCCACTGGCTTATACTAAACATTTATATAGCGCCGTCGCTTATCCTATAGAGAAATGCTTCAGAGGAATCAGGGGCGGATACAGGGTGGGTCAATCCGGCCATGCCCTCTTCAGAGATTTACATAAGACGTCCCCCCATCAGGTTTGACAGCCTCCAATCAATGCTGCAGCGAGAAAGGTGGGAGAAAAGCAGTGTTGTTGAAAGTATCGGGCAATTGTACTTAAGTAAAAGTAAAAGTAACGTGGATTTTAATTACTTAAGTAAAAGTAAAAGTACTCATCACAAATTTTACTTAAGTAAAAGTAAAAAGTATCCCCTTCAAATAATACTTTTTAAGTAAAAAGTAAAAGTACCGAGCCTTTCTATAACTCAATTGATTGTTAACCTTCAAAAATACTAAATTCTCAAAATGGTTATCATTGAGTCTAGTACGCACGCTTCTTGTTCACTTTAGCACAATGCACAGCCGAAGAGCATTTCTGCTGCAGAAATGGCAGTGCATCCAGCGTGCACCACCCATCGAAAATCTATTTTTAGGCATGCAAATTTGAATAATCTGTTTTAGCTTAGCGAAACGAAATGTTAATTAACGCTTTGAAGTAACGAACATTGTAACGAGTGTTGCATAAATTGTAACGAAGTAAAAGTACTGAAATATGGGTAAAATTTTACTTCGTTGAAAGTAAAAGTATTTTATTTTTTCGATACTTCGTTACATGTGAAAGTACTCAAACTTTTACTTAAGTACAGTAACGCGTTACTTTTACTTCGTTACTGTACAACACTGGAGAAAAGTAGCATAATTATGACTAAAAAATAAAGGTCATAAGATCTAAAGAAAGCGAAGATGCCACGGGTTTTCTGACAGTTTAGGGAGAAAGACTAAAACGAAAGTCATCAGATTTTTCGGCGAAAGACCAAATATTTGGGCCCCCTTCCAAAATTTCTGTGTCCGCCTCTGAGAGAAAGCGTTGCAGAATGTACATGGAAAGACTATTCACTGCTTCAATTCCGTTGTTAACTCGTAATCTATAAGACTAGTATAACTGGATATTGACATCGCTTTTTTATGCACGCTGTACCATGTCGCTATAATTTCATTAAAAAAAATTATAAGCTTACTCTGAGTTGCAATTGGAAAAAAACATCGATTCTGTGAGTTTGTATTTTTTGCGGTATTCGTTGTATGTCGTAGGCCTAACGCAGAGCTATGATATAAAAAATTGGACTAGATATGCATATCTCAGTGGTTTAAAAGCCTATTTGATGGCGTTTGATAATATTTTTCAGCAAGTAACCGGCCTAAAAGGTAGGCCTACCTGATAGTGAAGGTGTTTGAGCGCGCAGTTTTAAACATTAGGCCTAAGCAACAAGCAGTGACAGTCTGACATATATAACTTGTCATTATAATTAGCCTATAATTATTAGGCCTATACATGTTTGTAGAATTATACATCTGGCGTTCTCTGTGGTTGATCCATATAAAGGCTAAGCTAACCATTCACAGTGAATGATTCATTGTTATGCACCGCGTCCTTAACGTGCTAAAATAATACAGAAAGAATAGTAGACTATTGGGGACTAGAGGCTCAGGTCAGTCGACAAAAATATAACGCCCGAGTTTTAATGACAAGCCTTGCGTATTCTTCACAAGGGTCCATCCTGCAAATGCTGGACTATAAGATTCCTATACAAGGTCAGTGGCGTAACTAGGAACTCGGGGGCCCCTAGACAAAATATGAAGGTGGGGCCCTCTCCCTACGGCACTTATTGAAATGTATTATTACTTATTAATTTACTGAAATGCTGATGTATAGTTATGATCATGCTCTGATGTGGAAGACTTTGCGCGATATGGGGATACCAATACACCTCATAAAGCTCCTCAAGAACTTATATGGGAACCAGATGGCTGTGGTCAGGACAGAACACGGTGAAACGACAAGTTTCCAAATAAAGAAAGGAGTACGACAAGGATGCATACTATCGCCATACCTGTTTAATCTATACGCTGAAATGATAGTGAGAAAAGCAGGCCTAGAGGAGACAAATGCGGGAGTGAGGATAGCGGGTAGGACACTGAATAACCTAAGATATGCAGACGACACAACACTGCTGGCAGGGGAAAAAGAGGATTTAAAAGCTATCATCAGAAAACTACAAGCAGAAAGTGAGAAAGCAGGATTGTTTTTCAACTTAAAGAAGACCAAGATCATGACAACAGAGAAATGGACAAGCTTTGAAGTGGACGGGGAGGAGTTGGAGGTGGTGACAAGTTTCTGCTTCTTGGGAGCCATGATAGAAAGCGATGGTGGATGTGACAGAGAGATACGACGAAGGATAGCTTTGGGAAAGACGGCAGCGAAGGGGCTGGAGAAAATATGGAAGGATAAACACGTGAGCCTAATGACGAAGACAAGAATTGTAAAGGCAATGATATTCCCAGTGGTGCTGTGTGGATGTGAAACGTGGACAAAAACAAAGGCCTTAGAAAGGAAAATCGATGCTTGCGAAATGTGGATATGGAGGAAGGTATTAAGAACTTCGTGGATTGAAAAAAGAACAAATGAATCCGTATTACAAGAGATCGGACAATCAAGAGGGAATATGTCATTGGAACAGAGAGCGGCAAGGCAGAAAATGGCGTTCTTTGGACATGTGATGCGAGCAAACGGCTTGGAAAAGGAGATGATGTTGGCCTGCGGAGAGGGAAAAAGGAAGAGAGGACGCCCAAGAAGAAGGTGGATGGAAGAAATACACGAGAGAACAAAGATGAAACTGGAGGAATTGAGAGACGCGACGGAAGATCGTAACACATGGAGAAGGTTTATCACAGCGGTCGCTAAGGTTCCAAGAATCGATGGCACAAGGTGACAAGGTGAGTTATGAACAAGGTACTAGTACAAATTACAGTAGGCCTAAGGCCTAAAAATTAGTGTTTTCGGTAACCCGATCGACCCTCTTTTATTGCCGCGACTAAAATAATTTTGTAAAAAGATTTATTTAGAAACAAGTTTAATAAAAAAAATTTAGAAAAAAATTTTAATTAAATTTTTATTTTATTTTTGCATTTGTATCGAAATAGGCAGTTTATACTTGCTTAGAACACGTATACTTTGTTGCAGCGTATACCTTTCTGCAAAAATACTAGTCGGGTATACTTTTTCGGATAGTCACTGCATAAAGATATTTTACCAAAATAAAAATAAAATTCGACCTACCTACCCAATTGTTTAGCTCTTTTACCGGAAACACAATATTTTTTAGGCCTAAACTGTAAGTTCCTAACATTTCTCAAACAATGAGATGCGCAATTTATTTCACGGAAATAGCCTAAGTTTCTCTAAAATAATGTCAACAAAGATATTAGAGTCGTACGACTCTAATATCTTTGATGTCAACACCATGACGTCTTTTCGGGTTGACGGAACTTGACGGGTTCTCGGGTAACCGTACGGACTACTGAGAGTCTGACACAGTATCGTCTACTTAGTCTACTACAATATTTATTTAACATATTTTTTCTGAGTCTTGCAAACTCGGGGGCCCCTCTGGGGCCTCTACACTCGGGGGCCCCCTAGACTTTGTCTACCCAGTCTACCCTATTGCTACGCCACTGTACAAGGTCCTAACACGCTGGCCGTTGAAGATTAAACTATGTATGCCTATTGTATATTATTATGCGAGTGTTTGCAACTGAAACACAGAAACTGCTACGACACTGTACACATGTATTAAAATCTATCGTAACATGGACCTTTCTTGTAGGCCTATAATTATGTAGGTTTGATGGTTAACATCAATATTATTGGCCTCATCATTTAGGATAGGAAGATCGAAACGACGGTAGGGGATAATTTCCTGTGTAGCCTATGTCAGGATATAATTTGGGTGCAAAATGGGTTTAGGTCTTTAGGATAAGTCAACTTAAGGGTTATAGTTGATATTATGGTGACGATAGGTATACGTACAAGGGGTCTTTAAAGCGAAGGTTACCTAACTAACCTTTTCATGGTTAAGGCGGGTATATCTGTACATGCAGACTTTGCAGAGGGTATACATGGGCTTAAGGATATTTTTAAGGTGGTTAGGAATGAAGGGCTATAGGTAGGCCTACATATAGTTTTGAGTAAGGCTTCAGCAAGCCATGCTGCAGTTTCTTAAGAGTCTTGCACAGGGCATAGGCTATATAGGCCTAGTGGTTAACGAAGCAATACAGGCGATGACGAGTTTCACGTCAGTCCTCCAATCGCATTTCCGCTTTAATCCGAACCGGAAGCAGAAGTCCTTCGATCCGGTCGAGTACGCTGGTTCCCCGTGCGACGTACGACAGATGTCGTCTGATGAAGCGCAAGCAGATCATCTGCAGCGAAGTCGGTTGGCCACACAACGCCACCAGCATCGCATGAACGTCGACCCCAATGGCGCCACGTGACGCCCCCTCAATGTCCCTCTCAAGCAGCCACTTTTGGTCAGTCAGGTTGAGGCCGGCCCTCACGAGAAGTCTAGCCATCGAGTCGGGTCCATCGTCATGGCGGGGGCGTACCTCCGACGGGTACGACTCGTACAGCTCATGGAGCGAGAGACTGACCGGTGTGTCCCCGATGTAGACCAGGCGGTTTGGGTTGGCACCGTTACGAAGCAGGACCCGACAGCAGTCGTAGCGGCCGAGAAAGAGCGCCAGGTTGAGGGGACTGTATCCGTCCCCATCGCTCCCGTCCATCCTCGCCCCTCGCTCCAGCAACCGCGACAACATCCGCACGGCATCGAACTCGACGCAGACGTGGACGAGGTTCTTAGGACTGTTCGGTGAACTGTCCATCAACTTCCGGTTCGGATCGAAGGCGTCCATCTTGATCAGTTCCGTCGCTGTATCGATCCGATCATATTTGATCATCGCTTTGAAGTACTTAGCGACGACGTCGTACATCCCCGCGTCCACACCAGCCGTCCAAATCAGACGCGCTATGCCATCCAACCTTAAGTGGCACGCCCAGTTGAAGGCGGGTACTGTTGGTACGTCTGTGCTCTGGATGAGGTACTCCACGGCCGGGTGGAAGTTGGACCGTACAGCCAACTCCAGTAGACTCACCGGCTTACTACTGCAAGGTCTCGTCGATGATTGCAACGCATCGATAGGATGCGAGTCGGTCCAGTCCTTCGAGAAGAGCGTCCACGGTGAAAATCCTCGATCGAGCGCTGCCCTGAACCTAACGACATCATGACTTGCTGTGGCGAAGTAGATCTCAGATGATAACTCAGAACAACTATTTTCCAATCGATCGCTGCTGACATTCTCCTTCACGCCAGCGTCGTCCATTTTGCTTCCGTAAACTTTGTTCAATGAAACAAGGTAGGCCCTAATATTCGAATTATCTCACAATAACACACAACTAACGGATAATGGCTGTAAAATCTTGCGCTGCCTTCATTTAAATAACATCTCCAATCAAAATCACCAAGGTTGACTAAGTAGGCGTACACGTAAATTCCCAAATCAAGTGAAAACTTACGTGTACCCCATTATACAGTATCAACATTTATAGGATAGGCCTACCTATAATAGTCCGGTGCTTACAACTACGGCGATGGCCCCAACTTCGACTGATATTAACCCTAAGCACGTCACAAACTATTTAGGCGGAAATGTCGTCCAGTTGCGCAAACGAATGCATGCAAGGCCTATAGAAATTTGTTATCTTTATAAAAAAAAGCATATCCGCTTACATAATAATAATTACTATTAGCCTATACAAGAATTAGCCTATGTACAGACCGAGAGCAAAGCATAGCCAACATAACGACAGACATAACGGCGAAGATGTTAACAACCAACCGTCATTTATTTGTTGACGTAAGCGACAAACGTATAGCGATCGAGTGACGTATTTATTCACATCATACAACTATACAATCATGTAGGCTACACATTACGAAAAATACATGGTATATTATAAGTATAGGCTTAGTTGTATCATTAGAATAAATACGTCACTCGCTATCACGCCTACGTCAACAAATATATGACGGTTGGATATATTGTGACATGTAAATTACAAAGTAAAGTGATGCACACGGATGGACTGGAGAAGGCGATGATGCTGACGTGTGGAGAGGGTGCGAGAAGAGGACGACCGAGGACCAGATGGATGGAAGATATACACAGGACGACAGGAATGAATCTGGAGCAACCGAGGGATGCAACGCAGAACAGAATGGAGTGAAGGCCATGACAGTCGCTAGAGTTCCTCGAACTGACGGCACAAGGTGACGACCTAAGAATAGGTGATGACCAACAAAGTAGCGCAATGGAAAACACGCTGGCATGCATGGAGAGCAAGAGGTAACGAGTTCGTGCTCAGCATCGGGCGGACGAACTTTGTAAGCTGCTAGGCTAGGCCTATTAGCTCGGATTATTGCTGGCTGTCTGTTCTGTTAGTAGTTAAGATTTGTGTATTCTGTGATCCGAGTTCTTGTAAGTTGTTTCAACTGCACAATTGTACACTGCTAAATAAACGAAAATGATTAATATTTGTAATATGTATAATATATAAAATAATTATGAAAAATATTATTAAAAAAATATTTTAAAAAAATTATATAAAATAATAACAATAATAATGTATAATTGCATCCTTCTATAATCTATATGAAAAATGAAGACTCATGCACATTTTCACAACTTTATGAATGGATTGAGCACAACTGCATCTTTCTGTTCTGAAGCTAACATCATAACATGCAATACATTTCTTCCTGAAAATTCTGAAACAAAAATTTAAGATGTACAAAGAGAAATGCATGATAACAAATGCACTTTTTACTTACATCCATATAATGCAGACTACACAAGAAAAATATATAATATATATATATGCAAGTTTATACTTTACATACATATATCTCTATATAAAATATAGTGAAATGCAACACTTATACAGTGCCTTACGAGACAAAAATCTATATTTCTATTATTCTATTACATGTAGATTAGTCATAAATTTAATAACCGCACCAGAATATACAAGAATAACAGCAACATCAATGTACGCTCTCAAGTGAACAATTGACCATGGATCGGAAGAATAACATTGTTGTCAAGACAATGCTTGTTGCTATTTAATGACACCATGTCAAATCAAAGATGATTAGTGATGCCCTCCTCCCTACTCCAGGCTTGGGACTGGCACTGCCAAAGGACGAGCAGTTTGTTTTAAGAACATCACAAAAGTATCTGCCATTCATTGCTATACAGATGCTTGTAAGTCTCCCTATCCTGACAAACCTTCACTAATGCAAATCCACTCATGCAGGCCAATCTACTGAAGTTCTCAAATAAAACCATCAGGTCATACAAATAACATGCTACACAGGCTTTCTTTTGAGGATACAATAAAGTTTTAAGATTCGCCTTCTGGGACAAGTCTCACTGTCACTGATTGGTGCCGAAAACACCAAACATCAGCCAACTTCATGTTCCAGTCGCAAGCCAACTAGGTCTGTAATAATTAATTCTGCTCTCGCAATGTGCTTCCATACAATTAACTTGAACCGATCATGCCGTCTTTTATATTCGACCTCCGTCTTGAATAGTCTTCCGCGTAGCATATGTCAGCTGTTGCCTTCAATTCGGTTCAGTAAACATTTCCAAACAGTCCAAAGACATACTTGTTTGCATGTTGTGTCCTAGAGATGCAATTAACACAGTTTGCTATAATAATTACATCACTTTATACGTAGTACATCATGGGAAACAACACACAGCCGTTTCAAGAACAAACCTCAGTGGTGCTAATGTAATAACAAAGATCACCAATGTAACTCTGGAGTTCTGAATTTCACAGACTCACACACAAAAAAGTAAATCACTCCTCACCTATAAACACTCAGTCATAAAACAGATGCTACGTTATAATATATATATATATATATGTATATAATGGGCCATGAGTGTGCATCATTTTATATACATATATATATATTACATACATGTATATAATAATGATGATGCAAAGTCATATCACTCTCTCGCACTAGCAACACTCAAACACTCGTGCATTCAAACAGGTGTCACATATGCACACAACGAATATACACGCAGCAGATTTTACATATGACATATGCTACATGGCACATATTATATAATATACCAAATATAAAATTATAACTAAGTTGTTATTCGTAATCAAGTTAATCATAATCACAAACGTGCATTTTATTAGCAAGTTTGAAACTAAAACACTTGCTTCAATTATTATTTCTAGTTTAAAAAACAATATTTTTAAATGCACTCACTCTCTCTCTCTCTCTCTCTCTCTCTCTCTCTCTCTCTCTCTCTCTATATATATATATATATATATATATATAGAGAGAGAGCATTTAAAAATATATATACATGTATATATAATATGCACACACTCAATGTAGGTTCTAACCGTGTTTCAAAAGCGGTTAAACTTCAAAATATATTAAAATTTCAACTGTGCCAATAAAATTAATTTTGCAGAGAACCCATTTTCTCCTTTGGAACCTATGTAGCATCACACTGGCAAATACATATATACCATAAGCCAGCTCATTTGACTGTTGTCAATTCTCTAAGCAGAGATCAAAGACATTCTGGATATTAAAAAATTTTAAAGTTCGCATTAACAACCTTAGCGTATCAGTTACTGAGACACCTGCAAACTGATTAAAAACTCTAAATGTATATACATGTATATACAACATAGATGTGTAGTATTGTGTACATATAATGGTTCTGTAGTTTATTCAGAAATAGCCAGATTTGCTATAAAGCTACCAAATATTCAGAAGAAAATCAGCTGGACTGAGCAGAACAGCAACAAGTATAGTACAGTGGAGATCCATTCATGTGCGAGCCATTTAATCGAGATTCTGTTTAACACGCAGTAACGCCATGGCCCATAATATGCCATAGCGCTTAACAATACCTCTTTAATTTAACACAAAAGACCGGTTAATACACGGTTTTGCATCTCAATTCAGATGTTTCACACTATGTAATGTCTAGAAAGACTAGATATTAATGCAGTATGAGAATTGCAGAAAAATAACTAGGAAGGGGGGGGGGTCAGACCATGATCCATATGGAGTCGGGGTGTGAAAAGTGAAAAGAAGACATAACTATGGGGCCCTAAGAAAGACTAGCGGGTTGAATCCCCCAATCCCACCCCCGTAATTCTCACCCTGTATTAACATGGCCAGAAATATAAGTTCTCTGATTTATTATCAAAACCACTTCTGCCCATAACTAGACAGCAAAGTTGCCTTTCAAAGTAATTGGACAAATCAGACCGACCTGCAGTGCAAATGCCTTAATACTAGACCACTCATCTTTAAATGTAAATCACGTACTACCGTATTTCAGTATGACCCACTTAACCCATGTGGTTGCAGCGACCCTGGGTCCAAAACCTGCCCCACATAAGTGGATCCCCACTGTATACTGCACGACCATTTACAGAGCAGGCCAAGAAGTTTGTTAATATTGCTAATCACCTGAGGAACTGTACATCTTAATAACACTACACAGTTGCTAACAATGGATCCTAAATGTCGAAAAAAATAGTTAAAAACAAGAAATCAATCAAAACAACAAAAGCTAATCATACTTGATATACTCAGCAGTTCTACAATGCCATACTGATGCCATACTCATAAATGCATTGGTTGAAACGTAACGATCCAAAACCAGGTCTTTAGGATTCATGCCGAAATCTAAGCATGCACACTGTTCTCATTTGCACTGTGTGATATGGTGATATTGGATGCACTGGTTCATATGTACAGTATATATCACCATTACTGTTGCACTTCAGAGACACTTCATATAAACATTTGAATTTCCTTTAGGCACGGTAAAACCTCAGCAGGTAAACAGTTCCAACATCTAATCTTTCTTTCTCTCTGCCTCTCTAACTGTGCTTGACTTCTCTGTGTTTCTCATTGTCTCAGGTGTGTCTACATGTCCAAGGACAGACGAGTACAGGTCACTGTTTAGCTGATAACTATTCTCCACTGCGCCATTCCGGTTCAACTAGTTGCGTCACGCTACTGATTGAAATTGGAGATTCTGTATCTGAAAACAACAGAGAACCAAACGAAAAAGATATTTAGTTACACAGAATGCTGTAGCGTGGTGAGACTTTAGGTGCGATCCTCTCAAATTAGTTTCTCTTACATGCTATGGCAACACTGCAACAGTTGCATGGTTCGACTTGAGCCACCATTGGAAGTATCTTTAAATCCTTGATATGATATCACTGCATCAATGGACTGCAAGTGTACCCCTAGCTGAAAGTGTTACCAGATTAGGAAAAACTTTGATGCTAGACTTCTTCGAATGCTTCTAAATTAACATTCAAAATTTAGGTCACCAGGTTCAAAAGATACATTTGCAAAAAAAGAATTAAAAAACTCCTTCCAGTTCAGAATGGATGGAGGGCGAAGTTGGTTTCTGAATGCAAACTACTTGTCAGAGGTTGTCATACAGAGTCCAATCCTCTGGCAAAAAGCTCTCAGAATACATGTATATCGAGTTCACCATAAACTATGCGACTGCATTCGAATAGTCTTACACTGACATAACACTTGTAAATAACATAGCATGTAAAGTTTTTACCTGAGATTTGAAGTTTACCGAGATCTTCCATGCACTCATCAAGTTCATCATCAGTCTCCAATGTTGGATTGGTGAAATCGCAGCCAACGTAAACACCTCTCTCGACACAAAACTTCAACAAACTACAAATGACAACATATATTCTAAGTGCTGAACATTTACCTACATAAGTCTATGGAATAATAAAGAAAAAATTATTTGCAACTATCCGTGTGTCTAAAATTTTCTGAGGTGAGTACTCAGCAGGGCCTAACACGAAATATTCGGCCAAGGCTAATTAATGTCCAAGGCAATTTCCGGCTGTTCCTCAGTGTCCCAGAATCAACTGACAGGCGAAGAAACAACATGGCTGTACTGAAATAACTTACTTGTTCCAGTGGACGTCACGGCAAAGAATGTGAGGATTTCCGACAACTATGAGTAATGCCTTGGCTCTTGTGATTGACACGTTGAACCTCTGCAATAGAAAAGCCACAAAAGATGCTCTCAGAAATGCTCACAGTAAAATAGAAAAACAGAAGGCCAGTCAAGTACAAGAGACAACGGTGGACATGACTAACAGCATTCAGCTTCATTTTTTGGAATATGAGTGCAGGTTCTTCCCACTCCCCCATCTGTACACTTCTGATAGCCACGCCATTCATCTAAAAACCGATACTAAGAAAGACATTGGAGAGAAAAGAGCCTCAAGTAACATTCCAAAATAGTTTACACACTCACATAATAAGCAATTAGAAAACAGAAACCACACAGAAAGAGTAACTAAAAAACAGACTCAAAACTACGAAAAATTGTCACAAGTTCAATTTATGAATTTTTCACAAGTAGAAACGTCTCAAGTACTTATGTATCAAAGTGTATGTCTGTAAGTAGCTGCATCTTTATCAAGGCCCTAATCCAGCACATGCAATGAACCTCCCAAAAGCTTTGCACATGCAGTGACCTAACAAGGCTAACATCAAAAAAAAATGTGTTATGGTAGGCAGAAATATAATTAAGCAGAGTCTAGTCAAAACAGTGTTGTACACAGCATCTGAAGTAGAAGACAGTTCCAGGAGAAGGATCCACAAAAATCGTAATGATGACAAAAGGCATATCTTCCTTTACCTTGGGATTCTTCAGAAACCCAAGCTTGCAATCGTAGTCAAGTGGGAGGAAGTCAGTGCTGCTACGGACCGTTGAGATTACGATGATTCGGCGTTCTTGGCCCTGAAACTCCTCCACTGTTCCAACAGTGATGTCTTCGCACCTGCCTGATTTGTCTCTCTTCAAAGCCTGGCGAAACTTCTGGACCTGAAACATAAAGTTCTTTTCACAATCAGCCCCAACTATGAAAGCTGCACTATGAACGTCCATCTCTAACGGAAATATACTAGCAAATTGGCAACATTACTATCAGTTAGCTAAACAATGACCATATTTGCACCATATCAAATAATGTATGTACGATCACTTGCTAATAGCGCCCCATGAAAATGTCTACTCAGAGGCCCTCCCAACAACAGCACAGACGCTGAATCGAAGTCTCATGCCAAGTGAAGGACTTGTTCAGGATCCTTACACAGCGACTTGAGGTGGATTCGAAGCCACAACCTTCCGGTTCCAAGACACCGAACTTACCCCAACACCACTGCGCATCACACCCATAATACATCGACTCTACTTACAAATGAGCCTCTTTTGAAATTTTATAACCACTTGATCGCTCCTATATGTACTGAAATGGCAGAAGACACATAAAATGTTCAATTGATTGATATGCCAAAACAAACATTATTATAGAGCCACACACCTGTTTACGATATGGTGAGATAATGCCAATCTCTTTGGCGTGGACTTTCTGTGGCCTCGTGTTCAGCAGTTTGTCGACATAATCGATAACCACGGCAATTTCTGCCGTGTTGAAGAAAGAAGGGCTTCTCTCCTCGCGTTCATCTTTCCCAATGACTCCATGGAATATCACAGGGACGTTCTTCTTTGGCAACTCTGACCACTGGCACAGAGACTCTCGTACCAATACGTCCGCACACGCCTCAAGTTCGTCCAGGTAGAACGACGCATTCGGGACTTTCAGGATGTCGGGATGCGAGCGATAGTTGCGAACGAGCTTCACTAGGAGACGAGAGTCATACGCATCAGATACACTGGCTGCATCTGGTCTTCGTTTGTAGACATCAGTTTTCATGTACCTCTCCAGCAAGGATACACCTAAATATTTACAACAACAACCTTTATGAGCATGCAAACTTAGTCATTGCTTGATAATACGCTGAAGTCACTTTCAATATATTTATCACAACCAGTTTCAGGAATACACCGATGTGTTAACAGATGTTAAGAAAAATGCAGAAGGGAGCATGTGAGCCACAGCCAAACAATCATCCACTTCTCGCTTATGAATGGAATGATGCTAACAGAACTAATGGTTTCTTAAATACAAGCTACTTTATATTCGTAAACATTAAACAAGTCTAAAGTAGAATTTATTTACATCTGACAAGTGACCATGCAACAGCCATATTTAAAAACATTCTAATACGTTTGCATGCCACCAGATGAACTTGTTCTAATTATTATTATTAGGAACTCTAACACAACGCAGCATACTAGTGAAGGATGACTGCAGAAGGTTTCTACAAAGGTACTTTAAAAATACTCAGTTATATACGGTCACACACTTGAACATGAAACCAGAGTTGACACCAATTACTGATCACACTGTTTGACTATGCAATCGCACAAATTACATTTCAACCATGACATGAAAATCAATTTTGTTCCTTACCTAGACCATATTGCATGGCAACAGGTGACCGAAGTACCGGACCCAGCTGCTCGGGGTCCCCTGCCATCACCACCTGACCCCCATCCGGTTTCGCCACTTCCGACTCAAAGATTCCAGCAATCGGAATGATCGATTCCGGTTCGACCGCCTGACCCGCCTCGTCGATGAAGATGTGAGTGAAATGACCGGGCGGGAAGTTTGCTGACACAAGTCGCCCGGCCGTCACAAGGGTCGTCACGACTATCTTCAGCTTCATGATATCCGACACAGACGGATAGTAGAGTCCGTGTTTATAATTAGAACAATCCTAAAACCAATGAAAGACACAACAGCACTATAAAGCAACATCTCTCATATATCTGTGATCATTCATTCATCATAGAGATTTACATAGTGCCCTCTTCAAGGTTACTACTCGGGAGTGCTCCAAACTAAGGCTGAAAAGTACCGTTTTAAGGCCGCGATAAAATGCATCTGAGCAAATCCAAGGCATAAGGCATATAGACAGTGTGAACCCATTCCATGTCATGGAGCCAGTAACAGAGAAAGCACGATTTAAAGACAGCTTTCCTGTCATTTCATTTTCTGACCTTTAACACCGCAATTTCAGTATGTAATTGTACAAGACATAACTTGGCAGTAGTTTGCAAGTCAATGAAAATGCATGTCGTTAGCTTGCCTTGATCTTCTGAGACACGTGTGACATGTCTCTGCTCGCTGCATTCATCCGAAGAATAGATTCCTTCGGAACGTGATCCAACAGTTTCTCGGCGAGCAAATCAGACGCGTTATTTGAAGGCGCGCAGGCCAGGATCTTCGATGATGGAATACACTTCAACACCTGCCAATCAGCAACAAAGACGACAGAAAAAACTGAAAGGAAGCAGTAGTTCAACCAAGTTTCTCCAAAAGGATTATGATTTTGACAACATTTGGTTAAACCTATGATAACGGCACAATAGAAATCTTAAGACATGATTCAAATACGTGATTTCCAAAAGCAAACAGGTAATGCTCCATCCTTTTACAACAACGTCTCTGGTTTAAATTAGACAAATCCAGATTGGCATCACCATCACTTCATTGTTGTGCAGTTTGTCTGAATCTTGCTACTTTGCTTTAATTTGAAAATACACATTTAACCAGAGCAATCCATAAATAATTATCTTCTGCCATCCAGATGTTCATTACTTTCATATATATATATGCAAACTTCATCGAGCAGTTCTTTAAAGCATAAGAATTGCAAACATGGTTAACAATGATTTCTACCTAAATCTTTTGTGACCTCCCAAAATAGCGACAACACACAATACTTCAGAAGAATAAAATAGGGATAATAACAATAACCAAGCAATAACAATGAAGTAATATTAAATAAATAGCCAAATTTCTAGCACAGTGGTCTTCCTCAAAAAGTCAATCAGCAAGTATCATAAATGCAATGTCCCTGCTTAATTAAAGTCATAAAACCTGCATGTCTTAATGACGTGGCTTACCTGTTTCATTGCTTCAACCATGGTCATTGTCTTGCCAGTACCCGGTGGTCCAAAAACGAGAAAAGGCGCTGGACGTGATGAACCTGCAACAATGTGCCTTACTGCTGACTCCTGCTGTTCATTGTCTTCAATCAGACGATTGTAAAATCTGAAAAATGAACGAAGAACATTCCAACACATTAATTATCAAGCAATTGCATGCATGCTCACTTTGCAATCAATAAAGAAAGGGATCGTGACAAAAGGAATATTTACATGCACAATGACTAAGCACACAGTATAAACCAGTTAAACAGATGTGCAAATGTTGCATTAAAACACTTATAAAGATGTGCGCTGTGATGTTGAGAGACATTATAATAGGTGTTCTGACACATACATAAATTTATAAATAAAATTTTACACTACATGTATATTGCATGCACAGGCACAATTAAGCAACATTAATACAACACTTCTCTAAATACGAATCACATGTTGCATCTGTTAGGCTAGGTAAGACAACCGTAGCTTATTCATTAGACAACTCAATTAACAGAGGCATGATCTTTTAATGACAGAATATTTTGCCTGAAACTGCTAAAAGACGACAAACCAATCCAAAAACTGGACAACTTTTTCCTTATGTTACCATCACATCACTTTAAATAAACTTACTAATTTGGGATGGCTTGGTGGGAATAATAAAACCAAACCTCAGACTTATATTACAAAATCAAAATTTCTATAGCACTGGTGTATAATGGACAAGACATCCATTTATGTCACAACAAAAGCATATCCAGAAACTCATATGCCATGTACATGCATAACACCAGAAACCTCTCATCAGATCTATTGACAAACATTTTTCATTTATTTATTGTACTTGACACATGTGCAAAAAGTCAAACTCTAAACCTGAGACCGTGTAAAAAAAGTCAGGGTCATAAAGCAAAGTCCATATGAGGACTGAGGAGGTCCAAGATTACAATCATTCACTACCAGATCCTGTGAACTACTGAACAGCCCCAACCCCCACTGCAAAATCCTACATCTCATGAGCAGACTGAGAATGTGTGAAACTAACTTCATAGGAATATCAGCCGGTTGAATGCATCCGAATCTGCAGATGTTGTCGGCATTTGGGAAGAGTAAGTCGTAGAGACTGTTCTCCTCCGCAAACTGAACCGCACGATGTTGCAGACGGATAGGAAGGCGGTTGAAGTTGAAGCGACAGTTGAACTTCATCGTTTTGAACCACGTGTTTAGAAATCTACAAACCATATGCCAATGTATGTAGTCAATTAAGGATATGCTTACCAATACAACAGTTTTCATATGAAAAACCATTGTTAAAATATTGGGACAAATACTGCATACTAAAATACTGTCTCATAGAGTTTGTGTGCAATCTTTGGGCGGCGGATTGGTCTGAGGTGCTAACTGTGTAGGGACCTTGAGCAAGTCCTTCACTCACAATTGTTCTGCAACACAATTGCAGTTGTGCCGTCGAGGCGTGTGCACTTCTGAGCTTTGTAAGGAGGGCGATATCAAATTTCAGTTGTATTGTATTGCATTGCAATCTATCTAGTATAGCTGGTGACACGAGAGAAACCAGTTACCATGTCTAGCTCATTACCACTAAATTTCAATGCACCATTGTCAAGCAAGACACGTTGTCTATTTTAAAAACTGTGCACTAACTTTTCACTCAAGCCGATCTCCACTTTGTCGAGACAGGTCCTGTGAACGTAGGCCTTGTACTCCGTCTCCTCCGGGATTTCACCGCTCCTCAGCACACGGAGGAAGAGGTGATCACCAACAAGGACCGACGGACGATTTTCTGACAGACCAGGAACCTAAAATATGAATAATTAAGTCACTGTTTCTTGGAGAAACTGTTCAAAATAGCAGATTTGACTTTCCAATTCAACTTTGAAGCAATGTTCATGATTACTAAAATAAGACTGATAGCTGACAATCACGTATTTGCAAAGATTCTGCATAAATAATACCTAATCATAACAAAATATTAATGATACCATAATAACAGCAAAATAACAAATGATATCTACTTCAGGGGTGTCAAACCTTTTTTAGTGGCGGGCCAGTTTGAACAACTTCTAACAAGTGGCGGGCCAGTGTGAACATTTTCTAGCAAGTGGCGGGCCAGGGTGTCGAAGCTCTTGAGCAAAATTGGGTAGTGATCTGAGAGGGAGCTGCGGGCTTGGGCAGCCAATTACCAGAAAAGTCCAAATATTGCAAAAAGATCTTCATTCATGTCTACTTTTCGCTTCTTATTAAATTTTGACAACATATAAAATAATTTTTTAATCTTTAGGGAAGGCTTCGCGGGCCAGAAAAAAATCGTCGGCGGGCCAGAAATGGCCCGCGGGCCAGCTCTTTGACACCCCTGCTCTACTTATTCATTAACTGACAGTCATTAAATATGAAAATTACATGATGAATTGATGATCAAGCAATAGATGTACCGAAATTTAATAAAACTTTGAAACTCATACTCAATTACAATTCCAGTTTCTTTTTTTTAAAGCTAATAATCGCACCAAAATTAACTTGTAACTTGTAAGCTACAAATATTATAAACAAGATTAGGCTTTCTATTCCTGCTAGACGTTTAAGATGATTTCCAATATTTCTAGTTCTTAATCTGGGATAATGAAAGAAAACTTAAGGTATTTTGCTTTTATTGTAAAATGAGTTCTCTGAATTTCAGTCACAGGATGTTTTGTTTGAATGGTGACAGTCTTTAAATTAAAAACTCTTACTTCTAAGGTAAGAAGTTTACGGTTTTCCCTGCAGACATCAAGTGGTACTTTGAGCATGTCGTATTTTCTAATGTCGACTTCCATTTGAAGCTCTTCGATGTGAAGCAGAAGCGAAAAACGATTGCGGTAATTGTCCTTGCAAAGAGAACCTGTTAAACGACTCCTATGAACAAACAGGCAACATCAAACATGTCGTTCAAGATTAGGTTACTTTACCGGGTCTAGTAACGCAGTTCCCAACCTCTTTCAGAAAAAGGCAACATTACTCAAAGTAATTCAATCAACATCATTTACTTCTTCCATTTACTTCTTTACCTTCATTCATTCCAAGAATTTATATAGCACCTCTTCAATAGACCTGCTCAGAGTCAGAGGCAATCTTAATGACAAGCAATGTTCTTTATTATTATTATTATTATTATTATTACATAAATTTCTCATGCGCTCAAAGTCACACCGAAATTTGAATCTCAGGTTATAAACAACCTCATAGCTAGACTCCCTTAGGTTTTACAAAATAGTTGTAGACCATGCCCTAGTGAAAACAATGAAGGCAATGAATGAGGTTAATGTGGCCAATGACAATAAGTAGACTGCATAACCGGCTACCAATGAATTTGCCAGTCTTCGAACAGTTTACCATTCTGAAGTGAGTCTTAAATGCACTTTTAATAGCTGCTAATAGTCGACACGCTGCTTTAGGCTCTTTCTGATCCAAAGACAGTGAACATTTTATCAAGGTTCTGTCAATTTGAAAAATCTCGCAAAATTTTGCATTAGACGCCAGTAACTTATCCTCAGTGTTGTCAGATTAGATGCGGTTATTAACCCGTTTACCGTGTAATAAAAGTTTTCTTAGTAAAAATTGGACGAGTTAACTCGGGGATCACGGTAAAGGGGTTAAGCAGTGTTCGTTTTAAGACCTGGTAATTTCAGATGTGAACTACGATATCTCTATACAGCCACATTTACGCGACTTAGAAAACTTAACAGAGCATATACCTGATGCTACACGCTTTCTCTTTTGATTCAGATTCCTCCTGCAAGCCGTGGTTTACTGCTCGTCGTATTTCAACAGGAATGCCATAACCATCCAGAGGCACTTCTTGAGTCAGACTATCTTTTGAGTGGTCCCTGTACAAGTCACACAGGCAATCGTTTAATAAATAACGAAAATAAAATAAATGAGTGACTGTCAATCCATATTTAAGCTCATCACGTAATTCTTAAAGGCTACAACATGAAAAGCCTGATACTAGGTAACAGGTGCAGTCTCGCTTACATGTAAACTGTTTACGCAAGTTAAACTCACAAGACACGTGTTGCTTAATTCTTGGATTTTTGCGGGAAAATTGCATGGCACAAGATCGCAAATTTCTGGAGGGTCTAAATAGGTATATGCAGCAGTATTTCTACGGCACATTTCTAGACCTCTTAAAGGCACTGGAACCACATCGTCTAAGAAACAGAAAAAGAAACTGAAGAATTTTGAAACAGAATCTTACCATTGCGGACGTACACCATCAACAGTTCTAACAGGTGCCATCTTGACGGACACTCTCGGTGGGTGTTTATAAGGCGCTTTTGGACCGAGATCTTTCATTATGTCTGTAACGATCTGCACTTCAACGTCACGCACTATCGTCATCTTCGGGTCAGAAAAGACAAATGCAACCTTCGTGCAGTAGAAACCGACTGCACGCTTTGCACACAGCAAAGACACAGTGAGCTGACCGTCTGCAAGAAACAAATGTCAGTAAGACGTTGTAAACTGAGAAACAGATATTCATTTGGTTACAGACCTTTAAATCAGTCACTCACCATGTTAATAAATAATTTTCTTACAGCAACAACTGGATGAATGCAAAATCCTATAGATCTGCAAACTTCTAAAACATCATCGTTTGCTGCACAATTTATGTCAACTGGCACTGGCTTCTATAAATTTAAGCAATCCACAATTTGTCATAAGCATGGAATAGAATAATGAAATCTGACAAAAGTCTATTTAATAATTTTTTGGGTATTTTATCAACTGTAAAATGCAAAGAAACAAATATAAATGAACCACTTTTAAAACGAATCTGCAGGCACTTTAAAACCTTATCAGTACTATACTACTATCACTAACAAATAAAATAGACCTTATCACATTCACAAGACTGGGGAAAACTAAGACTGAAAAGCTATGCCAAAAGGCGGTTCCATCTACAGGGGCTAACATTAACAAAGCCTAAGCTTATACAGCGAACAGTGAGCCACTGGAAACCAAAAGTCATTGACAGCCGATAGAAGAGTGGAATGATTAAGAGTGTTAAATATCACAAAAAAGATTGACTCGTTAAATTGTTACCGGGCAGCAGTGGTTGCTTGGCTGGTCTATATTTCAACTGAAAGTCAGCACCAAATCGACGTCGCGTCGCTGACTTTAGATCGATGATATCACATTGCTCGAAAGCGATGATGGAATCACTGCAGTTTTTTATGTCGAATTCAACGATCTTCTTCTTTCTGTCGACGAATTCAATGCAGACTTTCTCCGCCTCAGGCGACGACGCGTTTGGTGCAGTGACAACAACTCCCTTGCGGTTAGTCTTCAGTTTGTCCCTTTATAATAAAAATCAGAATCATCGGTGCATTGTATGTATTGCATACATTAGAGTAGAGATCTCAAACTCAAATTGCCCTAGAGTTAGGTTGACAGTATTTTTCTTGAACGAGGTTCAAGAAACAACAGGAATGAATCCGGAAGAACTAAGGGAAGCGACATCAGAAAGAAAGAAATGGAGAAGGCTGGTCATGACAGTCACTAGAGTTCAAGGTGACAGAATTAATTCAACTCATCTACAGCCAATGAATTGCCATAATAATGCTTCTCTTGATTACCAACCATTCTTTGTGTATGCTGAAGATTCTGTGTCTTCGTCCGGCATTGTGCTGCAACAAATTATACGAGCTGCTGCAATATATTTTACAGATATCACAGAAATGTCGTCGATTATAGGTGGTCGGCATTCTTGGCGAGGACGCAGACGTTGGCTGTGGAGGCGATTGTTCAATCATTTCAAGCTGCCTGGCCGCCTTCGACTGCCTCCTCGATTCAGATTGCTCGTTTCCATTTGGCAGATTGTGGTTTGATTCCAGCACACCGAGATCTCGAGGAACCACGAGAAACTGGTCAACCACAACTCTTTTGCGAGACGATTTAGGTGTTGTTGATTTTGGAGTCGATTTAGGCTTTGTCTCACCATCACCAATTCTCGATGATGGAGTCTTAGGACTTTTAGTCGCGTTGGCGTCTGCCATCTTTTATGCGAGATCGTGATTCACGGAATAAAATTCCTAAACACAGAACATGCATTAAAGAATAACGTACAGACATTACCAAGGATGTAATCTCTACTGTATTCTACAATATCATCGCAAAGTGCAATATAGGCAAGACGATATTCTTAGGTGTTGACCTTACACCTCAAGTGTCACTGCTCTCCTTCCTTAGCCACAAGTCGCAGTGCACTGTGCTCCTATCCACGATGGCTTAGTCATCCCATTCGTTTGCTCTGCGACAACGAAGAGTCAATCCTTCTCTGTGGTTGGCTCAACAACCTGATACGGGTTTCTCTTGCCCTTGGCTAAACGACACCTCCCAAATTGCCCTCAGTTTCACCAACTGTTGAAGGCTGCACTTTTCGCTACTCCTGCATTTGGAGCACCTCTGAATGGGGATCATGAAGAGGCTCTATATAAAATCTGATTGATTGCCCTGCAATTTTGTTCTCCCGCAAATCTGTCACCACTCACACCTAGCCTATATGATTCTAATTTGTCGATGCATTCAACAGAAATTACAATCCATCATAACCGTTCATAATCACACCCATCCTTACTGCAAAAATGAAGCAAGTTCATGGGGTTAATAAATTCAGATTTTTATGACAAAAGCATGTCCCGCGTAATATTTTCATTCCACCTGAAGTTGGGGGTTCCAGATTCCATAGTTAAACAAGGGATTATAAGACAAGAGATTGGTATGTGAACTGTTGTCCGAGTTTGTGTTCGAGCCTAAATTTTTTTACTGTAATCGAATTTCTGATTACGATGATTGAAACAGGCGCCTCAGAATTTGCGATTGCCTTAAATGGCATTCGCATTTACACGAAAATCCTCCGTATCCCAAATACCGAACCCCGTGACCTGCGAACCGAAAGATAACGAACACGCGGCAAATACATGAAAAGACAACATCGATCAGCACCAGTTTGCCTAAGGCCAGAAAAGCGATTTTAAGATTTGTTGATTTATCTAGCATTTAACTAGTTTACAAACTCTTCACAAGTTTAAGCCATCTTCTTAAACTTGTATTTAATTTAGGCAGTTTTCGAAGATCGGAAAACCAAAATTTACCTCATGCAGCGGGCGGAATATTTACCAAAGAGCATTTATTTTTTGAAGGCTTCACCTAATCACCTAGATCGCTGTGCTCGCACGACAAAGATGCAATGTCAAGGGCAATTTATACGCTGATGTAATGTGTAGACTTAGTAGGCCTAGCAACTTAATTTGTTAGCTTCTGCAAATTACTAGATGTTTGACCTCTGGACCTCTGGTGATGCTCGAGCGCGGAGATCAGCCTCTTCCTCGTGATCTTCTCCATTGAGCTCCAATGGCGGATCCAGAACTCCTTCAGGGGGGGCCAAAAATCTTTGATCTTAATTGGGACAGGAAAAAATTTCGTCGTTGGTCGCCCAAAAATTTGATGGAAAAAAGTAGGCCTACTTTTCATCCGCCCAAAAAGTTGACGACCTTTTTTAGTCATCGGTCTTTGGATGAAGAAAAAAGTACTTTTCATCCGCCCAAAAAGTTGATGACTTTTTTTAGTCCTCCACCAGAAAACCAAATGGGGGCCACGTTCAATGCAATTTTTATGGGAGCCAATATGCCAAGACACCCCTATTTTTATTACTAATTTCAAACCTATTGGGGGCACGTCCCATGGCGGTTTTAAATGGTGGACCATGACCGGATTGGCCCTCCCTGAATCCGCCCCTGTGGAGCTCTGATAGCCGCCCTACATGGTAGGCCTGTCGAACCTGAGATTCATAGCCTACAGGCCTATGCCATGATAGGATTAGGCCTAATAGACCTATAGTGCCTACTGCCTAGCCTAATTCAGCTAGTAAGCTTATAAGTGGAAGGACGGCGTTCATATGTTTAAATAAGTGCTTGAACACCGTCCATGACCGCCCAGTCGTGACCTCCGAAATTACTGTGCCCAGTCACACTTTAAGTTTAGGCCTAAGCCCTGCCTATAGCCTAATGGATAGGCCTAACCCTCTGACTTGAAGTGCGTACCGCAGCGTGCGTAACGGCATGGGAGAAAACCTAGGGGGGCAAAGGGGACGATCCTCCCCCAACGACGGAGGTGTTGGGGGGACGGCCCATGCATTCCCCTCCCAATAGTTGAGCGTGAAGACTATAAAAAATGAAAAAAGGTCATCAACTTTTGGCGGTGAAAATAGAAAATTTGCTTGACTTTTCGGCCAGATGACTAAAAAAATCTCGCGTCTTTCCTTCGGCCACTCGTTCGTCCCCCCCCCCCAAGTCCAAGCCTCCGCCCAGCGTAACGGTACGCGATTCGAATCTCGTAATTGTCGCAAGGCCCTCGATCTTGGCTTAACTCTTCCTTGATTCCCTAGGTGGCAGCTGAAGTATATCCTACATGTAGGCTAGGCCTAGAGATTTGCGCCTGGTAGGCCTATGGCCGCAAATTTGTCATTTGCGTTCTAAATTGTGAATTGTTTGAATTGCATAGGTCTATACCTTGTTCCTACTGCGTAACTACATGTATATTGTAGCGGACCAGGGGTTGGGCGAAAACACCAGGAGCCGAGTACCAACCCCAGTCGTCAAGGTACCCTCAGTCAGTCCGCGCAGTAAGGCCTTGGCGGTAGACCAAGGACTAGCCTACTAGGCTTAAACACTTTTATTGAAGAAACCACGATGATCATATAGAGTTCAGGAGATTTATGTAGCACCACAATCGCTATAGCACTTCAAGAACGAACTGTTTGTGTCAATTTCTACAGCGCTGGAATCAGAGTTCGTGCGTCGATGCAGCAGTTTATATAGCGCCAGAGTTCGTGCGTCGATGCAGCAGTTTATATAGCGCCAGCGTTTGTACGTCGATGCAGCAGTTTATGTAGCGCCAGCGGGAATGGACGAAGCGTTCAGGAATCGAATCGGCGTCGTCGAGCACAGCAGGCAATAACGCCTGCGGGAGTGGACGGAGTAGACACGAAGCGTTCAGGAATCGAACCGGCGTCGTCAGGCTCCACCAGCCGTTGACCGTCGTCGAAGGCAGGACGGACCTCGTATCCGTCCCTGCAGCACCAACTGCAGACCGTCGTCGAAGGCAGGGAAGACCGTCGTCCCGGTCCCTGCAGCACCAGCCGTTGACCGTCGTCGAAGGCAGGACGGACCTCGTATCCGTCCCTGCAGCACCAACTGCAGACCGTCGTCGAAGTCAGGAAAGACCGTCGTCTCGGTTCCTGCAGCACCAGCCGTTGATCGTCGTCGAAGGCAGGACGGACCTCGTATCCGTCCCTGCAGCACCAACTGCAGACCGTCGTCGAAGGCAGGAAAGACCGTCGTCCCGGTCCCTGCAGCACCAGCCGTTGACCGTCGTCGAAGGCAGCTTCGTCCGTCAGCTAGGTTGCGGTAGTCGGAAACCGAACCCCAGTCACGTGGAGGAGCACCTGAAGAGGCCGATGTTCGAGCTCGAGGCACAGATTCAGGATTTTACCTCTCTCCACAACAGTGTCACTCAACAAACGTTTTACCGCTCATCAAGTCAGATCATCAGCCAGCTACTACGCGTTTTACCGCGTTCTTCGCTAGACCATTCGTCTGCGTCCAAGCACGGACAGAACCTCTCTTATATAGGCTCAAGGCTAGGCCAAGCGCTGCATGCTAGCCAGTAGGTGGACGTATGCTGAGCGCACAATGGAAAATTCCCCACATGCACGTATGCTGAGCGTATGCTGGGCGAGCAGACACACGCAAGCAAACAGCAGTAGCAAGCAAGCAGCAGCAGCATCAGGCAGCAGCGGCAAGCAAACAGCCCGTAGCAATATTTCAACAATATTATATAGGCTAGCCCGCCTAACCGATTATGGTCTGTCAATCGGCACGAAAAATTATTATTAGGCCTAGGCCTATTAGTAATTTTTTTATTAGGCCTAGAGCTCGATCGTCACTGCGTCTTAGCAAGCGGTTGGACAAAACCAGAAGCAAATAGCAGCAGGCCTATGCTTAAGTCGGAGGAACTTAAAATTAAAGTGGTGTGCCTTTCTGATTCATGCAGAAGTTCCATTTCTACAATTGCAAGAGTGCATTATTATAAAGGTTTGCGCCCTACGACGACCTAATTAAAACGGCCCTGATTATAATCGATGTTCATTGTTCATATTGACAACTGATCGACATTCAGTCTCGACTCTCGAGGGCAATAAACTAGACCGGTTGGCCCTACTCATGCTAGGCCTAATTATCAATATTGAAGGCTTATACCCAAACAAATAATTACTGCGTTTAGCCTATAGGCCTAGTCCTGCTGTGTCTGGTGTTGCGTAACCAGCGCCTAAAATTAATAACTTAAATTCGCGCGGGATCTCACCGGTTCTAAGATCCTGCACATTGGATTTCAGACGCCATGCACCTAAACACATTCTCCTGAACGTTTTCTTTATTGCTGCAACAATCGACCTTGTGATTCCTGTTGTTTTTACAGTTTAGGATATACGTGTTTAAACTTACCGAATAGCATCGAATAGCGATCGCGATCGAGTAGCCTATGAGCCCATGCCTATCGTTTATAACAGTTTCGTCAGAATTTAGATTGTTCTCAAATTTGGAGACCCGCCACCTGTGAACAAGTGATTAAACGACAGTGCGAGACGCATGACTCGAGTCACTCGACACGAGACAGTGTCAATGAGGTTGGAAAGAAAGGTCATCAATAGAATAGTGAATTAAGGTTATAGAAACATTTTAGAAGCCAAGACGTGCCTCTGATGAAAGCCTTTGACGGTCGATGGCATCAGATATAATCTCTTTATTTAAAATGTTTTAATACGATACAATTTAAATCAAATTGTCAAACGATGTGCGAAACGATATGATTATTATTTACAGTCAAACGAGAGGGGGAGAGGGAGTAGGCAATTGGGGTCGAAAGGTTCCCAGGGCAATAAACCCTGGCCCTGCGCCTCTGACGTGACCATTTGGTCGGCCGGGGTGGGTATGGGTAATTAAGAGTGGCCTACGAGGTGGGTAGGCGTGGTCGGCTTGAGATCAGTTCAGGAGGAATGCTGCTGCTGGATTTGTACACAAGGTTTCGAAGGCTGACTGCCAAGGTGCGGTTCAAAGGGCAAGGCACAGGCGCCGCGGGCATAAGTCAGTCAGACACTGCGCAAGACATCGCCAGATCCGACTGACGGCGCTTGGGCAGAAGGAGGGGGAGAGAGAGACAGTCATAGAGGGAGGGAGCGCAAGTGTGTGTGTGTGTGTGAGAGAGAGAGAGAGAGAGAGAGAGAGAGAGAGAGAGAGAGAGAGAGAGAGAGAGAAAGAGAAAGAGACAGACAGACAGACAGACAAACAGGGACAGGGACAGGGACAGAGACAGAGACAGAGAACGAAAATCAGAAGCGAAATCAGATAACGTGTAACAAGATACGATACGCACGCAAAACAACACAGAGACAAACAAACAGACAAACAGCATGCCGATGAGAAGACATAGGCAAGGCAACGCAGCCACACCAAAGCAGCCAGAGTCTACCTCGGTGGATGGGGGATGGAGGAGGCAGGTGGTAGCCAATCGGAAGGAGGAAGGAGGAGCCGCAGTGGTAGCTAGCTGCAGCTGCACTTAGCGACTAAGGAAGATTGGACCGCTTGGACGACGACTCTGGGTAAAGAGGAAGTAGACAGACGGAGAGGGCAAGAGGAGGAGGAAGAAGAGGAGAAGGATAAAGAGGAAGAGGGGGAAGAAGCTGAGGAGTAGGCAGAAGGACGGCATTCGGTTGCCGCCGCTGCACTGTAGGTTGATGAAACACTGGAGGAGTTCCTAATATCGGATAACATGGAGTTTGCAGCAGCGGCCGCCGATAGCATTTTCTTATAGCATCCATTAGTTCAGTTTGGATTCTTCCATCGGAATTAAACCCTTTCATCATCCACTACCAACAGTCCATTAGTCATTACTCCGTGGCTGTTGATTCTTTTTCTTCTGGAATGGCGTTTACCACTGCTGCCGTCATCTTTCTATTCCTACACTTACAAGGTAGGATACGACAGACATCGATATCTTAATTAACGGATAAAATTAATTGAAAATTTTAATTGATTAATTCAATCGCTTGCTCGATCTTGAAACTTCACGCTAGACACGTAATTGGAATAGTTGATAAATAGGATTATAGCATCATAGACTAGGCTATAGGAATTCCGCCACTGGTTGTTCTCTGCCAATGCCAGTCCCAAGCCTGGATGAAAGAGGAGGGTGACACTAATCGTCTCTGATATGGCATTGTCGTTAAACATGTAACAAGCGTCATAGACTAAGCTTATAGAACGATCCGCCAATGCCCAGCTTGGAGATACGCCCTTGTTTTCTCAACTCCGGCATTTAGTCTCGTTGTTTGGAATGTACACTCTGAAAGAACACTATCATTTTGCATTATTTTGATACTTATCCCTAAAATAGTTTGCACATGTTTTTATAGGTCTATATGCAGCCATAGTTTCCATGCACCCATGTATAGGCCTACATGCATGAATAGGCAATTTTGTTACATAGGCCTAAATAATATGTCAGTTGCATCATGCAATGCACATATGCATGCACACACATACATGATTGCACATTAAATTATGTATGTGTGTTTATATATATATATATATATATATGCATATAATTTTATATACACATACATCTTTATAAATGCATATATATATATATATACATGCATTCCTGAACACATCAAAATATACACACATCTACAGGTTTAAGCATAGGCTACTCTCCTGCCTGCCAATCGATAATCATGTGATAATTTATGTGTTGCAATATTGGCCACCATACAAGTTATGAGAAACATAAAATACTCGGACGTTTATGAAAACGTTTGAGGAGCCTCTCAAATCATCCTCCATGCATGAGACATTCTGCTGTCCCTTTTGCATGCTACTTTATTACGCTGCTAAAATGCACTTATTGGTACAGCTTCAGTGCGTTTTAAAATTTTCAAACCACTGACACCATGCATGATTAGAGATTACTGCACAGCAAGTCAATGCAATGTGATCATAATGTTCAATTTGAGATGTTAAATGACTTTTCTGTTGCATTGTAATCTATTGCAGTTGACAGTGTTATATTGGTTGTATCTAGGGGGGTTTGCATGTTCACCCCCTGCACAAAATAAATAATTGACAAAACTTAACTTTCAAAACTGACCCCTTTCTCTGTGACCATGTCCATTGGAAACCCCAAAATAGAAAACCCCAAAGTAAAAACCCCAAAATAGAAACCCCAAAATGGAAACCCTCCAAACAGAGACCTCCAAAATGGAAACCCCAAAATAGAAACCCCAAAGTAGAAACCCCTAAAATAGAGACCCCAAAATAGAAACCACGAACTAGAAACCTCCCAAATGAACCACAAATAAAAACCTTTAGCTAGAAACCCCTGAAATAGAAATCCTGAACTAGAAACTCTGAAATAGAAAAACCCCAACTAGAAACCCCAAATAGAAACCTCCTAAAATTTTGTCTCTTGGCTCAGGTGTTGTAATCCTGTTAATTATAATCTAATCTGTATGACAATTGACCACAGTGACTGTTGTTAGTTTAGTATAATTAGCAACACTGCCAGTGTAACTGCCAAAAGCTTTTGTTACCATATTTGAATAAATTAAATTTCTGCAATGAGAAACTTATTCAGTTTTTCAAAGTGATTCAGTATCGTGTGTTTCAGTCATTTGACTAATGTTGCCATTTGTATTAAAGTAATTCTGTTTAATTTTATTGTCTCGGTTCACTTCCAAGCAGTTGCCTTGTAAGTAAGCATTCACTGGGCTTGCAATTTAGACTGTCGTCATTCATTGTATATGGCATAAACTAGACTATTGTTAGACTATGACCTTGTTTTGGAGCTTTACCTCTTTCCCAGGATCTTCTCTCCCATGTTCTCTCTCACCACTGGCCTTTGAAGCGCCTCTGATTAGTTTTCTTGATGGGCTGTATATAAATGTTCAATATAAATGTATTAAGAATGAGTGAATTGGTATCCACTTGCTATCGTTGTAACGTTGGACAACAGCTAACACTTCATACCAATGGCAGTTCATTAGCATAATCGTATGCTGTTGTCAAATGCAAGACTGATGTCTTCAGTAGAGTAGTATTGTCATCCAGAGGGCTGCTGCTGTGGAATATGATGGATGTGAAAGTGTGTTCAAACGCGAAGGAATGCCTAACAAGCTAATCGGCGGCAGACCTGCATTCGTTTTTCCCACATAAGAAACACCGACTTCAGGGAAGAGAGTTTCAAAGGCACCGCCACAGTCCCCACAGTCCCCACAGAGGAGAGCAAGGACTACACGTGCGGCGCTTAGACGTCTTTTTAAATGTGAGTAAGCATTTGTTAATCTGCCATTGGCTGAACCAGGAGTTGTAAAGTCGCAGCGAACAGCCGCAACAAACTGCAGATCTAAGTGGTGAAAGTAGCGAAATGTGGTTGAAGGAAGATGGAAAGGATATGAGAAGATGGAAGGGTATAAGTGGTAAATGAATAAGAAGTGGTAAATGAATAAGAAGTGGTAAATGAATACGAAGTGGAAAATGAAGAAGAGCATAATTTATGCGCTTGAACTAACCCTGAGGCAGCCATGTGTATGAACCGTTAGCATCTTCATTTTCTTAGCCATTGCAAATGAGTGGATAATGAATTAATGATGGCATGTAGTCCTCTTCCTCACCGCCTCATCTTCCCACCGACAGTGTACTGCTATTATAGCTGGGTTTGACAGGATACACGTCCAGAGCAGAACTTGAACCAAAATCGTTGGGTTTTAACTCTTATCTAGATCTATCAGTCGGCAGTCCAGCATATTAATCACTACACTGTTGGGCACTCCAAGTTGTAATGAACCATGTTCCTGCTTATTAAAGCATGGCAGTTGTGAAGGACTCTGCAAGTCATTGTTAAGCCATAATTAATTAATAGAGCCATTAAAGACTCACACTTATATGTAATGGATGAATAATTACATTAGGTTACCCATGTACTTTGACTGAAGGATGCTTGAATTTTTGCTTTATATTTTAAATGCCACCATTTAATGACAGACATATCAATGGAGGGTGTTGAGAGCTGTTGTGAATGAAGGCCTTCGACCATTGTCCCTATACACACCAGCCCACCCCCACCCCCTCTTGGGGGAGGAGTCACACTTTGTGTTTTCAAGGTGATTGATCAACCAATCAGACCACATCAAGAGTGCCACATGAGTACCACATGAGTAGGCTACATCTTTAACACTTCAACTACATCTTTAACACTTCAACCAGGAGAGTGTACTAAATAGACCAGAGTGTACCACAGAAGAAGTGGAAGAACAACAGCAGGAGTAGTTCCTTAAGCTAGAGGTCAGACAGACATAGGTGTGAAGTGTAGTAAATTCATCTTGGTAGCCTCAGCCTATGAGGGTAGGGGTCCAGTCCTCTACATTGTCCGGGTGTATGGTCATTATCTGAGTTGGAAGGGTGGGAGGTGCAGAACTGCAGATGGAACAGAAAGTCTGAGCCAAATTTATTGCAGGGACTTGAACACCTGACTTTTCTTTCAATACACACTCCACTATCAAGTACCCCCACCCCTACTAACCGCAGCTGGGAAACCAATGCAGCTCAGTGATGAAGCGTTAAGAGTGGTAATGACAACACTCAAGAACTTGCTGTCTCTGTCTGTTAGCATCTTTCTGTCTGTCTGTCTGTCTGTCTGTCTGTCTGTCTGTCTATCTCTCTGTCTTTCTTGCTATTCCTGGTCAAACTTGAGTGAGTGTAGCCATTCTGCAATGTAGCAGCAATAATACCTTACCTTACTTTATCTAAAACTTTTTCCAATTCTGTGTTGTCAGCATTTGATTGCTACAATTTAACTTGTACTGTTAAAGTTTGAAGTAGGGGTCTAGAACAACACCAGTATACTAGAGAACAGTAGTATCATCAATAGACAAACTAGCAAATATCTTATTTAAGGTTACCGGTAAATGTGAGCAAGTTGGATAAAACTTTAGCTCATGACCAATTGGTGTATAAAAAAAACACGAAATGTGGCCTCGAGTAGAGTTTGTAAGATACCTTCTAAAAAAGTAAATAATTATTTAAGAAAATATGCAACATGAGGAAACAATCGTTATTTTAATGATGGAAAAATATTAATTGCAACACAATATTTAATTACAGCACATGACATGTAACTGATGGTTCTTAAATCAAGTTCAAATACAATTACATGATCAAATTGCAATTACTTGCAATTAAATCACTACCATTGACACAAATTTTATTCGCTTCAGTTATTTGTTGCTCTGCCTTTTCATTAATTAATTTACTCTTTGATTATAAATAATGCGTTAGGCAGCCAATGGCTGTGCTAAATAAATCTGAACTTCCAAAGCATTTATCTAGGCCTATTCATTTAGCTCTGTACTCTGAGGTGTTACACATGAAAGGACTGTGTTAAACGAAGATAGAGAGCAGTCACTTACTCTATGATGCTATTTAAGTTTTTTTTCACTTATACATACACTAATTCTTTTATTGATTTCAGGGGTGTTATCACAGAGGATTGGGGTGAGCCATTATTCCCCCTGCGACCAGAGCAGCTGCTACCCCGCCACGGGTGACCTTCTGGTCGGACGCGAGTCTCAACTCTCGGCGACCTCGACGTGCGGTTTCGCCCGTGCGTCCCGCTACTGCATCGTCAGTCATCTCGAGGACCACAACAACAAATGCTTCGTCTGCAACTCCACCGTTCCCTTCGGACTCCACGCGAGAGACAGCCACCGCGTCGAGAACATCGTGTCGACGTTCAAGCGCGACTGGAAGCTGCGATGGTGGCAGGCGGAGAACGGCGTCCAGGACGTCTCGATCCAGCTCGACCTCGAGGCGGAGTTCCACTTCACCCATCTGATCATGCGCTTCAAGACATTCCGTCCGTCGGCGATGCACATCGAGAGGTCGTACGACTTCGGAAAGACGTGGAAGGTCTACCGCTACTTCGCCTACGACTGCGCGGACTCGTTTCCGTCGGTGGCGACGACGCCGATCCGAAAGTTGCAGGACGTCATCTGCGAGTCGAGATATTCGGACGTGGCACCTTCGACCGAGGGAGAGGTAGGTGCATGGGCTGATGTGGAGCCGTGGTTTTGTTATGAAATGTTGAGTAGTTGTTGTATTGTATTGTATTGTATTGTATTGTATCTGACAACTTATTAGTTAATTGTCATTTGTTTGTTGTTTGTGTGTAGAGTATTCTAAGGTGTGGAATTTCTGTGTATTTAATGTAATCTCTGTTTATTTAGATATTTTTGATTGTGTTTGGTTTGGTGGAAGTCTTTATAGTTGCCATTTTATGAAAAAAGTTGAAAAATGATTGATTCTGCATAATAATAGAAACTGTTGGAGAAGAATTGTTGACATACATGCAACGGTGCAACGCCCTAGGAGGGCATGCCTCATGAATGAAAGATTGAACGAACGAATGAACGAACGAATGATACTATGTATACATGACTCAGGATTGTCGTGGAGATGCTGGTCTTTTGTAGTGAGAATCTTCTTTACAGTTGTCATTTGTTTATTGTTGAAAAATTAATGTTTCATGTACACGTATAGGTTTCTGGATAGCATATGGATTTTTGTTTTGTAGTGAAAAATCTACCTGGCAGTTGCCATTTGTAATTGCTGCTGTGTATATGTTTCTGAACAGTTTCATAGTGCTACCAGTCACAGACATCTCAAGTTGTCTCATGTTGCACATTTGTTTCTGAACAGTTTCATAGCACCAGTCTCCCATGTCTCATGTTGTCTCATGTTACGCTGCCGTATCTTGGCTGGAATGTGGTTTTCTTTAGAAAAGCGATAGACTGATGTCTTGTTGGCCAGGAGAACCACGTACTGTATATGTTTTATGATTAGATTAGTCTGTGATTTCTGAGTGTGATGTGATCTACCATATTGGTACTGATTTGGTGGTGTCATCTTGCCTGTTGCATCAAATGTCGGTCAATATATCTTGATAATGTTCTCATCAGAGGGAATGAAAACGTTGAAGAACATCTCATGTAAAACATTTATTTCATTCATCTTGTTATTCCTTATCTTATGTTTACAAGAGGAACAGCTTTCAAGCACATGGAGAACAGTGGATGTAGCTCCTTGAAACGATTTTTGAGTAAGAGTGCATTGTATGTCATGGTATTGTGGTACGGAAGTGTGTTATGCAAGAGCTTCAAAGAACTGACCCTAGGCCATTTTGGGCCCACTGATGATGTTTTTCTAGTTTTCAGAGCCTTGCCTAAAATCTACTGTGATGTTTGTTACTGATAACGAAGATACAAATTAGATTTTACAAGCCTAAATTCACTGTATCCTAAGAAATGCACCATTTAGGATTGAGTTTGGCAAATATTTTCCGGGAACGTGCTCATCAAACCGCCTACCAGACTCATATCACCCGTTTTTTTTTCTGTCCTCTTTGGAAACTTGATCTCCAACTTCCTGGGAAATTTTCTAGTGGCACATCTCCACAAAGGGTTTGGCACCTGTGCTATAGCTTCATGTAAAGCATGTGTGAATGCTACTCAATAGATGCCTTTCGAGGTGCTCAGAGCTCCCCTAAATGAGTCAACGAGTGTGAAAAGGAATATGTCTACCTCACTTCACCCATCTTGTCAGTTTTAGAGCATAATGTGGTGTAAGCTGATGCAGGTCACAAAAGACACAAAATCAGAGGTAGTTACTGCATTAAATGGGAACTTGTGTGTGTGGTCTGTGTAAGTAGCCTATGGTTAGTTTCCTGTCAATTTGGCTTATTGGGAATATTTTGTTTACACAAATGAGGAATTGCTCACATTCAATAACACTCAATATCTATTGGTAAATAGCTTCTAGAGCAGGGGTGTCAAAGAGCTGGCCCGCGGGCCATTTCTGGCCCGCCGACAATTTTTTTCTGGCCTGCGGAGCCTTCCCTAAATATTACAAAAATTAGAGGAATAAACGTTTAAATTACAGCCAGCGCCAAATACATGGAGGTTTTTCACATTTGCTCAGACGTATGTAACAGTTATGTGTAGACTGTGTATCTATAGTTTCCGGTTGGTTGTCTGTTAACAAAATTATGAAAGATACGAAACACATGTTATTTATAATGTTCTGGGAATTGGCTGACAAAGCCCGGAGCTCCCTCAAAGATCACTACCCAATTTTTCTCAGGAGCTTCGACACCCTGGCCCGCCACTTGTTGGAAGATGTTCACACTGGCCCGCCAATTGTTGGAAGATGTTAAACTGGCCCGCCACTAAAAAAGGTTTGACACCCCTGTTCTAGAGCGATTCTTGGATTGCCATGCGGTTCTAATGGAAGGGTAAGAGCTATTTCAAAATCGAACTACCTGGTGAGGACTTGTAGGTACCGTAGTTGCAGCAATTTGCAGCTGAATAGCTGTGAAGTAAGAGAAAGATTTGGACTTGTTGACCATGAAATTTCTGTAGAATTTGAAGAGGCATCAATTGTTTCTATAGCAATTGGAATAATTGAGTGCTAAGATATTCATATGTATGCCTTCTTTCCCAGACATAATGAACCTAATAGAAAATATTGAAATATGCCCAGCCGAAGATCTCTGGATATTAATTTTCCATTATGTAGGAGATGCCTCACGCTCAAGAAGCTTTGCCAGGGTTCTGATTATGATCCGGTGTATCCGAAATCTGTGACTCACCATAGCAAGCATTAAATACATAGCCCACTAAGATTGGCCCTAACTCACCCCACAGATGAGGAGGCTGCAGTTATTGATCTAAACCAGGTATATAATTATAAAAGATGTTGGAATTCTGTTGTAAGGCCTGATACCTCCAACACTACCACATCTCTAAGTAAAACACAAACCACATCTCTGTGGAATATATAATTACAATAAAAGTGCTGATTACAGATCAATTGCTTAACTTTGCCATGCTTTCTCTTACCTGACCTTACGTAGCTGACGAGCAGATTTATTTAGGTCGACACCACACCTGTTCGAGACTAAACCAGGATACTTCTTGCATACTTTTCCGACCCAGAAAGCAGCCAGGAAAGCTGTGAAAGATGTGGCTATTTATGGCCCACCTTGATTACAAACAGTCCATGCTGCGGCTGTCAGTCTGGATTTCAGTGAATTACAAGGTGTATTTTTATCGACTAAATATTGTGGACTCCAGCTGATTAAGAAAACTATTGCCAAATATTTTTCCTCTGCTGTAGCCTGTACCAGAAGTTTTGACATAGGGTTGAGATCATATGACCTCTGCCAACGTTTGGGGTGGCAGTGCTCCGGGTGTATAGTGAGTCATGTTCCTGTCTGACTTTCTCAGCAGCTTCTACTGTGCGATGCTGTGCTGTGCGAGGGCTTTATAAAATGAACGGCTTTATAAAATGAACGACTTTATAAAATGAACGGCTTTATAAAATGAACGGCTTTATAAAATGAACGGCTTTATGTTCTCAACGTGATTTAATATAATTATGTCGGAGTCAAGCGGAGAGTCTGTCATTGGTATTCTAGTTTAGACCTATTATTACAAACCAGCTGAACAGTCCAGTTTGAACCTGACGACAGACCAGAATAACCCTCTCCATGCCAGAATCCTCGTGAATGAACGAACGGGGTGAGGGGTTGTGGCAGCGATAGTAGCAGCAGCAGCAGCCGCAGTGAGGCTGCGTAGGCCAACGGCTGACTAAATTTCAATGGTGTCATAAATTATACTGGAGGAGAAGTGTAGGACTATGGCCGACGACAACGTCTAGTTTCCAGCTGTGCTGACGGACCAGACTAACATCCGATATGAGGACAACTGGGTGTGACTTTTGCCCCTCTTTGCTCTGCCTGTCCTCTCTCTCCCCTATCTAGATAACCAACACTTTCTCACACCTCTTCGGTTATAAGTTTTGCAGCCTAAATTGATATTTTCAAGGTTCTTGTCAAAAGCTGTCATCGTTTGAAACCAGAGTTAGAGTACTTAGTCAAGCTGCTTTAAGCTAACTCCTAATGACAACCATGGGTATGAATTGGTAGCACCTTCATTTTCTTGACCTCAGCATATAGAGTTTATGGCTAACCTGTTCCCTCGTTGTCTGATTCTTTCTTTGAAGTGTGCAGCTGGTATCCTCCGCTTCATGATGAATCTTCAAGGGTGACTGAAATAAAATGGCTATCACATCTTCATGGCACCACCGCTCAGGGGGCCCATCTTGCAGGGTTTTAAGACCACTTCTGGGTCCCCTGTGCAACCAAGACTTTAACGATTACAATGATTACATGTGAACTGGTTTCTTGTGTTTGTAAATTTTTGTATTTTGTTGATTCTTTATTGTTTACCAGATAAAATGATTTGATGATTTGCTTTGAATTTGATATCCATCCAGCATGATGGGGTGTTTGAAAATATGATCTGTGGGTCCTTGGTCCAGCATAATATTAAACCATCAGATTAGTGCATCTCTTTAAACAAATTTACACTGAAGATGCATTAAAATTATGCTTGGAACACAAGTAAAATGCACGTCAAAAAATCAAATCTTGTAATAAACTTTATGGAAATTACAAGCAAAAGTTTTAATGATCAGTTGTTTCCTACTCCTAGACTTATCATCAGAGTTAAAAAGTTAGGATTTAAATTAAAATTTTTCTATATTTGCTTAGAGGAACACAAATTACCTCTAGGGTTGTAAATTTGAGTATCCTTTGTTAAATTGATTTGGTAGGAATGAATGAACAAGAAGATGAAATTTTGTTAATTTATATATCATAAAATGATTGAATTGTTTAAATATCTGGTGCTACATAAATATTCATTGTCCAGTTGCGTGCAGTTAACAAATAGAGAAACTATTTCATGTTGGTTGCTGCCTGCCAATACCAGTGTGCCTTTCAGCTATATTTGTAAAAACAGCAATGTTTAGCAGCTGCAATGTTTAGCAGCTGCATTTAATATCTGTCACTATTCAGTAGTTATTCTGGGTTGTTTACAAAGGTGTGCATAATTTGTAAACAAACCTGTATATGATCTTCTGTTGCTTCGAAATTGAAGACGGTTGCACTGTGTTGCAGGTGTATGAAGTGCTGGTATTTCCCCTTCTACTTCAGTCTGAAAGCTGCAGTCATTGCTTTGGTGTAATAGCACTTTGTGTACCTTTGTCTGTTTGGGTAAACGTCTGTCTGTGCTTGTGCTATCTCTCTTGCACTTTCTGTTGTGTAACATTACACATTTGAGACGTTACCATTTCTCTTTGGAGTCGTGACTTTAGCTTGAAATTTCGATTTGGTGCGCATTAACTTTCCTGTTTAGTATCATTTCTCTGTTGGCTGTGCTTACAGTGTGTTAGCTGTGCATACAGTTTGCCATCAAACATGAATTAATATTGAACCCAAGATGCTTATAGTGCTACAGTGAGGTGCAGACCAAACGGTGTTACTGCATAAGTAGTCGTTCATGATCTTAATTAACAAAATCTTAACTTTGAAAATCAAAAGACTTGGCAAGTATGTCTGTATGTCTGTGTGTGCTTCTGTCTGTCTGTCTTTTTGTCTTTGTTTCTGCATGTCTGTATGCTTGTCTGTGTTTCTGTCTGTCATTGATTCTTCTGTCTGTGTCTGCCTGCCTGCCTATCTGTCTGTATGTCTGTCAATGTCAGCCTGTTTGTCTAACATCTCTGGTTTGGCAGACTCAAGTGTATGTTTGTCTCTATGTGACTGTCTGTCACTCTACTTGTCTCTTTGTGTTCTTTAAACAATTAATCCTTGTGTAGGTGTTTAGTTTATCCTTTAGGACCTTGTGTTATAAGGAAGATGTCAGAGTATTAATGCCATCATCCTCTCCCTAGACTTGATAATGCTGGTCCCACCCTAAATGTCAGTGTAAGGCTCTGCTATACTTTGCTGCTAGATCAGCACTCAGCTCATTTACTTCTCTTGCTGTCTAGCTGTCTCTCGTGTTGATAAATCTGTTGATGTGCCTGTGTGTATGTCAGATTATTATCAAGGTTTATTAAACTAGTTATCTAAAGCACTTGGTGACCTTATAAGAGGAACGATTTTTGACATCATACCTGAATCTTTTCTTCATGGTTAATCTGAGTGGATAAAGGTTGGCCATGGAGGATCTTTTGATGAAGGTCAAGCCATGTAGTCATCAGTGACTCATTGTAGGCATAAATCTCTGTGTATATTACACATCCTATTGTATATACATGGGTCTATTAAACCCTGTCTACAACCTTTGCTCTAGCTCTCACCCCTCCCTAACAGAGCAATTAAAACAGTAATTAGTGGTTGAAATTTCCTTTGATGTTGGTTGGTTCCCTTCTTCATGTCTCTTTGCTTCTGCCTACCTGTCAAAGAAACAGTCTGACTTTCTTTCTGCTTTGTTGAGCAGTCTGTCCCATCTTCTCCCATTAGCAGCACTGGTCGTTTTTAGTTGAGTTGATATATCCATCAGGATGGTTAACAGTTTAACGAGGAGTTGCATTGAGTTCCCAACCATTTTTAGTACACGCTTTTCGCTGTTTTAAAGTTTTAAGTGGCATGACTTTCTTAATATATTGGAG
Organism: Lumbricus rubellus; assembly: GCA_945859605.1. Classification (NCBI taxonomy): domain Eukaryota; kingdom Metazoa; phylum Annelida; class Clitellata; order Crassiclitellata; family Lumbricidae; genus Lumbricus; species Lumbricus rubellus. Next base: position 18,147,397 of record OX243812.1, on the reverse strand, counting down.
TATTTCCTAATTCGGTTACATCATATTTATCTATCTGTTTTGCTAGATCTATCTCATTGTCTGTTTCTGTTTTTTGTTAGAACTGTCTGTTTTTCACAGTGTTTGCTGAGACTCTTCATGTTGCGATCTCTTTCCTGCTCTGCCTCTTTTATCTTCCAGTCTCTGTTTCAAAATTATCCACACTTCACTCTTCTTCCAGCTCGTGGTGTTCAATACGTGCAGTTGTGCACTTTAGATGAAGGATATCTAACCCAAATATGCTGGGGCTGCCGATCGATCGTGTGGTTTGTTCCTTCAACTCAATATATCCTGAATCATCTAGCCTCAACCCCCGACCCCACGCAGACGTGTTTTGACAGATTTCCAGACTGATCCCATCTTAATGCATGTTTTGGCTTTCGTATACTTCTACTCGGCATATTGATAGTAGACCTAATTCCGATGACCTTAATCTGTGCTTCTCTGATCTCATGCAGTTACATGAAATTGCTTCTGTGTATATATGTGATGTCTGATAGATAGAGTTTTTTTCTTCTTGGCTTAAGTTACTTTCTGTGTTCTTGTGTTCTTATTGTATACTATGGAAGGTTGTATTCCCATTCCGCTCTACAAATTGCACACAGGTGATATTCTTACACGTCATACTCTGTATTCTAGTTTAATTTAGGCCGTACTCAGGCTGAATTCATGGTTTTAATCATCTAATGTAACTTGTTCTGTACACTTGTATGATATTTAATTTTCTAAATTTGATGTAATGTCCGGTGTTCAGGTGATATTCCGTGTATTGCCAGTGAATGTGAGGATAGAGGATCCATACAGCGAACAAGTTCAAGACCTCCTCAAGATGACGAACCTACGAGTTAACTTCACCAAACTGCACACTTTAGGTAGGTCGTCCATGGTCATGATACTTCCACGAGCAGACAATCAAATGAGGAAGACATTTATAACTAAAATGTTATTTACATATTAATTAATTAATTAGATTGTTTAGTTTTAATAATTTTTTATGTTAAATTTATATGTGATACTTGTTCACCAGAGTGCTGTTTGGCAGCTGGTTAAGAAATAAAGAATATACTTACTTACTTACTTACTTACTTACTTACTTATGATGATGATGACTGACTATAACTATGTGGTGCACATTGTTGTTGCTGTCGATGATTATGATGATGATGTCTATGACAATGAAGGTGATGATGGTCATGACAACAATGATAATTTCTATGTTTGTGATGATGATGACGACAACAACGATGATGATGAATTTGATGATTATGGTGGTGGTGGTGATGATGATAATGACGATGACGACGATGATGATATTTATGATGACAAGAATGATGATCATTAAAGTGTTGTCGTTAATGTTCGAAATGAGACTGTTATAGCTGCTGCTGATGATGACAATTTAGTGGTGAACAGGACAGTGGTCACATCAATGATGATGATGATGATTTGCGCAATTATGATGATGTTAGTTTATGCAGAAGTGTACAACGATTAGGATGATGTTTCTGATGAAATTTCAGGCGATAACCTGTTCGATAACCGTGCTCAGATCAAGGAGAAGTATTATTATTCGCTGTACAACATGGTCGTTCGAGGCAGCTGTTCCTGCTACGGTCACGCCTCAAGGTGTCTTCCCCTACCTGGTCAAGAGGACAACGCCAACATGGTGAGTATAATAATTAATTATTATTTAATCAAATTTTTTCACTTACTTTGCCACAACACCTCAGAGTAGAGATCTTGAAGTGGTGCTATATAAATGCATGTCGTTGGATTAGAGTAGAGCATGTCAGTAAGGTCCAAACAGTCTCAAAGACAAATAAGACGCACTTGTTTAGAACTGTCTGGTAGCTACGTTAAGCGCCTTCGTGAGGTAACTGAGGTTATTGTAAGGCGCTATATAAATGTTCATATACATACATACATACATACATACATGAGTCACCGGAATTGCATCCCAGAATGCATAGGTGACATTGACTCAACAACGCTAAGGACTGTGCAGATTAGCTTCTGTTTCTGCAAACCGTAGAATTCCAGGGGAAAGAGAATTAAACTGAAGGACCTACTGGTGTCCAGACCTCCCAGGCTACTGCTTGGATGATATGGGCCTGATAAGAGACCTCTTATTTATCCAGCACCTGTTATTATTTCCTTTGGAATTCCAGCTTATCAATGTAATAAAACTGCTATTACTGCCTTACATATAATATATCATTCGGAGGAAGATTGAAGAGAAACATCAATCATGATATGATACGGCAACAGCAACTGCAATGTGTGCCATTTCATGTCTCTTGTCAGTTGTTGAAAATTGGACGACATTTGAGTCCCTGATAATTTATATTTCTAGCTGATGGTACTTGGTTTTTGCACCAACTATTATATGGATGTAATTGCTCCAAAATGCTTCTCAAGTTTATTAACTCATAAATTTCATTCAAATGCATTGTCTATTGTTATTACTGCTACTACTACTGCTCTTAATGTCAATGGTGTTGTTATAATTCCTATTTAGTATTGCTATTATCTTATTATTAACATTTAAAATAAGGGCTGAACTACTGTCAGTTTAATTATGATTATTATATCTTAATTAAGTTGAATAACAAGAAAGTTAAAGACCAAACGTCCTTGGCTATAAAAAGATAAAAAAAATAAAAATCTTTAACAGCTGTTACTGTCAACTTTTATTATTTATTTATTTATTTGTATGTGCTGTTTAGGGTTTCGTTTTAAACCTGATTATTAAAGCTGCTTAATGGGATAATCCTGTGGTCAATAATAAGTTTTTATTGTTAATTTTTCATAATAATATTCTATTTAAATGATTTAATATGTTTGTGAGGGTTATTTTGGTCTAATTTGTTTGTTGAAAGGAGGAGGTCCAGTTCGGCCTTGGGTAATATTATGGGCGTGGCCGCGCCACCTAGTGTTCGTAGAGTATTTCATTTCTAAATATTACGCCACCTGGTGGTTGGTAGCGGTGGCCTCTGCATTCCGCAATATTGCCCTGTGTTTGGGAAAATATCTCCGAAGATCCGTTTATAGTTGCTAATCACGAGCAGACGGAAGAAGGACTTGCAGACGGAAAGAAGAAGTGGCTGAGCAGAAGCAGAGCTAGCTTAGCAGTAGCATGTGCAGAAGAAGAGAGACTGGCGAGAGAACGAGATTTGGCAGACGACTAATAAACAGGCGGCAAAATAACAACGGTCGACCGTAGTTGCTGTGTATGAGTTTAGTTATGAAGGGCTCTCAGTCAGTCAGTCAGTCAGTCAGCATGTGTGGGGAGGGGGATTGTTAGGGGATGTTGTTGGTGGCGGTGGCGGCCGCTGCTGATATAAGCTGATGCTGTTTTATAGGCTGTGATGGATTCAATTATGTGGTTTAAGATGGAAGCAAAAAAAACAGTCGTGAGGTTGATAATTTTGATTTAGGTGGGAATAATGGTTAATCAAAGACTTCTGCCGGAATAACCAGACTTTGAACCGGTAAATAGTTTTGGGACACCGCACTAGGCGAGTCTAAGCCCTATGAGAGAGTAGGGTGACTCACTAAAAGGTCAAAGGGAGTTTAAAGAACAATTACTTTAGAAAATAACAAATATAGGCCTACATGCACCTTGCAATATTTGATAGATCTTAAGATAATTGGCACCATTTAATATACATTTATATTTGACACTTTGTAATATTTATTGCTATATTAAAATCTATGTGTGTATAAATATATAAGTGCCAAATATTATTGTTGTCTAAGGTGTAAGTGTATAACTATTTGTGTTTATATACATAGTTCTCTGGACTCCCTTGACCTTTTAGTGAGTCACCATCATCTCTTGGGGTTAGTGTCAGTGCCCCATTCTGGTTAACCAATGATCCCCACCCCTCCAAACGTAAGGTTCAATGGTTCACATTTCTCAAGGATTCGTCATCGACAACAGCAGGCAACAGCAGGCGTGCTGTATAATTCTGCAGCAATGTTTTAGGAACACTAGGGTAGCCTGGATGGAGTGGCTCACTGACTCTATCCCATTGGACTAATGCATCTATAGGGGAGCCTGGGTTGGATAAGGGTGATTAATCGACCACCCATGCACAAGATTGTGTCCGAAATGGCACGCTTTTGTGATGCCTTTAAGTATTGACATCTGAATGGGTTGATGGCTTACTACTACACTGGCTGCTGATGCTGTTGCCATTGGTTACACATCGTTGGGTGATGGTGATAGAGAGAGAGAGAGAGAGAGAGAGAGAGAGAGAGAGAGAGAGAGAGAGAGAGAGAGAGAGAGAGAGAGAGAGAGAGAGAGATTACTCGGTCAGCCTTCCCATCCTCCCTGCTACCTTCCCTGGCGCCGGCGATTTGAGTTATGTGGACCAGCTACCATAACCCTCAATTGGAGACTCTTTGATCTCACATTTCCCACTATATTCCATCATCCTTTGTACTTCATCCCTTCCAGCCTCCACCTCAATTCCATCCTGCTTATCCTTCTGACATCTGGAGAATTCGGTCACTGCCCGTCATGCCTCTGCCTCCCTATTCCTCTCACCAACCCCCCTCAGCCTTTCGTGTTGTTAGCTTTGAACTTTGCCCTTTCGCTGACCCTGTCTCCTCCCCTCTGCTCCATTTAGTTGAGTTATGAAATTGTTGCATGCAGACAATGAGAGGCTATTGGTAAACTGGTTTTATTGTTGTAATTAGGAGGATTAATTTGGGCAATTTGGGCCACACAGGGAGGCAGGCAGACTTAAAACAGATACACACACACAGGCACACACACACACACACACACACACACACACACACACACACACACACACACACACACACACACACACACACACACAAACACACATACACAAACACACACAGGCACACACAGATAAACAGAAAGAAGACCGGCCTGGGACATGCAGAGTTTGCAGACAGACAGAGAGAGTAAAACATACATGAAGGGAGGTAGGAAGATACAGAGAAAGGAGATGCAGACAGATAGACACGAATGCATACAGGCAGGAAGGCAGAGGTGTAACCCACCTGAGGTGCAAGCAGCTGAGGTCACTTTCGAAATTGAAAGAAGAAGATGATGACTACGAGGATGATTTAGCATACACTTCTTTCTTCATGACCCTCAAAGTTCTCTCAGATACAGATTGCCAATTAAGAGATCAAGGCCTTGCCTTCGGTATTGCCATTACCCACTTTGTTATCAAGACCATGTTTACCCGGTCTGTTTATTTTGCTATGTGTCTGTGTCTTCACTTGCGCTCCATCCAGTGTACTTGTGTGTGATGCGTGTTTTGTGCCTCTGGTTATTTCTGTCACTACAGTACTAGAGTTTCAGCCAGGGGTTATTTTAAGAAAATTTCTCAACTGCACATATTTTCAGAATAGCGTCCTACATCAGGTATATTGGTCATTATTGAGACTAACAGACATTTAGAGAAGCCTATATTCGGCCTATTGCAAGTTTTGTGATTGAAGTTTGCAGCTATAAACTTTGAAACCAGCCTAACCAAATCAATACCTTATTTTGCAACAATGCTTACAGTAGAAAAACTGAGTGGAGGAGTGTGATGGGTTCATCTTAGTTTCGTTCGCAATTTGGCCGCCAAGGCCGTAGCTAGGGAGATGTTTGGAGTGTTTGAACACCGCCCCCCCAAATGGAAAATGTAAAAAATAATATAATGCATTTACTAGCACATGATGTAAAAACCATGAAATAAAACCATGAAAACACCGTCCGAAATTTAAAATGTAAAAAAATAAAGTATTATTCTATTATTCACTTGCACGTAATGAAAAAAACACATGAAATTAGGTGAAAGATACTAAGAAAGTAAGAAAGCCGTTTCCGATGGTCTTCTGAAATTTTGACGACTAAAAAAGATGTCTACATAAATTTTGACACCTAAAAAAGTGTATTCAGAAATTTTGACGACTAAACAAAAGTGATTTCAAAAATTTTGACAACTAAAAAAGGTGACTTCAGAAATTTTGATACCCAAAAGAGGTGTCTTCAGAAATTTTGACGACTAAGGAAAGGTGTCTTCAGAAATTTTGACAACTATAAAGGTTTTTCAAAAATTTTGACGACTAGAAAAGGTGTCTTTAGAAATTTTGAGACCTTAAAAAAGGTCTCTTCAGTAATTTTCATACCTTAAAAAAGGTGTCTTCGGAAATTTTGACGGCTAAACAAAAGTGTCGTCAGAAATTTTGACACCTAAAAAAGTGCATTCCGATATTTTGACGACTAAAATAAGGTGTCTTCAGACATTTTGACGACTAAACAATGCTGTCTACAGAAATTTTGACAACTAAAAAAGGTGTTTTCAGAAATTTTGACGACTAAACAAAAGTGTCTTCAGAAATTTTGACAACGAAGACAAGTGTTTTCAGAAATTTTGACGACTAAAAAGTTGTCTTTAGAAATTTTGACACCTTAAAAAACTGGTCTCTTCAGAAATTGTCACACCTAAAAAAGTGTCTTCAGAAATTTTGACGACTAAACAAAAGTGTCTTCAGAAATTTTGACAACTAAAAAAGGTGTCTTCAGAAATTTTGACACCCCAAAAAAGTGCATTCCGATATTTTGACGACTAAAACAAGGTGTCTTCAGAAATTTTGACGACTAAACAAAGATGTCTTTAGAAATTTTTACAACTAAAAAGGGTGTTTTCAGATATTTTTACGACTAAAAACAGTCCTCAGAAATTTTGACAACTAAAAAAGGTGTCTTCAGAAATTTTGACACCCCAAAAAATTGCATTCCGATATTTTGACGACTAAAACAAGGTGTCTTCAGAAATTTTGACGACTAAACAAAGATGTCTTTAGAAATTTTTACAACTAAAAAGGGTGTTTTCAGATATTTTTACGACTAAAAACAGTCCTCAGAAATTTTGACAAGTAAACAAAGGTGTCTTCAGAAATTCTGTCGACTAAACAAAGGTGTCTTCAGAAATTTTGACGACTAAGCTAAGGTGTCTTCAGACATTTTGACGACTAAAAAACGTCGTCAGAAATTCTCCGCTGAAGAACCCCCCCCCCCAAATCATATCCTGGCTACGGCCTTGGAGACTGGGGAAGTTGTGCAGTTCTAAAAATTCTTTTTAAAAGCCCTGTCGTCATGGCTTGTTTTGCGTGGAATAGCTGAATTGGGGAAATTTTGATACTGTGTAAGATTATTTGCGATCCTTCATGTTTATATGCTTTCACGTCTGTTGTTTAAAATTATTGAAGTTGTAAACACTAAAAAGCAGAGAAGCCCTATGCTCCGCCTGACTTTCGTTTTTAACACACTATTTTGTTGCAAACTGGGAATCTTGCATTCGATTTCGTTTCGCTAACCGTTACATGTGTATGGCTTGCATCAGACAGCTTGTTTGAATATGCCATTTATCTCTAGACTTGTTTTCTTGTATTTTATGCCATTAGAGTTGTCAGTAGATATTTAAAGTAAAATTCACGGCAAAAATGTACTATAATCTTGTTTGTTACAATTAGTTTAATTAAAATATATTAGCTTCTTACATCGTTTATGCGATTGTGTGTAAAAAAGTAACTGCACAAAACCTGATTTTCAACTGCACAAATTGGTTTTCCAACTACACACTTTGTGTCCAGCTGCACGTTAAAATAACCCCTGGTTTCAGCATGTATATTTATCTTGTACATGTCTTAAATAGTGGTCCTCTTTTCAGCTCCTTTCTTTCTTGTTTATGCTCCACTTTATCCCCCCCCCCTTTTTCCACTTTCTCACTTCAATCCTCCTTTTCGTTTTGCTCGGCCCACCAAACACAGAATCTATTTCCACATTTTATTCCTCATCCCCATCTTCACCCATATCACCGATTCCTCATTTTTTTACCCAGGTGCTCCTTACTCGTCCACACCCTATTCATAAAACCTATCCTCATTCGCTTCTTTCATGCATTCATTCGTTCATTTAAGAGATTTATATAGCGCCCCTTCAAGACGATCTACTCAGAAGTGCTCCCGACCTAGCCCCAGCTCAAAAGAGCAGACTTAAAAGTAGAGTGGAACGTGTTCTCAAGGGCTCTATAGGTACTTCCTGCCTATGTTCACATCCGTCTGTTCCACTTCTTTCCGGTGTGATTTGAAATCTTTTCCTCCAGTCCCCTGTTTAGTTTCCATGTGGTAAGTAGATGGCTGTGGTCTGACCGTCTGAGTAACTGGATGGAACCGTTTCTCACTTCCTCAGCAGCAACGCAAGAATTTCCGAATCTGCTAGTTATGACTAAGCATGCACTGCCCAACACAGACGCCACCGTTGTGTCCGGCTCCAGTTCCAAAATCTATTTGGGGTTTGTTTAGACTACGACTCTGTACCCATGTAATCAGAAATTATACCTAACAACCCCAAGATCAATAATGATAATTTGGTAACAATAATAAAATTAATATTAAGATTAATAATAGAAATAACAGTTGTCATTATCATCAGTCACTGGAAGAAGATATTTGACACACAGATAAACAATTGAGGGTTATGGTAGCTGGTCCACATAACTCAAATCGCTTTGTCCAACATAATAATAATTATAATAACAATGACAATTGTTATGATTATAGAATTAGAGCTATTAGTAGGCTACTAGTAATATTAAACTTTATTATTGGAAAATGTAGTAATAAATCAATGGAATTGCTTTCAATGAAATTTTACTGTGCAAGAGTTTGATGAGTTAGTTGTTGTGAAATCTATTTAATTTAATCTCTAGCATTTTTAAGTCTTGAGGAATATTGCTACCATAAGTAGCAAAGGCCTATATTAGTGTTAGTGGTTGTAATAGTTTATATCAATGTTAATAATAGCAATAATAAGGCCTAAAAAAATGTTGTGTTTCCGGTAACAGAGCTAAAAAAAATTGGGTAGGTAGGTCGGAAAATATTTTTATTTTGGTAAAATATTTTTATGCAGTGACTATCTGAAAAAGTATACCCCACTAGTCTTTTTTGCACGCTGAAACAAAGTACGTGTTCTAAGCAAGTATAAACTGCCTATTTCCCGACTGTCTGCACCTAAATCTGCTCTAGAAACAGTCCTATTAATTTCATTTTGTTGACGTCTCTTATGTTATGTCAATACAAATGTTAAAAAATATTTTTGAAATTTTTTTAAAAAAATATTTGAGTCGCGGCCGTAAAAATGGGTCGGTCGGGTTACCGGAAACACAACAATTTTTTTTTACGCCTAATAAAAAAGCGCAACAGCAACAGTAATAATAGTGGTAATAGTGATAATATTAACAGTTGTGATCAAAGTTTGTTTTTCGTGCATTAAAAAGCAAAAGTGCAGTTGCTAATTACTCAAGATTAAGCTCAACGATCATTTTTGTATAACATGTTTGAAATGTGATTTAAGTGGTTTAATTCACTGAGAAAAGGATGATGATGATTATTATCATTACACTGTAAGAATTATTTGAATTTGAGAATTTAGATTGCCATGAAAACAAATCCTGGTTTTCAGAGACTAATCAATCTACTTCTGACTAAATTTTTATTCCCATGGAATCATTTTTCAATAATAATAGCAGTTTAATCCTCAAAGTAAAAGTCATTCCAGATTGATTGATGATAACGTAGGAGGACCTTAGACAACCTTGGATAAAATAAGAAAAATTCTCTGAGATCCTATTTCTTATTTGAAAAGAACTTGTGGAACCAGTTTACTATGGGTAATCAACATGTATATAGCCTATCAGATGTCGTACTCAAATGTCTCAACCTTTTTATGCATAACCAGGTGCATGGTCGGTGTGAATGCACCCACAACACGAAGGGATTGAACTGTGAACAGTGTGAGGACTTTTACAACGATTTACCTTGGCGACCAGCGCGTGGAAGGGAAACCAACGCATGCAAAAGTAAGCAATTCTTCCACTCTTTACTCTCAACATCTATAGGGTACTCTCTTATGCGAATATTGTGAATCTATTTTAGTGCTTTCAAAGTACACTGTACATTATGATTTTTGTGTTCTACATTTATCTCAGAGTAGCAAGGTCCGTGCTCAGAGACCTTAAGTAACTTTTAATGATGCAACATCTATTAACAGAGTCGAGGTTATAATATATGATCGCTGTATAAAATGGAGAGCATTTACACACAGGTTCTTCAACTGTTAGGTTTCTGAACTGGACTATCATGATTCCTGCAAGGAAACTTCTGTTGCCAAGAATATTGATGATGCAGTCTTATATAGCACTAGACTGATTACAACAATGAGTGCAATTACATGCTTGTGTGTGTGTGTGTGTGTGTGTGTGTGTGTATAATTGTACAATGTACATGTGCAATGTGTGCATCTCAATACTTAGATTAGCACTGTTGTTTAAGTGCTTTTCAGCCTGTTTCAACGGTTCTAACAGTTCGGAAATTCATCATAAATTTTGCTGAAATTCTTTTCATGCATCAGCTGGAACTGTTGAGATTTTTTTCTAATGAACAAAAATTGCTTGATTATTTATTTTGTGTTGAAAAATTGATTACACAGGTCAGTTTGTACGATTATAATCATAATTATCTAAAATGGAATGCACACTTATAATCATTCTATCATCGATCAATAATTCTGTTTGATCCGTGCTTTGTACTTTCAGGTCTGATTTATGGTGTTTACCAATAATTTTTACTGTATGAATCTGTCATATTATAATTAAAATTGGTGCATTTAATTTCAGTATGCGACTGCAATAACCACAGCAACAAATGTCACTTTGATCCGGCTGTTTACGAGGCGACTGGGCGCGTCAGTGGCGGCATCTGTGACGACTGTCGTGACAACACGATGGGTCACCACTGCGAAGAATGCAAACCATTCTTCTACCATGATCACCAAAGAGAGATCACTGATCCTTACGCATGTCGACGTTTGTACTTTTTCTATCTTATTTTGAATAATTTGCTTTTGTTGTGTGTATAAATATCCACAGCATAATTTTTTCATGGACAACCCCTCTGATTTGATGCAGCACTCATGAAATCTATTGTCCAGACTTTTAAGTAACACAAGTTACAAGTTTTTGAATTTATTATATAAACCCTGCTAGCAGAAAGCTGTGATTCCTACTGGGTTATTGGATTCGCAAACATATAATAAGCTTATGGGTTTTTTCATCAATAAAATATGTAAAATTAAAATTGTAAAGTTCAGCTTTCATCTTTACATGCTGACATTGGATTTTTACAGACTGTGACTGTGATCCCATTGGATCGGAGCATGGAGGTGAATGTGAAAGTCGAACAGATCCAGATCATGACTTAATCGCTGGACGTTGCATCTGTAAAGCTAATGTCGAGGGACGTCGATGTGACATATGTCGCGACGATTTCTGGAACATGAAAACCGAAAATCCCGACGGATGTGAACGTGAGTCGCAATAATTATGCTTTGCAATCCACTTTTTTGAATTTATGAAATCTTCTATTTCAGAGTCAGTTTTTCTGCTTTCCCTAATTTACTCATTTTGCATATATATATATATATATATAATTATATATATATATATATAATTATATATTGTTGGGAATTAATTTTTGTGGTTGCTATGTTTTGCAGATTTCATTTAGACCTGGGTTTTGAATTATTTGTCTGATTTTTCATGTTAATGATAAATCTACTTTAGGATCAACTTTTAAGTTTTCACATTCATGGATGTTAAAATAAATGTGATTGTTTTATACAATTTTTGCTAAGTTAGCACTTGAACAATGAACAACTGAACATGTTCTAAAACGCATGGAGAAATTATCCCTCTTGTCATTGAAGGGTTAATTGGATGCTGATAGAGTTTTATTTTCCTTCTCTTTTTAAGATCTGTCATTTTCGGACTATTTTTAAATTTTGCAGATAACGTGAGCAACTGCTTTATTCCTTGTTTTTGTAGCAGAAATTATGCATTACAAAAATTTATTTGTATCCTGTAGTTTACTATTTTGTAGCTTGTGGTTTGATATTTTGTAGCATGTGGTTGCTTTTCACTTGGAACGGTTGGCAATTACGGCTGTGACAAACTTTCTGGTGAATGTCGATGCAAACGATATGTCACTGGCCGGCAGTGTGACCAGTGTCTGGTGAGAATTTCAGCTATTTTTTATTCTCGTTATTATTATTATTATCATTATTATTATTATTAGTATTATCATTAATTATTATTATTATTATTATTATTTTCATTATTATTTATTATTTTTATATATTAAAAAAGTTATTATTATTATTTTCATTATTCCATAATACTGTGTTTGAGTTTTTATATTTGTCAATACATTTCACTTTTTACTTTTTGTTGATGTCTTCCACTTTAATTTATAAACATATAGGCCAAAGTATACGCGTTTCCTATCACCTTTCAATAACTGAATGCCTACCTCAATTCTAAATCTAACCTACCATAAATTGTTTAAGATTGTTGATGTTGACTTTAATTGAAACTAGTTTGGATTGAATGGCTGGTGTGCCTCTTTGGGAGACATCTGGACTGATACCCTGAGGGCTGTGTGTGTGGCTAATGATCCAATTCAAAGCCAGAATGTTATTACTGAAGCCATGTGGCCAATGCTTCTATGGCTGGCAGCAGTTTGTAGAGCCTGAGCTAATTTGCATATCTCACTTGATATCCGTATACAGTAACAAAATGATTTCAGGGGTCAGGGTTCTGGAGATTGCAGGGGGGCTGGCTTCCATCCAGCCGTGACCTATTGTGGGTTAGAGGTCACAGGATCTTAATGAGCACGGAAACCCCCCTGGGTGCTGCTTTGGCTTATCTTGACCTGGCCTGGAAACCAGATAGAACTGGTCAATTTCATGGCAGGAATTTAATGGATTTTCACACTGGCGGAAATCCTTTCATGTAAGTGGCAGCTGGCAGCCGTTTTCATGGGTTTCTTTATCCTGCTCTGTTGATTTTTTTATGGGTTTTGAGGAGGAAGTCAGGATTTTGAACAGAAAATGATTCTTTTCATCAGCCTTTCATTATGATGTTCATGCAGCAAATGCAGCTCATGAGCCATATCGGCAATCTCGGGTTAATGTTTGCAGATTCATTTTCCAAAAAGACGATGTTAATTTTTACACGCTAAATATCGCACTGTAACCGCTAAAGTAAGAGAAAATAATTTTTATGATTAATGAGAACCTAATTATCTTGACATCTGCTGTCTTAACTACATAAAAAATCAACATTATGTTTTCAGTTACCCTGATAATTAAGTTTTAAGAATACATAAAAATTAGTCTGTACTTGGATCCATTTCCTTGGTGTGCTATGTTTTTGATGTTCGCTTTAATTTTTTAAGTGTCAGTTCGACATTCATTGGAGAGATTGTCTGTCATCTGCTACGTTGCCTTTTATTTGTTTCATCTTTGAGAAAAACTTTCTCAAAATAATATAGGTGTTTGTAAACAGTGCATCCATTTTCAGGGTTTTAAATCTAAGTGAAGGTTAAAAATCCTGAGAAATGTACAGTTTGTAGCAGTGAATCAGAAGCACCTCATGAAACTTTCTTTCCAACTCAACTGTTAAGTCCAATCAATTCCATTTGCATATTTTTTGCTGAATTGGCATTGATCAATGGAAAAGGAAGGTTTCAAACAATTTAAAGTCTAGTTAGCAAGCATAAAATCAGTAGATCAGGACTGGAAGTCTACATTCAAGACAATTATTTATTCTTGATGTTTGTATTTACATCAGCTATGTGTTTAAGGATCAGTTAAAATTGAAAAATGCACACATTGCACAGTGTTGCCTGTTGGTATTATTTTCTTCTCAGAGCAAGCCTAGCACATTCATTCGAAAAATTCAGATAGAAGGCTTCTAGAGTAACGAACCTACCCACTCTGTATAGTCTTGTTTTATGCCGAGACTAGATTACATCATTGATTGAATATAGTGAGTTAGTTGAGTAGACCAGAATCTGGATTCTTAATCAAATAAACAGATGTTTTTATGTGGGCCTATGTATTGGAATCCTGACATTTGTACAGGGCCGGAAAAAAGACTCCCAAGTAACAGGTAGTCAGGTACAATGTTAATGTAAAATACATGTACAATGTACATGGGCCAGTTCAAAGGTCTTCATGGTGCGGCATGTTGCCCACTCCTGTCATAGCTATAGCCGCTATACATTGCCATAGTAACCTTTCATAATAATTGCATTGCTATTTCATAGAAGCTGTAAATTGCCATGGTAGCCTCTTGTAAGAATAATTGCTCTGAAACTGCAGAGAAGCTAAAATTATCATAGTAAAATTATTACTTTGAGATTTAATAGAAACTTTTAATTGCTTCAGTAACCTCTTCTAATAATTGCATTGTCATTTCACAGAGTCTATGATTTGCCATAGTAACCTCTTATGATAATTGAATAGTGACGCAAAAGGATGATAGGTTCCCAAGTGTCAGGTGCTAATATAAAAGACATTTCAAGGCCAAGGACCGGTTCAAAGGTCCCACCAGACACAGTGAACCGTATGTTGCCCACCCCTAAATCAGAAAACTTGTCTTGTAACGTGGAGAATACTAGTTAAACTCTTCAGATACGATTGCTGTGTACAGACCTTGGAAAAGTCCTTCACTCACAGTTGCATGGCACCACCAACTGATTTGATATTTGTGACCATTAATAAACACTTAATAAGAAATGCAAATTGTATGCCGCAGCACAGTAGTGCATCGAGTCTGTCATCCAAAATCGCTGTTTTTAAACCAGCCAAGCGTGTAGTGGGAAGGTTATTCACCCGCCCGCCCTCCTCTTGTGCATTCAGAGATTTAGATTGTACTGTAAAATAAACAAGATGATAAAGATATAAAAATTAAAAATATTTCCAGCTGTGAACATGTAGGCTCATCCTTGACTTTTTGTGTTTGAATCCTGAACCTGTCTTATGATATCGACTGCAATGGCAAACTGTGCATAACCTCCAAGGCCATCTTTTTTAATGTGAGTGCCTCTTATCAGGCTAAAAGCACACACATTCTAACAAAAAATTAATCCCAGAAACTAAACAACATCTTTTGTTTATAAATGTGCAAGCATTGTGAGCAGTCTTGGTAGTTCTCAGAAGTTCTCAGAATTTTACCAGATTATAAGTGCTTAAATCACTGTCTGGTCGACTGCTATATTGATGCTAAATTGATGCTTTAAATAAAAGCCCATTTATTTACAATTACATTACTCTGTTTTACAGCCTGGTTACTGGAATTTAAGCGATGAACCGCAAGGTTGTGAGTCGTGCGACTGTGACGTTGGTGGATCCTACGACTACAATTGCGATCTGTTGACCGGTCAATGCAAATGCCGACCAAACATCATCGGACGTCGATGCGATCAACCGCGACCGGGCTACTTCATCACCACGCTTGACTGGCAACGATACGAGGCAGAATTCGCAAAGGCAGTTGGAGTGAGTCTCACTTTCTTGTACTATTCATTCGGTTGCTATGGCACTATGGGAATCAGATGAGTGTCGATGGCTGAGTTGTTAATAATATTATATTGCTGTTTTGAAACTTAAATTTAAAAAAATAATTCGATGACTTCCGTAATAATATGCAGGACATCAGTCAAATGGTCATTGTAAAGCAAAATCAGTCTGGTAGCAGTTGCTTCATAGTATTAACTTAATAGTTTATTAGTAGTAGTTGCTTGGCAATAGTTATTTAGTAGTTGCATGATAGTTACCCATCGCCTCCTTACATTCACCTGTAAGAGCTTTATGCTTGATTTTCAGACTTTCAAGTGACGTTAGTATCAAATATGAAATTAAATTGGTCTGCTGGATCCATTGAAAGACTGAACTGAGTATTTATTGAATGCTTTCTTATAATTGCAGATATCTTTATTATAAGTTTTTCCGCTTTAGAACACTTATGTCAGTGTCCGTGAACCGATCCCTGGACGTCCTGTGACGTGGACAGGAACTGGATTCATGCGAGTCTTTGAAGGGTCGTCCCTGGAATTTCTCATCGATGACATTCCAATGTCCATGGATTATGATGTCGTCATTCGATACGAGCCGCAGGTACGAAAACACTCTGGACTCTGTTTAAAATTAGACTAGAGTTTAAACTGGTCTTAAAACTGAAAGACAATTTTTTTCATCAATCAGCTGATAATTTTTGAAAATATTTTGGCAGAAAACTTCAGAAATTTACGAAGCATATTAAGTCAGCAGCTTTGTTTGACATAACACCATGCACACTAAACAGAATGGCATGTAAACTGGAATCATCTAAGTTAAATGATGCTGCAGCGAGCGCCCAGGCCTGCAATTTTTAGGACCAACAGTAATAAATCTGTGTTTGATAGACCTGTTTGATTGTCAGAAGGTGCCGTTAGTGTAGCGGTAATCACAGCACGTAAGCTTACACCCGCACTGACATTAATGTATGTAAGGGAATCCTGATCAATTGGTCATTTTGTTTGCTTTGTCAGATGCCTTTGAGATGGGACAACGTCCGGTTGACCGTTGTTCGTCCTGGACCGGTTGACGAGCGTGGCGCCTGTGCCAACAACATACCTCAGGATGATGTCAACGGATTCAGTTTAAACCAAGGTATCCCCATCATCAGTGCTATTGTCAAAACGTTGGATTTTGTTGGGTTGAAGCGAAGAGACTTACATCTTGAGATTTAAAATAACTCACAAAATTGTATCTACGTGTCATGTTTGCCATTCAGAGCATCTGTATGCTACTCTGACAAAATGTCTTTTCTGGGTTATTAAAAGACTCTTACGATGTGCTTTTTAAGTGTCCTATTCACTTTGAGCAATAAAAACTGTGGTTATGGTTATTACATTACATAACTGAGGATGAAGAATGCGCAGATCTGGAATTGTGTTGTACCCTACGCTTAAGAACAAAGCTCTTCCCGTATGTTTAAGAACAAAGCTCATAATTTCCTGTTGGTCGATTGTAGGTACTCGTGAGTTTTTGATACCGCGCAGCATATGTCTCGAGAAGGGCGTTACGTATACGATTCGTCTCGATTTCATTCGTTACCGTGGTGATCGCATTACAGTCGATGCGTCTGCACTCATCGACTCGGTGAGTTTCCTTGCTACAGTTATACTCATTTATTACCATAGTTTGTGGAAATCATGATTGGTTTAAATAAATTGATTACAATATTAATTTTTACAATGCAGACTGGCAGACGTCTTTGCGATTGAACGAGGTAGTAGGAACATATGATAATAAGTTTACGAAGAGCCGATTTTATAACTGTATGCCAGCCTGTTGGGTTTCCTCGATCCCCCCGACTGCTGCATGTTTTACCCTCCTCACCCCTGGGAAGTAGAAAGCTGAGTTAACGTTGGGTATTAGAACCCACGTCCTGTTCTTCATTCTGATTTATTGCCCTTCAACCATTATGAGCTGAATTTGACTTTAAAAGACAAGACCCTTGCATGAAATTCTAGATTGCTCAGAGTAACCAGGTGATCTTCAAGCCAGGATACGTGAGGTGAGAAAATGTAGTTTGTTGAGGAGCGCGCGCTGGGTTTGTCATCCAAGAATTGTAGGTTCCAGTCTGTTCAACTAGCTCCGTATGAGAACCACAGAGAGGTTGTTTATTCAAACTCTTCTTGCACTAGTCTATCTATCACATTTCCCTACCTCGAACATGTAATAAAGCCTAATAAATAAGTAAAAAATAGATGAAATAATTAGCTGCCAGTTGACATTGGCCTAGAAGGATAACTCTTCCTATTCTCGATGTCTCTTCTTATTCCAGATGGTTCTTCTTATTTTAGATTGCTCTTCTTATTCTAGATGGCTCTTCTTATTCTAGATTGTTCTTCTTATTCTAGATGGCTCTTCTTATTCTAGATGGCTCTTCTTATTCTAGATTGTTCTTCTTATTCTAGATGGCTCTTCTTATTCTAGATGGCTCTTCTTATTCTAGATTGCTCTTCTTATTCTAGATGGCTCTTCTTATTCTAGATGGCTCTTCTTATTCCAGATGGTTCTTCTTATTTTAGATTGCTCTTCTTATTCTAGATGGCTCTTCTTATTCTAGATTGTTCTTCTTATTCTAGATGGCTCTTCTTATTCTAGATGGCTCTTCTTATTCTAGATTGTTCTTCTTATTCTAGATGGCTCTTCTTATTCTAGATGGCTCTTCTTATTCTAGATTGCTCTTCTTATTCTAGATGGCTCTTCTTATTCTAGATGGCTCTTCTTATTCTAGATTGCTCTTCTTATTCTAAATTGCTCTTCTTATTCTAGATGGCTCTTCTTATTCTAGATTGCTCTTCTTATTCTAGATTGCTCTTCTTATTCTAGATTGCTCTTCTTATTCTAGATGGCTCTTCTTATTCTAGATTGCTCTTCTTATTCTAAATTGCACTTCTTATTCTAGATGGCTCTTCTTATTCTAGATTGCTCTTCTTATTCTAGATTGCTCTTCTTATTCTAGATGGCTCTTCTTATTCTAGATGGCTCTTCTTATTCTAGATGGCTCTTCTTATTCTAGATGGCTCTTCTTATTCTAGATGGCTCTTCTTATTCTAGATGGCTCTTCTTATTCTAGATGGCTCTTTTTATTCTAGATTGCTCTTCTTATTCTAGATTGCTCTTCTTATTCTAGATTGCTCTTCTTATTCTAGATGGCTCTTCTTATTCTAGATGGCTCTTCTTATTCTAGATGGCTCTTCTTATTTTAGATGACTCATTCTTATTCTAGATGGCTCATCTTATCTTATTCTAGATTGCGCTTCTTATTCTAGATGGCTATTCTTATTCTAGATGGCTCTTCTTATGTTATTCTAGATTGCGCTGATGCCAAGCATGAGTGGTCATCCGTTGATGCAACCTGAAAATCCACAAAGCATACGTGATGACTTTGAGCGATACAGATGTCAGGAGCATCACCTGTCTGCCTACCATTCTCCATTGTCAGACCTGTGCAAGAAGCTCATCTTCAGCTCATCTGTCTCCATCTACGACGGCGCCTTTGGTTAGTCGAAACAATAAACTGTAGGCAATTGTCTTAGAATTCAAAAGAAATTTGAACAAATTCACATATTTGCTATACAATTGAATTTACTGGGGTAATTCTTTCAGATTCAAAGTGGCTATCATTTCATCAAGTTGTCACCAGTAATGATTTGCAATGGAAGGTGTCTGGAAATGTTATCTTGAATCAACTTTTCCATTTACTGTGACAGAATTAATGTGGCAACTCACTTTATTTCCAAATTGAAACCGTGATGGTTATACCTGTTTTCTTTGGCTCAATGTCTCCATAATATTTAGCTGGATGTCATACTGAACATGATGTTATAGTTAGTTTGATGTCATACGGTGCTCACTGTCGAGAGTTAGGTGTTATCTTGTTGTAATTAAGTCAGTTATTTGGTGCTTTGTCTGAGTTTTTTGTAAATCTGTCGTTTGTTATAATTTCATCATTGTGCTGCTGCTGTTGCAATGAAAAAGAAATCTTCTTAGATTGTTGTAGCAATGTTTTGTAACAGCTCCTTTGTGAGGTGCTTAAAAGTGTATCATGTTGAGTAGGCTACTTTCATACATACAATGACTTCATACAATGGTTTCCATATATCCCTATATTATGTTGTTAAAACAGGTTGTGACTGTGATCCCATTGGATCGGAGAGTGCATCATGTGAACCAATTGGAGGCCAGTGTCCATGCAAACCAAACGTCATGGGTCGAAGGTGTGACCAATGCTTTCCGGGCACTTTTGGCTTTGGACCTGCTGGTTGCGTTCGTAAGTTACATGTTTTTAATCCCGTATAAAATCAATGTAACATATCTTTTGCCTATAAAACACAAACTATAAATGAAACAAATTAGATGTTACTGTTTTATTTTATTAATTAAATTATATTATCTGCTCAATAAACTGTGATGCCATTTGTGTGTTGTTTCTACCATTCTAGCACAGTAAAAAATTCTATATTTCGGGCTTACTGTGGTTCAAGTTGAAAAATTAATTTGAACTGGCCAGAATGTTGACTAAAACAGCTTGGAGGTACCGTGCCAAAGTATACCATACAGTTTTGTGGAGGTTATATTTTTATTCCAGTCTATGATGAAGTCTAACATGTGATCTCTTGCAGATTGTGATTGCAATGAAGTTGGTTCAAGAGACAAGATCTGTGAACTGTTGACTGGTCAGTGCAAGTGCGTTCCAAATGCTCACGGCCGACAGTGTGATGAATGTGAGAGGGGCTTCTATGGATTCCCGAACTGTCGGCCGTGTCAGTGTAGTGGCAGGGCGGACGAATGTGACAGTGAGACAGGAGAGTGTCTCACCTGCAGGGAATATACGGGTGGACATAACTGTGAAAGGTCAGAGACTTTCTTTTGTTATATGTCATTCTTGACATGTAAATGTAACCGATTTTGTTCAATCACAGCAATACTTTGTCAAATTTTTTCTAATTTATAACAAGAATTATTTTTTTATATTTTTCGTAAATGGTTGAGCTGTCACGAAAGTTGCCATATATTGCCTTAAATTGTGTTTTGCTGCCATACATTGAATTCTGTAAATCTTGAATAATCAACAGCCTCAATGCATCCTAACTTCTCTGCATCATCTGTGGCTCCTGCATATTCTCATGCAAAACTCTTAACCCTGTTTGATCAACTGTACTGGCTTTCTCTGGAATTCAGAAGAAGATTGAAGTTAGCATGTCATTGATGTCAAACCTGTAAAAACTTTGCAGTGACCATTGCTGCCTATCTTCACAGATCTTTAAAGAAAGGTCTTTTGGTTTATCCATGGTGCACAAATTTTTGCAGCATTGTCATTGGTTCTTTTTCCCATGTCTGAGAAAGAGAATGAGGACGATGACAACAACATCGATAGCAACAACTGCAACATCAGCAACAGCAACGTCATGTTGCACTGATGCCTACTTCTGTGTAGTTGCCACACACATCGTGTACATTCTATTACTATGACTTGCGTTGCCGAACATTTCTTTTCTGAAAGGATTAACCGGACTTAAACTCTTAGAGATTGTTTGTATCTCACAGATGTGCTGATGGTTACTATGGCGACCCTCGTCCTGACTCCGCATCACCTGGTTGTCATCCATGTCTGTGTCCTGGTGGTCATGGCAGCGGATTCCAGCACGGTGACACGTGTCGACTTGACACGCGATCGGGTCAAGTGGTGTGTCACTGCAGACCAGGCTATGCAGGTAAAGTGTCACACTGCTTCGATTGTGCCAGTAATGTAATGTAATTGTGTGACATGACAAGGTGACTTGGTTGTTTCACTGATCAGGATTTCTATGGTCCAGCGTAGATGGTTGCTGTGGTTGGCCCATCCTTTTTGAATATATTGACTAACAGCCTATCATATGAGCTCCTCACTTCTCTTTACCTCTTTTTCACAAATGCTCAAGAACCATTTTGTTCAATCATAATTTTTGTTCTGTTAAGTCGAAGCACCTCTGCGGAGTCTCTCTCTTTAAATGATGAGCTATATAATTTGCAATTACAACTACCATTGGATATTTAAGGAGCCTTTTGTGCTTTATAAACAAAGAAGCACCTAGTCCAGTGCTTTTCCGAATGTTTTTTGTTGTTGGTCAGAGTTGCATGTAAGTCTGATTGTTGGATTAGATGAAATTACAGGTAGGAGTCTCGTATAATTAGAAACTCTTATAATTAATTATTCATGCATTCAGAAAGAGACCAGCACAATCTCTATAGAGGACCAGCCATGATGATACCAAACTGCTTTTCGAGGCAATCCAAAAGAAAGTCTTTGTCAACAGTGTGAAATGCCTTATTCAGATCAAGAAGAAAAATTGACCTGAATCTGATCTATATATCACCATAATCATAATATGCTGTTTATGCAGCTGATTATGCTGTTGTACTATGTACAATGGGAGCACTACTGAATGGCCTTGACTGTGAGCAGCACTATAGAAATTACTAATTACATTACATTACAATCATTCATTAAATTTATTCTCCTCCTCTACTTAGGTCTGAACTGCAATCGTTGTGCCGACAACTTCTTCGGCAATCCACTGGTTCCAGGCGGCACGTGTGAACCGTGCGAGTGCCACAACAACATCGATCCTCAATCACCTGGAAGCTGTGATGCAGACACTGGCGACTGTCTCAAGTGCCTTTATAACACGGAAGGGACACGCTGTGAACACTGTAAAATCGGTTTCTATGGCGACGCTGCCAGACAAAACTGCCGTGGTAAGTTCATTGTCTCATCAATAGTTCTGAGTTGTTATTATTGGCTTCTTTTGTTCTCTTTGTCTAAATGGGTGCAGGAACATCTCACGGTGTGTTTAACTGACAGTTTAGAGCTCGATGTTTCAAATCCATCTATTGAGTTCCACAAGTAGTTGTGAACAGTTCTGGAATAAATTGCAAAGCTTAAACGTACACAGCTGCTAAACTTGACCTTTCAATCTAAACTAAGTTTGACTGTTTCAATAAGATTAAAAATGCTAAGATAACTGGAAAACCTGGAAAAATGTTCCAACAAATGGAGCTTCTGATTTCTATATTTCGTTTGAAAAATCGTTTTCTTAATTCAGCGTGTGCTTGTAACATCCTCGGAACGCATCGTCCGGAATATCGCTCGTGCGACCGCGTCACCGGACAGTGTCACTGTCTGCCACACGTCACCGGTTTACACTGTGATTCCTGCCAGGAGAACTACTGGAAGCTGGCAAGCGGAGCTGGCTGCGAGCAGTGTGCTTGCGATCCAAGTGGATCTGTCTCGGCTCAATGCAATGAGGTGAGTTCCATTGAACAGGCATTTACGTTGTGACATGTTTTAGATGGTGGCACGTGCATTGTGTGTTGGTTTTGTTTAGTGTGTCTTAAGTTTCATCTGCTGTTGCTTTTGGGTAATTTTTTAATCAATTTGTGGTGTGTAATAATTAAAAGTCTTCATAGCTACTTGGGGGCCTTACTTAGCGGGATACCCTCCCTTCTGGGTCTCCATTTGTGTCCGAATTCTGTACTTTAGAGTTCTCTTTGCATACTTGTATAACTCAATCCTATAACCATTGGGTTTGAATAATCTCTTCTTATATATTTCTGTAGATATTTCCAATCTATAGGCCCAGGTTTATAGGTTTATGTAATTTGCGTTATCTAATTAGTTCTCACTTTGATTATTACCTGATTAATTTGTGATACTTGTAATGCTTTATGTAACTTGATACTTACGGACCAATAAAAACAATTGACTGATTGATTGATTGTGGCTCTTCGACGAATCTAAAAAGATTGATGGCTTAGGAAGAGCTGCAAATCACTGGGGTGGAACAGGCTTACAATATGTTCATAATTGTAATCTATGTATTGTCATCACAGTGATTTATTTAATGTAAATGCTGTACTTATTGATAATCACAGTTTTCTTTAATCACACTTTATTATTTACTAAAATTGCTGCAACTAATGTAATCTGTACGCTGTCACAAGAGTAGTTTATAAAATGTAGTTCTTCTATTGCAAGAACTATTTATTCTGACTACCATTGTGGGTTAATTACTTTGAATAAATTGATTTAATAGTATTGGGTTAATTGTGTTTTTGTTTTGTTTTAGTTTGATGGCCAGTGCGAATGTCTACCAGGCAGAGGTGGACGTGACTGCAGCGAATGCCAAGATCTGTACTGGGGAGATCCAAGCATTGGATGCCAACGTTAGTTACTAACAATTGATTGTTTATTTTCGTTAAATATTGATTACTCATTATTAATTACTAACAATAGATTGTTAGTCGGGTTCTGTGTTCATGTAGGATCCTAACAATGGTTAATTTATAGTTACTTGTGCAATGTGCATTGCTTTTTTTGTTTTGATTAATTGCCTTGTTAATGATTTTTTAATACTTGAGCACCATTTAGTCTACAGCAAGCAACACTTTCATGAGTTACGTTAAAGTTGCTGTTTCGATGGTCTAGATAACTGACTGTTTCTATATCGAGATATATTGATAGCAACACTTTTACGAAATTCTCATCAGCGCTTGATTTGATTTTAACTCGAATTCTCCTGTGGGTTATGATTTTTACTTTGATTTTTGTCGCACCAATCTTTGATTATTGCGTTGCTTTTGAAGTCATCAGATCTTGTTAGATTAGATTCGATCACATAATTATGGAAGTTTTCAAATTCTTTTTTACAAGTTTTGATTAATGTGGTGATCTTGAATATGAATTTCTTTTCTGTCCCAGCATGCAACTGTGACCGTCAGGGTTCGGTGTCGTTTCAGTGCAACAGGCGAACCGGACAGTGTGAATGCGCTGTTGGTGTTGCTGGTGTCAAATGCAACCGGTGTGATCGCGGCACCACAGGAGACCTCCCGCACTGTGTTCCATGCGGAGAATGCTACGACAACTGGGACAGACTCATCAATGAACTTAGAAGTACGGCTCTCTCTACAAAGTGCATGCTTTTTGATTCATTTTATATTAATTTATATTTAATTATATTATATTTTAAATAATATTAAAATCTTACTAAATGCTACGAAATTCATATTATTAGTAGAGTAATCCAACAGTGGAGAAACATGTTTTTAGAATGTCTTTAATTTACTTTGTGAGTACTTTAAATCAGACTTCTATTTTATAGATGAAACAACAGTGTTGATCATGTTGGGTGGCGAAATAAAGGTCGGGGGAGCACCGGGAGCATTTGAAAACGAATTCCGAGAAATAGAGGAGAAACTGGAAGAAGTGAAACGCATCGTAGCTGGATCGAACATTACAGAAGAAGGACTGGAAGAACTGCTGGAAAGAGTCAGAAACATGAGGCAAGCGAACTGGTTTAAAATAAGATTGGATTATTCTTTAATAGACCAATTGTTATTCGCATTTTGGTGTACAGACATGGCAATACCTAATCCAATGAATTGATCAAGATAGTGATATAAAAAATACACATATAATCGTAACTCCAAAATCTCATGTATCGTCATATTGATGAAAGTTTTCTTTTGTACCGTAGTATATTGCCATAGAGGTGCATGCATTATTGCATGTTCAATATGTTCCAGTGAACTTGCTCTTTGATTTGTGACAGCAGTGAATTGCTTCAGTTGTTATTGTTAACGTTGTTCTTAATGTGGTTGCTTTTGTCAGTTCAAGTAAAATTGTAAACACATAAGAAAAGAGCGTATTAGAATAACGAAATGCTGCAACAGGAGCACAAATAGTGGAGGGGGTTATAAAAAATAAAATAAATTCTTAAACATGAAATTGAAATATTTGAACATTTGAATATTTGTGTGATATTATATCACAATCACTTTCGCCCTCAACGAGAGAGCAATGCAGCCTTTCAAAGTAACTGAATAAATTATCTGATTGTTATAACACCAAAAAGTTAAATAAGAAAATAAAAGAAACTAATTTTGATCTGTTTGCCGTGTAGGAGAAACCTGACAGAGAGTTCTGTGGAGATCAATGACATTGATGAGAGGGTTCAGGTGACAACGGATAAAGTGGAGTTGATAAACAATCGGATTGAAGAAATCAAGGGAAGGGTCGACGACCTCAAAAAAGCGGCACAGGATCTGAGAGAGAATGCCACCAGAGTTCAGGAAATGGATGTTTCAGGTCAGTTAAATAATTCTCCATCATCATCTTGCCAAACTTAATAATATGTAAATAGGCCCCAATTAAGCGGGACTTTGATGTTCCTTTTGAAGTGTCCATTGCTCCCAAAAGCATACCTTATTGTCGGTACCAAATGAGATAGCATCATAATACTCAACACTCATGTAACATTTTGTGTCTATATAGGCCTGCTTACATTGGGGGTAATAAATAATTTTGATAGATTTTGAAATGTGCGACCTGGTGGCAGACCTGTAACGCGTCCGCTCACGGAGCGGGAGGTTGCGGGTTCGACTCCGGGTAATGACCTTGGGCAAGTTGTTTACGCACACGTGCCTCTGTCACCAAGCAGTATAATTTGGTACCGGCGTAGCTGGG
The DNA here is from genome assembly GCA_945859605.1 of Lumbricus rubellus. Taxonomy (NCBI): domain Eukaryota; kingdom Metazoa; phylum Annelida; class Clitellata; order Crassiclitellata; family Lumbricidae; genus Lumbricus; species Lumbricus rubellus. The sequence goes on along the minus strand of OX243812.1, from coordinate 18,121,382 downwards.
AAGTAAACAGCAAGTCCTGCGATACACTGGCCCCGTGTCCAGGACCGGGATTCGTCCATTGCTGGCTCAGGAGTCAGGGCCATGGAAAAGGAGATGAGCGCCTCCCTATGTTCCTCGTGAAACGGGATAGGACTTTACTTACTTGACTGAAATGCCACTTAAAGTGACCATTAATTGATTGTGCATTATTTCGCAAAGTAATGTGTTTACTTGTTGAAAAGATGTTTAACATCATATTGTAGGCCAGCGCAGAGTAGATATCTTGAAGAGGCACTAGTTATATAAAAAAATTTAATGAATAATATCATTATGATGACAACAAATATTGATTGATATAGAAGCTATTGGATTAGGATAGATGCCATAAATAATTTTGCCTTGATCTTTTCTGACATGTGTGTTTTCTCCTGGATTGTGTAGGCGCTTACGATAGCATCAAAGACAGTCACAACAGATCCATAATCGCTGAGAGTAAGATGGACGTAACGGATGCCATCCTCGTCCAGTCAGAAACCGTGCGAGCTGAGGTCGACGAACTGATCAAGGAACACGAGGATAATTTTGAACAGACTGTCAATGAAAACCGAGAAAACCTGGATGAGTTGAATAATGACCTTGAGAAAATCAACGGAAAGATAACTGACCTCAACAATATTGTAAGTACATATCTTGGGCATGTACATTGTCTTATCATTTTGGTGGATGTTGTTTGAATGCAGCATTCGTTTTGAACAAAGGGTTTTTCTGTCTGCTATTTCTATGACAGTATTTTGTGGCTCTGCTGTGTTTGAGCCTGGAATTGACTTTTGTTTTTGCATTTTATTTGTATGTATGGACCTAACCAGTTTCAAAGCTTAAAAGCAAGGATCTGCTATTTATGTGACTATTTCCTCAGGTATCATCATGGTTTATTGCTGATTGGCTGACTGATTGCATTGCCTGACCAGTCTCAAGCTCTTGCAATTGACTGATTTACTGTTTAGTTGGTTGCATTTGATTGATTGACTGTTTGGTTGATTGCATGTGATTGATTGACTGTTTGGTTGATTGCATCTGATTTATTGACTGTGTTGGTTGATTGCATTTGATTGATTGACTGTTTGATTTATTGCATTTGATTGATTGATTGATTGATTGACTGATGTACGTTTTAGGTTTGTGATGGTCGTGGTGATCCATGTGACAATAGTTGTGGTGGAGCTGGATGCGGTCGATGTGGCGGTGGACTAAGCTGTCAGGATGGAGCGGTTTCAAAATCGCTCAACGCCGGAGAATTCTCCAAGCGTGCGGAAACTCTTCTCATGGAAAAGCAGAAGGAAGTGGAAATGCAGCTGAACGAGGTTTTTGTCCTTCATTCCAATATTCAATATAATGCATTCTGACGTAGCTAGACGTTTGCTCAGCAACTTGTACAAATAGGTGCCTTTAGAAGGCATTCTTAAGAACGTAACAACTGTTTTATTTAGCCGTGGTTGGGCCAGGAGCGCTTCTGAGTAGCCTACCTTGAAGAGGCGCTTTATAAAGTTCTCAAATAAATAAATAAATAAAATTCTTGAATATGGGAGTTTGTATAGAATGATTTTCCACAGTGAAAGATGCTTGAATAGCTGCATAAAATTTCAACTGGCTGGCATATATTCATATATAGAATTTGCACCACATTATCACAGTTCATTTGCTACTTGATAAACAGTTTCCAGACTTTTTACATTTCATTACAAATTGTTGGTACACGTTGTGATTTGTCAGGTTAGCGCCGTCAAAGACCTCTGCGATGTGGCTGCGGGCACGGTTGGGATGACCTACGAGAAAGCTGAATTAGCCAAGAACGAATCAGAAAGCAACTTTGGTGACCTTCAGGAACTCCTTGAGGCTATTTCTGAATTTCTCGAGCAAAGAGGAGCAAAACCATATGAAATCCGATTGGTGAGTAACCGTTTTAAAGTGTGATAGTTCCAAGATCTTGTGTCATTGCCATAGTTTCATTCAGATGTAGGCTTAAGACTCATCTATTTGAATCTGCTTGCCCAACAAGCTGAACAACAACTTACAACTTGTTGCTGTTGTGATTTGTCAGGGTAATGCCATCAAAGCTTGACCTCCAAAGAGGCAGGACAGTTATGGCTATGGAAGTATGGAGCAATTTGCAAATTTACGCTATGGGGTTACGCAATAGGGTGGAGTGAAAATAATAAAATTGATATTTCAGAATCGGCTGGGTGTGCAAAAGTTGTGTACTGGGCACAGTAGTTTGGGTGTAAAATATTATTGGATTTGATTGGGTTCTTGACGTGCCCCAACGCCCCCCAAAAATTACGAAATGGCTCAATTTCGCATTTTTATCTTAAATTTGTTTATATTAACAATATTTTATTTTTTGATACTGTAATTTTATTATGGTGATATCTTTAGATAGTAATCTACATAATGAAGGGATAACTCCAAAAATGGCAGCCAAAAAGTTGAAAACAAGACGAACCAGTAGGCATCCAAGGAGTCTTTGAGATTCCTACGGAATTGCTTCAAACTGTGTTTCCACACCAGACGACATGCTTTATAGGGTGGAGTGATAACTATGGGCAAAATATTTTTAAGAATCCATAATTTGCAGGAGGGTGCATAACTTGTACATAGATGCTAGTAGCGCCAGGATAAAATATCGCGCCTCTAGTATAATGTCTGGAGGTGTCCCAACTCTCAAAACCGATTCCAATGTAAAAAATTCAGATCTTCCTTATGTGTTCAATCGTCTATAATAAGCGGTAACGTCGCTAATAGGGGTCTATGAGCAGAATAAACTATTTCAATTATTATTCTAAAGAACACATTGAGTAATTGAGGTCCTGCAATTGAAGTTAGTTTGATTAGAAGCATTCAACGAAGCTTTTTTCCGATTTTAGCCTACCTCGATTCCGTGAAGCTATAATATCCTTTGGAATACCACATTTCTTAATAGGCCTATTATATCTCTCCTGTTTTAACACTGTGAGCAGAATATTCTCAGGATGTCCGAGGAAGGTATTTTTTGTATAACTGGACCAACCAACAATCTCCATCATATCTTTGAACAAGTAGGCTATCTTGAAAATGCAATCCTTCGATGAAGATGTCGTAAACCTTTGTGCACGAAAATCAGGTCTGATGTGGAAAAACATTTGATCACAGGCCAATGCCTTCATGATGAATTTATATGTGTGACAAGTTGTTCAGATGGTTCCAATGATGCTAGTTAGAAGCATATAATTCTTTGAGCAATTGTCGGTCACCTTGAATGAATTGCTGAACCTGGGTTTCGATTATAGGAACTTGTACAGGGCATTCATAGGCTGGCATAGTATGACATGTATCGAACAAATACTTCTGATCCATGGTTAGAGGACCATTATTAACAAATGGGTAGTTGTTAATTGCAATTGATGTAAAGGGAACTATGGGCATGTTTTCACATACCTGGATTGCTTTACGAAATGGACCAGAAATCTCTCAAGGACCGTGCTCTTACACCATTGAGTTTCTGTAGCAGATGTCTCAAAGGCAATTTGTTTGCAGGCAACAAACAAAAGAACCACTGTAGTGGACTCCCTTACTTATATTTCAAGCAAGCAAATAACACCTCCTACGTTACCAGTATTAGCATTTATTAGTGCCTAGCATTTATTGGTGCCATCTGCCCTTAAATGGTTAAAGCAGATTTCTGTACTTGGCGTGAAACAGCCTAAATATTTTCACATACTCGCTTGTGAGATATCGTTGAGATGGACGTTCTACAGTAGGCTATAATCCACCCTCCTTCAATGAAATGTGCCACCAGTAAGCTTACTGCAAAAACAGCCATTGGTGGATCCCTTACGTGCTTCTATAATTTCTTGTCATCATGAATGAACAGGAAGAACTTCATCATGTCAGCGCGTGTGGAAGCACAGTTTGAGGCAGTGCCGTAGGAATCTCAAAGACTGGATGCCTACTGGTTCGTCTTGTTTTCGACTTTTTGGCTGCCATTCTTGGAATTACCCTTCAATAGCTTATGTAAAGTACTAGCTAAAGATATCACCATAATAAAATCACAGTAGCAAAAAATAAAATATTGTTAATATAAAAAAATTAAGACGAAAATGCAAAATTGAGCCAATTCGTAATTTTTGGGGGGCGTTGGGGCACGTCAAGAACCCAATCAAATCCAATAATATTTTACACCCAAACTACTGTGCCCAGTACACAACTTTTGCACACCCAGCCGATTCTGAAATATCAATTTTATTATTTTCACTCCACCCTATTACGCAAGGACCTTCCCGATTCAGGGTGGAAGAAGAATCAGTTGAATGGAGTGGTTGGACAGAGTACAACTGACGGGGATAGGAAGGTTGAGAAGATTGAAGCGTATTGTAGGTGATCATCATTTTGTAAAATGCTAATATTAAGTGTTTTGATACATACAATTGCATGCATACATACATGTACATACACAGATTGATTAGATTCCAGGATTAGTTGGTTTGTTTACGTGTTCATTAATTTCTTTAATTTTGATTAACTCAGCTACAAAGCAATGCCATCTGAGAAGCATCATCAATGAGGGTCTTAATTAATATAAGTTATATTTTTAAGGTCTTACTTTACATCATGTCATCACAGAGTCATTGTCTATTTAAAACGTTTCATAAAAGGTTTCTCTACTTTGAAAGGTTGCAGAGGAGGTTTTGGCAATGACGATATCGCTGACTCCAACTCAAATCCTCGACTTAGCGAGGCAGATCAACACGACAATTCAGAGTCTGACTGACATCGACGCCATCTTGGATGCGACTCGGGATGACCTAAACACCGTGAATGACCTGAAAAGACGAGCAGATGATGCCAAGTCAGCCTCAATTCTTCTAAAAATTTTGTTTTTAGTCTATTGTTTCAACATAGCGTAACAGCTTTTGCAATGTAATGTAGACAAAATTTAGAAGGGGTTTTCAGATTTCTAAATTATTTTATAGTTTTCGTCACTGCATATTTAGTCTCATGTCCTTTCAGTTGTGTGACCAGAGTCACCAGACTAGCTCTGGATTTTGCATTTACACTGATGTTACATTTTGTGCATTTTAACAGTGGAATTATAGAAGTTATTAAAGTATATGTTGTGCTGTTGTAATGACCATGTAATGTACTGAGTTTGTCAATCAATCAAAAGTGATCAATCACAATCAATTCAATCAGTGAGTCAGCCGTTAACTTCATTTTGCACTTTAATTATAGTATCTATGCATTCATCTATGCATTTATGTAGCACCTTTAAAAGCCTTCCAGTAGTGTATAGTTCTCAAGATATGGTTTATCATTTAGTCTGTCCTTTCTCTCAAAGTAAGTAATCATTTCTGTAAACGTAAAAAGAAACTGTCCTATTGACTAACCAATGCGTGCATTGACTAATTGAGTTTATTGTGCCATTAATGATTCAGCTAAACTTTATGTATGTGCCATATGAATACGATGATTCTGGTAAATTTAAGATTCTGGTAAATTTACAGAAATTCAGCAGATGGCGTGCTTAGCACTGCACAGCGAATAATTGACTTGCTGAGAGAGGCGTCTGTGGCGCAGACAGCAGCAGACAAAGCGATCAGCGAGACTCGACTGGAAATCAATGCGACCGATGAGCAACTCACAACGGTACAATCTTCTTTTAAAACATAATAACGCACACAATGTTTCATTATCTCTGTTTTTAACTTCCTGGGCAAGTTAATGAAAGTTTTTACTTGTTCTGGGCAATTTGTTAATACCTTGAAATGGTTGGAGGAATACTACTCTCTGTGATCTGCCCCCAAGTCAAATATGCGTATCAGAGGATTGGCTCTCCTTCAATCTGCACTGTGGTATGCTTGAAGCATAGCCTTCACAGAACACACTAACTATGCTGCTTCATGTCTTTAATTATATTTGAGGTTGATCAGAAGGGATTGAAATGGTTGTTGGGACTGGTTGGATACTGTATAATGCGACTATGCATGCAAGATCTCACCTGTGGTGATTCTTTCCAGTTTTGTTGCTGGGATTCTTAGCATTTTGTGCTGCGGTCTCTGATAACTAATTTTCTGGAGTCAAACTTATGACAGACCTAGGCAATGTCAAAACAACCTTTTTAGAAAAAAGACCAAATTCGACCATTAAGGTTAAATTATTTATGCTATGACATATGTGCTGGTATAATCAAAACAAGAGACATGGTGTGCTATTAGAAAACAATAGCCTAGAATGCTAATTACCAAACTGCAACAATTCAGTGTCACATTTTAAACAGGGAATAATGTTGTGAGCTCACCAACGTGGACCTTATACACTTGCAGTTCACACGTGGTGTCGTGGTCCGCAGATCACACTGCCTTCAAGATGAACTTCTCATTTTTCATGGACTCTGCTTCTTTTAGGCTCTAAAAATGTTCAACTGTCCAGATTATGTAAATACATTAATTTAATTTTCTGCATCCAAACACAGATAGAATGCTTCTGTTATGTTTCCATGGCATTACTTAGGTTTCTTATTTGTAGATTGAGAGGCAGACGTCTGAATTCAGCATACAGTCGGAAACGTCGCGCACTCGTATCTACAATCTGACGGATCGGATTGCTGCCCTTAAGCAGAAGTTCGTCGAGAATCAGATCAACGTTCAGAGAGCGTCTGAGGAAGCGATGAGGGCTGAACAGCTGGCTAACAGAGCTGAGAAGGTGGGTTGTTTTATGCATGTGAATGTGTATGTTTGTGTGTGCATATGTATGTGTATGTGCATAATTGTATATGATTGTGTAAATTGCCACTTGGTGATTCAGATGTTCTCTCGTTCAAACTCAGTGCTATCACTAACAAGTAAACTGAACTACTGGCATTTCGAGCTCAAGTCACAGTTCTTGCTGAAAATAGTTCAAACTGGAGGGGCCAACATGAGCTAAGCTTCTAGATTGTGCAGTAGCCCTGTGCATGCAAGGAATGGGTCAATTTTTCTGAATTTTCTGCCTACGTACTAACTTGATTGCCACTAGCCCACCTTACCTATCCATGCTTTACATACTTGTGTCAGATTCACATTTCAGTGTAACCATGCACAGTTACGCACATTACAAATTTAATTAGTAATAATAATAATAAGCTATACTTTGCTTTATGTAATCTGTCATACTTTTCTTTATCTTCCTTGATTTTTATGACTTACCCGTAATCAATATACAGGGTGGCCAAAAAAAATGTACCACCGGATAAAATGCAATATCTTTGCAACCGATGGAAATTTTTCTCCGGTTGCAAAGTTATCGCATATTATCTGGTGGTACTTCTTTTTAGCCACCCTGTAATTCAGTAATTAATGGAATTTGCAGGATGCCATTGAGCTTGAATCAAAGTATGAGGATGCATCACTCAAGTTGGAAATAAAAGCCAACGAGACGAGGATCGCTAAAGAACGAGCGGATCAACTGAAGGATCGAGCGTCCGTCATGTACCAGAATATCTACTCTAAAGTACAAACCTTACAAGGTATGCTGACATGTACCAGAATATCTACTCTAAAGTACAAACCTTACAAGGTATGCTGACATGTACCAGAATATCTACTCTAAAGTACAAACCTTACAAGGTATGCTGACATGTACCAGAATATCTACTCTAAAGTACAAACCTTACAAGGTATGCTGCTGCTGCCACCGCTGTATTTCTCTGTGTTCAGATTATCTAACTTTAACTTTGTATTCAGTTATGATATTGGCAGTTCTTCTCTCGCTTGTAAATTATATACATTTATAAGCGAAATAGTTTGTTATCAATTTTTTTGGTACGTGTCTGACTTTGTTTGTACTTAAATGCAAAGTTATTCTTTAGTCATTTTCTGTTTTGTGTTACGGTACTTAGAGTGTACTTTATTATTAGTACCTTATGCAGCTATTCTATTGCTCATTAACTATGTGCAGTGATAATGTGAGGTACTTCAGATGCACTATATGAAGTTTCTTAATACTTACATATAGATGTGCAACTGCATCACTACTACTACCTAGAGGCTGACTGGCTATGCCTCACGTCATATTTCTGTGTTGATTTTATAATACTGCAAGTAACAACAACAAAGATATTATTATTCTTATTATTGTCATAAGAATAATAATAAATTCTATGAATACAATTCTTTATGGTGTGTTGCGTTCCATGCTTGGCTAAGATGAGTGATATGTGTGCCATAAAATATTGACTAAATGCCAAAGAGCTCTGTTGTGTTATGAAGTAGCTAAATGCGGTTATCAGCAGTTTAATTAAAAGTTTAAGATGGATAAATATATCAGAAGTCTGAGATGGGAGAGGTGGTGTTCATGTCCTCTGCATGATACAGCATGACAGACATGCAAAAGTGCTGAACACTGTATGGTTTAGTTATGGCTAATAATTATAAAATAATAAACAAAAAAGGAGTAAAATTAAATATGGCCTCAAGGAGTTTTAAATTTTATATGACTTTACTACAGTGTGGGAGAAAAATCTCGTCTCTTCTGAGCGAGATATGTCGATCATTCTGGAGAACATTAGCCTGATGAACGAGGAAATGGTCACTTTAGTTCAGGACATTTGGACTGTATCTTGGAGACTGCGTACATGCGGCACGGCATAATGTATGCAAGATCATAATGTGACATTACCATCCCAGTTCTGTGTTTGCTGGCTAACAATTGTGTTTGGTTCCTGATATTTGTTTCTCCTAACAGTAATTTCTTGTTGAGTTCCTTCGTGAAAACTGGATGTGTGTTTATGATTTGGGAGTGATGTGTGTTTAACTCATCAAAGCTAATCCTAGTATTGATGTGTTCTAAGTTCATAAATAGTCAGAATCTGCTAATTCTCGAACATATCTGATCTTATTTTGACACACCACGCAAGCCTATTTGCGATATTGATTTTCAGTCACTATACATAAACGCAACTGTAAAACACAATTTTTATGATGTATGGATAATTAAGAGCATTCTCCAACACTGAATGCTATTTGTGAATAACTTGGAAAAGGGATAACTGGTGGCAAAGGAATTAATTAATTCATTAAGAAGATTTATATATCGCCTCTTCAAGTTGCTGCTTGAAACCTCTCCCGACCCGAGCACAGCTGTAAAGGACAGTTTTAATTTTGAGATTGGTATAAAGAGAATCTGAGTGGACCTTGAGAAACATCCGCAGCGTCAAAGGGAGTCCATTCCAGAGTGAGAGAACAACCGCTGACAAGACGCGATTCTGCTTAGTAGTCTAGCTGTGCATGAAAAATAGATCCATCATATAGCCGGAGATGTGGCCAAATTTTGGGGCTTGTCAGCATTATATACAATAATTAATTGGTGTAAAAATTAAGCAATTAGAGCCATCATCTGCAATACACGAGTGCTTGATTAAACCCATACATCTGTCATAGCAGTTTATGTAGCACCTCTTGACAAACTCTTAAGTGCTACTTACACAGCTCTGATACAACTAATCATCATGGTAAACAAAGAGAGTATGTTGCTGAGTTGAATTGCACGAGACGAGACTGTACTTATGTTTAAGTTTGAATATGGTAAAGAAAGTTACAAATGGTACATAATAAGGCTTTAAATGTTTCTTCAGTTTTGCCGGCTGTCAGAATTTTTGCTTACAGTTTTACTTTTAATTTGTGTTGTCATAAGTTTGCTGTTTTTAGGTTTTGCTTTTGTTGTTTATTTTTGCAATGAGTTTAACAGGTTTTCTTCAGTGACTAACCCTGTTGACCATTATTATTTTTCTGTTGTTCATTTCTGTAAATATTGTCAGTAATAATACTTCTTGTGCTATACGCAGATTTTGATAAATTAGCATGCTTATTGTGGCATGATCTCTTTGGTGGTGTCACTTGTTTTATCATTGCTTTTATTCTCATGCAAATTTTATAATGGCTGTGATCATCATTTTCATCATAGTTATAATTTCATGATGTTTTCCAAAGCAGTATTTTGCATTTAATATGATGCCATTTTTCACTTGCTAATTTTCAGATTGAAGCAACACTGCTTTAACAGTTTAATCTTTCCATTGCATAATTACTACCTTACAGTAAAAATTTTCACAAATTTCACATCACGGTATTATAATTACATTATCATATTACTGTAAACATTGCTTGTAAGATCTGATTACTAAATTGGAGAACTTGACTCTTTTTCTGGTATTTCATTTGCAAATGCTTTTATGATTGTTCATTTTAGAAATGGAAGTATTCTTCAACACCCAGGAAATGAACCTGAAGCATATTTCTGTGGAGATCAGTCTACTAAGCGACCAGATGCTGCAGTATTTACAGGATATATTCGAGGCAACAAAGTTCCACAGAACATGCTCTTTGTAAATCACGTGACAGCATACCCTGTGTGCCAACCGACGGCGCTTTTTATTGCCTCTCAATCCTACAAGAGCGCTGGGCTTTCAGTCAGTAATGTAATGGCTGAATTAAGCACTTTTGAAAAAATCTGTAGTCTTGGCAAAATCAAATGTTTTAATATGCATGCATATTTTTTTTTAATACTCCACGTTTAATGACATAGCTTTGTAGGTTTGAATCATGTTGACTTTATTGATGAAAGTTTTGTCTTTAGTGATTAATGACTTCCTGTTTGTCTCGTTGTGAAGAATGAAAGTAGCTACGCTGGTTGGATTAATGTACGACGCTCTCCGTTTGTGATTTCAGCGTGAATTTTATGTCTCGTGTTTATTCACAGATGGTTGCAGATCAATTCACTTTTTCACTCCATCCACAGCTACTTGCCGTGGTGATTACTACGATAAATAGCTGATGAGGGGATTTTAAGTGGACCGAAGGTTCTACTTTTGGTGCTCTGTGTGTATTGTAGTGTTAGTCACAATAATAACTATTGTGCAATGTTTTATCGATATGAATCCATCACTGTTTACTTTGATTGTAAACCAGAAGGTGTGACACTGCATGTGCCAGCTCATGTATTAATGTGTAACTTCGACATTAGTTGGACCTACTTGACCTAACACTGACATAAGAGAGGTGCTGCATAATTGTGTTGTACCATTACATAAATGATGAGAGGCATTGAGTATTGTGAAAGATCACAAGAACCTGATTTAAACCAACAGTCAGTTTGACAACCTAGTGTCTTTGTCAAAGCAATAATAATATTTCTTGCAAGATCAGATTTATTCAGATGCCTTAGTGGTAGGAATGATCCCATACTCACACACTGACACCATTGTGCTTAATGTTAAACCTAGCGGACTGTGTAGATAAGGGCTGTATTTGCTGTGCTTATATATTATAATGTAGAGGTTATTACAGTGCCGCCGCCAAGCAAGGCATAATCATGGAAACCAGCTTAATAATATATTCAGAATCTCCTAAGATTCGCACGATAGTGAAACTTGTGAAATAACGGAGTCTAGATTCTAACTAATGTAGCCTTGTTTTAGAGCCATGCTTGATAATGTTTCCATGTTAGCATTATAACCATGAGCGTTTTATCTGTTTCTATGTCTGCTGTACCCAAAGAAACTGTTTAGGTGTTTACGGTCCAAAGTGGTTGTTGAGACTCAATCAAAATAAAGCAAGGATGTCTATTTCTGGGTCTCTGTACTGTCGTGTTGGTCTTAGTTAAAGTAGCAACAGTTGCGATTTTGTTTTATAAATAGCCGCCCATCACTCTTCAGGGAAATGAACTTTGCTGTAAAACAGAGGTTTTGGTGAAGAGGAGCTGATTATTTTCTGCATGGAATTTAGTTTTTAGTTGTATTATTTTTCTTGTTAAAGAAAGTAATAAAAAAATAGTCGATGCTGTTCGTACCGGTATTCATGATTATTCAAAGTTCAGGTGATCACATTGATGAGAGGAGTCTTCATCTTGGTTCTCATAGTAGGTCTACTTTCTTTCATACGTAGAAAATTACAATGCTATCCTATGCTATAATTACTGTCTGTTAACTCCACAGATTTCTCTTTTCCAATATCAATGTTCCAGCATTATGAGCTTTTAGAAGTAAACCTTCATCCACAAATTTTTTAGTAGCCTACACCAGCCCCTCCCTCGTAAATCGAATGGTGCATTGACTAGCCTACCCCATGGGATTCGCTGTCCAGTGTGAGCTCAACTGACCTCTATCTGCTGTCAGTGCTGTGCTAGCTCGCAAAGCCCTTTGCTCTGCCTCTAGCTTATAGTCCCTCATGTAATTAGAACCTCAACCTGTCCTTGTTGAGCCTTATCGATTGTAGGTCCTGTCTGGAATAGTCTCCCATTGGAGATACTGCGCCTGTTACTTAGGGTTGTTTTAAGACCCATAGTATATTGTATCACCTTAGATGGATTGGGAGTACCTCAGAGGGCTTGTTGAAGGTGCGCTATATGAATTCTAGAAGTTAATGAATGAGTGAGTGAATGAAGGATTGAATGAATGAATGTAGAATAATATCAGAGTATTCTTTATAAAACAAATTAATTATCCGCATTTTAGTGTACACTGTAGGCCTACGCATGCATAGTGATAAATAAAAAAATCCATTGGCATAGGCCTAATTCATAAAATTTATCAAAACAGTAAAATGTTTAAACACACATTAGGCCTATAATCTAAAATCGTAGGATAATAAGGCTGACAGCTGTTCTCATCAAACCATCAGCCAAACCATCAAACCATCTTAATTATCGTACGGTTATGAGAGATCATGGACGCAGATGGTAGACTACGACCTTGACCGTTGGAAGGTCATGCACTCATGCAGTAGGCCTACATAGGCCTACCCCATCCGCCAGAACTTAGGCTACAGCAGTGAAGACTTTAAAATTGTGGTTATAAGTCTTCTAGGCGCGAGGAAATCAGTATAAGAAGAAATATTTCCGTGAGGAAAAGTGTGTCAGCGCTGATGTCGTTATTAATTTTAGCTGAATCCCGGGTAATCGTAATCTCCAGATTTATAACGCGTCAATCGAAACCCAACCCATCGATATTAATATCGATGACCCAACCCCATAGCACCAGCTTATTCACAGGCACTTGTGTAGTCGGAAAGCTCGTCCAAAAGAGTAGTCCGAAGGAGACTAATAATTATTATAGTCCGGTTATTCGATGTTCCCGCATTTCGTTTATACGGACGGTTCAATAAATTACTTACTTATTAGTCTTTTCTTATAAGCATCGTGACGTCATGGATGTGTGCTTCAATAAAGAAACATCAGTAGTCGTTGGTTTTAATGGAGTGACGTAATCTGTTTGCATCGGTTGTTGGTTTGTCGTCGTCTTAGTCGTGTGTTGTGCGGGGTCATCGCAATTAGCATCGTTTCGTCGCATTTCACAGAACAATGAAACGTTTAACTGGTCTAACTAAACACCGAATAAACAACTAGTGAGTAGTCGATCCTCTCAGTCAGTTCGCGTGTTGTTTTACCACGATAATGTTTTCAGCTTGTCGGATCCAAGAAGGACGAATGGTCCAGATTGAATCTGTGGCAGTCGGACGTTTTAAGTTGTTGTTGTTGTAGTGGCTTTAGTTGACAGTCGTGAACTAGTTCAGCACATGATCTGTAAAATAAGTTTCGGGAGAAAATTTTTTTCCCGGAAAACAGTAAATAGTGCTATTTGCTACTGTATATTAGGTATGTTTGTTGTTGTTGTTGTAAAAATAATTAGGCCAAACTATTGCTGTAACAAATGTCACTCTATTCCAGGACAGATATGTTATGACTGTCGCTAAAGGAAAACCAGTAGAGCTCCAACATAAATTAATTTACATAAATATATCATTGTTTATGGTTTATTTGCAATTGGCTGCTGAGAATAATTATTATGTGAAATAATTTACGTGGTTGTTGGTACATTGTTTTGCAGTTGATGGTTCTCAGAACTGACTGTAAAACCCAGTAATATTCTGTGAAGAGCAATGCTGATTCTGCACTGATTCTAACAAATCGAAGTACATCAGAAACTATGGAAAACATCAATGCTGAAGAAAAAGTCATTGAAAGTGGGACGGAACTTCGAAAACGGTATAATACGGCTGCATCAACGGATGACATTGTTGACCCAGACGTTGATTTCAGAGATACACTTGTCAGCAAGAGCGCAAACATCTCCGATGATGAAGATGAGGAAGCCGTAAGGATGTTATTTTTTAAACTATAAGTTGAACTCCTATGATCTTACTTATTGTAGAGTCTCTACTGTCGTAGAGAGTATTTCTTTGACAGCTAATTGTACACCACGTTTAACTGCTACTATCAAAAGGAGTAGAACTTTTTGTAAACTGTGCTAGAGGGTTTGCCGTGAGTACGCAGATTTTGTGATTTCATTTTCTTGGTCTTGGCGTATGTTATAGGTTACTTTGCTGCCCGTTGCACCAACTAGTATGATCAGTGTTTTAATATGTACGCCTGATTTCGCCGCTTGTTAAGGGGCAGAAATCTTGAAGAATCTTTCTGATCTGATGAGACTAAACCTCTCTAACAATGAACTTTCGCGCACCTCTCAATACAAATTGTGTGCTAATAGTGACAGTGGAGCATTCATGCAGATCTATACATATGAGCATACATACATGCTTAATTGCTTACATTAAAGACATACCATGCCACTTGGTTTGCATTTAGATAACAAATGAGGTCATAGTTCACATACCATAGTTTTGTGCTAATTCTTTGTTTATTGCGATCATGTTACGTTTTTATCTGAACATTGGCATTGTGATCTATGCTTGAATGCTTGTTTCAGATTTACATGATTCGTTTATTTGGGTCACTGGTCCTTGCTTAAACAGTTTTTTTGTCTCTGCGTGAATGGTTTTTGTCTTCGCTTGAATTTTTGTTTTAAATTTGCACAATTTGTTTCTCTGGGCGTTTGGTCTGCTAGCCATTACTTTGATTTATACGCATTTTATTACAACCAGTGATATGGCTTATGGCATCGACTGAATTCCAGATTCAAATAAAAGTTGAAATTATTCACTAATGTATATACTGTTATATATTATGTATTCATCATGTTTCAAGTCATTGGAATTATTTTTTACTTGGTCTACGAGGAGATGATGTATTTTAATGTCGATGTTTTGTAGTCTGGAGCCATGTCATTTATAAATTGTGAGGACTTTTCTATATTTGGCCCACTCCAGTCAAGAGCTAAGCCTGGATTTTCAAAGCGTTAATTCAATATAAAAAATTGAGAATATACACTAAGTAAGGAAAAATCCTTTATCAAGGCTACCTAGAACAAGTGTATTGTATAGACAAAAATAAAATACACTCAGACCATCAGAATCGTCATTCTTGTAGCCTACATTCATTGACAGGTACATCTGGACACCTGCCCTATGTATACAATTACAACTAGGTTCATTCTTGTAGGCGGCCACTTTGTTTATCATGCGAGGAGTTAACTCCCTATCCTCACATTTTTTTAGCGCTGTTGAACAACTTTTGTTTGCACACGAGTCAGTTGATTCCATATATTTATGTCAGTAGCGCATGCCATCCGGATGAGGTAGCTGTATGTATGTATGTATGTATGTATGTATGTGCACTTGTTATAGCGCCCCTTCAAGCTCTCTCTACTCAGAGGCGCTCCCGATGCAGAGCGGACACTGCATCGGAGTTTCACGCCGAAGCGCTTAGCAATTGTAAGTGAAGGACTTGCCCAAGGTCCTTACGCGGGGAGGTGGATCGAGTAAACGATTTAATTTACTTATAAATTGGACCTTGACCAGTATAGTTGTATTCATTTCTGAAACAAACATGCGGGGTGATAATGTGTAACATATAAGTTAATCATAGCAGATCATTACAAGGTTATTTCGTTTTCACTAATCAAAAGATAGATAAGGAATTTGAAGCAAAGTGAGCCAATCAGTTGCATGTGTGCTGTCATACAAGTTGTGATTAATTGGCTGATAACAGAGATTATTAGGTGACTAATGAGGTGATTTTCCTACTAAATATTTGGTTTGTTTGGTCATGCAGTGGTATATGTTCTTGAATGCATTTCATTGACGAGTTTGAATCTTGATATGTCATGCAAAACGGTTCAGCTTTTGCCAGGCCACATATGCAATGTGGGAAAGGATGTTCACTCTTCAGTTGTTGGATTAAACATTGTCATGTTCCATGTCAGCTGAAATTGAGATACTGAGAAAAAGAGATCTAAAACTAAAATAGAACTACAGATTAATTAGTAATACTAAGTATAGCATTTGATACTGATACTGAAAAGCCATTCAGCATGAGCACTGATATTTGTTTTGATTGTTTACTGCACATGGCCCCCACCCAACTTGGCTGTAATGAGTATACTGATAGGCAGATCATGCAGATGGCCAGTGAGAGGGCTGGCAGCCTGCCTTCATAATTATGACAAGACTAAGCAAAATGAAGTTGCTATCACATTTATACTCACCACTGATTAATTAATTATTGGGGACTGCTGTTCTTTCTCTTGCAACAAATGACATATTTTGCACAACAGTGATTGGATGGATTAGTAGTGAACAACCAATGTAGCAGGAAATTCTGTGCTAGCTTCCTGTTGAAAATGACTAGATTTGAACTAGATGCACTAGGAACTGGCTTACATACTTACGTATATGTATTGTAAATTATATATATATATGTGTGTGTGTGTGTATATTTATATGAGTGATTGATGTGTTGTGAGCCAGTCCAATGTGCAGCAGGTAGCTTTACTGTAAACAGATTTGTCCCCGTTTTGAGTTGGCCCAGATGGGACTTGCTAGAGCCCAGCTGTCTTGTTTATCTGGCCATGCTTGTGAGGTGGCTGTCGTTTATTACCCAGCCATATTGTCTCTTGATGTGTGTTTTCGACTTATCTTTAGTCTCACCCTTTTTGATCTGTTAGCCTTGTGTGCGGCAGCTTCAGGATGGTACGGATATATGTATGAATGTTGTTGTTTATAACGAATGCTGGCTTCACATGGGCTGGTAAGGATGGCCTTGGAGCAAGGATGGTCTTGGAGAGGTGGTTAGATGATGCTATGTCACTTTGATGAATTCAAAGAGCATGCTTAGGTTTATACTAATATCTTACATTGCATTACAGTGGTATGTGTATGTCTACTGGTTGCAGTGGTATGTATGTGTGTACTGGTATGCAATTATGCATGTGTTTGTGTATGAGTGGACATCTTGTAGTGAAAGGTCACCAGAAAATTGGCCATTTATTCTTGATTTTTAGAGATCATGTCCAAGCTGATCTTGCAGAGAGATTCCATGTTTAATATGAGTTTTGTAATGTGGATCCCAGTGATGTGCTAAATATTCAATTAATTAATTAATGCTCAGAAGCCTATAGATGCAGTAGATTATGTACACAGTGTACAGCAGAAAGAAACCCATGTTGCATGGCAGTATAAATAAGAAACAGTTCGTAGACTGCCAGCCTCTGTTGCAGTCAGAATGTGTGACAGATTTTAAGGCAGTTCGCCATCTCTTTCAGGGTGAGCGGTTTACGATGTCAAAATGCATGTTGTCTGTTGCAACACTGTAAGGATTCATTTTACTGCATTATGTTACGTGTGAATTCATTCTTTCAAAATGGCACTGACCAGAAAAATTAATCAACAAGCAGCAATGTGAGTCGACATATACTGTTTGTTATTCATACTGTGGTTGCATTGCTGTGACCTTGATCCGCAACATACCCGGTACTGCAAAAGCCTAATATGAAAACAGAGTCAAGCCTAAATCTCTTAGAGCTCTGATATAATTATTGTTATCTTGGTTGAAATCCAGGTTAGCTCAGCGCTGCAGGTCACTTACGCTGACTGAGTCCTTGGCCTAGTATTGATGATGTTTATAGCCTAGCTCATCCCAACTTGACTTGCCTCTTGGCAAAGGTCCTTGGTGTTTGTTTACCACTGGAAGGATATCTTTGAAAACAGTTATTAGAAGGAGGAGGAGAGAGAGAGAAGCAGAAAGATCATACACTAACACAGAAACGAATACACAGAAAAAAAATTGATCCCACACACAGACAAATGAGACACAAGCAGACTAGAAATGGTCACAGAGACATGGAGAGAGTGGCACGGACACTGAAATTGATGTTTCTCTACCAGATGACCTTTACGAGGAGCAATGCTGTGATTGTGATTCTGCCACTTTTTGATAAGAGACGGAAGGTGCTCTGGTAGACCAGTGAAAAGAGGTAGAGTAAGTACAGAGTGGTTTAAATCAAGTGCAAAAAAATTGACGATTTTGCTTACCTCAAGAGAAAAGGACGAGAAGGTTTTGGTGATTTGTGATTTCCTTCTACATCACGAGACTGGTTGTAGGTTCAATTTAATGAATTCAAAACTGATCAACACATTTATTCTGACAATTTTAAAATTTATTTGAATTGAAGATTGCAATTCCTTGACTACAGAAAAGTGTAATGGCACTGTCAAGTGCAAAAAGTTGTTGTAATTTTCTGAAGGAATTCCTAAAGGCTCACAAAGCTTTTATTCATCAGTTATTTCTCATATTTGAGTATTTTTGTTGTTATGTACATTGTATATGGTGCCGCTGTGCTATGCACATAGTATTAGCTGACGGCACTAAGCAACACTGAATACAGGGTTTTTCTCACAGTGAAACTTGGTTTCGTTGGAAATCTGTAGTATTACAAAGCAGGCACGCAAGAAGATCAAAGACTGCTCTCATTTGTACTGCAGACGATTCTTAAATAATGTTAGGTAGATGTACAAGACAGTTTTCACATGCTGCTTAGTTGATATATCAACCACCTGCACATGTATGTAAAAAAATATATGTCTGAACCATTTCAGTCATAAATTTTATATACGTGGTGATGGTGTAGAAACAAATGGAGCCAGCATGATCAGGTGTGCAACACCATTAAATATTGTTATTTTGTATTATATTCATTTTTTGATGCATGCATGGCCACAGCATGAATAATTAATTACCTGCTAGGTGAAGATACAGTGGGATGGCCAAGTGCTTGAGGGTCAACAAGAAATAGTGAGTTTGAGCTGCTTTTTGAAGAAAGGAAGTAAATTTGTGCAACGAAGAATGAGTTGCAGTTGGTTCTTTCCCAGTTGGGGGGGAAGGGAGATTATGTGATAATAGCATTACTACCTGCCTCAGAGGTTGCACGTTTAAGAATCTTACAGCTGACAGGTAGCAAGTATCCCTGATATTTTTCAGCCCTAATTTCAGTTCTTGATGACCTGCTGAATGTGCTAATAGTCCTGGAGTTAAAGTTTTTACTACTTAGTGGTATGAGTTATTTTAGGAGTTCACGATACTGTTGTAATTAAGCAGTTATATCAGTTTATCAGCTGCTATTGAGTACAACTGATGCATGCAAATATTGAGTGTTTGGTTTTGAGCATATTCCAATAGAATGCTGGCGTTGAAAATGACTGATTTGAATTTTAAAATTATTTAAATGTTTATTTCAGTTGATTTGTTTTGAATCTTACTCTGCCATTTGGAAATTGAACTTTTTTACTTCAGATATGCAACAAAACGTTGTAAATATTCGTCTGAATCGTTCTTCCGTGTTGTGCGTCTAATCCACTGAATTCTATTGATCGTTTCAGAAAGAAAATCCGCGCCTCTCCGAGTCTCTTCAACATCTGTGCGGCTTCGATGGCACTGCAGCAGCGGAGATCTTTGCAATGCCAGGCCGTGCCCTTGACAAGGCCGAGGACATTGCGCGCCACTTGTGGAACACAATTCCGGGCTTGCCTTTTGAGAAGGCGGAAGAGATAGCACGCCAGGCATGGGTATCTGGCCCTGGCCTGGCAATTGATAAAGCCGAGGAGATGGCCCAACTTGCATGGGATGCGGTTCCGGGCTTCAGGATCGAGAGGGTTGAGGACATTGCACGCAACCTCTGGCAGTCCGTGCCGGGCCTGACGCTGGAAAATGCAGAAGAGATCGTTCGACGCGCTTGGGCGGCCGTTCCAGGTCGTGCTCTCGACAAGGCGGAGGATCTGATCCGCCATGCGTGGGATGCAGGTCGTGCTGTCATCCACCACAATCATCTGCCTGGGTGGCTGAAGGATAACGATTTTCTGGTGAAGGGACATCGCCCCCCTCTCAACTCGTTCTGGGCCTGCTTCAAATCCATATTCCGAATCCATACAGAGACCGGAAACATCTGGACGCATTTGATCGGTCGGTAATTCTTCTAACGTAGATTTCAAGAAATTACAGTTTAGTGTGAATTTGTTTATAAATGCGGTTATGGGTTTTGCATCGTTCTGATCACTGTAAAGTCCCCAAAGTAGGGAGATATATTCGGTACTGTGATTCGGCACCAAATGCAACATTGTCGTGCATTTCATAAAATATTTCCCTTTTTTGATGGTGAAAATGAAATCCAGTATAACATTTGTTGTCAGCAAACATGACCAGTTTATTACAGAATCTCTTAAACACTTTTGCTTCGAAACTTCATATGAGCATTGAATCCCAACTGGGAATATCTTCATTTATCAGCTGTGAATATCTTCGTTTATCAGCTGTGAATATCTTCATTTATCAGCTGTGAATATCTTCATTTATCAGCTGTGAATATCTTTGTTTATCAGCTGGGAATAGCGGAGTTTCTAGATGGCCGATAAAAAAAATGGTAATCGGTTTGAAATTGAATTTCTACAACAGTCAATCAGTTTCGCACAGAAACAGTTATTAACTTCCGTAATACAAAGCTATTAACATATCATAACAATTATCTGCTCTGCCAAATATTGACTTTTTTGCATTGTCCAACATTGCCTGATTCATGCTGGTATTATAGGGAATTGAGAGCTGAAAATAGTTGCGCTGACCTACAAATTCGCATGAGAAGAATTTACTAATGTTTAGTCGTGCTAACGTGTCCTGTTTCAGAGCCTTTCTTGAGACAGACTGTCAAACTTTCTGCTTTTTATATAAAGATTTATGCACACGTTAGCAGCTATAAGCAGCACTGATTTGTTTTTACCATCCAACTTCTTAACCATATTGTACTTTCTCCAGAAAGTGAAGACACTTATCTGGCTATCATATCGGCTGCTTTTCTAGCATTTTCGGTTAAGAAAGTCATCATTACCTGACAGTATATCTGTCACTATGTTATGTTTAATAATAATAATAATTTTCTTTTATTCAACAATCCGGTTGACAGACCGCAACCAGTTACAGTGTACAATTATGCAGTTGAAACAGTTTACAGGAACTCAGATTACAAAATACATAAATCTTAACTATACTAACAGAACAGACGGCCTGCAATAATCGTCGCTAATAGCAGCCTACAAAGCACAGGGTGTGAACTCGTTACCTCTCGCTCTCTACGCCAGCTTGTTATCCACTGCGCTACCAAAAAAAAACTTTTGCAATTTATTTGTCTAACCACTTATAGAAGAGGCTTTGGAGAATAGGTGTCCCCATTAGCGGGATATTCATTCTTTATGGCGTTCCTTCTTACCATGCTGTTATTTTGAAGCATGCTACTGTGAATTGATCAATGATAGTTATAATAAATGGATTGATTGATTGATTGATTATCACGATATCTGTGCGACTTGCGTGAATTTTTGAATTTTCCAAGGCAACTGTATATGCTTCAACACGTAACTGGGAGCGGCGTGCCATCCAAATCTGTCTCAATTTTTAAATAGACAATTATATATATAAAACTGCCTGGGTGTATTATTTTCTTTAACTGTTTTATTTCTTTAAGGCTTCCTGGCGTTCGTAATGGTGGCGACATACTTTCTAACACGACCGTCGGTTGAGGTTCAGTGGCGAGAAAAAGCCGTCTTCTCTGCTTTCTTTGCTGGCGCCATCTTGTGTTTGGGCTTCTCGTGGGTCTTTCACACGGTCTACTGCCATTCCGAGAGAGTCGGCCGTATTTTCGGAAAGTATGTACACAACACAGACTTAATATTCTGAATCTGCTTGTGACATTTGTTATTATGCTGCTTATGAGTGTAATGGTGAGGAGCACGGATCTCACTTAGTAATTATTGATAAATAACAGTCTTACCATGTATTAGTAAATAGTGACCTTGTTACTGTAAGCTGCAGCCATATTCCTGGTAAATAGCAACAATTTTGTTATTGGTGAATGGCAGCCTAGTTATTAGAAAAATGTCTGTTATTATGGGTACTATGCAGCCTTATTACTGATTATAACTAGAATGTTGCTGGTACATGACAGTCATATTCTGTTAATTTCAAGTTATTCTGTTGAATTTCCATTTTCAGCACCACAGCCATGTGACATGAAAATTAAACTGATCGAGTTGAAGATTTGTGGCTTCTGGTCATTTCACTTTGCCGACTAATTTCGCGCTTGTTCTTTCAGACTCGACTACTGTGGCATAGCGCTTCTGATCGTCGGTTCGTTTGTGCCGTGGCTTTACTACAGCTTCTACTGTCGTCAGTCTCCACAGATCATCTATCTTACGTTGATCGTTGTTCTTGGCATCGTATCGATCATCGTGTCGATGTGGGATAAATTCGGTGAACCCAAATATCGGCCGTTGAGAGCAGGTCAGTTTCAGTGTGGGGTTTGAACAGCGGTTTGACTGCATGCACTCTGTGGCTTGATTTAGGGTTTTTTTGCACTTCAGAGGTTTTACTTATATCCTTAGCAATTTCATAGGACTTAACTTTAGATTTGACAATATGATGATGGTCTTTGCATTGTTTTTACTCCTTTCTTTGTTCATTGCAGTGTTGCAACTTCTGGTGTTATTGTTTATTGTCTAAAGTTTCTCTGTCCATTTTGATATTAATATTGCACCTCATGTTCGTTCGATTCTTACTATTGGCATTATATAAGTTCCATTTATCATGTATTTTCTTTTATTTGTCTTACCTTGTTTTACCTTGTTTTACCTTAATAATAACGATGATAAAATTATATTAATAATAATAATAATTATTATATTTCAGAACAAAGCAACTTTTGATGCAGTTTCTTGTAAAAAATGTTATAATTAATAAATGATTGTAATAATATTAATATTAATAATAATAATTATGACAATTTATATTGTGCTGTCAAACAGCTATGCCATTACAAAGGCACCTTACAGAGCAGCTAATCCTTACTCTTGTTTACTCTTGTAGTTTCTTTCTATTTTACCAATCACTTTGTTTTGTCTTGATTTGACACTTTTATGCCGTTTTGTCTTCCAGGTGTTTTTGTGGCCCTAGGGCTGAGTGGTGTCATTCCAGCTGTGCACTACATCATCGCCGAAGGTTTCTACCATGCATGGAATTTTGCCGCGCTTGGCTGGCTATTTCTTATGGCGTTTCTCTACATTGCTGGGGCTGCCATCTATGCAGCACGAATTCCGGAATGCATTTGGCCTGGAAAATTTGACATCTGGGTAAAATATTGCAATCAATAATTAGTCTTGTGTTTCATGGTTCCTTAGGTACTGGTGTTTGATCGATAGACCTATCCTAAAGTACCGGTACTAGACATGCAGAAGTATGGTGAGGTAAAAGTACCGTAGGTAGTTAGTCCTTTTTTGCAGTGGTTTAAAACTTTTTATTGTGCCACAGGTAAAAATGGTTGAATCTTATCTTATCTGACAATTTATAAAGCGCTTCTTGCAGCAAGAGCCTTTCAGAAGCGCTCCCAGTGCGTTCATCTCCGAATGTTGGCGTGTGACCATTGTCCACCAGCTCGGTAGGGTATGACCAAAAACAACAGGCAGGAACTACTTTACTCTTGTTTTGCTTTGTAGTATTTTCAGTTTTTCATATACAAAAAATTAAGTGTTTTTTTAAAGGTGTTTTCTGATGAAATAGTGCTGAGGGAGAGAAAGCCTGGTTGAATGATTTGAAGGTTTTTCACTGCAGATGATGGTCCTTTTCATAACCACACGAGCGCTGTCATTCTCATTAGGGTCTCTGGCATCTGGATTGTCAGTCTTGGTGGATTCAGTGCAAACAGTTGCATTGAAACGTTTTGACGTTCTTTTCTTTAAAGTGGTTGTTGATTTGTTTCAACCATTGTTGGTTTTAAAATATGATAATATGAGTGTATTGTATGTTTGTTTGTTATATGTGTTGTTTAACAATTTTTTTTGTGGAAATATAAATGATGAGGTGTTTAAAAATATTGAAAATATCATAGGATGGCTATCATGGCTAGCCAAAGGAAGGTGGACAATGGACATGAACTCATAGCAAATTTGAATTAAAAAATTGCATATCACTTGGCGACCTGTGTCACGCGTTAGACCATTTGAAAATTGCTGCTTGTTAAAGGCATTGGTTATGAATTTAGAAACAACTAGCTGTACCCAGCCACGCGTTGCTGTGGCAGAAAAGACCTCCCCTCCATCCCTCCCCTCCCCCTTCCCCCTCCCCTCCACGTCCCTCTCCCCTCCACCTCCCCCTCCGCTCCCTCCCCACCCTCTTCGTCCCGCTTCCTCCGCTCCTTTCCTCCGTCCATTCCTGACATCGGATGAAAGGCCGCTTTCGAAAATTAATTTGCGACTCGCTTATGACGTCACAGCAGGCGCACTCATTCATATTTCGTCTGCTGTGTCTGAAATCTGGCAGCCCTGCTGTTTTGTTGAATTTGCAAATGGCGGTCGAACGGATTGCAAAGTTCACTTTTTGTGGAAACGATTGGGTTTTTTTCGGAAAGAAAAACCTTCTGACCTTGTGCTATTGGAATGGAAGGTTTTGGTAAATTTTCACAACAATCGGTGCGTAAGTTTGGGCGTGATTGTGACCGCACTATTGGAAAGTTTCATTTTTATTTATATAGATAGACGTTGCACGAGTTCTTTACATGCTTTTCAAAAGCACTGCTTGCATGGCTATTCTGTTAATACAAACACTTGTAGATTGGCAACTTGAACGTTCCATGCTGTTAAAGAATAACTGAGATTTAGTGCTTGAAGTTGATAATAATAACTAATGTAAGGTAAAGTATCAATTGGCGAAGTAATGTAATTGATTATTTTGTTAAAGTCTCATAGCTTCTTTGGTTACGCCCATATTTTTCTCTGCATTTGGGACTTTAAATTGTTTCGCTTGAATATGTTTAGATCTTTGTTCAGACATTATATTACTACTTCATTCAGGACTACAGAAATTTTGTTTCGTTTTGGAGGTGTCTGAATGCGTTACATATACCTTTGTTGTTTTTTTTGTTCGATCAGTTTCAGAGCCACCAGATATTCCATGTCTTTGTCGTGGCTGCCGCCTTCATCCACTTCCACGGCATGTCAGAAGTGGCCAACAATCGCCTTTCGTTCGGAGCCTGTTTGCAGGACCCGGCCACAGCAGACGGTCTCGTTCCCCCGCAGTAAACATTCCAGCAAGCGTGTCTGCTTGCAAGTCGGCCTTGTTTACGGAATCAGGTACTGGAAAGATCTTCTTTGTTTGCTCCTAATACGAGAGGTGGCGGTCATTTAGGAGCAGTCTGCCTGTATTCCTCCATTCAGTTTTGATGCTTCATTGGAACCATTGTATGGTTTGTTTGTGAACGCGGAAGTGTTGAACACAGGAGCTTGGAAGTCGTAGCTAAACTGCCATACGCAGTTTTTGAGATGTCTTGCTGCATTCAATGTAAGCAATCCAGCGTAAAGTCAATCAATTACAGATATACAAAGCAGTCGGCAAGTACTTGTCGTTTGAAGTGGAGAGGTCACAAAGTATTTAGCAGGAATTCTTTCCAACACATCCCTGTTGTAATTAGCGCCTCTGAGTAGTTTCTTGAAGAGGTGCTATATAAATTCTAATAATAATAATAATAATTGTTGTTTGGCAGAAAGCATTAGTTTGTGGATGTTGTTCAGATTTGTAATGTATCATTTGCTGTGTGGTTTGTGGAGGTGGATAATAATACTAAGATTGTTATTTATTTCTGATGGTTTAGCCTTGATTAGGTTTATTCATCACCGACTATGAGTTCAGATATTTATTCATTTATGTTTACCTTTAGAATATTACAGTTTATGAATTCCTGTTTGCTTTAGTTCATGTATGTTAATCAGTTTGTAAATTCTGCTTCACTCCCAGAGATTTGATAATTATTTGCAAAAGTTCTCACACAGATCTGTCAGCTTGTTATCTGATGATGATGATGTTTCACTAGCACTTTTGCAGCAATTTTATACCATTTGATATATGCAGAAAATGTGATCTTCAAACTTCTAAAGCGCCACTTGAAAGTCAAACACAGGGCACCAGCTTATACAACTAAATGTTTCAAGGTGTGACTTGAGGTACTGTTATGTTAATTGTAATGCATGTGTTTCTGGCATCAACGCCAGAATCTTCTAGACGTTCAGAATTAGAAATTCATTTTGTTGCTCTAATTCTGCTAATATTGTTTCTTCTATCAGATTATGGCTGACATCTAGATTTGTTTTTAGAAAAACCGCATAAAGAGCTGAAGCGCCAGTTGAAGATACTGTGAACATGTCATCCAAAGATGCTGTTAAGCCAAATAAAAATTGCAAAAACAGATGTTTAACATGAACAAATATAATGAGAATGTTACATATTAGCATAAACGCTGGCGATAACAGTTTAAAAAAATAGTATAAGCGAACTAGTGTCACTTTCATAGTTCTAGAGAAATAACTTATTGTTGAATTTTTGTTTCATTATTATTTGTTATGATGTATGCTGTGAAATGTGTAATTTCTTCTAACATTGCTGCCCAGAATAGGGCCTTCAACATATACATTTACTGAACTTCTCAGCTCTGATGCTTCAGATGCTTAAAGTCCTACCTTTGTCTGCATATGTTGTAAGAAAGATTATTTAGCTGTAACTTTCTGGTTTGTATTGTAAGGTTTGTATGTTTAAATGCAGCTGCTTGGAAGTAATGTTTTTCTTCATCTAATAGACAGGCAGAGTAGGCATAAGTAATATGCAAGAGATTTTCTAGTGAATGTTGATGGCACTTATTCTGTACACAACATATCTTACGAAAGTGCTTCATGAATATCCAGACTTTTGTGTCTTGTCTTGTGTTTACAAGTTTTGGGAAATTCCCCGCAACTCTTTCTCATTATTCGTTAAATTCTTCAGTAATATTAACATGCCATATATCAATTTGTTCATAATTTATTCCTTGATAGTAATCTGTAATGCAAAGTTCATCAGTTCATGTATTTACCTCAAAGTTTGTGAATATATTACAGGCTTTATAAAAGTAAAAATTAATAATCCATACCAAATTTAATGAACAGAATAAAATGTAATAAAAGACCACAAAATGTAGCCACTTGTGGCAATAGGTAAAGGACTGCAAAATTAAAGAATGTAGTCAAAAAATGAGTTTGTATTCATTCTAAGCAATGATGATAACGACCGTTAAAACTTTGCTGTCAATGACTTCTAATCCCAAATATCGTCAGTTTCAAGATTTTTATTTTAGATAGCTAACATTGTCTGAATGAAATAATTAAGCTTTTAAATGACAAATAAAAACAGCTGACTAAAAAAAGCTAGAAAAAGAGATTTTGTTCCGTATAAATGATGACAATGATAGTGTGTTTAGTGAAGTTCAAGCAACGTCCTCAAATTCTGAAACCTCTGCATTTTTTCTTCAAGACTTTAAAATATTCGCTGCACAATAGAATTTATTTTCGTGACTTTGCTGATAAATAAAGACATATTTGACTACAGAGAAGGGGCAAATTAAAATGAAGAGAAATGGCTATTTAAATGGTTGATTGCAAATGTTTACCAAAACATCTGCAAAGTTGTTTCTGATTTTACCAAACCATTAGAAAACGTTTAAATGGTTTTTTACCTAACAGATAAAAATGGAACTACTGCACTTGTTGCAGAAGAGTTAATATTTATTTTATGGTTCATTTGGCATCGTACACCAAGGATGTCAGTTTCCCCACAAAATGGTCATGATCAATTTCCACTCTTTCACACCCTTCCTCTTCTTTCCCTCCCCTCCCTCTTCTTTTCCATTGCTCTTCTTTCCAAGTGTACAACTTCAGTATGCTTTTTCTGCCACTCTAAAGTTGCTCGCAGATAACAAAGTTCTTATCTACATTCTGTTTCACACCTGTTAACAATGTTTCCTACACTAACAACTGCAGTGAATTTTGAATAATTGAACTTCAGCGACTTAACAAACGGCACAGGGTCACAGAAGGGGTCATCACCACTTTTAAAGTCTTACTTTGCCATTGAGAAATGGTGTAGTTTGTTTTACGCTTGTGCTATCCAACCTTTTTGGCACCGCGTGCCGCAGAAGCAATAGTTCTTGAAGCCGAGGGCCGCAACAGCAGATTAAACTCAAAATAACAGCTAAATTTATTATAATTATTAATTTTTTTAGTTAACTGTATTTAAATTCATTATGGAATGATTATAAATGGATATGTCAACTGATTCCATAGTACATTAATTTTTTTTAACGAGTCTTTGGTGACAGTGCCACAAAAAATCCCATCTGTCACTTTATAGTGATCTTCTATCATGTGTTTTTAACTATGTCATACTGACACAAAGGGTTTAAATTCAGTTTATTATTTCTGGATATGTGCACAGGAGCACAGTTGGATCACTACCGTATTACTCAGTGCTGCATGCTCATTGCACAATATATATATATATATATGCACATTTTGTATATATTTATACATAAATAATGAATTGCATTTTTAAAATAAAGACTGGTCAGAGACACTTGTTACTTGTTAGCTGTCATGAATCTTTTATTTTCAGCATGCTATAATGGAATGGATTCTAATCATACATACCGGCATACATGTAATTCCTTTTCAGTTAACTTGAGCCACAATAATATGTCTATTCTTGCTGGTCTACTTTGTTCAGTGCTGCAAATTGTGTAGTGTAATGTAATATGCATTCAACTCGGTTTATGACTCAGTATATTGGCTTAACATGATTTTATTCAGCATATAAAGATAAAGGTATGACGGCTTTGAAGTTGTGTTCTTGTTCTGCACAGTATGTACCGCATACGACGTTCTCGAGCTCTTCGTTTGTGAGAAGTTCTTGTCTGCAGGCTTTACTTCTACAATCAGCTGACTAGCTACAGGACTTACTTTAATTGAAGCTAATTGAGTTTTTGCACTGGTTATGTTGGGCTAGTGTTACTTTAATTGTGAATTGTGATTGTGTTGTTACCATTAGCTACTCATTAACTTAGTTATGACTGGATAATGATGATGAGATTGATGATGATGGTGATGGATGCTTTGATATAAGTCTTCAAATATAATATTATGAACTGTTGTCCATGTGTTATGATCTTATGATGTTGATGGCTAAATGTTTATGATCGAGTAGTTGATTGTTGTGATCCTGATTGGCATGATGAATGTTACGATCATTATGGCAAGATGTTGTCATAGTTAAGATGCTCTTTGTGAATGCCGTAGATAGCTAGATTCCGGTGATCAATTTCTACAACAGTTGATTGATATAAGAAAGATGAATGATGATGATGAATAGCTATTTAGTGTAGAGATGTAACGATTATTTATGTGTCTTAACTATTATATGGTAATTTTTTCGATATGAAATTGAAATTGTCTTGAATTTGGCGAGCAAACACTGAATTCCCTCTTTCGTTTAGCAAGAGAATTTTTCCTACTTTTTGACTAGTCCATCACTATAAGAATCATTTGTTGGAAATTGAATTTCTCTTCCGGTGATTGCGTTGAGGTTTACATCATTGATTAGATGAAATAAGTGATTATAATGACTCAAGTGGAAAAACAAGATGACAATTGAACAGCTGGACACCCACTACTATGTCACAGTCTATGTGTTTATGGCTTGACAGTTTCATGTGATGCACTTGTAACGTCATTGCTTGCTGCGTGCTACTCGATACGAGTGCAGGATTTTTTGCTGCCGCGTGCTGCCAAGAAATTGCATTAGTCTTGCTTCCTTCTATTCACGGTAGTGTTACGTTCTCTGCCCATTTATAATATGGGAATTACTCTTTCCATGCATTTTGTTGTGATTTTTATTGACTGATGAGGGAAGTCTTCATTTGATATTGTTATGTTTAGCAAGTGAATTCGTGTTACATACTGGTAGAATTTACTATATACCTACTGCATAACAGTGTTGACACCTAGTTAAGTTTGTATATATCTATATATTATTGAAGTGTGATAAAAATGCGTGTGTACTGCATTACCGTATTTTCGAGAGTTTGATATCATTTGGGTTGTTGACTAACGATACATAGACTTTGAAAGATGGTTTTGGTGAAGTAAGTTTGCATTTGTGTACGTTTGTGTGGTTTATTTTGGAAAGTCTGAAATTATGATAAATAAAAAACTATTATCTGAACGACCGTTTTGATGATTCTAGTGTGCCGTTATGAACGTGGTTTATTTTGTAAAGTGTGAAATTAGATTTAATAAAAGCATTATTGGTAAAAGGTATATGATAAGTTACATGGTGGTTATTATTACTTTACCCATGGTAGGCCTTTGTTTAAATATCTCAATGGATTACAGAGAGTAGGTAGAGAACTTTTCTCAAATTGATCAATTTGGTCAGTGACCTAAGTTTTCTAATGGATTATGACTACAACTTCACTTAATACAATTGCCAATGCCTTGTACAATAGGATAACTGGTTGTAGAAGACAATACATTATATATTTTTATTATTATAAAATTAAAGCAGTTCCATTCTGATAAATTTGCAGATTGAATTTTTTTAGTGTAATATCAGTTTGGAATCAATTCCGAATAATAGTGCCACTAGCAGCATCATTTTCCTCATTGCATGTTTACATAAAATTCCAGGATTGTCGCAGGGAATTTTGGTCGATTATTAATTCAATCAATAGCACTTTGTGGGGCACGGTGGTGTAGTGGTGGCGTCGTTGCCTTGGAGCCGGAAGGTTCGAGGTTCGAATCCACCTTGCCGCGTTAGGACCTTGGGCAAGTCCTTCACTCACAATTGCTCAGCGCTTTGGTATGAAACTCCGACGCAGTGTCCGCTCTGCATTCTGGAGCACCTCTGAGTAGTGAGAGCTTGAAGGGGCGCTGTAACAAGTGCACATACAAACTTGTTGTAGTATTAAAGAGAGGACATTGTTTAGGACTACAATTCAGAATGGGAAATTTGGTAAAATAATCAACAACTAAATATCTAATTCCTGGTTATGGCGGCAAGTATCTGCAATTGATAGACCTGCCAATTCTAGTCTTTTGTTGTAAATTCTGATCTGGACATCCTGACAGGGACGAATTTTCAACCCCGTCCCAGATAAAATTAATTTTGACAATTCAAACGCTAGAACATGCAATGCGTTCAGTTGGCTGAGATACAAAGTAAAGATAGAAGATGATAAATTATTATATAAAAATAGTATTTAAAATATGGATGAGAAAAAGGAGGATACGAATGGAGTGTTTAAAGGTAATGGAGAAATGACCCAAATCGAGAGGCAGAGATAGTAAGGCATTCAGCAGAACGCGGAAGCCATAATTACTCGTGCCTTGATATAACCTAGACCTAGGCCTAGTTATCGCCACCGGCATTCCCCGTAAAATTTTACAAGATTATTCAACAGCAAGCTTTAGGCCTATATATCAGATAGCTAGGATTTAGGAAGTAGGCCTATACGAATTCCTTCTCTTTCTCCCACTGTGGCTCCAAACAAAATTAGCCTAAACCGAGCCATGAATTTAGTTTGAACATTGATGGGTGATGGCTGTAGACTGCCGGTCTAAGCCCAGCGTTTGCTTGCCTTCCTCTGGCTGTAGTTTACTCGATCAATGTATTTGGCATCCAAATATGGCTTCCCGAAGTTATTGAACTCGACGTCTGACTACAGCTTTTCGTTCGCTGACTTCCTGTAGGCCGCCTATATAATATTATTGTGGTCTAATTGTAGGCCTACTAGCAAGAAAATCATAGCACAGACTTGGTGATGCGACGGACAACTTGTCGGTAGGCCCTAAGCTATATGCAGAAATCAGGTCACATGCACTGACACTGACTAGCCTGAAACGAAAGAATTCTCTATCCGAACTGGTTACTGAAATGGGAACAATCGATCGAGTCCTCTCATTTTGAACCCTTGTCTATTGTGGACGGTGGACGGTGGACCTAGGACCTACCTTGGTCCGGCGCTGCTTTGAGGGTTTGGCTTCTTTATACTTGCAGGAGCTCTGCTGCCCCGCTGCTCTCTCCGCTCAGCTGCACAAGCGGATCTTACTGTTTCACGCTCACGGGCTGCAGTCAGGCAGCGACGTGCTTTCTCCGTGGCTGGCCCTGCGACCTGGAATGAGCTCCCTGTTAGGCCTATCCTTCGTCAACCTATTGGCCTTTCTGGTTTCTGCTTTAGGCCTATTTATTTTTCTTCTTAAGACTGTCTTATTCGACCGGGGTAGAACTTCGATCATGATACATACCTACTATTAAAAAGTTCATTTTGAGAATAAACTACGCCTATTGTGACGTCACTTCGATTATGATACAGATGTACTATTATATTTTTATAGAAGAGTAAAAGCAAGGTCTATTGTGACGTCACTTCGATTATTACACAGATCTACTGTAATAGCCTACTTAAACTGTTAAAAAAGTTAATTTTGAGAATAAACTATGCCTATTGTGCCGTCACTTCGATTATGATGCAGATCTACTATTATAGAAGAGTACAAACAAGGCCCATTGTAACGTCACTTCGATTATTCACAGATCTACTGTAATAATTATAATTGAAGTTCGTCTTCAGAATCTAAAACTAGGCCTATAATTGTGATGTCACTACGATTTCTGTGCAAACCTACTATTATATAAATTCACTGAGACTTCGAAATTAGGCTTATTGTGACGTCACACAGATTATGACACAGATCTACTATCGTGTAATTTCATTTTGAGATCGCATAAGTGCATATGTGGGCAAGAGACCAAAATAGGTAAAGTCGACGAAGTCGATCGAGTCGATCGTCGGCCGAGCCAAGTCGATCGTAGCCCACGACTCGATCGACTGCGGGGTATCGCCTATACCTCTGCTCTCCGCTCGACTAGGCTATATGTTGGGCTTGTAGGCCTATACCCTACCACAGGCCTTATGATTGTTCTCTACCTGCGCGTAGCTGCTGCTCCATGTAGATATATTTTCCGTGCTGGCCATTAACCTAGCTAGTTGGAACCGTCTTTCAATTTTTTTACAGGTGCATTTAATTCGTATTTCACTTTTTTGCCGTGCTACTTTGATGCCACACACTTTTGTCACTTAGCCTACTTATCGTCTTGATCTTTTATCGCACATGTAACCTAACCCCTTGTCGTATTTCCATTGCTCACATTTTTGGGTCAAATTTTGCTTGTAACATGACCTAATGTGTCCGACTAGACCTACCGAACTTTCAAAGTCCAGGTCTCCATCGTAAGTTGCACATCGCCTTTTACCAGCGGAAGTATAGACCTAGGACTAGGTCTATGTCTTTTTCTTGGGACCACTTTAGCAATTATCGCAATAATGGCATCCTTAATCCGCTGATTATGATACAGACGATTTGATTAATGAGAATACGACCGAACAACGCTATTATTCATCCGAATAAGTGAACGCACACCGTTCAACAGGTGTAATCACTTCGATCATAGACGTTAGCATGATACATAGACCGCCTTCGGAAGCGACTTTCGCATGGCGCTTCTCGACATTATACGACATCTTTGAAATGGCTATTTGTCGGCTTCAAAGCAGCGTTTAGAGCGTCGTGTGCATTTTAGCGGTCTTCTCTAATGGCTCTGCCACCAGTAATGGTTCCGTTGCGCATATAAAGGAGGAAATGGAGTCGGTACGCGGACGGAGCATCGGAAAAATCTTCGGACGGTCGTCTTTTGACACACGCTGCCGATGCCCGCGAGCTTTAAGTCCGCGCTGTTGCATCCGACCGGAAAATTGCTTTGCCTTGTTAGCGGTCGGCACTAATGGCGTCGAACTCCGGCGATTAGGATGCTACCTTTATGCGGCGCTGCAGGTTGAAATCAAACGCGTGCGATCGCAGTTTGACATGCACTTGTGTACAAGTCTACGAGGTTTTGTTTTATCTAACGACTACAAGTAAGGTAACGGTGTGATGCAGTGTAGGGGAAGATGGCACGAAGTGATCTATTCGTTACGTAGGCTACGAAGACACAGACGTGTGGGGCGCGGTGGTCTAGTGGTGGTGTCGTTGTCTTGGAGCCGGAAGGTCCGAGGTTCGAATCCACCTTCCCGCGTAAGGACCTTGGGAAAGTCCTTCACTCACAATTGCTCAGCGCTTCGGCGTGAAACTCCGATGCAGTGTCCGCTCTGCATCGGGAGCGCCTCTGAGTAGAGAGAGCTTGAAGGGGCGCTATAACAAGTGCACATACAAACAAACGGTAAGCCGTTTGCAAACTGGATTGCAACAGATTGTGCATAGGCATTATAGGCCTGGGCGTATAGCCTACGTGACGCAGGTGGTAGGCCTTCTAATTAGACTATGGAGCTTAAGTGAAGTGAAGGGTGCAGCAAAGCCGTACGTGTCTGTTTATGTTGCCCATCGACAAGTGGCACGTCATCAAAATTTTATGGGAATCGATTCAGGGAAGAATATATACCGTACATTCACAATGCACATTTTGTACAAAACCTATAAAAGTATTACATATAGCAAGTATTGCTATAACTTTACCATACAAAAGCAGGTAGGTCTGAGAATGAAGCAGGCTACCAACTCAGTATAATGAGGATCTACACATGAGGAGGAGAAGCTCAAAGGCGTATCTAGTCATCCTCCCTATAAAAAGACGAGTGAAGAAGTCAGGGGAGCAAGAATCGACGCCGTATATGTCTTCGTGCTTTTATCTCAAGCGTTAAGAAGGGGATGACACCTCACGTCATCTACCAAGGTCCAGTGAAAATGCTGTCCTAATAGACGCCTTGCAAGTGACACCGTGCAGCGCACCGTGACGTCTCTTGGCGCCGACCATGGTGCTTTGCAGGTAGACATGTAGACAGAGTCTGACAGACCAAAAGGGAAGCTGAAGGTGAAGAAGCTGGAAGCGTTTTCTGTCCGACACCGGCAAGCATCCTCATTAGAAGAACGATTCTTTTGTCCGCTTCTGAATAGCGGCAAATAACAATCGCAAGATGAACAATTACTTCCCGCTGTGTGAACTCGTAGTCATCGGTCGCGGTCGAGTGAAAAGACCCGTCACGGTTTGTAACAGACAGGAAAAGCAAAGCTCACCCTTCGAAATGAACTAACCGCCAGTCTTTTCAATGGAACCTGCCACTCGACAAAGGCTTATACAACCGGGCGTCGAGCCACCCGCCGCGAAGGGGCACAGGACCCCCGTCGGAGTGACGATTTTGACGGACGTAGAGAAAGTTGACAGATCACAGACGTCAGCTTTTACACAGATTTATCCATTGTTTGAAGGGTCTTTTATGGGCGCAGACTTGCTCAGGTCTGCAAATTAACGGTCTGTCTGTCGTGATATTAGAGCGAATGAATGGAAACTATTCACTCTAAGTGAATGAAAAGTGAATTGAACAACTTCTGACCGAGTCGCCGTTTGTTCCCTCGAATATTATTGTCATCAGCATCAGCATCAGCGTCGCGTTCTAGGATCATCAGAAATACTGTGCGTAATGTAGGAAAGAGGAGTAGACCTACAGCAGCCGGAGGCTTGTAGGTTCGAATCCACCTCAAACCGCCTTGTAGGGACCTTGTGCAGGATTTACAAAAAGTATCCAGAGACGTAAAAATTAATTATTACTATCATTATTGTTATTATTATTATCAGTGCTTAAAGTGTGGAAAAATAAGTACCCCTAATACCTTTCCAAAGGAAGTGCCTGACCGTCTCTTGCCATTCCAGGGCTGTGCTGGCCAATAAGTGGCAGGACGGCGTTCACATTTTAAAATAAGTGCATGGACGCCGTCCATGACCGTCTAGCCACACTTTAAGCCCTAATTATTATTATCATTAGGCCTACGTATATATAGCGTGTGTGTGTGTGTGTGTGTGTGTGTGTGCGTGTGTGTGTGTGTGTGTGTGTGTGTGTGTGCAGCATTCCTACATCACACCCCTGCTCTGCATGCCCTGCCTTCGTGGAATCGAGCATCAACCGCTGCATCAGCCATACATGTAGTAGGAGCATCGTGATGTGGTTCCATCTATCGACGCCAATTAGGCGACTTCCGTTTTCCATCTTAACTGACGCAAATGGCGGAAGTGGCGAGTTGCGAGTGATTTGAAAGCAAGGCTCCTAAAATATGTCTCCAACTAATGGTAGTGGTAAGGTGTCGTCATGACTCCGGCGTTCATTTATGTAGCCCTAGCGTGTACCACATGGTTCGCTTGCTCATTGCTTGTCTCCTCTGCCTTTTCTTCCTTCATTCTTGAAACTTATGTTTGGTGGAAAGCATGCAGCAACCTGAATATTGAGGCAGCATCGAAGCTGTCCAGTTATGGAAACACAATTGCTGTGCATTTCACTGTGTACGTTTGTTGTAATATGAGCCAAGCTGGAGCCAACTCACAGGCGAGTCTCTCCTTTTGTCTGTCTGAATGTGTGTGTGTCTGTCTGCCTCTCTCTCAGTCTCTCTCCCTCCCTCCCTCCTTCCTTCCCACTCTCTCTCTCTCTGTCTGCTTGTCTGTCTCTGTCTGTCTGTCTGTCTCTCTCTTTGTCTGTCTGTAACTCTGTATCACTTCATCTTTTTGCTGACGGCACTTGATGCTCCTCTTCGCTGTCGCTCGTTAATCTCTTGCTCCCCACCCCACTCCACCTCACCCGCTCATTCCCCATAGGGCGAGAGAGAGAGAGACAGACAGACAGACAGACAGACAGACAGACAGACAGACAGACAGAGGGAGTAATGGAGGGATGCACATCATATGAGCAAAGTCTAGTTACACTAACGAGATGGTCCGACATCCGGGTCACAGCCAGCGACTCAGGCGCCTTTCCCCATTCCACCAAGCCACGTATATAGGCTGCAACCATGTTTTTTAGACGCATGCGCAGTAGACGTATACACCATGTTGCGATTAGCAATTGACTAATCAATTATATACTTGAATCATAATTGTCTACTGGGCAGAAATAGGCGACTAATTAAAAATGAACCAATGAAAAACTTATTAATTTGTTAGGCTTCAACAACTTACACCTCCCAAGCTGTTCTCAATTTCACAAACTGTTGAATGTTTTTTTCGCTTGATCTCTGGCGGGAGCGCCTCTGAGTAGGTACATTGAAGGGGCGCTATATAAATTTTGATTGATTGATTAACTAATTAATTATACTGGTAGTTAATTTTCATTCTTATTTATAGTAACCTTGCATTGCCTACTTATTTTCATTACTTCTTGCTCGATGCTTTCATTTTGAACTATTAGACATCAGCCAAACATTTTAGTTTTTTTTGATATCTTTGAGAGAAGAATCACCCTTAGTTCTGGCATGTTTTTACGAAAACTTTCTGTTCGTAAAGGAGTCTATGCGAAAAGTGAAATTAATTAGAAAGCACCTGTCTCATAGGAATACCATTCCTAGCTTGTAGCAAGAAATAATATGAGATTTATCAATTTTCCAGCTGCCTCTGATTATTCTGAAGCATCCTGTTGTTCCTGCAACATCAGCAACAAAGGAACGAGCATTTGGTGTTATATGTAGGCCTAATGTAAATCTATATGGTTTGTCGCAGACGTGGAAAGAAATAGTCTTGAAGAGTGACGACAATATTTGAGAAAACATGATAGTTTCAAAGTGCAACTCTATAACCTCTTTAATATTAATTTAAAACATTTTCAACTCATGTGTCGCTATGTATTCAGGCGTCAGCAACTATAGGCTAGTTCTAATTCATTCTGCCTAGTTCTCCTATAATGACAATTATAATTAGGCCTATAAAATTCAAGCTAACGTTGATTCTAATCAATTAGCTGTATGGTGGTTGTTCCCCCACCGGAACGTTCAGATGCTTTGAGATCAAGAGTTTTTGCCGAGGCGTTCCTCAATCCTCATGACTATAACATTGAAGTGATTGTGTGCTCGAAAATGGATCGGTGTGGTCTATATGGGGCGGCGGCCAAGGTGCCTAGTGTAGGCCTACTTCCCTGCAGGGAATTAATAATGGGTGGTGATGATGATGACGGTACGACCATCTGGAGATTGGGTGCTGACCATCCCTGTGTTCCTCCCGCGTGTTGTAGTTGTTGTTGTTGTTGTTGGGAGGTCAGCCGATGGGAGAGGACATCCGGAGATTCACCAGTATCATAGAACAAAGAAATCGAAGCCCTGGAGCTTGAGAAGCTGTCTGTCACCGGCTGGGGCAGACTTCTACCCGTCAGTCTACGTGAGTACGTGAGTGTATCTGTTACCAATCGACTGAGATCGCTACCATAGATCATTTCTCTTGTCGCCCTTTTGCGCTGTGCCGTCTCCTCGCCACGGTTGCTTGACGGCGAGAGGTTGGAAGCCATGGAAAGCGTCGTTGTGCACGCGGTGGTAGGATAGTGCAGCTTCCTCGTGTGTTTCTTGAGATCGAAGTTTCGACAGAATCCCTTTCCACAGCTCTGGCAGGTGAACGGTTTATGTTCGTTGTGGGTGTGCATGTGGAACGTGAGATTGTAGACCTGGTGGAAGGCCTTGTCACAGACGGAGCACCGGAACTGCTTCTCTTTCGAATGAGTCAGCTTGTGGTTCTTGTAGTTGCCCTTCTGGTGGAAACCCTTGCCACACTGGTCGCACGTGAACGGCTTGAAACC
Source organism: Lumbricus rubellus (assembly GCA_945859605.1). Classification (NCBI taxonomy): domain Eukaryota; kingdom Metazoa; phylum Annelida; class Clitellata; order Crassiclitellata; family Lumbricidae; genus Lumbricus; species Lumbricus rubellus. Next base: position 18,082,621 of record OX243812.1, on the reverse strand, counting down.
ATCGTGTATCCTCAGATGAGTATTGAGGGTCGATGATCGATTGAAAGCCTTTCCACACGTCCGGCACTTGTGAGGCTTCTCCGCCGTATGGATGATCTTGTGGCGGCACAGGGTGCTTGCCTGACGGAATCCTTTACCACAGACCTTGCAAACGAACGGACGAGCCCCCGTGTGCACCGGCATGTGACGCGTCAGATTGTAGTGGGCGTTAAATGTTTTGCCGCATTCTGGACATACGAAAGTCTTTGTAACTTTTCCTGCGTTGACTGTGTTTCCACTTTTATGCAGTGTACCACGTTTTCTGTTTTCACATTTACTGCTCATTTCTCTCGTGTTGACGGTCTCATCCTGTGAACATCCGCGACTCACTGTTTTTATGTTGGCGAGGTTACCGGAGTTTGTGTTACTGGTTGATTTATCTACAGTCGGTGCCTTTGTTCTGCAGGGTCTCACTTGGTCACGATGTAGTAGTACAGTCTTTGCAGATTTCGATGGCAGCTGTCGACGCAAGGTTATTTCCCGGATGGTGCATGTTTTGTCGTCTGGTGATGATGTGGCGAGAAGTGTCTCTACGGAGTTGATGGTCTTGCAAAGTTTCTGTCCATCTGTTAGCAGATCCAAACTATGTCGATGATTTTTCAAATAGAAATGTTGTTTCGAATTTTTATATCGAAGATCAGCGTCTTTAATATCTGCCAATGAAGTAGGGTTATTTAATAAGAGAGGACTCCGTAATACGTTCCAGTTATTTGTCGAATCTTTATCGACGATGGTCACAGTTCCATCTGCCTCATGTCTCCGCGCAAAACTGATATCATTTGGAATTATTCCATTGCCTCGAAGTCTGTTCGATGATTTCTTGGCTTCCTCCGACCGATTCCGGCTTGACAGTCGGTCGCAGTGAAATCTGAAATGACCCAATCCAGGTGGAGATTCGTTTTGGAATGTGTGGTTATCGACGAATGAAGTAATCGGATATTTCCCAATGCATGGTAAGACGATGCTACTTTCGGGTGAATTGAAAAGATTAGGTCTACTTCTGACGCAGAAGACTTGACCTCTGATCCCGGAATTCGATGACTGGTTGTTGTCATTAGATGACGTCATTCGACCTGGGTCATTAGGGTGAGACGAGGAGAAGAGAGAAAGAAGCGTAGACGTGTTACACCCTCGAAGGGTGTGGGTCGAGGTAGTCGTTGCTTCTGTAGGGTTGCAACGCCTGAAGGAGGAAGTGGACGAGGAGGAAGTGGACGAGGAGGAGGACGACAAGGAGGAGGCGGAGAAGGAAGAAGTGGATTGTGAATGCGTTTGAAATCCACCACCGACAGATGAAAGATGGGAAGACCGACTGGAAAGGGGAAGATATCTTTGGCTGATTCTGGTTGACTCTGACTGCATTATTCGGTGAATGGAGAAGGGCAGATTCTTGATCTTGTCAGCTGCCGCATCAGATGCATCATCACTGTCACCGTCACCTCCATCAGCATCACAACCATCACCAATGACATCAGCACAACCACAGCCACCGGCATCGCCACTGTCTTCAGTGCAATTAAAACAAATACCGTCACCACCACCGTCACCACCACCACCACCACCACCACAAACATTACTACTGAGGTCAGCATTTCCGTCACCACCACCACTTTCGCTTCCACAACTAACAATGCCTCCGCAAGTACCATCACTATGGTCTTGAAGCACCTGGACCGTTGCAGGCTCCAGATTGGCGGCAAAATATCCCAAGTTGACTGCTAAGGATGGTTGAACGCTTTCTGTCATTGCCACTCAGAACAAAAACGAAGAAGATGACTAATTTCGGTTGCGGCAGAAACTCACTCCTGTCTTAAGCAATGTGTAATTGTGTATAGATACGCGCAAGAGATCATCGCTGTAACCATGCATGGCCTCATCGACATATCAAACTATTTGCGGAAGTTTTATTTACAGCTCCGAATCTGTATTCGGATGTTGTACGCATGACGTTTTTAAAACTGGGTTAAGATTGAGGAACCGTCAATCCATTTTATACTCTCAACATCAGCGACTTCATTCAACTATACTGTGTTTTGGGTTCAACTTTCAACGACTATAGCTGTATATAGTGCTGTAGCCAATTCTGCAGCAATGTACTATCACATTACATTGCCATATTAGGCTATAGGCTACGTTGTCACACCTTGTTGAAACTTCGCATCACAATACTATTATTCTGATCACTTCTATAGCGCTATTTTTTTGATCGCACCAACAATCGATGGCGGTTCTAAATTTCCTATTGATGTTCCTCCAATCATGTAGGCTATATGCTACATGTGGGAAAAGCGTGTTCGAATCTTGATCGGCACACGTATGTAACTATGTATGGCTGCCGATGGAGCAGCTACGGCGACTGAAGTGGTTGAAGAAACCTGGAGGTACCATAGTAACACCTGGATCTGAATCCAGGACGACGATTGGCTGTCATAGACGATCCATCGTCCAATCACAAGACGTCTTCGCAAAGTCTCTGCAGCCAATGTCTGTTGGTGTCGCACGCTTAATAGCAAGCGATGATAAAATTGATGTGCAACATTTCCCGCGCTATTTGCTTCCATCAGGGGTTGCTTGGCTTTTGGCCTTTAAAACTTAAAGGCTGATTTCATTTAAGGATAGTTTAGAAGCAGGAATGTTTTACCTGACCTCAGTGTAAGAATCATAAAATAAAAGTCGACGGTAGAGGAGGGTAAGCAGAACCATGTGGATTTGAATATTTGTTGCTTCGGTAAATCACTGGTCGATGTGCGGTCAGGTTTTGTTGGTTGGTTTGTTCTGGCCAGCAAAAGGTAGTACCGCAGAATATCTTTGGTAGAAGCTTTCCATTAATTTCTAGATAAACTCATTGGAAATAATTTTATTGGGGCCTACCAGTTGGGGTGTGCACTGTGCTCTGAAGGTTTAACCCTGGTTAATAAGATAGAAGACTATAGGCTCGTTGAACGTCCTAACTCCGGCAAATATTTCTCACTCTGCTTGGCCTTCGTGGTGATGTGTGCTATTCAATTCAGCAGTATGGTACTGCAATGTGATGCAGTGTTAACGCAAACGTTTGAGAGCATATAGCGGATATAGTAGCATATTTAAGTAACTTACAAACAGGCTTATAGACTGTTTTTGGTCCTTCCAATTGGAATGGCCTTCCTCCATCACTAAAGACTAAAACAAACAATTTGTTTTCATCTTCGTTCTCTCTTCTTTTCCTGCCACCCCGGAGTCACCGTGCTGAGAGCACCTCTGAATAGTCATTCTTCGAGAGGCGCTACATAAATATATGGATTTATATACTAAGATACGACAAGATGCTTCTAAGGTCTTATTATTAAATTTCTCTGAATAAAATTAATCATCAGCAAACCTTTCAAGGAGCTACTTTATTAGCCTAATAATCAAGATGCTAATAATGTTTTAATTTAGAAGGACGTCAATAGACATGATAATCGTATCGTCAGTGAACTGGGTCTCCAAATAGGTTACATTACTGCTGCTGCTGCTGCTGCTGCTGAAAATGGCTCATGAAATCCTTAACCGCCTCTTCCTATCATAGTACTGTTATGATGAGCGCCACTGAATACAGTCATGGAATAGCGAACATTAATAGGATCAAATTAAGACTGTGTGTACTGTGGCAGGGTGAAAAGATGGTAAAGAAAACGTAGAATAAGATCCTACGCATAGTGCAACAGAACTCAGCTGAATATCGGTTGCTCTAATACTCGCCAGAGGTATTTCGCATAGGCCTACGACGCTTTGCTCGTGAATAAGCGAATCCCCATCTCGGAGCTTGACTTCACTTTCGCTACCAAAATAATGTGAGTTGTACCGCCACCTAGGGAATAAAGGCACGATAATATCAAGATTTCCACACTGCTCTCCCAAAGAAGGAAAGCAGTCCACCAGTGTTGTTTAATATTGTTTTTCAATTTTGGTTTTAGCTTTGATCGTCGGTCTTAATTTTTAATTTTTAGTTTTAGTCTACGTAGGTTGACGCGAAAAACTTATAGCAAAGCCTAGCGAATAAAACTACAGTATTAACGAAGGCCTAACCGCCCTAAGGCCCCTAACGGTTTACACTTTACAGTGAAGGAATTCTAATAGGACAGCAGTATTATCACATGTTAAAAGAAAATACCCTTAACGCAATCTCTGTCGTAATCCTACGGTAATCGTAATCTTGAGATTTCTGCAAAGCTCACAAAAGTGAAGTCGCGGAAGCAGTTTATTCACAGGCGCTTAGTCAAAACAAAATCGATAGACATGTCTAGGGTAAAATAATATCGGGAGAGTAAAGCTAGCAGAGATAGACGGACGACAAAGGTGGGTGCTGTTTAGAGTTGTAATGACGAGGGAGGTGAGGAGAAGAGGAGGAATCATGAGAGTTAATAAACTACTGAGATCTTGCTATCTACAGATTGTTGTCCTAGGCCATATACTCTTAATCTACCTCTTCCTGTTCCTCCTCATCCTCATCCTCCTTTTCGTCCTCCTCCTTCTCATCGTCCTCCTCTTAGCCTACCTCTCGGTTCAATCCCACAAACCACCTTAGCCGTCTGACCAAGGTCTCATTGACCATATATATTTATATGGATCTTAGTCTGGAACCGACTTTTCCCTTCTGAATATCGATTTCGTTTGGATAGAACACGGGATCCTTACTGTAGGCGTCTCGGATATTTTTGGCTCTCTATAAATCTCGAGATTACGATTAATCCGCAAATCTAATCTAGTCGAAAGAATCTATTCTGTAATCCAATAGAATCTGATCTCAAATATGATATGCCATTGCATATGGTATTTTTTTATATGATCTAATATAATCCAATACAGCGCTATATGGACTCCTGAATAAAGAGACCACCATCGCCTAAAGGCTAATGCCAAGCAACGAGTAATTGCCTTACAACTTAACGTGTCGTGTAAGAAGAACTCTCTCAGACTGGTCGTCTTCATAAGTTCCCCTTCTTCATTCGGTAGGTGGCGACGTGAAGCGTCGTAATTCCTCGGCCACCGCCGCCATTTAATATTGTTTCATGTCGGCAGAGCATAAAGGGCGGAAGGCGGCGAGATGAAAGGTCGGCGCTGCTTTTACTGCTCGCTCCTATCGCCCGACACAAGTATCGCAATAATCTGACGCCCTGATAATATTACTCCAGAAAAGAACTGAATTTCAAACCCGGTCGCAAAGGTTAAGAGTCTAGGTCGAATTGGCCGTAACCCTTGAAAGTAGTTGATATAGACGCGTATTCAGCACACAGGACTATAATACAATACAATACAATTCAATAAAATGCAATACAATTCAATACCGGTACAGTACAATACAATACAACACAGTACAATGCAATACAGTACAATGCAATGCAGTACAATGCAATGCAATGCAATACAATGCAATACGACGATACAGACTTCTATACAGCACAAAAGCAGTATACAACAAATGCAACTGAATGCATTACAATATACTTTAAGAAGCAATACTACAATCGAGTACATTTAAATTGAGCAAAAATACAATACAATACTTTACAATGCAAACATAGCAATACAACAAATGATACTTCACTGCGTAGAACACATTGCGCACACAGTAAGCAGATGACAATGGTCGCACACGAGTTGGTCTGAATCATCTGATGAAGAGCAGTAATTAGAAAAAAGAGGGGAAGCCCCGCCGAAGGATCCTTTTTCATCTCTACCGCTGTCGCCGCCACCGCCGACGAAACCACAAACGATGCCGACGGTGAGGAGTGGGGAGTGGATGCGGGAGTGAGGAATGGATGGGGGAGTGGGGGATGGGTGGGAGGAGTGGGGGGACTGTCGCCACCGCCCACGAAGACGAATCGAAGGCCGAGAATTAATGAAGGTACCGCCGCCATGTTGTCCATCAGTCGAACCCAGAGATTTTGTGATTGCCGGACGGGGGAGGGGGTTAGCGGGTGAGGTGAGGGCTGAGGTGAGGGTGGAACCATCTGGGAGGACAAGCAAACGGGAAGGCAGGACGGGAATACAGGCAGAGGAAACGATGGAGAAGGAGGAAGACGGAGGAGAGTATAGGGAAGGGAGTGATCCTTTCAATCCAATGTGAACATATAATCCGTCGACTAATACGAAGGAATATGAATAGGGTGGTAGAAAGAGAGGGACGGACGGATAGATGGAGGCAGGTAGGAATAGCCTACATATAGCAGCTGAGTAGAGTTATTATGAGAGAAACAAAGAGAGGTATATAGGAAGGAAAAGGGAGAGAGGCAGGAAGACAAGCGTGAAATGGCTGTAGATATTGCGAGATACACAGAAAGGTAGATGGAAATGTATGAAACTATGCACAGCTACGCAAAAGGCAGAGAGGGAGGGGAGGAGGAAAGCAGAGAGAAAAAGAAAGAGGATGGGAGGAAGGCGCGGACGGTTGGAGGAATGGACGAGGGGAATGAAAATGGAGGCATGGTGTTTGGAAGAGGAAGAACGAGATGGAGGAAACGGAAGAGAGGAAGGAGGATGAGAAGGAAGGAGGATGAGAAGGATGGAGAGGGTTGGTTGACAGATGAGAGGTTTCTTGGCTTTCTGTGTTGGAAATGGACAAAACAGGACGAGACGTCAATCTGGCTGCGGCAAGTCAGATGGGTTTTTTACTCTGCGCCGGAACTCATTATCTGAATAAAACTGAGCCATTACTTCTCATCATCCTTCCCATCTTCCCATCTCTAATCATCTCATCTCTAATCATCTCATCTCTAATCATCTCATCTCTAATCATCTCATCTCTAATCATCTCATCTTAATCATCTCATCTCTAATCATCTCATCTCTAATCATCTCATCTCTAATCATCTCATCTCTAATCATCTCATCTCTAATCATCTCATCTCTAATCATCTCATCTCTAATCATCTCATCTCTAATCATCTCATCTCTAATCATCTCATCTCTAATCATCTCATCTCTAATCATCTCATCTCTAATCATCTCATCTCTAATCATATCATCTCTAATCATCTCATCTCTAATCATCTCATCTCTAATCATCTCATCTCTAATCATCTCATCTCTAATCATCTCATCTCTAATCATCTCATCTCTAATCATCTCATCTCTAATCATCTCATCTCTAATCATCTCCTCTCTAATCATCTCATCTCTAATCATCTCATCTCTAATCATCCGTCTTTCTTTCTCTCGTCCTTTTTCAATTAGTCTTCCTCATCATTCCTCCTTCCTCTGCTCGCCATCATCACACGTATTATTCCTCTTCTTATGTTCCATATATCTCTAATCGCCTTCACTGTCTCATCGTATTAAGAATCCTCCTTTTCTTCTTCCTCCTCCTCGTCCTCGTCCTCCTCCTTCTCCTCGTACTCATTCTCTTACGCCGTTTCCTCCACTTCCTCCTCCTCCTTTTCTTCCTCCTCCCCTCCTCCTCTTCCTCCTCTTCCTCCACTTCCTCCTCCTCCTGTTCTTCCTTCTCCCCTCCTCCTCTTACTCCTCTTCCTCCTCTTCCTCCACATCCTCCTCCTCCTCCTTTTCTTCCTCCTCCTCCTCCTCCTTTTCCTCCTCCCCTCCTACTCTTCCTTCTCTTCCTCCTCTTCCTCCTCTTCCTCCTTCTTCTTCTCCTCCTCCTCCTCTTCCTTCTCCTCCTCCTTCTCCTCTTCCTCCTCCTCCTCTTTTTCCTCCTCCCCCTCCTACTCTTCCTCCTCTTTCTCCTCTTCTTTCTTCTTCTCCTCCTCCTCTTCCTCTTCCTCCTCTTCCTTCTCCTCCTCCTCCTCCTCCTCCTCCTTCTCCTCCTCCTCTAATCCTTGATTCTTGATCTCCATCTTTTCCTCTGCAGACAGTAATGATTGACGTTGACTATATGGACGAAGTATTTCCTCTCTTCCTCTCCTGTCCACCTCATCTTCCTTCCTTCAACTCCACCGCTGCCACCAATTATCGCCAGATGTCGCCAGCTAACACCACCTCCAACAACATCGCCACAGCATATAACACGTCTTCAAATTCAAAGAAAAATGACCGCCATAACTTTATATATATATATATATATTATATATATATATAAGAAATCTGGATCCGATCTTCGATGTGCAGCAGATATCTGGCAAATATAGCGTATATTAAATATTTGTCCTTCGATTTGAAATACGAGGAAAATATTTAATATGTATTCTTGTATAGACCATATGGTGCAATAGACACACAAAATACACGCTCACATATTACATAATACAATACGGTACGTATACATAACTATAATATGATGGCATTTTCCTTAAAAAGCATCCATCTATGGCATTCGAAACTAAAATTGCATGAAAACTATTTGGAAAACATGATGCAACTGGTTAGTTGCAATGGTAATAACAAGTCAATCCTCTCCAAACTTCTTGCCTTTTCTATTCTTTCTCTGCCTTTAATGGTTTTCCTCCTCACTCAGTTCTACTTACTCGTCGTCTTCTAACATGTTGCTCCATCTCTTCATTCACAACGTTCATTTCCTTTCTGCTGCTTTCTTCTCTTCCTGTATACATACATCTAGCTATGCCAGTAGTAGGCTGAGTGAGAGTGCTGGGCCAGTCAAGATCAAAGCACATTAGTATTCATAGGCCAGACCAACAGGAAACCTCCATTCTGTCACGTGACCTGATTAATATTCATAGGACAGTCAAGTAAACGCAAGTAAGAGTCAGTGGAACTTTAGGAAAAGACGCAGGTGGGAAACAGTGATGAGTTTAGGAAGTGGAAAAGCAAAGAAGGAAGAAGGAAGACAAGGAGAAAGTAGAACTGGAAGGAGAGAAGGAAGGCAATCGAGAGAAAATATAGGAGAAGAGGATAGAATGGGAAAGAAGGACAATTGGCATTGGAGCAGCAGTATTTAATGGCAAAAGTAAGATCCACAGAGGACGATTAGCAGGTGGAGGGGTGAGATGGGAAAAGGGGGATGACGGAGCGAATGTGAAGAGATGAGAAATCGTCTGCAGATTCCCTGGCGTTCAATATACAAATCGTCCGTCAGATGATCGATCGATTTGTTACAAGTCCATAAATGGACGACGACGATGCCATAGTCATCAAGCTGGCACCGATACGAAACGACCTATATAGGCCTATATATAGGGACCTATACAAGCACACAACAGACACAAACACACATACACATATATACAAATTATACACACATGCACACGTCACATACACACGCATACACACACAAGCATACAGCTACACAATGTATACACATGCACAGTTTTAAAAATTGCACACACGTATGCACACACCAGACAGTGAACAAGATGCCCGAAAGTCGTCTGCAAAAGATTGACTCAAGACAGAACCAGCTGCCAGGAGAGGGTCAAGCTCTGCAGTATAGATAAATGTAAAAGTAAAATCCCCAGAACAGAACCTTGTGGAATAGGAAGCCAGTGGAGTACAAATTCTAGTGCAAATACATAACTATTAACTAATATACCAGCATAATATATATATGATAAATAAGATATAAATTATATCCGTATACACAGATATAATGTTTGTGTTATGTAAGTATGATATAGAGAAGTGTCGTGTAAATTTATCGTTGGATCCATCGCTTGAAGACGGAATCGTTTCGTCTGCGCTGGATTCTTTGACCTTTGACCTTCTGTCCGATTGGTTGAGGCAAGTAGCCATCTAGCGACGGCGGCGGCAGATCATCGCGACAACCAGATGGCGCTAGGCACCTTTCGAAGCACCATGGGTCACGTCGGCACCCACTCTTCGGAAAGGATACGATAAATTAGTTAGGGGAGAGGACGAGAGAGAGACATTCAGGCAGACACACAGACATACAGACAGAGAATGAGAGACAGACATAGAGACAGAGAAAGACATAGAGATACACAGAGGAGACCGAGAGAGATATATAGAGAGAGGCAGAGATAGACAGAGAGACAGACAGACAGACAGAGACGAACATACAGAGACAGAGACAGAAAGAGACATACAGACAAAGAGACAGAGAGAGAGACAGAGACATAGACAGAGAGACAGAGAGACAAAGAGAGAGACAAAGAGACAGGGAGAGACAGAGAGAGACAGAGAGACCTTTCTTTGCTTTCATGCAGCATTTGCATGCGATAAACATTTCAGTGTAACATCTAAGTCGAGTCATGACAATGTTCACTGTTCACTGTTCAGTCTAACGAGAACCATAGCAAGTGAGGCACTTCTACTGAAATGCTTCACACCCAATTTACGTGCATTTCATAAACTACTGACGAGTAAACCATTTTACACGCAATTCCAAATAGTCTCTAGCAGCCTCATGGTCTCGTTAGCGTAGCCTACCTGACCCGACTTATAGACGTTCCTACGTCACCGAATTAGATTATTTTTCATCTTTGTCCTCCGCCACTTAACTCGTGCGTGATTCACGGCTCTCACAACTCACGCCGCTGTAGAGGCGCTATAAAAGCGACGACGACCGCCGCCTCCTTGAGTCCTTTGCATATCAGGTGCAACATTATGATCTCAACGGGCAGCCACGCGCGTTCACCATAATCACCGCCGACCGCCGCTTGGAAAGAGACCTGCAGAGAACGATTTGCCGAAATGTGTTTCGACGAGCATTAACTGCCCGTCCCTACAAACTGCTTTACCACTCCCACTCCGCCTTCTTTCCACTCTGCGGCGAGACGTAACTATACACTGCGGTCCGAATACTAATGCCGTGCACGTCATATGCCTTCGTCTTCCAGCCAGACTTAATATGGGACGCGATTTTTGGCGCATGCTGTGCAGCCGGAATGAATGGATGGATGACCGGTCATCGTCTGTGGCGGATGTAGGATTGTTTATGACCTGCGACGCAGAAGAAAGAAAATCCCTTTGTACTGACCAAAACAGATTGTGAAGGATAAAAAAAAAAGAAATTTAATGGAAAAGAGCATGGAGTTGAGAATTATTCCGAGTAGCACAGTTTTGAGTAATGTAATGGGTAAAGAAGGCAGTGTCCAATTGAAAACTGCGGGTAGCATAATTAAATCATAGAGTCAATCGATAATTGATCTAACTCAAAATCGATGAGCTTTAAATTAATTCTGCAGCTGTTTAGATGGTGTTTATCTAGCGCTGTCGTAATTTTTCTGGTGCTCATGACGACCTCTGCCTACTTTCTCCATCTGTAAGTAGACTCCATAATTATGAGGAGCATTTCTTGGTCAGAGTATTCCACTATATATATACACACAAATTTGTATAGAATCTATATATATATACAAGCTTAGTGCACTCCTCTAGGCTCCAGCCTTTTCACAACGCAATTATAATCAGATTCGCATGCAACCATGCAGCATCTAAGCCTCATACAAAACGTCCTAATTTAAGGTTCATTAGCACAATGTGACTTGTGACTTGTGACAGGTTTAGAGTCAAGTACGTAATGCATACTAATAGAAGTACACATGCATACTAGCATACGTACATGCATACACACATCATTTTTCAACATAATAATCATGTTACAAGGAAATAAAAGATGTGTGTATGCATGCATATGCATCTTATATTGGTATATCATTGCGTTAGTATAATTATTATAACAACGCAGATACGTACATGCAAGCATTCCACGGTTCCACCTATTCTTTTCCATCCAATACCATTCCATCCCACCCCACCCCATTTTATCCCATCCCAGTTCATCCTAGTCCATTCCATCCCATTTCACCCCACCCCATTCCATCCCACCCCATTGCACTCATGAGCATCTTATAGCAGAGGCCAATGCAGATGCGTAAATGGCGCAATCGTTTTCCTTGCTCTCCTTTCCTTACCCTCCTCCCTTCCTCCTCATCGTCCTCCTCCTCCTCATCGTCGTCCTCCTCCTCCTCTTCCTATCCATTCCTTACTTTTTTCCCCATTCCATATATACTGGCATTTTATGTCGGTGTTTCCGGTGTTGCCGGAAGTAATAACTCCCGAGGCGCAGCTTCCGGTCGATAACCAATACTACTGCGGCGGCAGCGCTGCATGCATGGTCAACGAACGGGAGTCGAAAAGCATCGACACAAATCGCCCAGACAGGACTTTATTTTGCGCCTTTCAGCCGTTGTATGCACAGGACATGCTGTACAGGACGCAGGACAAAGGACGATTTGGACGCAGGACAAAGGACGAATTGGACGCAGGACAAAGGACGCATATAATGAAGAACAAAAGTTACGCAAGACAGAATAAACTGGGCGGTACAGGACGAATTAGACGCAGGACAAAGGACGCATATGACGAAGGATAAAAGCTAATTGAATGGACAAAGGACACATGATACATGGGCAACATGGCATAAGAAGCAAGATCACACAGTACATGGTACAAAGATCTAGGACAGAGTATGTAGCGAAGACGGCACATAGTTCAAGAAGTGTAGGAAGGAAAATGGCAAATAAATAAAGGATGTAGGCATAACAGTATAAGACATAACTATAGGAACGTGGAGAAGGTTGATCATGGCGGTCGCTAGGGTTCAAAGAATCGACGGCACAAGGTGACAAGGTGAACTATATAGGAAACATAATTTCAGTGCAGGTATTCGAAATGAAAATTGGACACTGAAAAGGGACAATTATAATTTCTTTCATATAATTTCTTTCATGTAATTTCTTTCATATAACTTCTTTCATATAATTTCTTTCATATAATTTCTTTCATATAATTTCTTTCATATAATTTCTGTCACGGTTCTGCTTGAAATTGTAAAACAAATATTGAAATGATTCTCGTATACGTGAAGCCATAACTCAGTCTTTTCCATTGCTTTCATATAGTTCCATCCATCCATCCATGAACCCATCCATCCATCCACCCATTCCTCCATCCATCCACCCATCCATCCATCCATCGATCCATCCATCCCTCCATTCATCCACCCATCCATTCATCCATCCACCCATCCTCCATCCATCCATCCACCCATCCACCCACCCATTTATCCCTCCTTCCCTCCATCCACCAATCCATCCCGCCATCCCTCCATTCCTCCATCCTTCCATCCATCACCCACCAACTCAACCATACATCTAATAGCGAAATCAAATCAACCTTAATCTATGGTAAATAAATATCGCATAATTACTCTCCCTGGACTTTTCTTAAATGGAACCAGTGCATGGGCGCCCGCACATAGGGGCAAGGGGGGGCACTTGCCCCC
>OX243812.1:18021908-18066908 GCA_945859605.1 Lumbricus rubellus | reverse complement strand
TGTCACGACTATGACTATGGCATGCGCATAAAGAACGTATCCTGATGAATGGTGACGGACATTACTGTTCTTAGGAATGTGACGACAGGATATATAAAGATGACAGCATCTACAGCTATACACAAACAGAAACGTACGCACTCACACACATATACACACACGCTCACACACGCACACGCACACACACACACACACACACACACACTAACATACACACACACGCTCACACGCACGCACACACACACGCACACACACACAAACATACACGCACACGCACACATGCACACACATGCACACAGATTTTCCATTACTCGATCGTCGAGTGTAAAATCAGGCTTAGTTAATCCGCCGACCGTTGGTGGCGCCCCATCCATCCTCATTTACACAACACACACAGAATCGAATATGGCTGCCGCCGCTGCTGACTTCACATCTATAAGCCACCGGATAATATCAAAAGAAACTACCGTGCCAATTATATATATATATATATCAGTACGTATGTATGTATGTATGTACGTCTGTGTGTGTAAATATGTTTATATGACGTTGTGTATTTGAATGTTATGCGTATACATTGTATACATTGATGGATGTAGGTAATCCATGTTTTAGTTTGCAGATGTGATTGGACGACGGTGCATCACGTGATCATTCAGATGACAGCATTAATAAATGAATTCCACCTCATTGTATATAAAAACGTATCCTTATAATAACGTCGATCTACGTTGACCTTGGGAATATACCTAATAAAAGGTCATGACCTTGTTTCCGGTTGTCGTATGGCTATGCTTCCGCCGAATCATCTTCCAATCATTGAGTCGTCTCCTCTGGGGATCGTTGTTCATGTCGACGTGTATTACGATGAATGTGTTGTTAAGGATGCCTTTTACATGAAACCATGACAACCGATGAATAACCCATAATAACAGCCTTATTATACGTCTTTAAATGACAGGCAAATTCTGTTCCAGATTTAGGCCTGACTGTTTTATTCTGCAGTACATTGTTCTTTCACTTGTTCAATTGTTTGAATTGTTTTCATGGTTCCATAAATATGCAAAACGGTTATCTTTAGGATCCCTCTACTATTGCAGCTAGTCTCGTCATTTCAGAATACGACCCACCGCAGGAAGGGTTAACGTGGCTGCAGACTTAATAGTGCAGAGTGCAGAGTTAATTCAGTAGAATAGATAGATGACCTGACATCAATGACAGCGTGTACGGACATTGGTCGCCCATCAATGAAACTATTAACTGTTTGCACTCAACGTTGCTTAACATCCGGGTACTTGCAGCTATCGTCGCATGTACATTGTATACAGTGTCTTCATGGCTATTCAGGACACGATTGCTTGCCGTTAACTGTCACTATACAAAGACTGTATAGTGTATATTTAAAGAGCTTGAAAACCGTCTCTACTCGATGCGGAATGTCCAGATCACTGATGCATCATCGGAAATTATAAAAGTCTCCGTTCAGTGCATGAGAACGTTGTTTGTATAAAACATGTACATGTTTGTACATGTATGTACATGTATGTACATGCATGTACATGTTTGTACATGTATGTACATGTTTGTACATGTTTGTACATGTATGCTGTCTGTCTTCGTCTGATTTCCATATGCATAGAACCGAAAGAAGATTATTAATTGGGCGTCTGACAGATTCACGAACCGCTTTTCAATACTATGACTGCACGACAACAATATAATTTATTATCTCATGAGCATGAGTCGTTGCACCGTTGCACGAAGGTTGGTTCCATTGACAAAAGTCATGTGCTGTGTACACTGTACACCGTGTACCCTTCTGTGAGTAGAAGAAAGGGGGTTGGTGATGAGAAGGAGAAGGAGAAGGAGGAGGAGGAGGAAGCAGAGGAGGAGTATGAGGAAGAGTAAGAGGAGGAGAAGGAGATGAAAAGGAGGAGGAGAAAGAGGAACTAGAGGAGGACAAGAAGGAGGAAACAGAGGAGGAGTATGAGAAAGAGCAAGAGGAAGAGAAGGAGACGAAAAGGAGGAGAAGGAGAAGGAGGAGCTAGAGGAGGAGGAGAGGTGGAAAGAAGGAGGGGAAGTAGAGAATGAGAAGGAGGATGTAGATGTGTAGCAGTAGGAGGAGGAGGAGGAAGAAGAGGAGGAGAAAGTAGAGAAGGAGGACGATGAAGAGAAGGAGGTGGAGAAGGAGGAGGAGTAAGAAGAGGAGAAGGAGGGAGCTTGCAGCAGGTTCCTTTTAGATCAACTAAAAAAACACGCAATTCATCATCAGCTGGTGTATAACATTCCTGACGTTTGGCAAATCTCTTTCATCTTGCGCAAACGTCAGAAAAATCTTTCTATACAAATAATGTGCGTCCGCAACGCAGGGCCAGTGTTTGGTTTCGATGCAGGTATTAGTTTTCCACAAAAACCACATAATTTCGCTGCTACTTTAGGTATGATGATGATGATGACGACGATGACGATGCTGATGATGCTGCTGCTGCTGATGATGATGATGATGATAATAATAATAATAATAATAATAGGCCTGTGATAAATTGATAATCCTATTTCATACTATAGTTGCATCAGTTAACAATAACACCTTTTTCCACACTGCAGCAGCAGAGAGCGAGAGATGCGGTAGTCAGAGAAATATCTAAATACAATAACACGCTTCAGTCATAATATCACTTTGCGCCCTGTAAACAACGTTAGGATTTTTTACAGAGCGGGAGAAGCAAGAAAACCACGACATCTATTCTGCAGCAACTACCAGCTGCTATTTATGGCTTTAGTGCTGTCGCTTTCTATTATAAACCCAGATATTTTATTATTTCTTCAGAGCTTCTTTAAGCCCGACAAATCATATTATGTATATCGTGACAAATTATTATTATTAGTAGTAGTTGCTAGTGTTAATAGAAGCCTATTATAATTATCATTATAGTTATGCATGTAATTATTTATTAATTTTGTCATTGTTGTTGTCGTTGTTGCTGCTGCTGTTATTGTTGTTGTCGTTGTTATTGTTGTAGTAACAGTATCAGGTCATTCAGATTTCATTGTTACCTCAGAGAGCATTAATAAAAGAAATAACAAGAAAAAATAAATAACATACGACCATAATGATAATTTACGTAGAAGGCCTACTGTAACAATATACGCTAATCCTACTGCATAACAACTAGGCCTACGTTAAGTAAAGTCTGAACATAAACACAAACACACACACACACACACACACATATATATATAATCATAGATAAACATAAACACACACACATATATAATTATATATAAATATATATATACAATCATGTATATGATACAATGTACCAATCCGTAATTTTGGTTTGGACCGAGACCGTGGTCGCGCTGTCGTCCGTCGGGATCTGAGTAAGTGATTGGTGTCTAGGGAAGGATAAGTCACTACTGGCTGGGAACGTGGAACAGAGGGGGCGTGGGCCGCGGCAGCAGCGGTGGCTGTGATGTGGCGAGGTGCATTTGATGACGGCAATGAAGATGTGGAAAGGGAATGCGAAAGAACAACAACGGGGGAAGAAAGAAAGGGAAGAAATCGGAAGGAAGAACGGAGATGAAAATGGTTAAATTAGAGGAAGCTAAAGAGTGGATGAGAGTCAATGTCAAGGCGTGTCAAGAAGAAGAAGAAGAATGATGCAGAAGACAACGCATATATCAAGGACGAATCTGTTTCTGGTAAACTATTACCATGGTGTAGTACTGGTAATGTATAGACTTACATACATGTATTACCGTATATGTTATAGGGTGCTGCAATATAGTCTAAAATAATATGTAACTTATAGGACAGCCGTTCGGAAGATAACAGCTTATAATGTTCTACCAGGGGTGGGGGTCATATTCTACCTGGAGTGTTTGTCCGGGGGAGGTTAAGGTCCGAGGGGTTTTTGGCCGAGGGGGTTTGTCCGAGGGGGCGGAGTAATTTCCGTTTTACATACACCGGACATTCTGAACAGAGATCAAACACAAACTCAATTGAATTTATTTATATATTCACTTTTTTATTATTATTTAGGTCTATATAGTAAGGACGTCGGTGACAGGTTCTTACGGCAGTAAGTCTACGAACACTTTGTGGATATAATGAGTTACTGCGCAACTTATTTCTAACTTGCATACCGAATTTAGACAGTAGAAATTCGCGAAAGATTCGCAACAGGCGCTGTATGACTGATCGGATTCATACAGATTTGGGAAAAAATGGAATGTAAAAACAGGAAACATTTTTTTATGTGGCTAGTTGCAAGCAGAGGCAACAACAGCAACAGCTCCGGATAATTATCTCCATAAATTAATTACTCAAATAGCAGTCATTGTCATTATGACCTGCTGAGTTTGATGGCTGCATCTCAGCGGCAACCACCGCATGTAATATCTGTTCTTTTGCGATGCCATTGCATAATTCATCCGTTTATTGTCTCCCTCAATCCCCGATTGGTTCGCAGATGTAAAGCCGAAATTGTAATGTATTGTTTCATTTACGCAGCGTCGCTATCGGGAATCTACTATGAGGCGTTTGTCGCTGAGCGATACGACGCGACGATAAATTCGCAAGCAATACATCATAGTTCTGCGTTAATTTGGATTTTTTTGGCGAGATATGTGATAGAGTTTTATGCGGTTTTGTGTTTCTGTGTGATTATGGCACGTGCCGGCTTTCGCAATTGTCTGTTCACTCTCTCACTTACTTACTTTTTACTCATTTCTCACTTGCTTTTTACTCACTTTCTCACTTACTTTTTACTCACTTTCTCACTTGCTTTTTACTCACTTTATCACTTACTTTTTACTCACTTTCTCACTTACTTTTTACTCACTTTCTCACATACTTTTTACTCACTTTCTCACTTACCTTTTTACTCACTTTCTCACATACTTTTTACTCACTTTCTCATTTACTTTTTACTCACTTTCTCACTTACTTTTTACTCACTTTCTCACTCGCTCAATCGATCACTCGATCACTCTCTAGAAATTTAATAATTTCATCTGCAGTATTTGATGCAAAACCAGATGACAAAGTCGGCGGCTGATTAAGGCAATCTTTTAACTGTAAATTACCTTCTTCGACTCTTGCAG
The DNA here is from genome assembly GCA_945859605.1 of Lumbricus rubellus. Taxonomy (NCBI): domain Eukaryota; kingdom Metazoa; phylum Annelida; class Clitellata; order Crassiclitellata; family Lumbricidae; genus Lumbricus; species Lumbricus rubellus. Next base: position 18,061,799 of record OX243812.1, on the reverse strand, counting down.
TCAGCCTTGGCCCGGGTCTGAAAAATTTCTCATTAAATCTGTGCGCTATATAAGCTGCTTATTTTTTACCTGAATTCCATCCATTACGGACGAGTCCTTGACCAAGATTTGATCTTTGCTGACAATAATTAATTTGGAGATGATTATTGCTGGTGAGGATCATTTTCACACTGCACACATTGACTCGGTTCCGTTCCTTTGACTGTTTGTCGTATATCTGTTTTAATTTATTTGAAACTGACTAAACTCTGATTTATTAATGCCCGTACGGTCTGTTATGCAAATCATGACCACTAGCGAGATTTTGATCATTGCAAAATGTATTGTTTTTAATTGCAAGGATGTATACGTGAATGCTCTATGTTACAACTCAGGCCTTCGTATAATATACACAACAGAAACGGTTTGTTCGTGCAGACCTTTATATACGACTTCAATGATGTCTTCTCTAAATGCTAATCGACTGTATAAAGACCTGACGAAGGCGAATGGTGGCAGGTCAGTCATTCGGTGGTTAGTCGAGCGATAGCCCTCTTATTCTTCTTCTTCGCTTCAGTCTTTTGCTATAATATCACGCGTCACGAGCCAAGAGAGGGGCTCCCTCGCCTGCCCCTCCCTCGCCTGCCCCTCCCTGGCCTGCCCCTCCCTGCCAGGCCAGCCTCGGGCACAACGTAAATCGTGTCCTGATGCCGTGGCTGTTGGTGCATCAGCGTGCAGCCGCTGCTAGTGCCGCTGGCCGTGCTGTTGGTGAGCCGGGGTTACATCGACACGCAGCATTTCAGCATTGGAGCATTGGAGTAGCTGCTGTAAGCGACGCCGCACGCTATCGGAACGTTGTGTGGCATGAATTGTCTTGCGGAGGGAAGGGAAAGAGGGAATAAGGAGCTGGAGCGGCAAACGAAATAAGATATACGGAATGGACGGTGGATTAAGGGTGTCATAGACGAACGTGTATAGAGGAATAGCAGCAGAGGGAAGGCGATAGGACGAGGAGGAAGAGGAAGAAAGCATGCAGGACTATAATACACGGGGGAATTTTGTGTGACTGAAAGAGGGAATTTTTAAAGGTTCTATTGAACAACGCCGCGTCATAAAGAACATGATAAGCGAACTAACCTTAGTTTAGGGTAGAGGATTGGAGGGAGAAGGGACTACGGCTGTATACACTGAGAGGGAATGAAGGAGAACAGAGAATTGGAAAGAATGCGCGGGAAAGAAGTACTTTAGTGGAAAAGAAAGAGGGGCAAGAGTGAATAGAACTATGTGGAAAAGACAAGGTATGTACAGAGGAAACAATTATTGATGATGTATAAGAAAGACGATTGAGCTAAGGAAGGAAAGTAAAGGATACATAGTAACAGAGTGAAACTATAAATAAGAAAATATTTCATACAAAAGGAGGAAAAGAAATGAAGACGAAGTGGAATCTTTAGTCGTTTATCTTCCTTACAAGAGATTCAAGTGAACGATCGATCGATCTTCAAGACAGATTTGAAATATGTAAGTTCCTTATTCTTGTGATGCATCTGCATATTATGTATTCACGTATACACTATATACATGTGGGTTTCAGTGTATTTAAGTATATGTATACATGCTTTCGCATTGTCAGTTAGTCGGTCAATCAGTCAGTCAGTCTGTATGTAGATGCATGTATGTATGTATGTATGTATGTATGTATGTATGTATGTATGTATGTATGTATGTATGTATGTATGTATGTATGTATGTATGTATGTATGTATGTATGTATGTATGTATGTATGTATGTATGTATGTATGTATGTATGTATGTATGTATGTATGTATGTATGTATGTATGTATGTATGTATGTATGTATGTATGTATGTATGTATGTATTTATGTATGTATGTATGTATGTATGTATGTATGTATGTATGTATGTATGTATGTATGTATGTATGTATGTATGTATGTATGTATGTATGTATGTATGTATGTATGTATGTATGTATGTATGTATGTATGTATGTATGTATGTATGTATGTATGTATGTATGTATGTATGTATGTATGTATGTATGTATGTATGTATGTATGTATGTATGTATGTATGTATGTATGTATGTATGTATGTATGTATGTATGTATGTATGTATGTATGTGTGTAACTGTGTATGTATGTATGGTATGTAATGTATGCAATCTATGTATGTATGTCGTATGCATGTGTGAATGCACGGATGTTATCAGAGATTTGGTCAAATGCTTTCGAGTGCGCGTACTCTCAAAAAAGGACTGTACGTTCTATCGAACAAGATGTTTTTGTTTGTTAAAATGACAAAGTTGTTATATATATATATTTATATATATATATAAGCAAATTAATCGTCATAGCACTCGTAAACTCGGAATTTCTACAGCGCCCACAAATGCAAAGTCGCGGAAACCAGCTTATTTCGAGGCGTTCATTAAAAAAAATCGATAGGCATAGGGGGGTCAAGATCCGAAGAGTTAGCACTTGGGGGGATTGGGAGACGGTTGCTACCCTGCTTTCTCACCATCCCATCTTCTCACCATCATTGCACTCACTATAATGAGTTAAACTTTAAGACTTGACTCCACGGACGGTCCAGCGCACCAACAACTACACCGCTACACGACACATAGCCTATAACACAGCAAAAACAATCATATCACATAATTATGTCACACAATATAAAATGCACACGTGCACACGACACGATCACTGATCAGGTCTCATTAATGTTTGCAGAACTTCGCGGTGAACTGCTTCTACTCTCGAATGCTTTCAGCGTCGACGGTTCCACGTAACGAACATCAAAGCGTTAGAGCAGAATCACTGACCGTGTCCAGTCGGCACCGGCTTCAGCAGCAGGCGGAAATCAGTGGAGCGAGACACTAGCAATGATCGATCCGTAACCAGTCGACCATAAACCAGCGATCGATTGACCTGGCTGATCCCGATGATTTGTAGTAATCGGTTAATTCGAAACAGCAACTGAGCAGAGACCAAATAAAGACAGACAGACAGACAGACAGACAGACAGACAGACAGACAGACAGACAGACACACACACACACAGACATACAGACAGACAAGCAGACAGACAGACAAGCAGACAGACAGACAGACAGACAGATAGACCGACAGACAGGCGGACAGACAGGCAGACAGACATACACATAGCGAGAGAGCTGGGATAACAGTGAAAGCGAACACCATGTCACCGGTTGGAACCGCCACCGTTCTTGCCGCTCTGCTGGCTGCGATGCGGACGAGAGCAGCAAGTCCTGCTGCTGCCATATACGACGGTAGGAGTTCTTTTTTTGTCAGGCGCTGGTGTATTTGTTGTTATTGCATGCAACAATTACATTACATTACACCAATGGTTCTCATACTGTGTTCGCACGTGGTGTACTAAAGGGTACTCACACGTGGTGTACTATAGGGTACTTTACACGTGGTGTACTATTGGGTACTTCACACGTGGTGCACTATTGGGTACTTCACACGTGGTGTACTATTGGGTACTTCACACGTGGTGTACTATTGGGTACTTCACACGTGGTGTACTATTGGGTACTTCACACGTGGTGTACTATTGGGTACTTCACACGTGGTGTACTATTGGGTACCTCACACGTGGTATACTATTGGGTACTTCACACGTGGTGTACTATTGGGTACTTCACACGTGGTGTACTATTGGGTACTTCACACGTGGTGTACTATTGGGTACTTCACATCGTCCTTTCGATCGCCTGACGATCTGGACCTCTTGACTCAATCCAGATCTTTTGCCTGAATGAACTTCTCCCTCCGTTCTTTCCACCATTCTCTCCGATAGCATTTCTTCATCTTTCTTTCATCTAAAAACGGTTTTTCGCGGAGTCACTCGCACCAGGAGCGTCCCTGAATGTCGTATACTCTGAGCGAAGTACTATAGTGATGGTCAAATGCAATACAATACATTGACGCAGTGTGAGAATTGTGGAAAAATACCATGGGAGGGTTGGACCGTTATCCACTTGGAACTGGTGTGTGAAAAACAGACTTTACTATGGGACTCTAAGAAAGACTGGGGGTTGAAACTTACAACCCCCGACAATTCTCACCCTTCATTAACGATCATTTTTCTAATTTCTCATTTAAAACTTTCTTGTGTCAGTTGTGGGGGTGATTTGTCTTATAGATCTATGTTTACTTCAATGCAATGCATAGTCAGTCCTATCGGGGCAAAACCTCTGAGAAATAATGATTTTGAATTGAATCACAGCCCATCTCTATCCCTGCGCAATCTTTATCTCATTACTCTTATTCGATGCCGATGAATGTAATTTAAGTGCAATGTATGAATGCTGCGCAATGTGATGTAATGTAATGTAGCCTACATGTAAGGAAATCGGTTGCATCAGCTAATGGTCTGTTGAAACCAGTGATCGTGTCAAAAACATCTCTTCTCTAATTTGTAATAGTCCCTCAAATCATCCGTTCACTCTTACTGCCCTCCATCCTTTCCTTTCAATTTATCGCTCACCCAGAAACCAATCAGTCGGTCAGTCAGTCAGTCAGTCAGTCAGTCAGTCAGTCAGTCAGTCAGTCAGTCAGTCAGCCAGCCAGCCAGCCAGTTCGTCAGTCATTCAGCCAGTCAGTCAGTCAATCAGTCAGTCAGTCAGTCAATCAGTCAGTCAGTCAGCCAGCCAGTCAGTCAGTCAGCCATTCAGTCAGCCAGCCAGTCAGTCAGCCAGCCAGCCAGCCAGCCAGTTCGTCAGTCATTCAGCCAGTCAGTCAGTCAGTCAATCAGTCAGTCAGTCAGTCAATCAGTCAGTCAGTCAGCCAGCCAGTCAGTCAGTCAGCCATTCAGTCAGCCAGCCAGTCATTCAGTCAGTCAGCCAGCCAGCCAGCCAGTTCGTCAGTCATTCAGCCAGTCAGTCAGTCAGTCAATCAGTCAGCCAGTCAGCCAGCCAGTCATTCAGTCAGTCAGCCAGCCAGCCAGCCAGTTCGTCAGTCATTCAGCCAGTCAGTCAGTCAGTCAATCAGTCAGCCAGTCAGTCAGCCAGCCAGTCAGTCAGCCAGCCAGCCAGCCAGCCAGTTCGTCAGTCATTCAGCCAGTCAGTCAGTCAGTCAATCAGTCAGTCAGTCAGTCAATCAGTCAGTCAGTCAGTCAGCCAGCCAGTCAGTCAGTCAGCCATTCAGTCAGCCAGCCAGTCATTCAGTCAGTCAGCCAGCCAGCCAGCCAGTTCGTCAGTCATTCAGCCAGTCAGTCAGTCAGTCAGTCAATCAGTCAGCCAGCCAGTCAGCCAGCCAGTCAGTCAGTCAGTCAGACAGACCACTACTAACGGTATAACCATTCATGTCAGATACACTGCTGCGCTGCAGGAAGAACGAATTAACATATAGAAAGACGCACGCTTAAGCAAACATAGCGATGACGAGGACGACGACGACGACGAACTGCTGCCGCAGCAGCATTCAACAACAATTCGTTGTATCTGCGATGATCATTCTACCTGCGTCCAGTTCGTCACGCATACCGACCACCGCACCGACTACCGCTACTCTCCGAATTAATCCGCTCCAATGATTAGTCACGACCGATGCAGCCCACGGTTATTTGCTCACATCCGCTCCCTTCCACCTCAACCCCTTCCCTTTCAGTCGCTTCCATTCCCTTCTCATCCGCTCCCTTCCCTTAGTCTCCCCTCCATTCCCTTTCCTTTGTTTGCTTTCCCTTCCTTCCCTCCTCATAAGTTACCTTTCGTTCCCTGTCCTTATTTTTCCGTTCCTTTCCGTTCCTTTCCCTTCAGTTTCCATCCGCCCCTCTCGTACCGTTCCCTTTCCTATTCCCTTCCCTTCTCTTCCACTCCAATCCTCGAAGTAGAGCTGCAATCTCTGATCCGAGGCGACGGTTCAATGGTCGTCACCGGAAGTCATAACCGACCAAACGGCAGACGACGAAAATAAATTATTCGTCGTTTCCGGGCGATAATTAAGTGCAATCGTCATCGAATGGACACCAGAGACCAATAGGTCTGTGGCGTCGATTGGGGGAATTTGGGGGAAGGGGGATGTTGCATTTGGGGGGGGGGGGGGGTGAATGGGGCGCTGGGAGAAAGGGAGAGGGAACGATGAAGTGTCAAACGAAAGCAGTGCAAATAATTGGGTCGTAAAAGGGCGCCGACCTCGAAAGTCTTCGCTTCTATGACGCCACGTTTTACGTCATCGTGACGTCAGAGGTTCGACGTCTTTGTAGTGTCAGGCATAATGGCGGCCATGATCCACTTGAGCCTGCACGAGCGGTTTCTGACTATTTATATAGCGCAGGCTTGAATTGCGCAAGTAATTAGATTTGTTATGATTGAGATGGTATGTGAGTCAGCAAAACAAGCTGTCGTGCAGCCAAAAAGACAAGCATATACACTGTATACACATATACATAGCCTAGATATAGAAAGACAGGCGCGGTTGGATATATAACACAGACGAGATGAGCGGTAATGCACCCGTTCAGTGTTACTTAGTGCAAGCGTGTGTTGTACCATTTAATTCGATTGCAAAGTAGGGCAGTTAATTCCCCCCTCAGTGTCATCAAGTACAATTTAGTGTCATCGAGTACAGTTTCAGTGGCATTAAGCGCACAGCGTGGTAGAGAAATGAAGTTGCTGTTAAAATTCATATACAAGACTAATTCTCAGTGTTGGGGTGAGGTATTGTGCTTTCTCCTCTTCTTCTTCTTCCTCTTCTTCTTCTTCTTCCTTCCTCTTGCTCCTCCTCCTCTGCCACCGTCTCCCCATCCTTCTCAATGAGCCCTCATCTTCCTCTTCTCCTGTGTGCTCCTCGGCTTCCGTCTCCTCCTCCTCCTCTTACTCATCTCCCTCTTCTTCCTCTTCTTACTTCTCCTCCTTCTCCTCCTCCTCCTCCTCCTCCTCTGCTTTGGTCTCCTCCTGTTTTTTCCTCCGCGTTCTCTTCCTCCACCTTCTCCTCCTCCTCCTTCTCCTCCTCCCCCTCTCCTTATTCTCCTCCACCTTCTCCTCCTCCTCATTTGTTCTTCCACTTCTCATTCTTCTTCGGCCTCTCCTTCGAACAGTTCAGTGTCATTTGGCGCAGTCTTTAATCGAGACCCATGTCATTCGTCTGCCATTCAGTGGCACTTGACGTCAATTATCACCAAATTGGTTGCATCATTCAGAGTCGTTCGGTGCAGTTCATCTGGAACCATGATCCACTGGAACCAACTGGAACCAACTGGTATCATATAGGTCAGCAGCAGCAGCAGCAGCAGCAGCAGCAGCAGCATCTCTGAGTCTCATGCAGGGCGGATGGTAGGCGACCAGTCACTGAAATATTAGACTCTTGTGCCGTGTGTATAGAATATATATATATACAGATGAACGAAGAAATCGTAAATACTGCTCCTATATTCGCACAACCAATTAACAAAGCGGGGTCTATAGGCTGCACTCCAGGGTGCGTTTTCACAGCATTCGACTATAAGCCACCAAGATTTTGTTTGGCGAAGGATGTGGACTATATATTCTAAGGTTTGCAGTAACTGCGTTAAGGTCAAAGATGCAAATTGTCCTAAAGATAGGTACATATTTTATGGTATGGACAATGTCACGAGTTCTTATACTTTACGATATATAATAATTATTATATATGAACTCATTGTTACTAGCGTTAGTTAATTTTACTCTACAGTTGAATACCCTTAGAACTCACTCACGAAACTTTCCCTTCTATAGAGTCTCAATGTGGAATGGCCATTCCTTACTACATCTGGCCGTAACAAAGGTCTTTGGCTTTAGCATCAGTTATGTGAGTAAGTAGGCTACGTAAATATATTAGATCTATTTGTTACTCCATTTATAAACGTACGGTGGGACATGAAACACTTTTATAGATTCATCGCAGTAATAATTTGCAATGAAAGATGTCAATTAAGTGCAGATAACTGAAGTCAAATGACGGAAACATTAGTGTCAAATAAGTCATTTATCCTCGTCATAAATCCATATCCAGTCAACGAATCACATGTAGCGTGTTGTGTCCCGATTAGGCCCTATAGGTGAGCGAAGCCTAAACTATAAGGCTTTAATTATGAAAGTATCCAGGTACTCGTTCTGGCGGTAGTAGATCACGGAGAACATGTATGCCCAAGGTTGTTGAAGATAACCGCAAAGAGGGTTGCAGCGTCGTCAATAGAACACTGGTATTAACAAAATTTCTAGTCTTAAACGCAATCTCTCTTTTAAAACTCTAACAGAATTTCCTGTGATTATACCTTAACAAAGTATCTGTCCGTATACACACTCACTCAAAGGAGAGCTCACTTGCCGTTTGAACGGCTGGCAAAACAGCGAATATCTGCAGCGAGCGATTCTGCCTCATGACGATGTTTAAGCTAGTCGACATGAGATGATGAGAATGGGTTTTAGCAGAAGAGATGCACCAATGGCACTATGCATCTTAGTTCCGCTTTTTAAACCAACAATGGCCCATTATCTACTCCAGGCCTTCGTCTTACCATCAACCTGCAAGACGCAATGAACTCTGGAACTGCCTCCATTACTCTGAGACGACAGACAACCATCTGAAAGTGGAGATTATTACATCCTTTCCTTGCGAACCAGGCACATCTAAATCGGGCGACACATTAATTTTTATAACGTCTTTAAATTTACCACAATCTGTCACTCCATGCACTGAAGTATAGTTAGAACTTTCTGCTTCACCCAAAATGCTTTGTAATGCGGCCCCATACAAAACAAAATAGTTGGATGGATGGATCCGATTTGACCAGGGTCTATGACAACAGAGGCCGTTACCCTGGACAGAAATTTGCTTGGCATAAATTATTACAGCACTTAATAAGCAATTTTCGGATCTGCAGTGTAGAGATTTCTATATAATTATATGCTACTCTACTTTCTTCAGAGACACGTGACTACTGCCTACACGAGTCGTTTAACGCCACCTGCCGACCAGGATTCGTCATACTGATGACGTCAGCGAACTACGGACGAATGAAACTGGGTCGTTGCATCAACGGGGATTTTAACATCGGGTGCTCGAAGGACGTCATGCGCTATTTCGACAGCCAGTGCTCAGCCAAGGAAACGTGTGACGTCAGCGTACGTAATCTCGTCGACGTACATCCGTGCCAGCGAGATTTCATGTCGTATCTCGAGGCTTCATACCGGTGCATAGAAGGTAGGTGCACCATGCATCATACTTCCGCTGTTAGCTTGGTAAGTAGGTAGAACCCGTGCTTGAATGGGTGCGTCTTATATCTTTGATACATCCTGTATTATATACGCTCTATGCTTCAATTATTACGTCAATGCGTATACACTATTAATATAGGTAATGTCTTTGGTCCCTACAGTAAATGATCAATTAGAGAGAGTCTCTTGGAACATTCAGTCGCATGAATCGAGGGTTGCATGAGTACATGCATGAATGCAATATAGATAAATGTACCCATGCGTTATACTTGTAAGAAGGCTTAGATATAATTATTATATAGGCCCTACATGGCTGTCCATATGTATGGTTGTCTGTATATTTTATTAATTTATGTATGGATATATGGATGCTTCTTGCATGGTGCTTCATGAAGCATGAAGATTATGCTGAGTGCATGATATTGTGTCTTGGTCGCATCTCTGGTTTATTCTAAATTTTCTCATAAGTGTAACGTTGGCTAACTGTTCGATTTTACTGAATGAATGCATGAATCTTCAACGAATGAAAGATTGATTGAATGAATGATGGCATGAATGGTGTTTGAATTCATGACTTCGGTTTTAGTGCCGTAACATTTGATCCCTAAGTATGAAGAAGATCAGAAAAGAAAGAATGTTGACCTGGAAATATGAGATTTTTGGCGAACACATAAGGAGAATATGAAGCAAAGATGGTCGATACAGATTTATCGATTAATCCAGTAGTTGATTGATTGCATCGATGATTAAGGAACGGACAAAAACTGGAAAATCATATCGCTAATATCAGCAATAATTAATAATTGACGCGTGAGCCTATGGCTTGCTTTGAGAGGCCGTCGAATAGAGTAATCAAATTTGATTTATCTGCCTTCTCGAGCATGATTATGGCATGTTATGATTTCTGACGGTGTTCCCTTGTATTCAGCAATAATTATTATGATGTTTGGGTATTAGAAATTTTTATGATTCTTTTGATTTGAAGTTGAAGATATAAAGCTTGAGGGTGTTGAAGAATTGCCAGGAGTATGTCGCTGGAAATTGCGAAACTGCCGTCACTGTTTTCTTGGACATAAGTTTATAGAATCGCCATGCACGACATTGCTTCTTTGATATTGGAATATAATTGTCATGATTTAGCTGTTGAAAGTTAAATAATAATCACTCCATGAATTTTTATGGAAATTGAGGAATTGCAAGAGAACCTCATGGTATTGTCTAAGTTCGTGTAAAACAGTGATTTCTGCTTCACGGATGCGGCATTTTCGCAGGAAGTTTTAGATTCCGACCTCGGAGACATTTGCCATAGCGTGACCTGAATCAGATCTGACCACACCGAGCCATACTGCAACATGCAATACCCTACCCTACCATAGCACACATTTCTTTACCTCTCACATTGTTTCATTTTATCGTGCACCCATGGGCTAACATCATACATGTACCTTGCACAACAACACCCTACATACTTATCCACCGAGGCAGCGTTGACCGTTTGCTCTTAGCTGTTCGCGCAGCACCGACGACGACCGCCTCTTACAGTCGACGAGACTCTGATTGATGGTCAAGTGAAATAATATATTCGAGGGTTGCCTCTAATTCCAGGATAGGACCGTAACGGACCGTAATGATTTCCGGTCTGGCCAGCTATGGCGCGCGCTATTCTAATCAGGTAATGACCGAACTGTCAATAATAAACGAGATGAATTATTATCGTCTGCATAATTCAGGTGTGCCTGCATGAGAGAGAGAGACGGGGAGGGGGCGTGCCGTAAATTACCCGGCAATGCATCGACTCTCGAACGAGGGGTCGTTCAAGTTTCGGCCGAGATTTCGTCGGCATTATTACACGTTGCGGTCACAATCATCCGTATCATCATCATCATCATCATCATCAGCAGCAGCAGCAGCAGCAGCAGCAGATATCTGACAACGGCTTAGGATGAAGGAGTAGTGATATAGCGCAAGTCCAGCAGAAGCAGCTTCTGTATCAAGAGCAGAAACGGCGACTATGAGTACATGAAAGTAGGAAGAACTTATATGCAGCATCTGCTGAAGCAGACAGCTCACGTTAAAAAAACACGCAGATTGGCGTAAATTGCAAGAGTAACAATAGAAATAGGAACAGCTAATGAAACTACAGCAGAAATGCGAGCCGCTCGTACAAAACTCCAAAAGCAAAAGCAGCTTATGTACCAGTCTTATGTAAGAAAATCAGAGACAGCTTATACAACGAAATCAGAGAAAGAAATAATGACCTCTTATGCAATAGAAGATGAAGCAAACGCAATAGCAACCCATGTAGCAACAAGCAAAAAATATCAAAACGTGTATTGTATTGTATCTGACCCTTTTATAAAGCGCTTCTCGCAGCAAGTGCCTTTCAGAAGCGCTTCCAGTGCGTTCAGCCCATAGAAAGACTTATACATGTAGGCTACATACATGTAGTACTAGCGGATTTCATTCAGGGCCTATAATAGGCCTACGTCTGCAATATAACTGTGCGTATAAGATGACAGTACTGTTGGTTCCACAGAAAACGAACAGTTGATGTGCATGCATAACAGCTGCGGACCAAAGCAAACAGGAATGTCGTTTGATCTAAAAGTGTTCATAATCAGCTACTCTCCGGAACAGAAGTTTCTGCAGGCGAGGCAGATTCAAGAGCCGTAACGATCAGCATACATTTATATTTACATTTAATTTGTCTGTGTCTGGCACACGCATACACCAAGTGAAAGATTGCATCAAGTTAGTCAGACGCACTTACACCTTGCTCCAGGGAGGGAGAGAGAAACAGAGACAGAGACAGAGACAGACGGACAGGCAGAGACAGAGACAGAGACAGAAACAAACAGAGAAAGATTACAGAAGCGTCAGAGTGAGAGAGAGGGAGACACTATAGACTATAATATTCTGGAAAAATATTTCTTTCTCGTTGGCCATACTTTATAAAGACGGCCATTTCTCATCCGGGAACTGTTTGTACAAATCTGCAACGGCCAGGGATCATTTATTTGTTCATCGTGCGCCTGACAACGCGTCTGGATCGTCGGTCGTAATAAGACGACCTCTGAGATGACCCCTGCTTCATCAATTCTTCGTATAGGATCCTACAACCCTGTTACATCTCCTCGGCTGCTTTGCCGACTTCTCATTGTTAGATTCCACGATTCCAATCGACCGTTGCTATGCTCAGTTGCCCACTCCTTCTGTATGCAGACACCATGTATGCCAACCCCTTGTACGCCTACCTCTTGTACGCCCACCTCTTGTATGCCACTCCTTGTACGCCCACCCCTTGTATACCCACCCCTTGTATGCCCACCCCATGTATGCCCACCCCATGCATGCCCACTCTTGTATGCCCACCCCTTGCACGCCCACCTCTTGGATGCCCACTTCGCCCTGTATTTGTATCCATGACTCTGCTTCATTACCAGTCTCCTTGTCTGCTGGCTTTGGCTCTGTTTCAATGTTTTTAGCCAAAAGCCTATTTTGCCTGCCTGTCTGCCTGCCTGCCTGACTGCTGCCAATACCTGCCTGCCTGCCTGTCTTGCCTGCAGCCTGTCTGTATGTCTGCTGTCTATACCTGCATGTATGCCTAGCTGACTACATGTCTGTCTGTCTGTCTGCCTGTCTGTCTGCCTGTCTGTCTGCCTGACTGTCTGTCTGCTGTCTATATCTGCCTACCTGCTTGCATGCCTGTCTGTTTGTCTGCTGTTTGTACCTGCCTGCCTGCCTGACTCCTTGCCTGCTTGCTTGTTTGCTGCATATCTGTCTGCCTGCAATGCTTCTCCGAATTCTTACTTTGTTCTTTTCCAGCTATTTTCTCCAGGCATATCCTTTCCACTGATAAGTCGTCTCCCTATAGAGCTCGTCTTCGTCGCTTCTGTTCTCGTAAAGTGCAAATTCAATGAGGCAGCATGACGTCTTGAATTTCGGTCAACCAAAATTTAGCCAATTCGTCTGCTATCGGGGTCGGTTCACTCAATTACCGAACTCGCTGCACACCCGGGAAATAATAGTCTGAACGATTTCTCTCTCATTCGCGTGAATCGTGTGTCTTTATTGGATTTCTCTATTTAAATATATAATCATTGTGATTTTCTTTCGAAAATTTCACCAGGATACTTCACACCTATTAATAGATTAACCACAATGCTTCAAACTGACTTTTCATGATTGTTACATGTATATCTTTAAATGTCTCGCTGCTTGTGCTAAATGTAAAACTAGTAGCCTATTTTCTTACGAAATTTTTATTCTCTCCACTCTTTCATTTGCAACGATAGGCCTACAGCTCCAATTTATATATATTTGCTATTTGCACCAAACTGTGTTCATAAACTGTTAGCTTGCATTTTATGAAATACTTGTTTCTCGCTTATCAACTATTGAATTCATTTAATTTATTAATTATGTGACTTAAGTTTGAATTAGCCTACTTCTTAACTTTGTTCATTTTTATCTTGATTTTTAGTACGGCTGATTCTCTTGTTGACTCTGTTAATTGTTGAGTTATTCATTTCAAGAAACAATGTCTTCTGAAGTATACAAACTGTTTATAAAACCAATATTCATTTTGTTTGTGTTTTCATTGATTTTATCAATAAACCCATTGTAACAGTAACCATTTTGTTCATAACGTTTTTTTATTGATTATGCTTATAACGGTATTGAATCTGTATCAAACCTAATACGTGCGTAAATTTCATCAAGCGATAGGTCAATAATTCTGGTAAAGATCCATCTAAAGGCGTTGAGCAATTGATTTGGAGCAGGATATACTTACTTACTCTTCTTAATCTTCTGCTGAATGTTCAGTTACAGCCCTCAGTTCCTACGTTTGTCCCCGCGAGGGAAAAGTTCGCATCTCATCGCAGTCCGGCCACGTCGTGCACGGTCTCCAGCATCGGTCCGTCCATAGTCTCGTCGGTAGCGACTCCTGCCCCTGGTCGGTGACGGCGAAGCCCGGCCAGAGGCTCGACATGAAGATCATCATACTCGGGGATGAAGACACTCAGCCGGCCGGAAATGACGACATAGGACTCTGCTCGACGCTTTTCGTCATCAACGACGTCATTTCCGGAATCACAGAAGTTGCCGTCTGCGCAGGACGGTCGAGAGAGCGCCATCTGTACACGTCCGTGGGAAGTCACGTGACGCTGTACATGTCACGTGACCTGCTGACCGACCACGGACAAATCGATCGCGTTCTGGAATACCCGAGATTCATCCTCAGCTACGAAGGTTCGAATCCTGTCCTTCATCGTCTCAGTCAGTCAGTCAGAAATTCTCACAGCAAGATTTGCTCCATGCATACTCTTCATCGTAGTCGTTGTCCTTACAGTCACTAGCGCTGAAGTATCGTCGTCGTCATCACTTTTGTCATCATCATCATCATCATCATCATCATCATCATCATCATCATCATCATCATCATCATCATCATCATCATCATCATCATCATCATCATCATCATCATCATCATCATCATCATCATCACCTTCATCATCATCATCATCGTCGGTTGGCGTTATCGTCATATTATAATCATCGTGATCGTCGTCGTCGTCGTTGTCGTGGTAGTCGATGACATTGTCGTAGTTCCTTCATCGTCATAATTAATCATCCATTTCACCTATAAATCATCAACGTCATCATCATCATCACCATCGTCGTCGACGTTATCACCATCAATATCATTGTCATCATCATTATCATTTTCATAATCAACATCATCTGCAACAGCATACTAGTGATCATCATTCTTATAGTCGTCATTCATATCATCATCATCATCATCATCATGTTCACCGTCGTTGTTGTCGTGGCTCACTGCTCTGCAGTCGACGGTATACCCGCTGTGGTTGTCTGGTTGTCAGCTGTTGGCTGTCCTGATCTGGTTGTTCCGAGCAACGCTCTGTTGCAACGAATGGGAGACAACGTGAGGGTGAAGTGCAACGATACGTTCGAAACATGGTACTTGTCTTGTCAAGGCAACAGATGGATCGGAGAGATTGGCAACTGCTCACACAGTAAGCAACCATAATTGTCATACAGCTTCACACACAATGCACAATATTCATATATAAACGACTGCATTTTGTGTATACGACTATACGTGCTCTCCTCTGCTGTCTGCCTGTATACATATGCTACATGTGTGTATTTGTGTGTATATGTGTGTATGTGTGTGCATTTGTGTGTGTATTTGTGTGTGACTGTGTGTGTACTTGTAAGTATGCATGCTGTGCCGTACTGCCCAATAAGGCTTTTGTAACGAGTTGCGTGTTTGGAATAAGCGAATATAAAATACAATAAAATGCACTAAAATACACTAAAATACGATAAAATACAACAAAATACAACAAAATACAACAAAATACAATAAAATACAATAAAATACACTAAAATACAATAAAATACAACAAAATACAATAAAATACAATAAAATACACTAAAATACAACAAAATACAACAAAATACAACAAAATACAATAAAATACAATAAAATACACTAAAATACAATAAAATACAACAAAATACAATAAAATACAACAAAATACAACAAAATACAACAAAATACAATAAAATACAATAAAATACACTAAAATACAATAAAATACAACAAAA
The DNA here is from genome assembly GCA_945859605.1 of Lumbricus rubellus. Taxonomy (NCBI): domain Eukaryota; kingdom Metazoa; phylum Annelida; class Clitellata; order Crassiclitellata; family Lumbricidae; genus Lumbricus; species Lumbricus rubellus. The sequence continues at coordinate 18,045,946 of OX243812.1, read as the reverse complement.
TACAATAAAATAAAATAAAATACAATAAAATACAACAAAATACAATAAAATAAAATAAAATACAATAAAATACAATAAAATACAATAAAATACACTAAAATACAATGCAAACTGATCACGATATTATCGACCTCTTGCAATTGGGTGAGGCGTGTATACAAACGCCAACTTTCACCCTGACTCATTCTAAACATTACTTTACCATGTCGTATACCTTTTTAACCTTATAACTTACCCTTTCAAGCATCATCTTATCTTACCTAACCCGATTGACGTTGCTATTTGTACAAGAGACACACTAGAAGAGGATGGGTGCGAAAGTACATTACTTTACACTATCATTTCTGGCTTTATGTTGCTCCTTCTTATCCCTTTGCACGTGACCTGTGCCTTCTTAATATGTCACTCATACCTTTGTTGCGACTTCTGAAACATAAATTGTTGTCTTTTGAAGAAGGATTTCCTCTTATCAAGGACGACGAAGCCTTAAAGACTCAAGGATCTTTCCCAACACACGGTCAGTTAGACAGTTACATTGCAACATATAATTAATTAGATCTATAAGTTCACAAATCGATGATAAGCCATGCACCTCTGCAGATGGTAGTAGATCCGTAGACTTGGAAATAGGATTAATTACAGACTAGTCGTACAAGTCATAGTGGTAGTAGATAATTATAGGGCCTACAATAGAAACTGTAAGTTAAAGATTGCAAGAAACATTCAAAGAGTACCGTAAGCTAGCAAGTAAGCAATCAGCAAAACATGGAAAGAAGGAAACCAAAGAAAGAGAGACAGATAGAGAGACAGGCAGAAAGGGAAAGGAAGCAAGACCGAAACTGCGAAGAAACATGCTATTTAGTTTCCTTAGAATTTCATGGCGTCCTTTCCACTCTTATATTTATTTGATCATTCTCGTTCGAAGTTGAATTAGAAAAGAAGTTGACGTGTGATATTCTCCTGCAGTTATGATGACCATAGGCCATGCATATCTGTTAGTTTTAAACCAAACTATTCTGTGTTTGTTTCGAGAGAAAGAAATCGAGAGAGGGAGTAATCCTAAAATGCGTTGTACTGTTCATCGTTTTGCAGGAATAGTGTTGGCTGTATTGCTGGGAGTGGCACTTGGTATTTTCATTGGAATGGTGCTTCTACTCGCTGTGCATTTCATCCGCAGAAGGTAAGTCCAAACAAAATTTCAGTCGATCTATGCGTGAAAAACTTTCTTGTATCAAGATAAAACACCAGTTGAAATTTCTTAATAACAGCTGAGTTGTTGTATTGTTCGCAATCAAATCGTGGTTGTTGTAGGTTTTCATGGTTTTTTTGTCTGTAATAGTCGTCGTGTCACAATGTGGCAGCTGTTATAGTCATGATAGTGATCATCACCACATTCGAGTAATTGGCATCGCAGTCATCATCATCATCATCATCGTCCTCGTCGTCGTCGTCCTCGTCGTCGTCGTCATCGTCATTATCATCGTCGTCATCATCATCATCATCATCATCATCATCATCATCATCATCATCATCATCATCATCATCATCATCACTACCATCACCACCATCGTCATCATCATCATCATCATCATCATGATCATCATCATCATAATCCTCATCATCATCATCATCAGCATCAATCATAGTAATTGTAGTAGTGTAATCATCGCAGCTGTGGTATAATTGTAAATTATAATCATGCAAAGACGTCGGAGGTTCTGGTCTTCAATTGTCAATATCCCTTGTCCGACTGAGAAGAGAGGATCATGAGAGAAGGCGACGAACTGATTCTTCATCGTTCCCTGTTGATCCGGATGACTCGCTGCCTCCTTCTCCTCGCCCTCCTTCTCCTCGTCCTCCTCCTTCTGTGCCTCTCCCCTTCTCGTTCTCCTATTCCTCCTCTTTCTCCTCCTCCTCCTCCTCCTTCTATTACTCCCCGTTCTCGTTCTCCTTCTCCACTTTCTCCTCCTCCTATTCTCCCCCTTCTCGTTCTCCTCGTCCTCCTCTTTCTCCTCCTCCTCTTCCTCCTCCTCCTCCTCCTACTCTTTCTCCTCCTCCTCCTTCTATTCCTTCCCCATTCTTCGTTCTCCTTCTCCACTTTCTCCTCCTCCACTTCCTCCTCTTTCTCCTCCTCCTCTTCCTCCTCCTCCGTCGTTTGTCGTCTTACAATGAGAGAGTGGAGGAGGATATTCCAGGCGCCAGCTGGTAATACCACCTTACAGCTTATACAGTGGCAGACGGCAACGGACAGAGATTTCAGGAAATAATTCCCGCTTTTCTCACCACCAGCAGACGACAGTTTTGCCATGTCGTCGTCGTCGTTGTCGTTAATCCCAGACTCGGCAGAGACCCCCCCCCATACTCCACTCCGATCGCCCCTCAATCCTCCGCCAGTGGTCGCCCCCTTCTCCATCCTCCACCCTTTCCCAATCCTCCGCGAAGGGTCGCCCCCTCCATCCTCCGTGAGGGGTCGGGCGTAGTCGGTTGGGTGATAATCCCGGGCGAAGTGAAAGGAAGCAGAGCGGATAACCGGCCTTTAAGGAATGAGATGCAAAGAAAAATGTCGAACGTTCGCTCAAAATGAAAATTTCCAACAGCAATACTACACGGATATATATGGACACGCGAGCGAGCATAGAGGCTACATGATAAAGAGGTAAAAGTGGGTGGAGTAGTAAGAAATGCTAATGCTATGGAACAACATTCTATTAAGTATAACAGTTCTGAAAAAGACATTTGTTAAGAACTTCATCGATGCATTTGCACGTTTAAAATGTAGTATATGAAGGATTGTCTTATGTGCAAATAATTAATAGGAATAATGGATTGCAAGAAGTAGGCCCTACTTCATTAAAGCAGTAATTAGTTAATGACTGTGTAACTAATTGGTTAATTAATCGATTGATTCCTTGATTGATATAATTTTCTTCATTTTTGTTTAATTTATTTATTTATTCATTCATTCATTCATTCATTCATTCGTTCGTTCATTCGTTCGTTCATTCAGATAACTTCTATGGATTACTACTGCAGTGCCATTCCACCACATTACGATAAAAGAGAGCAAGTAGTCTTATTATTCATGAAATGAAGACCTGACATTCCTCGAGTTCCTGCCGTGCACTTTTCATCACACCGCAATGTAAAATGTACAATGAAATATGATAGGCATAACATTACATCGCAATGTAAAATGTACAATGAAATATGATAGGCATAACATTACATCGCAATGTAAAATGTACAATGAAATATGCTAGGCACAACATTACATCGCAATGTAAAATGTACAATGAAATATGCTAGGCATAACATTACATTGTTATATGGCTGTGTATTTCTAACCACATATATAACACGCACAGTGACCAGACTGCGATTCTATCATAAGATGCTTGTCTTCAACTGCTGGATATGATGTGCTGGCCCGACAACAATACATTCATGACACATTCATGTGATATATTCTATTGTTGTTTTTAGGTCATTTCTCGGCAAGGAGTCATCGATGTTGATGATGCAGAGGAAAGATGAGGATGCTCTGATGCCATCGATGGCCCGTCGCAGCAGCCTCCGTACCCCGAACGACTCCAACTACCCCGCTCTCATCATGAACATGGACAAACTGTACGACTTCGAGACCCTCTACGGCCAGACCCTCGCTCCCCCTGGTGACGACCTCGGTCCCAACGATCCCGTCGTGCACCGCGTCCTGTCGCATCATCACGTGACAGCCTTCGACGCGTCGTCGTTTGGGGGCGCTGCTGTCGAGTGCACGTGTCGCCCGTTCGACTCCCTCACCTCACCACGCCACCTGTCGACGATTGACGATGGGGTCGAGGGGGAGGAGGAACTACCCCCGGCATACGACCAGGGGTTCGAGGCACACGGGTGTAACATGGGGAGGAGGCGACTGCCTGCTGGTGGGGAGCACAGTAGGCTCTACGAAGTGGGGGGATACCCACCGGGGCTGCGGACGCCAAAGACTGCGATGCAACAGCAGCAACAACAACAACAACAACAACAACAACAACAACAACAGCAGCAGCAGCAACAACTGCGAGTTGAGGCAACATTCAGTGCTGGAAATTTACAGGCGCCTTCCGCATGCACAGCGTGTCTTAGCAATACCTGACGTAAAATAATATACCTAATAATAATTATAATCATTATTCGACTATTATTTGAATACCTGATCAACTATACTTGATTAATCGTCTACCTGTGTAGGATATATCAGTCTACCTGGTAATTACTGAAAAGCCTTGAATATTTAATTTATTATTAGCACAAAACGTACTGAACATCGAAGAAGACATATCGATTAATTCCTTCTATCCTCGTCCAGTATATTTTAAAGTAAGTCAGCTTCATCAACCAACCTATATTATTGCAATCACGCTTAGTATAGTCTTTGAGTTTTGTTGCTTCTTAGAGGCAGAACGATGCGAAGCTTTCTCAGTCACATGTCTAAGATTCTCGAGTTAATAATTACGACCCTGATTCTTTCGGTTCTGAAACGTCTGCGATGATTGTATCCTTCACAACCATTTGCAATTCAAATTCGTGTGAGAACATTTAGGGTCTACGGGTGTGGACATTGGTTTAAATGCTATTGTTTTCTTCATCATTGTTAATCATATGTAATCTGTAGCCTCGGCCTGTCGTCCGACCTGACCGGTTCTGTCGAGTTGTTTATGCTTTCTGGAGAGTGATTTGGATTAGAAGTGACCAAGTGACCACAGGGTGGATATACTACTATTACTGCTGCTGCTGCTGCTGCTGCTGCTTCTACTACTACTACTACTACTACTACTACTACTACTACTACTACTACTACTACTACTACTACTACTACTACTACTACTACTACTACTACTACTACTAATAATAATAATAATAATAATAATAATAATAATAATAATAATAATAATAACAAATTATAATAATACCGGGTGGCGCATAAAAAACGTCCCCAAACTTTGTTAATCTGGCAAAGATCTAATTTCAGAGATATCAAATATTAATTTACACCAAAATGTTAAGCAATCATTTCTGTGCACACATGTCAAATTTCAAGAGAGTACGTTTATTATATCACACTCTGTGACAAGGTTATAACGTCGTACCTGTTAAAATATTTTGCACAAACCTACGTCATTAAAAACGTTCCCAAACGTTGTTAACCTGGCAGGCTGGCAATTAAACAATTTTACAGATAAACTAAATAATAGTACATCAAACTAATCATAATTCATATTTGTACAACACAGCCAAATTTTAGCTAAAAATACACAACCGTTTGAGAGAAATTGTTGTTAGAACTGTATGACCCATGGCCAAAGTTTTGCACAGTTGTTTAATGATGATTATTTTACGCGAGCAAATGTTTGATTGATCCTCCGCTTTCTCTTGTAACGACCATTAAAAACGCTATTTCCACTGTCCTGTTGACTTCTGTAGGCCTATTTGTGTGTCATCTAATAGAGACCATTAATTTTTTTACTTCAATGACCTGCTTAAGTTCGTCAGCATTAATTTTAGAAACAATTTTCTGCGACCAGCATAGTTTTTACGCATTACACAAGTTCCTTTGGGGCGCTCCGTGCATAAGTAGACCATAGGATTTAGATCGGGAGAGTTTGGAGGCCAGGCATCACTGTGGATAAAATCAGGGATGTGTGCTTGAAGAAATTGCTGATCCAATCTGCAACGATGTGAAGGAGCACTGTCTTGTTGAAAGATGTAGGCCTAATTGTCATCAGGATTGAGTCTACGTACTAGGCCTATACGACGTTCGGGAATGAGCTTATCGCGTAACAAGCCAATGTAATAGGCCTACTCTCCATTGACTTTGGTTTTCCGAGGATCAATGACGATGATGTGTGTTTTACCGTGCATCGAAACTCCAGCAGATGCCATTAAATTTGTTTAGAGAAACGACTAGTCTCATGATAAAGTCTTACTGGCGCAATTGAAGACTTTCGTTCGCGGTAAAATAAATGACGTAGTTTTGTGCAAAATATTTTAACAGGTACGACGTTATAACCTTGCCGCAGAGTGTGATATAATAAACATACTCTCTTGAAATTTGACATGTGTGCACAGAAATGATTGCTTAACATTTTGGTGTAAATTAATATTTGATATCTCTGAAATTAGATCTTTGCCAGATTAACAAAGTTTGGGGACGTTTTTTATGCGCCACCCGGTATATTATATGTATACCTTGGAGAAGAAAAGGTAATAATATAAATCAGTTATTACAAGGCCACCGTAACGCCCTATTGCTCACTGACTTGACTGACTTATGGCTTTGACGATGCTTTCGCACGTGACAGCCGCCCAGCTATGGAAAATCTCCACTTCTTCCTCTCTCTCTTGGGCTTTGTGTGTAGCCTCCTGTATGGACCAACCCATCTCCCATTAAACGACTCATTAAACGACTAAAATGATCAAACGACATGACTAGGATTTTCACTCGCCAGACGGCGTTGGTAAATTTTTATCACCGCTATCTGGCGAGTGAAAAGCTTAGTAAACTATTTTCGGCGGGTATAGTGGGAAGTGATCCGGCATTCCGGCGTTTCCGCTGAAATTCTGCTCTTTGTGTCAGAGTTTTATCATTGCCATAACCCATTCCGCGAAGTATGGTCAGGGCAGAAGAGGACCAAGTTGAGCCAACTGGAAGACCTGTAAGACTCCTTATTTCATTTTGCTCATCTTACCTAGACTATTATTCGGTCTTACTGGTTCACACTAGGGGATTATGCACTTCGGAGAATAATTTGGCTTACAAGCGACCATTTGGCATTGACTCACTATTTGCTACGTAGCCTACACTGGCGAATAAGTTGGAGTCTTGCTCTTTGCTTTAAAGTAGCGCTTAAGAAATGTACTTTTTGCAATTAAGCCTGCTAATCTGTCCAGATGAGAGTAGATTCTCTTAATCCTCGCTGTTCTTAAGCATCTAAGTACCTTGATATGAAATGATGAATAAGATTCAAGATTAGGTTTGGATGTCTGCGTTGGTAATATAATACTAATATTATATCACCTGGACCGAGATGCACAACGGAAGGTATAGGCTACCTAAGACGTAGACCTTCCTCCAAACGTAACTAGGTCAGGCGTAGTCGTTGGAATGTAGTGGTGTGCATTAAGATAGATTTGGAAGGGAATAACTAATCTACACATTCCTTGCACCCGACGATGCATGACGCTTGCTCGACCTCCAATTCAATAGGTTAGAGCTGAGCGCGCATGCGTGAAAGATATTTATATGCGGTCGTTGCCAGCGTGGGGTGAACAGATCAAGACCTATAGACGGTCCACAGGGAAATCTCAACGGCCGTCTATTGTTCACGCGGTCCAGCAAAGTCGGCTGTCTATTGTTGACCTTCGGAGTAGCGGGCTTATACCTGCCTCCGAGTTCGCATAACGTTATACCTATCGTAATTCGCTAATCAGAAGCCATGCATACGGAAATTACCGACTACTCACGCATAGGCCACATTTACGCAAAGAGTATGAGTTATACCCTCTTGTGCATCTCGGTCCTGAACCAAAACCCAAAATCTCATGTAGGCCTATACTTAGAACGAGGGTTCGCTTTCCGCTTCTGACCAACTGACAATTTCTTTGCCATCTTCATCTTATTGGCTGCTTAACCCAGCAAAAAGTCTCGTTTACATGGCCGTGAACAGATTTCCAAAATCTATTTTTGCATAATTAAGCCTACGTTCCTTATGTCCTCTTCTCGACAACGGTGCGTGGTCTGGGTATCACCAGGGTGTGACTCTGGACCAGGGATTGACCGTCTCAGAGTATGTGAAGAGCGGATGACGGATGCATTCTGGGAATCCAGTCTCACTCACAACAACACATCACATTCAGAATGTAGACCAATACTCAAAAGGTATAGCATTGTCATTTGTGTAGGTCTAGCGCCCTCCTATAGTTAATCTGTTACAATAATTTTATATGATGCTGCGGCCGTATACATATCTAGATTAAGTCTCACATTCATTAGATTTGGAAGGAGTCACACTGGTTAATTATGCAAAGCTAATTAATTTCAAGATCTTAATGCCGATGGTCCGTGTCTCAATATCTCTCAAACCCGTAGGTCATGGTCGCATATTTCTCTGCTATTATTAGGCCGCTCTCGGTGATTTGGTTAATGATTATTTCACGGGTATAATTATAGAGTCGTATATATTATGACTGAAATGCCCGCAACGAGAGCAGACACAGATTTTATCCGCTAATAAACAGGCTGAACAACAAACAGGTATACGTGTCAAATTGGCTCATATTTAGGCAGACCAACATTTCAAGTCTTCAGCCTTCAGAAAGTATGGCAAAAAGAATCTACTAATTTTGCAACAACAGTTGCTATCGACGATTTCAGTCAGTAAGTTAGTGTGTGAAGTAAGGAGAGACAGAACTGGCTTAGACAAACTGGTAAGGTACAGGAAGGTAACTTAACTTAAGGTGTATATATAAGCAAGGTAAGGTAATGATATGAAATATAAATTAAGATGAGGTATACGGCAAGTCGATAGTAGCTTAGGTAGTAAAAGGCTCTGAATTTCTTCAGAAAATGGCCAGCTTTACTTTTTGGCGCAATTTTGCAGTTTATCTTAGCTCTGCTTACTTCTTTTCATCACAAACTGTTTGATTTTGCTGCAAATAAAACGACGCCAGAAACAATACTGAAAACAGAAACGTGAGAGTTTTTTAATGAAATTGACATCTTTTTAAAATACAGATCTCATGGTCGAAAGCTAGAAACTGCAGGCTATAACAATAATTGTATACTCACAACAAGACTTCGTCATGCACAGTCAATGCCTTCCTTCAAGTGTAAGCAAGTAAGCACCCGCATAAATTCCTTACAACAAAACGCTCATCACATAATAATGAATATACCAAATAGTATAGACTATCAGTTACAACAGAAAAAGAAGAGAGTTAGTGTTTTAAGCAGACATTGATATCGAGTGTTAGTGAAATAATTGTTATTGTTTCATCTGATTCAGCATATATTTATACGAAGGCGAATATATATATATACATATATATATATAGTCAATCCTCTCCCTCACCGTCTCATCTTCCCAGCGACATGCAGTGTAGTCTACAGTCATTGTACAAATTGTAGCTAAGTTTGCTACGTGTTCAGATGAAGCAGAGCATCGAATGAAATTCTTGCCTTGCCATGGCGGAGGTTTGAACTCTAGGTCTTGAGCTTGGCAGTCCAGCGCAACACTACCGAGCGGGTAAACAAAGAATACGTACAATCGTACATGCATGCTACAGTATGTCAAGGTCGTAGCTAAGGGGAGGTGTTTTGGGTGTTTGAACACCCCCAAAATGAAAAATGTAAAAACTAATATAACACATTTACTAGCGCATGATGTAAAAACCATGAAATAAAACCACGAAAACATAAATGAAAAATGTATAAAATAATAGGATGCATTCACTAGCACATAATGAAAAACATAAAATTAAGCGAAAAATTGTAAGAAAACCGTTTCCGACTATTAAAAAAGGTCGTCAGAAATTAAAAGGATCGTCAGAAATTCTCCCCCGGAGCGGAGAAACACCCCCCCGAAATCAAATCCTGGCTACGGCCTTGCAGTATGTATGTGTGTATAGTTTGTATACGAACATTTATATAGCGCCTTAAAAATAACCTCACGAAGGCGCCTACTTATTCAAAATATATAGAACTCTTCACAATGCAATTTACAAAGAGTGCCTCTAAGCCTGCTTTGTGTGTTCTGCACTCCTGAGGCCTATACTTCACTCCGTTCCAATAAACATTGCTGAAAAACTGCAAGAGAAATTGCTGTCCAACGTAAAAACAAGACTGAAATGCAAGCAAAAGATAGAAAAATACTCAAAGCGTCGTCATATTGCAACGTTTTAGTTTTCGGTGCTGAAAATAGAACCTCGTCGAAAGTTATTAGCAATATAGATCTAACATCATGTGAGATTATTGTGATATGCTTCTGTAGGCCTATAATTATATAAACAGCCATTATACTCATACGAAAAAGCAAAACTTTACATGTTGTTCAGTCGACATATAGCTTATAAAATATGCTTGTATACTCTGGCAGCCATGTTGGCGTTTTGTAATCTATACAAGGGATCCATCATGCTTTAGTTGTCCAATATCAATCGAGCATCGAGTTCCATATAAATTAAATGTTAACAGTGAAGCCGGATCTAAGAGACTTGACAAGCGGGTAAATGTGTTAAACACTGCAGGACTCTGTCAGATGACAATGCATTGTGTGTAGTTATTGTCGTGGTTATATTAAATGATTATCAAATTAAACACTTGCTATGCATGTATAATTATTAATTATAAGTAGAAGTTAAGCTAGGCAATTTAATTGGCGAGTTTAGGTAATATGTGTGGCAACATATAAAATATTAATACATAAAACCAATGACTGCAGCTAAGCGTAATAACGAGTGGTCAAGATTACCATGACAACAAAGGACGCTAATCCTATTCGTGATTGGTGCAAACTGGAGGCGAATGACGTGACGAGTTAAAAATGACGTCAGCGAAGTGGACGTTAAGTTTTTGACTCTCTACAGGTATATCTGGAAATGGTGGTTGATTCGCTGCGGTGATCAATCCAAAGTTGTGATTTCCAGAGTAGAGACGAAGGTAATTGAACTGTTCGGACGATCAACCGATAGTTCAAAGTATTGTGCATTAAGTGCAACGCAATTTAAATGAGAAATTTGCGTTAGTGCATAATAATCATCGTGTGAAGTGTGAGACACTTGCGAAGAAGACGAACTCTTAGGCAACAGTCTGAAGAGTCGTGTAATTTGAATCGGCTAGCGAACAGCTGATTCGGCGTGTGAAGTACGAGGGACGTTTGGTCAACTGGAGAAGAGCTGTGAGGTGAATGCGACGATTCATCTTGTGTGCAACTGATTCACGGCAAGATACGAGTAAGGCGATTGGTGTGGTTGCTTCCATGACTGCATTTCAACCGTCTGATCAACATTCTTGACTGCGAAGAATCGGACGACGGAGAGAGCCGAAGACATTCGAGTTTCATACAACTCGACAGATAAGCGCAAATATAATATTTCCTAAGTAACTCGCCACACTAGGTAAATAGGATTGTTATTTGTTTGTGCATATGAATGATATTGAATAACTTTATATTATATATATTTCATAAGAACAGGGAGTTTGTTGAATTTGGAAGAATTTCTTGAGTAAGTTAAACCCAACCGATTAACCACTAGGATAATAAAGTGCCCTTTTACACGGGATACGACAACTATGGGGTCCTACGTTCCGGAATATTAAAACTGGATTTTAACTAACACTCGAAATATCAACGAACAATAATCTCAAGTATTGAAAATGTATAGTTTTAAAGTTATCGCTTTTGCGATTGCGAAAGAACGACTTTATTAATAAGCGTTTACTCGATGCGAATTGTTTAGTACGATTAACCTCGCGTAACCATAGAGTACGCATTTCAAGAGGGAACATTTTATTAATCTTATTTAAGATTATCTTTTGGAAGAATTTAATTCTTGTATAGCGAAAGCTATTGGAAATACTTGTTAACTGAGTAAACAAGTAAGTAGACTATGTCGTCACTTGGAGAACATGAACAGTGGGTTAAACTCGCTAAAGAGATGGGAATGGAAGGTGATGACTTGAAAACGTTTGTGCGTGATAGACAGCAGGAAGCAAGAGACGACAGACTGCGTGAACGAGAAGATCGAAAGCTTAAAGAAGAGGCAGCCAGAGCACAAGAAGAGGCACAAGCAGCCAGAGCACGAGAAGAGGCACAAGCAGCCAGAGCACAAGAATTAGAGTTAGCAAGAATAGCTGATGCTAGGCTTGAGCGAGAACGGGAAAGTCGTGCGAATGACGCCAGACTGGAACGAGAATCGAATGATGCGAGATTAGTTCGTGAAGCGGCCGAATGTCAAGCTAGGAGAGAAATGGATCTTGAGGTCAAGAAGCTTGAGTGTGAATTGAGGATGAGAGAAATTGATTCTCGGAATAATCAGAATCGTGGTGAGGCCACATTCACAATGGTTGGTGATGGTTCATATCAAGGAAACAGTAACCATAACAGAGGAATGAAAGATATAAAATTCCCTATATTCAATGAGAATAAAGATTGCTTGGATGCATATTTATTAAGATTTGAAAGGACATGCACGGCATACGAGATAGCAACAGAGAATTGGTCTCTGATGCTAGCCAAGCATCTCGAAGGAAAAGCCTTAGAGGTATATCAAAGAATGTCATCTGAGGAGACACAAGATTACGAGTGTTTGAAAAGACATCTGTTAAAAAGGTTTCAATTAACAGAGGGTGGATATCGTAACAAATTCAAGATGAGTAAAATGGAGTCAGGTGAAACACCTACAGATTTTGTGCATAGATTGAGGAGATATATGCAGCAGTGGCTACTCCAAGCTGGATTCGAGAAAACCTACGAAGGAATGGAGAACTTATTATTAAGAGATCAGTTCTACCTTACGTGTAGCAATGAACTTAAGATGTTCCTCAAAGAAAGAGGCAAGATGAGTCTAGAGGACACATTAAACTGTGCCGAGTCTTATATCGAGGCGCACGGATATAAATACACAGAAAGTAATCTAAGGCCTCCAGTGAAATTCAGTAACGAAAGGCCGAATGTGAAACCGTTCGACGATAAATCAAGAGAGAGGTTTAATGGAAATATAAATAGAGGACGAGGAGACATGAAACAGAACAGGGAGACGAATCATAATGGAAGTATGAATAGAGGATTTAGTAGAGAAAGAGAACAGGCGGCTGAACATAAGATAACTTGTTTCTCATGTGGCCGAACCGGACACAAGTCATATGATTGTTCACACAAACAAAAAGGAGTTGTTAAACATACTGCGGCGGCTATACAAGTATATGAGAATAGGGCGTACAAGATAGCGCAAGCAAATGAAGAGTTGAAACTAAATGAAGTTGAAAAAGAGGAAGAACGTAAGAAGGAATTACCGATACAGTTGGCAGCAAGTACAATGGTTACTGATCGGAGAGATGATGGCGATGACCTTGAGAATAAAAATGAAGGTCAGCTAAAGGTGAACGGTGTGAATGCCAGTTGTCTATATGACTCTGGGTCAAGCACATGTATTGTCAAGAGATCACTGGTAAATGATGTTGATTTCACAGGAAGAGAAGCCCAATGCATATTAATCGATGGGACATTGAGAAATTTTCCGACAGCAAAGGTTAATATTGAAAGTGAGTATTTTACAGGAAACGTTGAAGCAATGGTGATGGAAGAACCGGTGAAACCAGTAATTATCGGTAGGATGAAGGGACTAAAATATCTGGTAGTGAAAGAAACTACAGATAACATGATAAACTGTGATCGGAGTGATACAGATGATAACGAGAATAGAGAGGATAGATTGAAAAAGATTCAGAAATCTTTAAGTGTTGAGTCACAAGGACAAAGTGACAAAAAGAAAGTTCATTTTGCGAGTGAAATCACAAGTGAATTAAATGATGATGTAACGGATGACGTCATCGAGAATGATGTGTGCCAAACGACAGCAGCAGTTGAAACCAGAGCGGAATCAAAGAAAGTAACAAAATACAAACAGTTGAAAGTTACTGAGATGCCGGATTTAAATGTATCAACAAAAGAAATTAAAGAGTTACAAAGCAAAGATGAGACTTTGAAGAAGTTTTGGGATAAAGCAATTGATTGGAGTGGTGATGACAGTGTAACAGAGAAAGTTCTTTATGTGAAGAAGAACGGATTTTTGTATAGGAGATTCATGGAGACAACGGAAGATGATGCGAAGTGGCAGTTAATGGTCCCGAAGGAACTTAGAGGTAAAGTATTAGCCGTGGCCCATAACTCGCTATTGTCAGCACATTTGGGTATGAAGAAGACCCATGATAAAATTGTGAATGAATTTTATTGGCCATCGATAGGACAAGAAATTAAAAGGTATGTCCTGAGTTGTGATGTATGCCAAAAGTCGGTGGATAAAAAGGTGAGCCACAGAGCACCGATGGGACATCTTCCGGTACTGGATGTACCATTCAAACATGTCTGTGTAGACATTATCGGAGTGATAGAACCTATGTCATCAAGAGGTTATCGCTATATATTAACGATAGTGGATTTGAGTACCAGATACCCAGAAGCGATTCCACTGAAAGGAATAACTACAGAGGAGGTGGCGGAAGCCTTGTTCAATTTTTATTGTCGCATGGGTGTTCCTCAGAAAATCCATACTGACAGAGGGAGCCAATTCACTTCAGAACTGATGGCTGATGTTAACAAGATGTTGTTGATCAAGCACACTTTCACTAGTCCTTACCATGCTATGGGAAATGGATGTGTGGAGAGACTTAACGGAACAATAAAAGCAACGTTGAGGAAGCTAATAGGAGAACAGGTCAAGGAATGGGACAGGTTCTTAGCACCATTATTGTTCGCGTTACGAGACACTGTACACGAAAGTCATGGGTTCACACCCTTTGAATTAATTTTTGGAAGGTCATGCAGAGGACCAATACAGATATTGAAGGAACTCTGGACAAATGAGAAAGTGGAAGATGAAGTAAAAGATGTTTATACATACATGACCGATTTGAGAGAAAGAATAGAAGAAACATGTGATATGGCACAGAAGGCCATACATAAAGCAAATGAAAAGAACAAGAAGTATTATGATAAGAAAGCACGTTACAGAGAGTTGAAGATAGGAGATAAAGTTTTATTACTGTTACCCAGTTGTAACAATAAGATGCTTGTAAAATGGCAAGGACCATTTGTGGTCAGAGGCAAAATAGGAGATTATGATTACAAGGTGGAAATTGATGGTGGAAAACTCAAAACATATCACATCAATATACTAAAGAAGTACTACGAGAGAAATGGAGAAGGTAATGATGTAGAAACGTCAGCATACATATCGGCGATAGTACATGATGGTAAAGATGGTGAAGATGAAGAAGAAGAGATATTGAGCTTATATGTAAGTAAACAAACGG
The DNA here is from genome assembly GCA_945859605.1 of Lumbricus rubellus. Taxonomy (NCBI): domain Eukaryota; kingdom Metazoa; phylum Annelida; class Clitellata; order Crassiclitellata; family Lumbricidae; genus Lumbricus; species Lumbricus rubellus. Next base: position 18,030,876 of record OX243812.1, on the reverse strand, counting down.
AGACTTACAAAGATGTGGATATCAATCCTAAATTGACGGAAAAACAGAAAAGAGAATTAAGGGAACTACTGAGAGAACATGAGGACATATTCAGTGATAAGCCAGGAAGGACAGATATGGTAAAGCATGAGATTCATCTGACGAGTGATGAGCCAATTCGGTTACGAGCTTATCCAACGCCATATCATCTTCAAGCGGAGATAAACAAAGAATTAGAGACGATGCTAGATAATGGAATTATAGAAAGATCGGAAGCAGCGTATGCAGCGCCGCTTGTAGTTGTTAAAAAGTCAGATGGAAGTAACAGACTTTGCTGTAATTATAAACAACTCAACAAAGTGACAGTATTCGATCCAGAACCGATGATGTCGAATGAGGATATTTTCAATAAACTCAGTGGAAGTAAAATCTATAGCAAGTTCGATTTCTGTAAAGGGTATTGGCAGATACCAATGAGCGAAGAATCAAAAGACTTAACCACATTCATCTGTGCAAGCGGATTATATAAGTTCAATGTGTTACCATTTGGACTAGTCAATAGCGCATCCAGTTATAATCGCTTGATACGGAAAATATTACATGGAACTGAAAATCTAGAAAGTTATGTCGACGATATTCTTGCTCATACGAAAGGATGGAACGAACACATGAAGACGTTAAGAGAGTTTTTCACAAGAGTGAGAAAAGCTCATTTGACATTGAAACCGAAGAAATGTTCACTAGGATATGGCAAGATAGATTTCCTAGGCCATACATTGAACAACGACGATATAAGCCCTAAGGGAGAATCTATTGACAAGATTGTGGAAATGCCACAGCCTAAGACGAAGAAGCAAGTGAGAAGCTTTTTAGGAGCGATAAATTACTATCGAAAGTTTATTCCACATTGTGCAGAATTGATGGCACCGTTGAGTGACTTGACTAAAAAGTTAGCTCCTAACAATATTGAATGGAACCAAGAGTTAGGTGAAAGTTTTAAGCAGTTGAAAGAAGCACTAGCTAAGACACCAATCCTTAGGTTACCAGACTTGGAGAAAGAATTTATAATACAGACAGATGCATCAGGAAAAGGGATAGGTTGTGTTCTTATTCAGCAGTATGAAGGAATAAACCACCCGATTGCATATGCGAGTAGAAAATTGTTGGAAAGAGAGATGCGATATTCAGTTGAGGAAAGAGAATGTTTAGCCATAATGTGGGGAATCAGTAGATTTGATCGATATTTGTGTGGAAGAGAGTTTGTGATCGAGACTGACCATTGTGGACTACAGTATATGAAAGAAGGGAGGATGAAGAATGCAAGAGTCATGAGGTGGAGCCTCGCCCTTCAAAATTATTGTTTTACAATACGTTACATTAAGGGATGTAATAATGTAATGTCCGATTATTTAAGTAGAGGATTGACCTAAGATTTAAGTAAATCAATGGTGATACTATAGGTAGATAAGAAGTAGTTGTGTTAGGTTGTGATGTTGTGTAAAGTAGTATAAGCATAGGCATAAGCAGTTATTGTAATTTGATAATTAGATAAGTTGATAAAGCCTGTGTACAGACTTTTGAAGAAAGGGTATTTGTCGTGGTTATATTAAATGATTATCAAATTAAACACTTGCTATGCATGTATAATTATTAATTATAAGTAGAAGTTAAGCTAGGCAATTTAATTGGCGAGTTTAGGTAATATGTGTGGCAACATATAAAATATTAATACATAAAACCAATGACTGCAGCTAAGCGTAATAACGAGTGGTCAAGATTACCATGACAACAAAGGACGCTAATCCTATTCGTGATTGGTGCAAACTGGAGGCGAATGACGTGACGAGTTAAAAATGACGTCAGCGAAGTGGACGTTAAGTTTTTGACTCTCTACAGGTATATCTGGAAATGGTGGTTGATTCGCTGCGGTGATCAATCCAAAGTTGTGATTTCCAGAGTAGAGACGAAGGTAATTGAACTGTTCGGACGATCAACCGATAGTTCAAAGTATTGTGCATTAAGTGCAACGCAATTTAAATGAGAAATTTGCGTTAGTGCATAATAATCATCGTGTGAAGTGTGAGACACTTGCGAAGAAGACGAACTCTTAGGCAACAGTCTGAAGAGTCGTGTAATTTGAATCGGCTAGCGAACAGCTGATTCGGCGTGTGAAGTACGAGGGACGTTTGGTCAACTGGAGAAGAGCTGTGAGGTGAATGCGACGATTCATCTTGTGTGCAACTGATTCACGGCAAGATACGAGTAAGGCGATTGGTGTGGTTGCTTCCATGACTGCATTTCAACCGTCTGATCAACATTCTTGACTGCGAAGAATCGGACGACGGAGAGAGCCGAAGACATTCGAGTTTCATACAACTCGACAGATAAGCGCAAATATAATATTTCCTAAGTAACTCGCCACACTAGGTAAATAGGATTGTTATTTGTTTGTGCATATGAATGATATTGAATAACTTTATATTATATATATTTCATAAGAACAGGGAGTTTGTTGAATTTGGAAGAATTTCTTGAGTAAGTTAAACCCAACCGATTAACCACTAGGATAATAAAGTGCCCTTTTACACGGGATACGACAGTTATTATGTGTACGACTGTACGGGACAGAAAATAATTTTATACACTTTTTTACTTTTAAGAATTATACATTGCGCGAAATTCTTCCACGTAGTCCATCTCATGACTTTGAAGATTTGAATTAAACGGAGTTCTGAGCCTTTTGCTTTCACTTCTTGGAGGTGATCTTAAATTAATATACAGGACTCATAGGCCTACATACTACATAGGTCTATTGGTGCATGATCACGCACTGAGCCCGTGAGCGTATGTGTATGTATGCATGCATAAATATCAAATTCTCATTAAATAAATATATACACATGTTAATGTATGCATGTAGGCAGTCCTATGCGTGTATACGTAGGCCCTATATACAATTATACATGCATGCACATACACATTACACAATCATGAACTCTTCTTGACCAAGAAAACCTTAAATTTTCAATCCAGACACTCCTGTCGCACTACTAAGAGAGGACCACATTAATTTCGGAGTTGTATACGCGACATTGACGGTCTTTCACCAATTATTGACAACCTACAAATGTATGCGAGCTGCCGAACAAGCGGCACTTCAGTGTCTGGTATGACCGCGCACTTCTATTATTCAAACATGCATGACAAGCTTCTGGATGAGGAAAAAGGGACAACTTCCGGTCTGAAAATTACCCAGCATGCCGCGCACTTCCGGTGACGCCGAAAGTATTTCTGGGATCGTCGCACGTTCGATGATATTTGTCGACGGTAAACTTTCGTTCGCGCCACTTTCTTTGTTCGAAGCAGACGACCTGGAATTAATCGTTGACGAAACGTCGACGATTCTCACGAATCTCTCTTGACGAACTCATCCTGTTCTCCCTTCTCCTCGTATACAGACTTGACGTAGAATTCTCTCTACATGTTTTTTTAAAATCTTCTCTGCTTTTTTCATGCCTTCTATCTTTTCGTTCTCATCCATTCATTCTCGTCACTTTCACACGTTTTCTTCTGTGTGATTCGCATTCTGTGTGATTCGCATTCTGTGTGATTCACATTCTGTGTGATTCACATTCTGTGTGATTCACATTCCGTGTGATTCATATTCTGTTCGTGCTCTTTCTCCTAGTTATACAACACTTTCTCCTTTTCCATCTCTATTCCCCCTTCTCCTTCTACTCCTCACTCTTCCTCGCAATTTCCCACTCAAACAGTTCCTTATTTTGATATACATCCATATCCGTTATTAGTGTTGTCTGAGGCAGGCGTAAGTGCTGACATGATAAAAATTTCCGGCGGGCTGACGACAATGTCAGACAATGGTTAAGGAGACTGCCACCAGTATAATAGACAATGACAGTCACGAGACAAAAGCAATTTAACAGGTGTTAAAAGATGGCAACATCAGCGTCACGACAAAAGCATGAAAACAGATTAAACGCAGTTGCAAAAATTAAACGCCTCTTTGGTCCGATATTTTTTAGAACGATTCCCTTGTTAACGTGTGCGCTAGTGTTCAAGTTTATGCACATAAATAACATTATGTGCGCATGTACAATTGTACATGTATGTACGCACGTATGGATGGATGTATGACACTGCGTGATGTAGACTATGCGATGTATGCATTCAAGCATGTATTCGTACTCTGGCGATTAAAGGTTTTCCATTTCAAATCATCGTGTATTTCGATGGTTTTGACTCTTCGAATATCGTCCATCACATGATTTTTTCAACCCGCAAGCGTTCTGGATAGTTACCGTTGCTATAGCAACCGCATATACTCGAAGTTCGATCGCTCCGCTGCTAGGCAACCGTGATCCAATGCAAACCAATCGCGCACGGATTATGACGTTGCTATGGTGATGTTTACCAAGGCAACCACTTTATACCGGGATTTGATAATATTTCTGTTGAAACGCGCGCTTAACAGAACAATTGACTTGCAAACAATCGCATTCTTCATCTGCAGTGATGACTCATCGCCAGTCAACAAAGGACGCGTGACGATGGCAGAGCGATGTACAGAAATGGACCAAGTACATGCAGCTTTGTACCGCACATCATCGTATTATACTGGTACAATGTTCCATCGATTGTTGTAATCTTCCACACGCATCTTTCCTTTTCCTACAACATCAGTTTGACGTCGAATATAATAGGCCTTGCAGACAATGCAGAGCACCGCAGCCTCTGAATCTGACCATCCTTCGTTGGACCAAAGACCGAGTGCCACCTCACCTCAGCGTCTGTCTGGGAGTTCGATTCCGCCTGATCTCAAGACCAATGCGTCTGCTATAGACAGAGAAGGTTTTCGCAGGACCTCGAATGTTTCCTTGACGATCGTCGAACCAGTCGCGTGAAGAGGGAGCCCTTGGGTCGGACGAAGCACCCAATGTCCCCGGAATCATCCCTCGAGTGCTGCCTCGTCCGCGTCCGCCGACTCGTCTCCTTACTCAGTCGGATCTGCTTGAGTATGCCGACAAGTAGGTCGTCGACTTTGTGGTTGAGTATGGCTGACACATCGATGTACTTGCTACCGTAAGTCTCGGCGATTGTCCGACCCTCTGCAAAGACAAACAACGAGATGTTACGGTAGTATAGGTCATTGGGTCATTCAATGCAAACCGCATTAAACCTAAGTAATGCAGCTAATAATGTAAGGATAAGAAATGTGTTGTATAAGGTAAGACGAATACGACCTTTAAGTGATGATGATGTTGATGATGATGACGATGATGATGATGATGATGATTATGATGATGATGATGACGATGATGATGATGACGACGACGACGACGATGATGATGATGATAATGATGATGATGATGATGATGATGATGATGATGATGACGATGACGACGACGACGATGACGATGACGATGATAAACAATAACATCTCGGACACCAACGTCTTTTTAAACGACGCCTGCATGCATATAATTACAGATCCGCTGTCTGACCTTGCTTGCTGATGATCCTCGACCTTTCGAGGTCGCTCTTGTTGGCGGCCACAATGACCGGCTTGAGGGGTCTGCCTCGTCGTCCGTCGCAGGAGGGATGAGGAGGAGCGTAGCGTCCGTCTCCTCCTCTCATGTTGTACAGCAGATCGGTCGCTTTCTGATACGAGCGACGGTCGGTTATTGAATAGACGATGATGTAACCGTCGACGTCATACTCTTGCCACGTGTTCAACTCCTGCGACCAATCACAGATGGCAGCAGAACACGAACAAGAGGACATGAATAAATATTACAGATAATTTATATTCAACCCTAACGATTTTACTTGAATGATATTTTAAATTTAAAACAGTGTCAGTAGTTTTAGTTTTAGTTTAATGATGCGGTGTGATAACAAAGATAATAATTATTAGCGTTGACCTCCTTCTTTAACCAGACTTGGGACTGGCTCTGCCAGAGAGCAAGCAGTGACGAAATTATTCGATGGAATACAAAAACCGGTTGGGGTGGTAGAATCGGTTGTGGTACTATTACATCTAATTTGTGTTAAAGATGATGAACGATATTCGGCTGATTGTAGCCTATTCATGATTGCATCAGTTATTCAATCTATTCTATTTTATATAATTATCCTTTCATCAATTGCTCCTACAGATACATTTGTTTTCATTTCATCTCCAATATCTATTACGCACAATTACCGTTGAATCGTCATCATCGTGTAGGCTGCTATTATGTTATGTTATTATGTTATGCTATTATGTTATGTTATTATGTTATGTTATTATGTTATGTTATTATGTTATGTTATTATGTTATGTTATTATGTTATTTAGAACGGACAGATTCACTTAGATCAGATTAGAGTGAAAAACTCACTGGTCTCTTTTAACAAGAATCAATTAATGCCGCCATTTAAGGGATTCAACTCCATTTCCAGGTAACCAATGAACAAAGTGTTTTCATAATAATATTATTGTGCATCACAATGGTGGTGCAACAGAACTTTCCAGATTAGATTAACTTCGATCAGATTAAGTTGGATCTAACAGATTCAGATTGGATCGAAGCAAATTTTGGATAATATCAGATTGCAGCGGATTAGATCAGATCGGAAAAGCCCGAGTTACAATAGATTAAACTGAACAAGTTCAGATAATAACAAACAACATTGGACCGATTTTGAAAGTTTATGTTGATGAGAATACGACCTGCAGTGCACATATTAAGCCAACATCGAACAGGTCGTAATTACATCGTGATTTCGAAGTTATATCAGTTTACACAGGAGACCCAAAAGGGGCCGGGCCGAAGGTCCCGCTAGCCAGGGTCACCCAAGTGCATTAGGTTTAAAGATGTAACACGACCAACTTTAAGAAAACAATTGAACAGAAAATTCAATTAATTTAGACAATTAATTTAGGTATTATAAACTAAAAAATGACTAAAAATGACTCATATGCAACGATTAATAGGTAATTATTATTATTATTATCAGTCTAACTGGATGACTTCTATAGCGCCGCAATTAACTCACTCCGCTGTAAGGCAGGTCAATGAACTCAATGATGGACACCTCTCCGTCCAGCATGACAGGAATCGGAATCTCTATTCCATCGTCTGCATCCGTTTGAACAGAAAACAAATAACATCGAAAAATTATTATTATTGATAACCGAATTAATTAAGTGATAACAATTTAAATTAATAAGGTTACAAATAATCATAAAGATCAAACCTCTTTCTATGACGGGAAACGCATATTATCACTTGGTTTATTATACATCTTTCCTCAGAATAAACTCATTTTGAATTGATTCAATTGATTTATAATATACCACAAAAGAAATTGAGTATAGAAAGACAACTAAAACAAAGACGTTTACTGAAACAAAAGTAACTTTTTTTTTGCATTTATTCCTAGAAACGTTTGAGAGTCTATGATCATTTATTTGACTGAGTAGCATGCCATTTAGTAGTCATAATAATTACATAATTTATATGGCGCCGTAACACAGCCATGCCGTCATAAGGGTGTTAAAGTATCCTATAGCTTGCTCTATGTGTATTATACAAGTGACCCTTTTTTATACGCAGCTAGGTCTATGTATGCATCTATTGATACAGACGCATGGAGATATTATTTAACGAGAAGTTTATTTCTAGACGACAATCATCTACAAGTACAGCAGGAAAGCTGAAGTTATGCTGGTTGGATTTTTATTTAACCCATCTAATAATAGGCGCGTGTCAATTACCATACATTGTATGCACTCTCCACTTTACCACCTGCAACAGATTTACCCATTCCACCTGCATGCTGGTATACCATGTCTCGCATGGGAAATGTTCTGTTCTTCTCTAATGATCGCCTCTTCCCTAATCCTTGGTCAGCTAACGAGAGAGCTTCCAAGATGCTTTATTACATTAACAGGTAGACAGACAGACAGACAGACAGACAGACAGACAGACAGACAGACAGACAGACAGACAGACAGACAGACAGACAGACAGACAGACAGACAGACAGACAGACGGACAGAGACAAAGGACAGAGGCAGAGGACAGAGACAGAGGCAGACAGACATAGACAGAGACAGAGACAGAAAGACAGAGACAGAGAGACAGAGAGACAAAGACAGACAGAGACAGACAGAGACAGACAGAGATCCCTACTAAGCAAAAGAGAAAACGATGTGAAGTAATTGGCTCTCGAATAAGATTTCTAACGCTTGACTATGATAAGAGAGAGATGCAGCGACACAGACAGTGACACAGGCAGTGACACAGGCAGTGACACAGACAGTGACACAGGCAGTGACACAGGCAGTGACACAGCCATACAGACAGACAGGCAAACAGCCAGACAGACATAGAAAGTCATGGCATCATTGACTTGAAGAGTGGGAGACAAATGGGCAGCGAAGCAGACGATAATGGTTCATGCTCAGACAATAATTAGAGAAAAAGTCTTTGAAGGATGAATTTTCCGATGCGATGTGGCAGCTAGTTAGCTTTGTACTCAACTCAACTGGAAGGAAGACAGATCAGAGTGTAGCTGCAGACGCAGAAGTCGAATGAGGAAATAAAAGCACCATGCAACTGATGGCAATCTCAATTCGCGGCAATCTGAGCTGAAAGAAACTTTGAACGCATTGCCATCAGAACCTAAGGCAATACGAAAAATGTTGAAAATTCGAAATCTAAGTAGATCAAAGCCTGATTCAAGTCACTGCTATAACTTAGAGGCAACAGCTTAATTGTGGCGCATTGTTTTTAACATCTGTGGTCATCAATAGGAGCGCCATATTTGATCAGTTGCATATACAATACATGTATAATTGTATATACATATAGGGCCTACACGGATATTTCTTACTCATGGTATGCGTTCGCTCTAATTAATTATTTTCTAACATGAACGCAAAACAATACTCGAAGCTGTTTGTTTCCTTTTGCCTGTACTT
>OX243812.1:17956908-18016908 GCA_945859605.1 Lumbricus rubellus | reverse complement strand
TGCCTGAATGCAGTATTCCAGCTGTGGCCTAACCAGTGATTTATATAGCCTCAGTATTGTATCCTTATCTCTAGTAACTATTGTCCTTTTTATCATGCCTAATGTTGAATTTGCCTTTTTTGATGCTTCAGCACATTGCCTTGGAGGTTTTGCACTCTTGTGCATGATCACTCCTAAGTCCCTTTCTTCATCACTCACCCTCAGTGCCTTTCCCCCATTTTATATGCAAACTCCTGGTTCCTCTTTCCCATATGCATCACTGAGCACTTTTCCAAATTAAAAAGCATTTGCCAGTCCTGTGACCATCTAAACATTTTTCCTAGATCTTCCTGTAGTATATCTGCTTCTTCTTTATTACCCACTGCTCTACATAATTTTGTGTCATCCGCAAACTTAGAAATCTTTGATAGAATCCCATCATCTATATCATTAATAAAAAGTACAAACAACAGTGGCCCCAACACTGATCCTTGTGGCACTCCGCTTAGCACTGCTGTCCACCTAGAGTGTTTATCTCCTATTCCCACTTTTTGTCTTCTATCTGAAAGCCAGCTTTCAATCCACTTGAGTACCTGCCCTCTAATCCCGCAAGCTTGCAACTTTTTAACTAGTCTTTTATGGGGTACTTTATCAAATGCCTTTGCAAAGTCTAGGTAAATCACATCCACTGGCTTTCCCTCATCTAACTTCTCAAAGACCACTTCAAAGAATTCCAACAGATTTGTCAAACACGAGCGTCCCTTAGTGAATCCATGTTGACTACCTTTTATAATATCATGTACATTCAAGTGCTCAACTATGTTATCCTTAACAATTCTCTCCATGACCTTACACACCACACTGGTTAGACTGACTGGTCTGTAGTTACCTGGCTCACTTCGGTTTCCCTTTTTAAACAGTGGCACTATAAGAGCATCCCTCCATTCTTGTGGAACATCTCCGCTCTGTATCGATTTATTGAAGATCTGAGCCAATGTCTCCCCGATTTCTTCCCTCACCTCATGTAAGAACTTAGGATGCCACCGAGTAGTGGTAGAGTATTGCCGGCTGAAATAATACCACAATATGTTGACACAATGTTTTTCCAGGCCGCAAAAATTTCACAACTGGCCCAACTTCGATGGTAAATACGGATCTCTTCAGTTATCTGTATGGGCAATTATAAGCATTTGAAACTTTGAGCTGTTTTGCCTTTGAAATAATCGCTTAGATAGGCTATAGACTAGCGCGGTAAACGGTATCAAAACATTGCACAGCATAGAACTGGTAAACTTATTTATAAAGTGGTGTGCAGTACTGTAAACTCATTGGTATACGTGCCAGTGGTATACTGGTCTATTATCGTCTGCTTCTTTCAGGTTTCCACGGACAACGCCTGGTTATTTTTGCATGGAATGGATTCCACTGTCTTTACGCTTCATCCCTAAGGTTCACCACTTTACTCATAATTATGCGTTTTACCACAGCCTTATATAATTATATATATATATATAGTCGTCCTTTTCAGTCGGGTTTTGGGTCAAGACGACTCTGGAGCGGTCAGGAGTAGTAACCTCGAAGGGGCGCTATATAAATCTCCGTAATGAATGAATTACACTGCCGATCCGAAGAGCAGCTGAGAGCCCTTAATCCAACAACACCTGCAGTTTATGAGAGCAGTATATGCGCTATTTATTATCCAGCTAAGTAGTCAGGTAACCCATCGGCTGAGCGGCGTCCGCTGCTGGCTTACCGCTGGATTGCCTCTGCGCGTCGCGGTCTGGCTGAAGCCATTCAAGTCAGACTCGATGGCCAAGGACATTTCATTCAACAAAATTTAACACAAAATTAGGTCTAGATGCACCGTGAATTATATGAAATTATATCAATTGTGCGAAATTCTGGGTTGGTCTACACCTTGTTTGCTTTTTTGGTTTCATGCAGTATTGTGCATAATAATTTCCTCAGATAAGGGAGATTGTCCATATAGGCGATCCGAGTCCTGTAACTAGAGAGTACAGACGGAGATAGAGAGATATAAAGAGAGGCAGAGAGATAGAGAGAAAAATAAAGAGAGACACAGAGAGAGAGAGAGAGAGAGAGAGAGAGAGAGAGAGAGAGAGAGGGAGAGAGAGAGAGAGAGAGAGAGAAAGAGAGAGACACACACACAAAGAGAGACAGAGAGAGAAAAAAATACAGAGAGACACAAAGAGAGAGAGAGAGAGAGAGAGAGAGAGAGAGAGAGAGAGCGAGAGAGCGAGAGAGAGAGAAAGAGAAAGCGAAAGAGAGAGAGAGAGAGATAAAGAGATACAGAGACAGAGACAGAGAGAGACACACACAACACACACACACAAAGAGAGACAGAGAGAGAGATCATAAGCCAAAAACTCTCGTACTCTGGCCTCCTTACACGAACGCTTGCCGCACCACGTGCATGTTGTTCGTCATATTAGATTAAATCTTGAATCCAATCCTCGTCCTTAGTTCGGCTTCGTCTGCTGATCTCAGCCTCGCTAATCGAATCGGAACATGTGGCCGTATCTGGCGACAAAATATGATTCTGCCGATCTCCAACATGTACGTTGACCAATTGATCCAAGAAAATTAATGATCATTGAGAAAGTCTGTATAGCAAATCTTGACATTGAAGGAGGGGGGAGTGGTGTGAGGGGGGATAAACATGTACACCGGATGATGTGGCGTGTCTTAGAACATGAGATGGACAAGGATCCAAAGGGTCCATCTGCACGGTTCAAAGTAAAATCAGCTTCGTGGTTCCCTAATGCAAGGAAAGTAGATAATCTTTATTAGATTCTATGTGTCGATCTATAATACTACCAAATGCTCATACCGCACTATGACCATACATGCACATATAATATTTATATATATAGCCTATATAAATTTATTATATGAAATTTAAGCAAGATTTAAAAAACGAACTCCTACACTGCTCGTAGGCTACACTATGGCAGTGCCAGTGCCAGTGCCAGTTCCAAGCCTGAAGAAAGGAGTAAAAGGACACTAATCGTCTTTGGCGTGACACAGCAACAAGATAAAAGTCCTTGAGCAAAAGGTTTTTTGTCGGTATAGGTCGTCCGCTCTATAGGGATAATTCGGTCACATGGCGTAGTACTGGACTGTAATGGTCCAACGATAAAAGAAGAATGGATTCAACACAAGATCCTGATCAAGCCAGACAGCTCCTGCCGTAAAGAGTCACCCGTGCGATGTATATGCATAAATGCTTGAAGGTACAGGACTTGTCTTCATTAAGATAATGCACCGGCTGCAGTAAGCTTATACCATGGACGATCTTGCTCTGGTCGAGATGCGCGTCTTAGCGTTTTAACGTCAAGATCGTATACTAAATGCAACTGCATGGAAGCCAGTGACATTCGTCGCTAAAGTGTCTAGACTACTCTAGAGTTGAGAACGCAGCTCAGGCAGCTCAGCACTAATGTAACGGGCTTTAAAAATTCGCAAAAAAATTAAAACGAGGATGAGTAGACTGTTAGAAATCTGTGATGGACAGGAAAGGAGGTCAGTCAAGGTTAAAGCAATGGTTGATGATTGATGAGGTAGAGAAGTATGCCAGTAAATATAATCACTGCAGTACATTGAATGAATGCTGGGGAAATTATTACAAAACCTAGTTTACAACGAGTAGCTGAAGAAATATTGATTAAAGTTATAAAGTATACGTAATTAATATGATGAAATGGAGAAAAATGGCGAATGATGGTGACCACTGGCCACTAATAAACTCTACGTCACAGCAATTCGTGATAATTTTACAAAACATGATATTGAATACAGAATGTTATTGCATCCTGAAATAATATATTCTTATTGGAAAGCCTTGTAAGAAACGAAAGTGATGTAATGGGAATTATAATGTGACGGTGGATGGGAGAGCCACCGGGTGAACGAAAGGAAATTCAAGAAGAGAGCGTAGGAAATGAACGGAAGATGAAGGATTGATGTATGATGATGAATCGAAAGTAAACTGATTACTGATGCAGCTGAACAAAGGACATACAGATTCTGTATTATGTGCTTTGTTCTGTGTTATATAGAAAGATGATGAAATAAAACAAGAGACAAACGGATAAACGAAAATCGATTGTTTGATTGATTTGTTAATTGGTTGATTGATTGATTTGTTGTTTGCTTGACTGATTGATTGATTGATTGATTGATTGGTTGATTGATTGATTGATTGCAGGCATGGAGGATATTAATGGAACGGATAAAGACATTGAACGTGATTTGAAAATAAAAGAATTGTTAAAAAAATATGAGATTTGTGAAGCAGAAGAGAGGTAGAGGTTGACGCCAAGAACATTTCAGAGGCAAACAGAAATGAGGAATCGATATATCATATAGAAGGATCTCTTTTTATGTAGGCCTAGGTCTGGCCGTTGTCTTATTATATACAAGATAGTCTAATCATTTTACTCAACCGGTTGCTTAATGCTTATATCGGTTAATGATTATCAAAGAAAATAAATCCAAATATTGGAGTTAGCACACGAACCTGTCTTTTCGAGATAATTATGTCGGGTGAAGAGTAGACGAGAGAGGAAATACAATCGAAGCATGCATATCTTTTGTATGGTTGAAGTGATGAGATGCAGCGAAGCTCTGCAAGTCATGTGAGATTATGTCAACTCATGAAAGCATGAATTTTGGTGATGAATAGAAGATGCCTATTAGCCTACATAATGCATCAATGCCGCGAGATGAGATACACTTTGGAAAGCAGCGGATGGCCGAAATCATTGATCGAATCTGAGTAGCAGACCATATGCAGAGTCTTTGTATCACATACGCCTCCTCCTTTTCCTCCTCCTCCTTCTCCTTATGTTCCTCCTCCTCCTTCTCCTCCCCTTCTCCTCCTCATCCTCCTCATGTGCTAAAGCGATGTGCAAAAGCGTTATATTACGGTGATGCGTTGATGGATTTGTTTATAAACCTTGGAGTATCGTCAGCGATCAAGGCAGAAGCTGTGAACCTCGCAAAAGAATTCTTAAGACTAATGGTTTGTAGTCTGAAGTCTGACACCCAGAAGCAGCAGGATTAGTTGAACGACGGATCCAGGCTTTTTCAAGAAGAAAAAATGATTCATCACGTCATATTATAGATGATCCAAGAAGATGGCGTAAGTCGATTCTCTTTCTACAATAATTACGGGAATTTCGTGGAAATACCAAACGTTGCTTCTGGAATGGCACAAAATATTGTAGTTTGAGAAAAGGTGTTAACTTACTATAAAGAGAATTGTTCAAAAGAATCAAATTTACGACTGCATATACCAGAACGAAAACCAGTGAGCGATCTTAGGGATGAAACAAAAACATAGTCCATGCAAGACGTGACTTTACATAGAGGTATACTCGAAGTGGGAAGCAGTGGCAATCAGGCCCGCATCAAGGTGGGTGATAGCGATGGTGCATGCAGCACTCAGGTCTGTTGTTTTGAGGGGTCCGCAGCTATAAAAATTCGCGCAGGGATGTCGTGGTGGACCGGAGGGTTGTCAGAGGGGGAAAACCACTGAAACCAGGGCAATAACAGCACCCTTAACGCGGTTCTGCATGTCGCAACATCAATACAGTAATCACTACAACAAGCAAATAGAACGAAAGACGAAATGAATAGAAGGAAATGATTCTACCCAATAATTAATCTCACGATTACACAGGCCGAGTGTTGCAGTGAAGAGGAGAATTAGATATTCGGATTTGGTTAATGTAAAAAGAAATGATGGACGAAATGCACAATGTTGCACATGCTTGTGCGATAAGAAAATGCACATAATAATCGGTCGCTGAGTGTACATAGGTCTTTTTATGGCCCACCCTGCAGACTAGGAGGTCTTTTTTATGGCCCACCCTGCAGACTAAGAACCCTGAAGAGTGCATCGATACTACAATGTATCGTGGTTACTGGTTAGTAGCTAATTATTGCTTTATGTTGTCTATTGAACGTTTATTTCACTTGCTTTATTTGTCAGGCTCTATAGATGCAATTTTTTCATCTCATGCAGAGAGAGATATGTTTTTCTCACCTGATATTATAAGCGTATAGGCCTATTAAATGCCGAGGAGTAACTTTCAGCAGGTGTAGACCTACAGTTCAGGTGTATGCAGTGCACTGAATAACATGCATGGCGTGTCGCAGACTTTACTTGAGATGGTCTAAATTGAATAATAATAGACCTACTATTAATTATATAATATTAATAGTCTATAATATCAGAAAGTCTACATTAATAATTTTACATAAATTTACTATTCGAAAACATGCATATCTTTAAAAAGTCGCACTGTGCCAACCGATTACGCTACCAAGAATCGTGTAAACTGTAAAGTAACGAGACATTCATTTAGCGGCGCTTTATACAGAAACGACGTAGTGGTCCTATGCGACGGGAAATTATATTCGTTGCGGGAACTATGGTTTACGGTTTCATAAGAGATGAGGAGGGGAAAATGAACAGCTACTGCTTGTCCACAGTAGCTGTACGAACGAACGTAAAACGTGCGTAAAACAGGCGACGATTTAAAGGCAGCAGTCCATGTATATATATATATATATATATACATGTATTGTATGTATACATATATATGTATATATATATGTATATATATACATATATATATATTATTATATATACAGTCGATCTGCCTCTTATCCGCCCCATCGCCACTCACTGCTCCATGACATGACGCCGTCGTAAAATCGTGACCAGAAAGCGAAGGATGCATTGCAGGTAGAGCTACACTGCAAGACAAGGCATCGAGCCCCTGCAGGCGATTCATGCGCTCAAAGCAGACGGGCAGACGGACAGACGGACAGACAACAAAAACAAGCACAGGCAGACAGCGATAAACACAGATGCATCCATTCATCTCTCTATCCGTCCGTCCATCCATCCAACCATCCATCGATCCACTCATCGATCCATCCATCAATCCATCCATCCATTTATTCATTCATCCATCCTTCCATTCATTCATCCATCCATCCATCAATCCATCCATCCATTCATTCATCCATCCATCCTTCCATTCATTCATCCATCCATCCATCCATTGATCGCTCCATCAATCCATCCATCTATCCATCATCCATCCATCCATCTATCCATCAACCATCTATCCATCCGCTCATCCTTCCATCCATCCATCCATCCATCGATCCATCCATCGATCCGATAAGTCGAGCAATCCAGTCACAAGGTGGTGTTACCATAAACGAATTACTTTCCATCTCTCTCTGAATCCTGCATTCAATCCAATCCTCTTCACTCATTCACCAAAGCATATGAACCCGAGGTCAGTCAATGCGGCGTGCAAAGCATAATAACACGATAGCAGAAAAATAGACAGACGACGATTTGATTTGCATCGTGTGGCTTTCTTTGCATTATTCGGTGACTGACCCTCGTTTCTATTCTCGTTCCATCGACGAAGAAGAAAAGCGCCATCGCCTCTCGCTTCTCTTCATCGCCTTCTCTCGCAACAGTTGCTGTTGACGTAAATGATCTTACATCACCGAGAAGAGACTCTTCCAGTCTTCCGTAGACAAGCTAAAGATAGATCTATTCCACGGTTGCACCATTTGGCTCATCGCATCCGCTGCGGGGCAAATCAATCCTGATGTTCTCTATTCGTCGGCAAGTACATGTACAATTGTACATGTACATTGTACAAGTACTTATACCATGCAAGTAAGAATGATTCGGTGATAGCTTCCTGTCACGTGTCTCTTTTGCATCTGCTGCTCTTCAAGATGTCCAGAAATATGGAAATAGTAAATGACAAATGCGATGCGATTGACAGAGGGCGCTTCAGATCGTTTAAAAGACGGACACCTCTTGAGCTGATCGAGGCAGCAGCAAAAAGGCTTTCAGAGATAGGCTACAAGTAGCATTTACAATTTAGACATATATTATGTTGGCAGACACTGACAACTGAAGGGGCTTTCTGCCTTTTTGCTTTCTGCCTCACTATCTGTCTGTCTGTCTGTCTGTCTGTCTGCCTGTATGACTGTCTGACTGATTGACCGACTGACTGACTGACCGACCGACCGACTGACTGACAGACGGTGAAACGAGTGAGACAGTGACAGAGGATGGCAGAGAAAGACAATGAGTGACAAGGAGGATTAAGTGATATATATATATGTATATATATATATATGTATATATATATATATATAGGCGATCCGAGTCCTGCAACTAGAGAGTACAGACGGAGATAGAGAGATATAAAGAGAGACAGAGAGACAGAGAGAAAAATAAAGAGAGACACAAAGAGAGAAAGAGAGAGAAAGAGAGAGAGACACACACACACAAAGATATATATATATATATATATATATATATATATATATATATATATATAGAGGCTGAGCGAGAGTCGGAAAAACGAAGAACCAGAAATGTAAACAAGAAAGACAGAGATAAAACGAGGGATCTGACAAGACAGACAGACAGACAGACAGACAGACAGACAGACAGACAGACAGACAGACAGACAGACAGACAGACAGACAGACAGACAGACAGACAGACATACAGACAGACAGACAGACAGACAGACAGACAGACAGACAGACAGACAGACAGACAGACAGACAGACAGACAGACAGAGACATCTAAACATTAGACTAGGATTGTCGTTTGTTCATGCGTAATTATTATAAAACTAGAATAACCGGATCCACCAAATGGGCGTTACCACGAATACCTGTTTCAGAGTATACATTCACCTGAATTCGTATTTCTCCCGCGTGGTGCGCTTCTGCCAAATGATACAGATCATGTTCAATCATCTGCTGAGAGATGTCCTAATCC
Source organism: Lumbricus rubellus (assembly GCA_945859605.1). Classification (NCBI taxonomy): domain Eukaryota; kingdom Metazoa; phylum Annelida; class Clitellata; order Crassiclitellata; family Lumbricidae; genus Lumbricus; species Lumbricus rubellus. Next base: position 18,008,065 of record OX243812.1, on the reverse strand, counting down.
CAAAGACTAATGCACATTAATTGCATTGATAATTAATTGAAACGCTTACCGAAGCTAGTGTTTTGAGCGAAACACTTACCGAAGCTAGTGTTTTGAGCGAAACACTTACCGAAGATAGTGTTTTAAGCGAAACACTTACCGAAGATAGTGTTTTGAACGAAACACTTACCGAAGATAGTGTTTTAAGCGAAACACTTACCGAAGATAGTGTTTTGAACGAAACACTTACCGAAGCTAGTGTTTTTAGCGAAACACTTACCGAAGCTAGTGTTTTGAACGAAACACTTACCGAAGCTAGTGTTTTGAGCGAAACACTTACCGAACCTAGTGTTTTGAGCGAAACACTTACCGAAGCTAGTGTTTTGAGCGAAACACTTACCGAAGCTAGTGTTTTGAGCGAAACACTTACCGAACTTAGTGTTTTGAGCGAAACACTTACCGAAGCTAGTGTTTTGAGCGGCCATATACTCTGAGGTGACGAACTGTTGCGTGAGCGCCGTCTTTCCCACACCCGGTCCTCCGAGCATCAGCACCCGATGCATCGGTGTGTCAGCCGAGATGGCCGTCCGCGAGTTGCAGGACGCGAAGAGATGGGCGGCCTCGGGGGAGAAGACGCTGGCCGCCCGCGACCGCTGCGCAAGACCGCACGGCACAGTCGACATACACCCGTCGAAGGCGTTCGTCGGTATGAGGGACGTACCAGGACTCGTCGGAAGGGTGACCACCTCGTCACCGTCGTTCACCAGACCGTACTGCGTCAGCGAGAAGGATCGTCGTCGACAGATGTTTCTGGAAGATGGCGCTGGAGGTCCGAGCGACAGTTTCGTCATTTCCGGTTGGTTGAGGGTCTGTCCGCTGGTGGTGGCCAGCAGCGTCGTCGTCGTCGTCTGACCACCTGGGATGGTGGTCACATCCTCCTCGAGCACCTGTGACTGGACGGGGATGGCGGAGGCTGGAGAGGAGCGTGGGTATTTGGGGGTGAGGGTGCGTTTGAGTCTGACGGGAGACGCCCCCTGTCGGGCGGTCGACGGGAAGTCTTGGGGAGCGCGGTTGTAGGAGAGCGCGGCCTCCGAGTGTCGCCGGTTCTCCTTCATCAGCTTCTTCTTCTCCGAATAGTCGCACAGCATCTTCAGGATGCTCTTGTCCTCCGGCAGCGCCACGCTTCGCTGGATGAGGCTCCGCGATCGCTGGCGCTGCATCGGTCGGTTGCCCGGCCCCGCGCCGGTCCTCGCAGGTCCTCGGAGGAAGGCCTGGCGACGCAGCATCCCGTAGACGCTGCCTCCGCTCGACGCCCGCGCACGGAACTCTTCGAAGTCGTCGAGGTTGAGGATGGACTTGATGTCGAATCCAATGAGGTTGGACGACGATGACTCGGGTCCTGGAAGCGGAGGATTCATTTCTCACGAATGCTAAGGATGATGCGAGAGTGGAGAGCAAGGTTAGTGAGGTCACCGAGGACCAAGTAACGGTCCGCTCATATCTGGCGGTTGAGTAAGGGTAGAATAAGATCAGACCGCTATACAACATTCCCTGGCAGATGTGTTAAGGAACAGAACGATCCCTCACCTCCCGAGGGGCACATGGGGGGGGGCAGGGACCCCGTTCTAGCAAGTATCCATCTGCCGACGAAGTGGCAGTGAGGAAGACGCACGCCTGCGACGGCTCAGCGGGTAAACAGTCCTTCTGTTCTGTCGTCGGATGTATCGAGTTCGATTCCAGGAATGACGGTGATTCTGCGCGGGAATCCTTGAGAATGGCTATAGTTCCCTGTCGACATCCGGGCTCCATGACTGGCTGACCAGACGGACTGCGAATTGATAACAGATGACCGATGGTCAGTTATGTCGGACATCAGATATCGCAGAGGTAGAAGATGGATGACCAACGCATTGATGGACAATTAAGGAACGCTATGAGCGACAAAGAACGCCACGAGAGCATGCAGCGCTATGGTCGGTTGCTAAGTTGCACAACAGCGTTCTTCTCCTGCTGATCAACAACAGATTCATATATTTATATAGCTGCTTTGTTCCTGTGATCAATTTAAGACCCAGTTGAGTTGTGTATTAACTCACGTCGTTTGTTGTATCGCTGTTCGTATGCTGTATGTATGTACTGCGTTTGTCTTGCGATTTGCATCTTCAATCAGCAGCCACTGGCAGCCAGTGTTGGTTGGGCGAAGGATGCTGCTGCAGTGCTTGTGTTGACCTGCATTTGTCTGTCGTCGTCGTCGTCGTCGTCGTCGTCTTCCTCTTCTCTAATCTATGTCTCTCTCTCTCTGTGGCTGTCAGTATTGTTTACTTATCTCTTCTTCAATGTCTGCTGCAGTCTCCGGTTCCGACTCTATCCACTAATGGTCTTAGTTTCATCCTTAATCCATGTCTGTCTGTCTGACTCTTTTTCACAGTCTCAGCGGCTAATCCTCTTTTAATATTGTCTGTCTGTCTGTCTGTGAGTCTGGTCTGTCTGTGTCTGTCTGTCTGTGAGTCTGGTCTGTCTATCTGTGTCCGTCTATCTGTCCGTCTGTCTGTCTGTCTGTCTGTCTGTCCGTCTGTCTGTCTGTCTGTCTGTCTGTCTGTCTGTCTGTCTGTCTGTCTGTCTGTTAGACCCTTTCAGTTTCTTTCGCAGTTGCTGTCCTGCAGTGGGGGTGGGGGATATCCGTGTTTCATTACGCTGCAGCGTCGAAGCAGGTAGTATTGCTCATCTTCGTCTTCGTTTTGCTGCCGACAAACGAGCAACATTTGCAGTCATGAAATATGCATGAATCTCGAAGATGGAAAAGGCGCTAAAAGAAGAGGAGAAAAGGAAAACATAAGACTGATGAAAGAAGAGATTTGACTGATTATAAAACAGATAACAAGAGAATGGTGATCGTTATCTTGTAAGACGATGTACTACAGAGACCCACCAAGATGATGTTACAGGCCTACTAAGTCAGTCTTACAGATGTATGTATGTATGTATGTATGTATGTATGTATGTATGTATGTATGTATGTATGTATGTATGTATGTATGTATGTATGTATGTATGTATGTATGTATGTATGTATGTATGTATGTATGTATGTATGTATGTATGTATGTATGTATGTATGTATGTATGTATGTATGTATGTATGTATGTATGTATGTATGTTTGTATGTATGTATGTATGTATGTATGTATGTATGTATGTATGTACGAATGTATGCATGTATGCATGTATGCATGCATGTATGTATGTATGTCTGCATGTAGCCTATGTATGACATTGTGTGTATCTATGCATGTATGTATGTACGACATTGTACGTGTGTGTGTGTGAATGTAATACGTGTGCATGATATATCAGCACACTTGTCTAGCGCCTTCTAAGTAGGCCTAACTCAGAAGGACTCATGCAGGCGCTCCCACCTACGAATCACCCATCACATTTTTGTCTCTTAAGTCGAGCAGGAAAACGTTTCCTGATATATACGGCATATGCTGATAATTGTGCCATACAATCTATAGCAGCAGACAAATCAATATCTAATCTACAGCATTAATAAATGAATTAGTAAGAAATTCATATCAACGGATCTATCACAATAAATCTATTACAATAGATATATCACAATAGATCTATAACAATAGATCTTCTAATCGCAGCATTTTGCACACGTGTTGCTGATGCATTATCTAACGGAAAAAACTCATCATGTGTGGCGCCGCAACTCCTCGCCATCAGTCAAAATACATCAGACAGAATTAATACACGTTTCGTTTAACTGGCCACCTGCCTATGATATGGCTGGGGTGGATGTACACATTGTACACTGTGGCGTCGTCCTCGCCATAATTTGACCTGCATATTTTTCTCCTGACCCGCCTCATGACCTGACAATAATTCTTTGGAATTTTTAATGTCCTCTTTTCTTCTGACTTCTTCGGCCTGCTCAGCTGTATAACTCCCATGAACCTGACGCGACTTGGTGAAATTGTCTATATAGCAGGGGGCCTCCAATGGGTGTGCACTGTGAAGAATTAGTGCACAATAATTGTCACTGACATCGTCTCGTATGATACAATGCACCTTTTTGCAAGTGCAGGGACAATGCATTACCCTCCAGTCACTCGCTCCCCCTTTCTCGTTTCCTTCTAGGAGATCTGAAGTGACTTTCGACCTCCTATATCTAAATCTGATTTTTAGTATTGGCAGTATATATCGTGCAACGTCTAATGTACACCAGGTATGGATCGATGGCGCACCAAAATCAGGCCGTGACGTTAATTGTCAATATCCAGATCAATCCAGTAAGACAGAGAGAGAAGGAGGAGAGACACACACACAAATACAGAGACAGAGAGAGATACGGAGACAGAAATAGAGAACGAGAGAGACACACACAGAGACAGAGAGAGAGACAGACACAGAGAGAGACAGAGAGAAAGAAAGAGAGAAAGAAAGAGAGAAAGAGTGAGATAGAGTACACTATGCTTGGTTATGAATTAGATAATTAAGAGAAGTCTCAATTTTAGAACGATAATTTTATGACAACGGTAATTCAGCAGTATAAAGAAAGAAAAAAAGAAAGAAAGAAAGAAAGAAGGAAGGAAGGAAAGAAGGAAAGAAAGATATATCTAGAAAGAGACAAACAAGCAAAGAGACAGACAGACAGAGTCTCAAAATCTTGGTCCAGCAGCAAAAATAGAATAGTTTTTTTAGCGTCAGACAATCAATCGAAATTAGACATTCAGAAGACCCGGTTCAGAAAAACAATTACTTGTAGCCTAGAAGTTGTAGGCCTATAACATTATGTTGTTTGGCTTGTATTATACAGGGTGCGCCAAAAAAAAATACCCCCCTAAGATTTTTGCCAATATCTTGACCAAAAGTAAAAATTTTTAGATGAAATTTTACTGTCTTAAAGACAATTCATATTTACACATGATGGCCAGATTTCATAAAAATATTTTAAATAGAACAAAAGTTATGCCACTTTTAGTGAGGCCACCCACCGTTTTTTGACGATTCAAAAACGCGACGCAACAAAAAGGAATAAAAATCCAATCTAATTATTCTGGCCAATATCTTGGCTAAAAGTAAGAATTTCAAAATGAAATTTTACAGGCTTAAAGACAATTCATATCTGCATGTGATGGTCAAATTTCAGCAAAATATTTCCAAAACAGCAAAAGTTATACCACTTTTAGTGAGGCCACCCCCCAATTTTTGACAATTTAAAGATGTAACGCAGCAAAAACACGATTTTATTAAGTCTCATCTCAAATAATTATTATCAAATAGCCTTGATATTGACCGATGATCATTATTATTACTATTTAAAAAAGAAACAGGGTACCAGCGTAGCTGCACGTCACTGAGAAGTCACTTAGCAAGATGACAATCAAATTGGTAAATAAGGAATCTGTCAGATTAATCAGGGGTCCATCAAGAACTTTGCAAAGAGACTCAAAAGAAGTGTTGGCACTGGTGGTGGGCACATTGAACACAAATTGTGAAGCATTACCAAGTTCATTTGACAAAGTTATTTGAGATGAGACTTAATAAAATTGTGTTTTTGTTACTTTTTGTTGCGTTTCGCCTTTGAATCGTCAAAAAACGGTGGGTGGTCTCACTAAAAGTAGCATAACTTTTGTTCTGCTTGAGATATTGTGATCAAATCTGGCCACCATGTGTAGATATGAATTGTCTACAAGACTGAGAAATTTTATTTCGATATTCTTAGTTTTGGCCAAAATATTGGCAAAAACCTTCAAAAAATTGCGTTTTGTTTTTGAAGCGTCAAAAAACGGGGGGTGACCTCCCTAAAAGTGGCATAACTTTTGTTCTGTTTGAAATATTTTGATGAAATCTGGCCATCGTATGTAAATATGAATTGTTTATAAGCCTGTAAAATTTCATTTGAAAATGTTTACTTTTGGCCAAGATATTGGGTAAAAACCTAGGGGGGGTATTTTTTTTTGGCGCACCCTGTAGATCAAGCATTGCACAATGCACATCTAAAATACATCGCTTAAAATAAAATGCTAAACTTTCAAAAGAACAGCAAAAACTTTGTCAATTTACTTACATGCAAAACAAACTCAATATACAGCGAACAGCTAAACATATCTGCGTTAAATTTATATAATTATGTCATCGTCAAAATCAATCTGATCGTCTGCAAACCTTCATTCGAACCACCGTTCATCAGCACGAGACAAATTATTATATCGATTATCGTTCCACACTTGTGTCTCGGTTAGCAGACATTGCTTGGCATACAGACTGCAGCATGCTTTATATGGACTGCATGCAGCTTAACCTTAAGAACTGACGCCTGCTCACACTGTCCCCCGAAGACCTTGCCACCACCGGTCTCCATCCAGTTGCCTTCCTCTGTTATATAAAGGCACTTACGCCATCGACCTCTTAAGCTCATCCCATAGAACTCTACACTGTCTGCAGCTCACAAAGGCCCGACCGACCGACCGCAACTGCTAAGCCTATTTAGTCTCTCAGGCTTAATGCCCGACGTATAGGGAAACAAAGTGACAGTATACATACACACTCAACGGACTCTCCTTTTATATTCTCATATAACCTCTCTGTCTCTGTCTCTGTCTCTCTCTGTCTCTCTTTCTTTCTCTCTGTCTCTGTCTCTGTCTCTGTCTCTGTCTCTGTCTCTGTCTGTCTGTCTGTCTGTCTGTCTGTCTGTCTGTCTGTCTGTCTGTCTGTCTCTCTCTCTCTCTCTCTCTCTCTCTTTCTCTCTCTTTCTCTCTAAGACCCCTTTTTGGTGAAAATGCATATATCAAATGCTCTCAAGAAATTATTAAATAGGCTTATGACTTGTTTTTCAACGTGTTATATAAAGGCTAAAATCTAGAACACATGAACGGTAACAACATAATATTATATATATATAGGCCTATAATTTATAGATATACATCCAAGCAGCATGTCGATATATATATATATATATATACTATTGAGACATATATATATATATAATTAGGCTATGTATATATAGAATACCGTATAAGAGTGTCTGGTTTGTATTTGACTGCCAAAAAACAGTTGCAACAAAAAAAATGGTTTAATGTCTAAGACCTAGAAATTCCGAGAACAGCGGCTTAGAGCCTTAGACTGCGTGAAAATTGTCACAAAAAATAATTGTGGACGAATGGAGTGTTTTGAAGTTCAGTTGTTTTCGGTTTCTGCGACGAAAACTATTTCATGTTACCCCCGCGGCTGTGTCGCTAAAAATATAAAATGGAAAGATAAAGAGATGTTAGGAAAGATATGTGCAATAAGTTTGGACAAATAGATGATACGTTATAACATGACGATGTGTTATACTTATGAGGATGATGATGGTTCTCTGCCCGTAGGCAGATTCATTGGCTTTACGCCCCACTGGGGATGAGATGAGTGAGGTGGTTTCCCGTTGCCTTCCCCACAGACAATGATGGGTAACCAACTTGCCCAAGGTCGCTCTGCAGCAGCTTGCGCTACCGCGTCCCACACACGCTAGCCCGAGATATCTAAATCTCTAAATGTCAACTCCCAGCCCGGGGCTTGAACCGCAGTCCGTTGTATCCAACAGACGAATGCCGCTCTCGCTTACCGGTGTAGCTAACTAAGCCAATGTTATGCTTATGTGGGTTAGTTATATGAAGGCAAGCGCCGAGTTTAAATATGGAACTATGCAGTTGAACATAAAAGCTGCATTATCCATAGATCTACATTATGTAACCCTATATCTATTCGATATACTTACATATATATTTTTGTGTGAATACGTCTGTGTCTATTGTCGTTTTTCTGCTTTAATTACCGTTTATATATATACAGGGTGCGGCAAAAAAAAAGACCCCCTAAGATTTTTGCCAATATCTTGACCAAAAGTGAGAATTTTGAAATGAAATTTTACAGTCTTAAAGACAATTCATATTTACACCAGATGGCCAGATTTCATTAAAATATTTCGAACACAACAAAAGTTACACCACTTATAGTAAGGTCACCCACCGTTTTTTGACGATTCAAAAACGCGACGCAACAAAAAGTAAAAATAAAACAATCTAATTATTTTGGCCAATATCTTGGCCAAAAGTAAGAATATCGAAATGAAATTTTACAGGCTTAAAGACAATTCATATCTGCACATGATGGTCAGATTTCATCAAAATATTTCAAAAAGAATAAAAGTTATACCACTTTTAGGGAGGCCACCCACCGTTTTCTGACGATTCAAAGGCGAAATGCAACAAAAAGTAACAAAAAACACGATTTTTCTCATTTCAAATAATATTGTTATCAAATAGCCTTAATGTTCCCAGATAATCATTATAATTACTATTTTTTAAAATAAACAGGGTACCAGCGTAGCTGCGCGTCACTGAGAAGTCACTTAGAAAGATGACAATCAAATTGGTAAATAAAGAATCTGTCAGATTAATCAACACGTCCATCAAGAACTTTGCAAAGAGACTCAAAAGAAGTGTTTGCACTGGTGGTGGGCACATTGCACACAAGTTGTGAAGCACTACCAAGTTCATTTGACAACAGTTATTTGAGATGAGATCGTGAGACTTAATAAAATCGTGTTTTTGTTACTTTTTGTTGCGTTTCGTTTCTGAATCGTCAAAAAACGATGGGTGACCTCCCTAAAAGTGGCATAACTTTTGTTCAGTTTGAAATATTTTGATCAAATCTGCCCATCACGTGTAAATATGAATTGTCTTTAAGACTGAAAAATTTCATCTGGAAATTCTTACTTTTGGCCAAGATATTTCCAAAAAACCTAGGGGGGTCTTTTTTTTTGCCGCACCCTGTATATACAGGGTGCGGCCAAAAATAATAATCCATTATTAAAATTGCGATTTCTCAGAAACCGCTGAATATTTTGTTACAAATATTTTCATTTTTATTCGTAACATATTTTTGCATATTGTGTGAAAATTTTATGTCAATATCTTTATATTTGTGATCATGACGTCAGGCAAAAGAAAGAACTTCATTTTTTCAACTGAACACGGCATTCACGAAGTAGGAAATCATATTTTTACATAAGTAGCCTGCGGTGTGCCTTAATTAGTCATTTCCGCTTAGCATACGGTGACAAAGAATGGTTTTCTTCACCGATGAAAAGGTCTTTTGCATTAATCCACCCAGTAAAAATCAAAACAACCGATAAAAGCCGATATCCATCCAAGCCGTCTGTTGGTCGAAAGAGCCATTGCAAGTTTTCTCCCCACATCATGGTTTCTGCATGTATCAGCTATGAGGGTAAAGGACGCTTGCATTTCATTGACGAGAAGGTCAAAGTCAATGCTAAGTACTACATGGAGAATTTTTTGCCTAAGCTTGTCGATGACTGTCTTGGGAAATCAGTTCACTTTACTACAGCAAGATGGAGCGCCCGCTCACGGCGCCAAACTGCATGGCCCAAGCTTGGTTATCAAGTCACTGTCCGGACTTCATCGACAAGGATTCGTGGCTGCCAAATTTCCCAGCTATGAACCCACTGACTATGCTGTCTGGAGTGCAATGCTTGAGACCTACCACAAACTTACCACAAAGCCGAAGAACATTCCTGAACTGAAAAATACGCTACAAATCATCTGGAATTCATGAATTGCCACTTGAGACATTCAGAGGTCTGTTCTGGGCTTTCGAAAACGTCTGCAAGCTTGCGTAAAAGCAAGCGGTGGTCACTTCGAACATTCATTGCACAAATCTTTACACTTGGCCTAATCTTGTCAATAACAATAAGTAACCTGAACTTTGATACATTTCTGTTTGCGTCGTTACTTTGTTACTTATTGCTCTCAGTAAATGTCGGTTGAAACGAAAATACCATTGTTTCACTTCAGGGTTGCACCATTTTGGTTCTAATGATTCGAATTTCATTAGATTTGGCCAAGTTGTAGATAAATATGTGTCAAATAGACTGCTGAAGTTTTGCAACAAAATATTTAGTGGTTTTCGAGAAATCGCATTTTTCGTAATGGATTATTTTTTTTGGCCGCACCCTGTATATAACATAGATATATACTTTAACAATGCAGCAGCAATATAGGCTAATGCATCAGTATACGATGCTGCCATGATGTTTACTTTGAGCAGAACTACATGTATGTCATCAGGATCGAAGAAGTTATTCTTTTGAAGTAAAAGTGTTTGTTACAAAAACGATTGATCACATAATTATATAAGTGCCAAGCTGTACGGGAATAAATATTTATTTTACCTGAAGAGCAGTAGAGGTCTTACTCAGCTAACGGCCAAGTGTGCGCACGGGGTAACTTTCTGGACCACGATGAACGATCGCCGAAATCCTAGACACGGTTCAATGTACCAGGACTTGCCATGTATATAGGCTCACCTACATGTATCTGCATGCAATAGATATCCTAATGTCGCCTCGACCAAATTATACTTCTTCATTCTACACATTTTGATGCGACGCATGAGAAATAATAATCTGTGCAAGACTCGTAAAATCTTTTTAATGTATCTTCAAGATAGATTTTGAGGGGAACACAAAATGTCAAAAATGATCACGTCGCGAAGTGTCACTAGAGATTTGAATAAAGCCATTCGAAGAAAAGAAAACGACAATAGGCATTAGTCTAATTGATGCTGAATGTCATCAAAAACATGCATTATATGACACATTAGAGCAGACAAAAAATTTCATTGGTTAGCAGTGGCAGGTCAACGCATCTATGCAGAACCGCACTCATGCGAAAACAGGAAGAAGAACAGTATGCAGAACATAGATGCAACAGGAAGAACAACTGACGGGTAAAAATTGCAAGACAAAAGACAAAGAATCAAACTAAGAACAGACAGAAAGAGACGCGGAACGAGAACATGGACAGAGAACTATAGAAGAACGAGGATGTGGAGAAGAAATTGGTTTGGTTGAGGTGTTGACATTTAACGAATGCTGCCGCCGCCGATCCATTGGATAGAGGAGCAGGAGGAGGAGGAGGAGGAGGAGGAGGAGGAGGAGGAGGAGGAGGAGGAGGAGGAGGAGGAGGAGGAGGAGGAGGAGGAGGAGGAGGAGAAGGAGAAGGCGACTCAACTGGTCTTCAACGGGGAGCGGTGATCGTTAGCAGGCAGTCTATATTATACGTTCCTCTCATCTGATAAAGAAGGCACTGGAGGAGGAGAAGGACGAAGAAGAGGAGGAGGAGAAAGATTGGAAGGAGGAGAAAGATTAGGAGGAGAAGGAGGAGGAGGAGGAGGAGGAGGAGGAGGAAGATTAGAAGAAGGAGAAGGAGGAGGAAGAGAAAGATTATGAGGAGGAGGAGGCGGAGGAGGAGGAGGAGGAGAATAAGAATGTGAATAACAGGAAAAGTGGAGAAGGAGAAGAATCAGAAGAATCAGAAGCATAAGAAAAAGAAGAAAAATGAAGAGGACGAGGAGGACGAGAAGGGCGAGGACGAGGAAAAAGAGAGAAGGAGAAGGAGGAGGAGAGGGAGAAGGATGAGAAGTAAAAGAGAACGAGGACGAAGAAAAGAGGGAGAAGGAGAAGTAGGGTATACGGACAGTGGTCAAAGGAAGTCGAGCGTCGTAAGAAATGTACTCGAAGGTTGGCTGGCGGCATTAAGAAGTAATTGAGCAGATCTTTATTAAATGATAATAGAATGATCATGTGCAGCCACGTCAACGACCGCTTTTATAGCTCCTTAAGAAATGCTTATCAACGCTGAGACGAGAAGAAGACGATGCGATAGAACTGCAGGTCGTTGGCGACAACGACCATTATCACTATGATTATGATGATTATGATGATGATGATGATGATGATGATGATGATGATGATGATGAGGATGATGATGATGATGATGATGACGATTATCATGCTATTAATAATGATCATGTGTGTTCCATTGTCGTTTATTCAGCGGCTTCGTGACTGATGATGATGATGATGATGCATGCTATTGCTGTTGCTGATGATGGTATGAGGAGGAGGATAATGATAATGATGATGGTGATGATGATGGTGATGATTGTGCGTCGGCTTGGTTTCAATCGTTACGACGACGAAGGTAATGATCATAGGCGTAACTTTCTATTGTGACGGTGGTGTCCAGTCACCACCACTTTTAAAAGTGGTCGTGACAGTCACTACCACTTTTTGGTCCGACAAATAAATATTTTTAAACATGAAAGCATTTGGCTGTTTAACATAATTATTATTAAGACAATGCCATTGCGATGTTAGTCACGAGTAGTCTATAATTTTGTCTATCCGGCCGTGACTAACATCTCAATGGCATAGGGACATGGGCCTATAGTCCTAATAAAGTCAGACAGCCAAAATAATGCTTTTCATGTTAAAAAAATATTTATTTGCCGGACCAAAAAGTGGTGGTGACTATCACCACCACTTTTAAAAAGTATTATAGGTTATTCGTGACTAACACCGCAATGGCACCAATGTTGATAGCTCTAGATCTTTGCAGCGTCTTCACTGTCCACAGTACAGTGTATACCTGACTCATGGCCGTAAATTCTATAATAGGCTAATTATTACAAAAAGGGAAAGGAAGGATTCCCTGTCCAATTTAAGCTTGGGGAGGGAACGCGAAGCAATTCTCTACCACACGTGGTTATGGCTCCGAGGCAGTGCATGGTCATACAACCTTTTTGAATCATTAGTAGGCATACTATCAGAATAGCATTGATGAAATCTCCGTATACCCGAAGCCGCCAAAAGTTGGCTTAGACTGTAGGCCTAGCCTAATAATAGCCTAGGGGAGGGTCAGCAAGCTAGTCGACTGTCTCTTGGATTATATAATTTCTCGATTGAATGAATAAGCGTTATAATTATAGGCCCTATTATATAGCCTACTTTGGGCAGATTTCAACTGTCTGAAGAAAACAATAATTAGGCTATATTTAAAGTTGGCAGCTGACAGCAAACTTTTTGCACTGTCGGAGCATGTGCAGTTCTTGGAGGAATGTGATGTAGGCCTACAATATAATTAAGACTAGCCTATGTTATCCTATTAAGACAAGCTGGCAAGATAAGAGAGCGGACAACTAATTATTAAGCAGCTGTGACATTTAAAATATAGATCTATTCATACAATTATATTATTTTATAATGTGGAGATCCGGATAAAAATTTGAAAGAGGTTTGTTTTAAACGTTGACTTAATGATCTGTGAGTGGAGAGATCGTGGGTCGCACCAGCGAGAGAGACGAAGGGGTAAACGAGTGAGAATGGAGAAGTAAGGGAGGAGGAGTTCTCACTAGAGTTCAAGCTTATACTAAACTCGTATCCGGGTAGGGGTAAGGAAGCCAAGGGGAAAAGGCAAGAGAGTTGTGAGCAAAGGAATAGTCACCACCACTTTTGAGGGGAAAGTTACGCCCATGGTAATGATGATAGGTGGTGGTGGCCTGGACCGTAATATGGCCATAATGTTGGCGGTTTGTGACAATGGTCGCGATAGTGAAGGTGTTGATTTAGAAATAATATCCAATTGGTGTATGATCAGTGGCCATAACATCATGTGAACTGCATGGGTTACCGTCGTGCATAAGAATTATAATCAGATGCTCTTTTACTTTAAAAAAACCTATTATAATATCGGTCATTTATGATTCTAACTGGTGTTGGGAATAAGATATTTACTACGGACGTCGGAAGAGCTTTGTGTATATAGATGAACCTGGAATAAAACTCTGCTCATCTGTTTTGTGCCGCATTGGCAACTCTCGAAAATTTATATGCTTCGTCGGCAAGTTCCTTGATTTATCTCTCCATTGTAGATTGTATAAGATCTGGGCGTGACCTGACCATTAACTGATCATCTCTGACCACGTGAAGAGTATTTTATATCAAAGGTGTTTCCTATATGTATACGTCAGACCCGAATATATATATATATATATAATATATATATATATATAGCAAGTGAAGCCAATGCAGCGCTGCATGCATGGTGCGCATTCAAATTGTACCAATTATTGGGGTCATGGCGAGGTCATCTGTGCTTGTTCACTGACAGCTGAATTCTGTATCAAATATATATATTATATACATATGTGTATATATTGCGACTCGGTCAATTCGTGCTATATATGGTTTGGAATACATACAGTATAGTATATATACACACATGCATACATGATTATATATACATATATGCATACATATATATTTATTATATGATTATATAAAATTATATACATAATATATACATATACTTGTATATGTATATATGTGCCAATCCATCATGCATGTAGGAGAATTGCATTGATTATTGATGAAGAGAGTCATCGAATAGGTGACTATAGGTCTCATCATCATCACTGCATGCATAAAAATTTCGCGAAGTCATCTCCTCTGTCCATCGCAATCTAATGAAGATGTCTCTCCTCAACTCAACCATTCACAGCAAAGCATCTAAGCCTCTGCATGGTCATTCCATCTTCCTGGAATAGGTTGCCTATAGCAACCGACGTCAGGCAGTCCTCCGTCTTTCTTCACTTCTGCGTAGAATAACCTATAAAACCATTTTATTCGAACGTATTCTTTTGTTGCCAGGTCGGGAACGGCCGTAGTTTCAACATATATAAGTATATGTTGAAACTGCGCTATATAAATTGTTGATTAGGCCTGTGTGATTACGATATCCAGCTACCACAATCGTCATCCGTATAGGTCTTATAATAAAAAAAATCCAAATGTCCAGCGATGAATTACGTCAAAACAAAATTTTGTCGGCAGCAACGGTCTCTGTTGTCATAAGCTGTCGTCAAACTATGGATCCTCCTCCTCCTTCTCCTTCTCCTGCTCCTCTTTCTGCTCTAGTGATTAAGAGGGATAGGCCCTATATGTAGGGTCATCTGAAAATGAGAAAATAAATGAGGTTTAAACTTTGCATCCTGGTGTATAAATGTCTCAACAACTCAGCGTCACTCTCAATCAATCAATCACATAAATTTTATATAGCGCCTCTTCAAGATCTCTACTCAGAGGCGCTCCCAACCCAGGCCTGGTCAAAAAGAAAGGTCTTTAGAAGACGGTAGAAAGAGCCAGCAGAGTCACGAGGAAGAGAACGGAGAGCCGTAGGGAGGCCATTCCAGATAGCTGGACCCACCACGGAATAAGCTCTTCGCTGCACAGTAGCGGTACGACAAAAGGGACATTATAGGGACAAGATAGTCACCGCGGGCAGCTGACCGCAACGAACGGTGGCCCAGAGAAACACTCTATAGGCTACATGTACCTCGCGGCCACCATCAGAGCTTTATAGCAGCCGATCCTAATACAGGATAATGATGCTACTAATGTAGGTCGCGACTGCAACCATTAAAGTCGGTTGATGTGGTATCCTTTACCGCAACAAAATCCAAAACAGGTGATCGGGCGGCATTCGGACCTTTGGAGTCGCTCACCCACGTGCATGGGACAACCTTTCATCACTCAGACAGAAGACAAAAAGCTTTTGTGCCTTTAAAAGCAGTTAAAGCTGTACTTTATGTCGGACTCTAACGCTGAATGATGACAGTTGAGAGAGTGTGTATAAATTGTAATGCGTCTCCAAGCTCCTTATATAAAGTCAATTCAGTTGCTTATCGGCTTGGTAAAAGTCGAGTATATAGCCTAAACACTCCTTCCTGAAACAGAATCCTGGCTACGATCTCGAGTAAATACAGGAGATAACTGGTTGCCCACCGTCCCACACTCCACAATTTCAAATATCCTTGGTATACATATGTAGCGACTGGTCTACTCGCCAGGTGGCCACCTATTCTTGATCCTAGTTCTTGCTTTTCAGGGATTTCGAACAAGGCCACCTGCGAGGGCGCTAACTGTTGGGCGGGAGGGTACTTCTTCCAGTTGTCGGACGGGGCAAACCTTGCCTCAGGTTCCCGAGATGGATATGGATCCTCAGGGGCCCGGCCCCTCGCCTTGGTTCCCTCTTCCGGGGAGAATTGGGCCCTTGGACCAAATACAGTACCAGGATCGGCAGGAGTGGCGGCTGGACATAGTCCCACGGTCGTTTGGTCGGCGACGACAGCCCCTCGAGATGGCTCATCTGGGTTCAGTTCCCACCCAACAGGTTTTTGGGACCCAACTCCCCTCGAAAGGAATTCAGTTAGATTACTTAACTCTTTCTTTAGTTCTCCTATTCCCTCCTGATTGTTCACTAAGGTAGAGACCAAGTCCTCGAAGTATTTCTGGCGATCCATAATCTCTGTTAGGCAGCTAGACCATTTCTCTAACTTCTCCTCTTGCTCTTTAAGTCTATCAGCAAAATCCCCATTTAATTCTACTGACTGAGTTGAGTGGGAGCCCTCTTTTTCCCCTTCTCCTGTTTCCTTCTCTTCAACCTCCTCTGTCTCTGACAATCCACTTTCTGACATTATATTTGGTGAATAGCAATGCAATAACTTCTTCTAGTTATTTTCTTAATTTATTATTTGTAATTAGCATGTAACACAAAAAGGAGTGTCATGTACATCGGTAAATGCAACCTATCAATGCCTAATGAACCACTGAAATTTAGTTTGTTATTTTGATAGCGGAAAGATCTCCTCGGGATCTTTTAACATAATTAATCGCCCTAATATTTGTACAGACTACTTTGCGTTTAAGTTCTGAGTAACAGTGTATTATTCATAGCGGAAAGATCTCCTCGGGATCTTTTAACAGTATTTATCGCCCTAATATTTGTACAGACTACTTTGCGTTTAAGTTCTGAGTAACAGTTTATTATTTATTAATTACCGAATGGGTTATTCGCACGAGGTGTAATTTTAGAGAGGCCTAGTATTTCTATTAAATTATCACAACAATTTTTATGATAGCCAGATTAATATAATGTGTTTTCACTTCCCTGTCAATCCAGAAATATTTATATATCGAAACGGCCAGCTTGCGGTAAACAGATACTTTGCGATGTTTCAATTCAACCCACGACAGTCCAGCATATCGATCAATGTATATAAGAAACTCAGGAGGTAACACACAGCAACACAAATGAAACCCGCTTCCCACTTAATCGCGGAAGAACAGATATAATAATTATTTGCACACAAAGTGCGAATCTTTCACTAAGAAAATTACACGTCCTTCACTCTCAACGATTTTCCTTCAACTGACTATGCACCGGCGCCACCCGGCCCACGTGACAAGCGGGAAGCCTCGTGATTGGCCAAGAGCACAACAGCTCACCTCACGCCACGTCTGCAGTGCCGTTTTTAATGCGCAATATCTATACATGGATATGACGTAACCGCTAATAGGCTAAATATAGAACTTCGAGTGCGAACCAAAATTAAGCAGGAATAAAATATATATTGCAACGATCCACGATCGTTACACTCTCCCCCCCTAAATCTAATTTTTCAGAACTGAAAAATTGCTGTAACACGGAAATTAATAAACATTGCAACATTAATTACAACTGAACTCTTAACTACCAAATAACGGAACATTTACAATTCGGATCTACTTTATAAGATCGTTAATTGGCGACCCAAGGCACAAACCAATTTTGGACAACCGTACCTCGGTTTGTTCACAACAAGGTTGGCCAGAACCAGGTAGCTTTCCGTATGGTAAACAGGGTGGCAACGATTATTTCTACTTGCCACCAATCTCTTCCCGTAGGGTCCAACAGGTCTGTTAGGGAAACCAAAAATACCTCCAAAGGAACTATCCCCTCAAGAGCTAAAAATCTGTGGGAGATTTCAACGGCCAAGGACCAACTCCGAAAGCTCCAGATGTTATCCCCTTTCCAAGGCTGTAGACTGATCCCCGCCCTCGCAGCATAAACCGAGTCAGGAGTGACACACAGTGCTATATCATCAATTGTACAGAGTCACTTACAAGAGAAAGTCCTCTAATCTCAAAATCATGCTCTGACACATATACCAACAAATCACTTAGAACAATGCAGTAAGGGCGCTACACAAAGTTTCAAACACACAAAGAAAAACACCAAAAGGGGGTTTAACCTACGCGCACCACCTTACTCTACCTTACTCCCTATACCTGGCGGGACGTACGATTTCCCTTCGGGGTCTCTCGGCGGAGCTGGGCCATCCTTCATCCAAAGGGTCGGCGACAGCTAGCCTCTCTATGTCCCCCGGTCCTATAGGGTCAGGCACGGGCCTCACGTCCCAATCCTTAGGTGGCTGCCCGTTAAATAGCTTCAGCTTATCCACGTAAACCAGTTGAGGCTGGGAACGCACGGTTTTCTGTATCTTGTACAGGACGGGGCTCAGCTGCTCTACTACTTTGTAGGGGCCAGTGTACAGTTTGTTCCACTTGTCCTTGATCCCGGGGCGCCTCCGTGGGTAAAAGTACCAAACCCAGGTGCCTATTGGGAACTTGGCCGCCTTCACCCTCATATCATAACGAAAGTTCCGAGTGGTGGCCTGCCGCTTCATACAACTCCGGGCCAGCTCAAAATCCTTTTGTATAGTTTCGACTTGGTTTTGGACGAAATCATCGGTACTTGACAGAACATTGGTAACACGAACATCGCCTAACACCAGATCGATTGGTAGACAGAGTTCTCGTGACAGAAAGAGCCGGTTCGGGGTGAAACCGGTACTCTCATTTTCACTGGCTCTGTAGGCGGCCAGGACGTAGGGTAGGTGCACGTCCCAATCCCGTTGGTTCTGGGCTACCACCTTCCCTAGCATAGTGTTCAGAGTCCGATGAAATCTTTCCACGGTTCCGTTGGTGCTCGGCTTGTATGGTGTTGTGCGGATTTTATCAATCTGCAGTCGTTAGCATATATCCTTGAACAAGGCCGCCTCGAAACAAGGGCCTTGGTCCGTCAAAATCTGTCTCGGACATCCAAACCGACTGAAAACCTGTTCGACCAGAACCCGGGCGACCGTGGCGGCTTCTTGGTTCCTAATCGGGTGTGCCTCTGCCCATCGTGTAAAATGATCCAGGGCTGTTAATATGTACCTATAGCCTCGGCTGGAAGGGGGGTGTGGTCCCGTAATGTCCACCCCTAAACACTCCATCGGTGCGCCTACTGTCATCGACTGTAGCTTCCCTTGTTTGGGTGGTTTTCCCCGAATGTACTGAGCGCAAGGCACACAGCGTCGTAGTTCGGAATTTACGTCTTCTCTCCACCCCGGCCAGTATGCCCTCTTCTGAAGCTGTGAGAGTGTTCGCCGAATCCCCATGTGTCCGCCGGTTATTCCCTCGTGAGCCAATTTTACAATGGTGGTACGTCGCCCTGGCGGCGGGATCAGCTGGTGATTTTTTACCCTGCTATCCTCTGGGTCGACCCAGTTTCTGATCAGCAAACCGTCCTTGACCTCTAGTTGTGGCCACTGGGCGGCCAGCACTTTCACGGTTCCACTTTGGCTCCGCAGCTCATCATACGACGGTGGTTCGTCCGATACTACCTTCTTCCGGAAGATCCAACCGAGATCAGCGTCTGCTCGTTGCTCCTCCCCGATGGTCGTTCTATTCCAGTCCGACGGTAACTCCGGTGGTTCGGTGGCACCTCTCTGTAATTCCCTCACGAGTTGAGCTCGGTGGGGAAGACGGGACATCGCATCGGCGTTACCATGAGCGGTTCCAGCACGGTGCTGGATGTCGAATGTAAATTCCTCCGTTATAGCCAGCCACCGAGCCTGTTGGCCGATAGGGAGCGGGGTACGTCTCAGCCATTGTAAGGCCGAGTGGTCTGTCCGAAGCAGGAACCGCCGCCCTAGCAAATACTGTCGGTAAGTCTTCAAAAAATGGACGATCGCCAGCAGTTCTCTCTTGGTGACATCGTAGTTTTGCTCGGCCATGGAGCAAAGTCGACTTCCATAGCAGACGACCCGTTCCTGACCTCCCTGGACCTGGGAGAGTACGGCTCCTATAGCATCTCCAGATGCGTCGGTATCCAGAATATATAGGTCGGCGTCATTCGGCAGGGCCAAGATCGGAGTCGCAGTCAACAGTCGTTTCAGGTCCATGAAAGCAATTTCGCAGGCTTCCGACCACAGGAAACGGCACCCTTTTCGAGTCAACGCATGTAGCGGCTTTGCCACCTTCGAGAATTCAGGAACGAATTTCCTATAGTACGAACATAACCCGAGGAAGGCACGGACATCCCGTAGTTTCTCCGGCGTCGGCCATGATAACACCGCTTCAGTCTTCTCTGGGTTAGTCTCGATCCCCTTTTCGCTCACTACATGACCTAGGAATAATACCTGGCGCTGCAGTAGATGGCATTTGGAGGGTTTCAGTTTCAACCCTACAGCTGCCAACCGCTCCAGTACTTGAGTTAAACGGTTGAGGTGGGTCTCCAGATCTTCCGCAAAAACGATGATGTCATCGAGGTAGATAAGACATACCTCAAAATTTAGTCCGGCCATGACCAAATTCATCATTCGTGAGAAAGTCGCAGGCGAGTTACATAGGCCAAATGGTAAGACGCGGAATTGAAAACTTCCCCGCCTGGTGACGAAAGCTGTTTTAGGCCGATCTTTAGGATGAACGGCTACTTGGTGGTATCCTGCTCGTAGATCAAAAGTGCTGAACCACTTCGCTCCTGATAGGGTATCCAGGCTTTCACTAATGAGCGGTAGTGGGTACGCATCTTTCCGGGTTTTGGTATTCACGGCACGATAGTCGACGCAAAACCTAGGGGTTCCGTCCTTCTTCTGAACCATAACCACATTACTGGCCCAGGCCGAGGTGGAGGGTTCGATTAGCCTCTGTTGCAGCATTTGGTCGACCTGTTCGTCGATAACCGGTAGCAGGGTAAGTGGTTGACGGCGAAGCGATTGTCGGACGGGACTTTCGTTCCCGGTTTCTATTTCGTGTTGTATGACTTCGGTGAATCCCAAATCCCACTCGCTTAGGGAGAATGCTTTTTGATGTTCCAGAATGGTTAGACGGAGTCGGTTCTGGATAGCCTCCGGGACGTCTGATGCGATTTCTGTCCACAATGGAGAGAGTATATTCGTAACATCAGTTTCAGTAGGCGGGCGAGGTTGTTCAGAGACCGTAGCACATCCACTGATAGGACTCGGTGTCGACTCTTCACCCATTACTGTGACGACTTCGGCGGTACACTGTACTCCTTTTCCGATCCAGATGGGTTGATCGGTCGGGTTCATCACTCGGATCGGTATATCGTAATTCCGGTCAGGGAGCAAAGTCCCCGCCAGTATAAGCCCCGACTGAAGTAGTTCAGGATTCACGGCCCACTGCTTCCGAAGTTCGTTCAGCGTAGGCAATATGGCTTGAGCTTCCACATCCCTCTCGGTATTTGGGGCGATGAGGGTATCCCGCGAAATTACTATTCGCCGGCACCAGCCGGAGCGCGGTTTGCTGTGCACCGTGAAACGGCTGTTCCCGACCCAGACCCAGTTACGGCCAATGTGCCACATAACATTCTCCTCTTTCATCCACGATAATCCCAGGATAATCTCCGAGACCTGTTCGGTCACCAGGCAAGAAATCTCGAACGATCGTCCCTCGATCTGCAAGCGTAATGTCGATTCGCCCAGTACACGTATACCGGACCCGTTGGCGGCTTGAACTAACTGTGTTGACCCACGAAGTTCTGTCGGATGGAACAGGGTGGCCGGACACAAAGTCAATTCACATCCCGTGTCAAGTAAGGCTAGCAACTTCTTTCCCTTGACCGTGACGGACAGATAGGCCTCGTTATTCCCTTTTACGTGTCTCGCAGTATGTATCCCGTTTCCAACGTTCCTCCCTTCTCCCTCCGTATCAGTGATATCGATTGGTCTCTCTGGACAAGCTCGGACTAGATGTCCCGGGCGATTGCACCGATAGCAAAGCCGTTTTCGGAAAGAACTCCGGAACGTATGATCTCCTCGGGGTTTCTGACGACGATTGTTGTAGACTATTTTCTGTCTCGGGGTTACTGGTTGCTGATTTCGACCCGCCTGCCCATAGCTTAACCTATGGTCAATGTGGTCGAGTCTCTGCTCCAGTCGGTTCAAGCGTTCCCCTAGTTCCGGGCAAGGTCTCGGTGTCTCGTTGATTACTGGCGGATTTTCTTTGATTACCTTAGCATAGTTGAAACTATTGCGATCTCTAAGGCTGTCATCGTCAGCCCGACTATAGCTTTCTAGTCGTACCGCCACGTTGTACGCTTGGTCTAAAGTGTTAGGCTCTCGTTCACGAACTTTTAGGGCTAAGTCTCTATCGAGTAAAGCATCGAGGAAGGCGCGGATAGCTATCGTTTCACTGTGTTTAGATGTTGGACCCGGAAAGGCCAGAATCATGAGTTTACGTATGTCGTGTACTACCGAGCCTAATTCTTCCCCAACCTTGTGTCGTCGAGTGTTCAGCTGAGTTTGATATAATGCAGCTTGTTCGGTGCTTCCATACCTGCTCTTCAGACGAGCAACCAAATCAGAACATGTGACCACGGCTTCAGAATTGAATTCATGCAGCAACTGATCTACAGGTTCCACCAGAGCGCAGGTTAATTGAGCAAACTTTTCTTCTTCCGACCACTCGTTACTCTTCGCACAAACGTCGAATTTCGTCAGGAAAACCTCAACGGAAGTCCTGCCATCATATGTGCCCAATTTAGTGAACTGTCTGGGTTTCTGCGGTCTCGATGAAGCGACATCGATTTTCGTTTCATTCCCCGAAGTAACAGTTCTTTCAGAGGTTCTTACCGGTAGAGCTCTTGAAGTCGGCCAGTTGATTACAGTTTCAGGCCCAGAGGCCATCGTAAATTCTGAACGATGATTCCATTGTGTTGTATCAATGCCAGGAATTCCCACAGCAGCGACAGAAATTGATGATGGTGACAATTTTTTTTCAGCTTGCAAATTTTTCTCCAGTAGAAATTTTTGTTCAGCTTGTGTGTAGGGAACGGTGGCAGCCCAAGAATGTCCAGGTGACAGACGACTGGGACGTGCACTCGCAGTCGGCAAAAGATAGCGACTGGATGCCAAGGAAACACAAGGTCGTTTATCTGAAACTAAACACTGAGTATTAGATTTCATTCCGTACCTATTTTCCTCTATCGCTAACGATGACAATTCTCGATTTAATTCATGCAATGGACGCATATCAGTCACCTCGGACTCTTCACTATCGAGTTCATGATTAGCTAAACGAGTTTGTAATCTAGACTGTTTTTGGCGCAGGTAAGTCTCAAACTCGCAGTCCCTCGAATTAGCATTTGTGTCACTAAGACAGACAGATTTTATCGGTTCTTGCAAAATTCTCTTTTCACCTAATCTAGTTTGTACATTTAACGTTTCAGACATTTTCGGTCTAGCACCATAGTACTCAACAGGAGTTTCGTATTCTGACATTTTATCCATAGAAAATTTTACTTCCTCTCCCATCCTTTCTTCTATCCATCTTTCCGTTTCTTTCTCTGTCCTTGACCTTGGAAGTTCTCCAGTTTTCACCCCACTTCTGGTACCAATTGTAGCGACTGGTCTACTCGCCAGGTGGCCACCTATTCTTGATCCTAGTTCTTGCTTTTCAGGGATTTCGAACAAGGCCACCTGCGAGGGCGCTAACTGTTGGGCGGGAGGGTACTTCTTCCAGTTGTCGGACGGGGCAAACCTTGCCTCAGGTTCCCGAGATGGATATGGATCCTCAGGGGCCCGGCCCCTCGCCTTGGTTCCCTCTTCCGGGGAGAATTGGGCCCTTGGACCAAATACAGTACCAGGATCGGCAGGAGTGGCGGCTGGACATAGTCCCACGGTCGTTTGGTCGGCGACGACAGCCCCTCGAGATGGCTCATCTGGGTTCAGTTCCCACCCAACAGGTTTTTGGGACCCAACTCCCCTCGAAAGGAATTCAGTTAGATTACTTAACTCTTTCTTTAGTTCTCCTATTCCCTCCTGATTGTTCACTAAGGTAGAGACCAAGTTCTCGAAGTATTTCTGGCGCTCCATAATCTCTGTTAGGCAGCTAGACCATTTCTCTAACTTCTCCTCTTGCTCTTTAAGTCTATCAGCAAAATCCCCATTTAATTCTACTGACTGAGTTGAGTGGGAGCCCTCTTGTTCCCCTTCTCCTGTTTCCTTCTCTTCAACCTCCTCTGTCTCTGACAATCCACTTTCTGACATTATATTTGGTGAATAGCAATGCAATAACTTCTTCTAGTTATTTTCTTAATTTATTATTTGTAATTAGCATGTAACACAAAAAGGAGTGTCATGTACATCGGTAAATGCAACCTATCAATGCCTAATGAACCACTGAAATTTAGTTTGTTATTTTGATAGCGGAAAGATCTCCTCGGGATCTTTTAACATAATTAATCGCCCTAATATTTGTACAGACTACTTTGCGTTTAAGTTCTGAGTAACAGTGTATTATTCATAGCGGAAAGATCTCCTCGGGATCTTTTAACAGTATTTATCGCCCTAATATTTGTACAGACTACTTTGCGTTTAAGTTCTGAGTAACAGTTTATTATTTATTAATTACCGAATGGGTTATTCGCACGAGGTGTAATTTTAGAGAGGCCTAGTATTTCTATTAAATTATCACAACAATTTTTATGATAGCCAGATTAATATAATGTGTTTTCACTTCCCTGTCAAATCCAGAAATATTTATATATCGAAACGGCCAGCTTGCGGTAAACAGATACTTTGCGATGTTTCAATTCAACCCACGACAGTCCAGAATATCGATCAATGTATATAAGAAACTCAGGAGGTAACACACAGCAACACAAATGAAACCCGCTTCCCACTTAATCGCGGAAGAACAGATATAATAATTATTTGCACACAAAGTGCGAATCTTTCACTAAGAAAATTACACGTCCTTCACTCTCAACGATTTTCCTTCAACTGACTATGCACCGGCGCCACCCGGCCCACGTGACAAGCGGGAAGCCTCGTGATTGGCCAAGAGCACAACAGCTCACCTCACGCCACGTCTGCAGTGCCGTTTTTAATGCGCAATATCTATACATGGATATGACGTAACCGCTAATAGGCTAAATATAGAACTTCGAGTGCGAACCAAAATTAAGCAGGAATAAAATATATATTGCAACGATCCACGATCGTTACACATATTCATATCCATGCCCATCATGGTATAATTAGACTATATATGATGCATGTACTAAAATGGAACGTATTATCAACATAACCAAATGACCACAAGGGCATTCACATATTCGTTGTATAGATGAATTATCCAGATACCCACTGGCCAGTTTGTGGGGCGCGGTGGTGTAGTGGGCATGTTCTTTGTCTTGCAGCCGAAGGGTTGCAGGTTTGAATCCACCTCAAGCCGCCGCGTAGGGGTCAAGTTCTTCACTCGCAATTACTTACCGCTTCGGCGTAAAACTCCAACCCAGTGTCCGCGCTGTAGTCGGGAGCGCTCTTGAGCAGAACCTTGAAGGGACGCTATAACAAGTACACATAACATACATTTAAAAGTATGACCAGGACAGAAATAGAAACCACAAGACACTGCGTTTAGTGAGAATTGAATTAAGTATTATTGCGCCATCATCTGTTCGAGTCTTAATGAATTAATTTCGTCATCAAAAGAAAGCATCGTCGTCTGCCATGGACGAGGGTCACCTCGTTACAACAACCACCTGAATCACTGAATCATTGATTCATGCAATCAGTTCTTTGGCCTTCATGCTGCAGACGACCGCATCTTCCCGCCTGCAGCCTCTCGTGATTTCTCATTGGCTGCTGCTGCAGATGACAATGATGATGAGGAGAATGAGGATGAGGAGGAGGATGGCGATAATTGGGTTAAGTTGAACCATGTAACGATTGCAACGCATAAAAGTTGCAAAGAACGATCTCTGCTTGTATTATACCGTCCATATGTCAGTTCGCCTGTCTCTCTCTCTCTCTCTCTCTCTCTCTCTCTCTCTCTCTCTCTCTCTCTCTCTCTCTCATGCTGTTTTGGCGTGGTTTTATGTCTTCGAAATCTCGTCTGTTCATCTGCCTATCATTGTCTGTCTCTCTCTCTCTCTCTCTCTCTCTCTCTCTCTCTCTCTCTCTCTCTCTCTTTCTCTCTCTCGTGTGTCTCTGTGTCACTCTCTGTCCATCTGCCTCTCTGTCTATCTGTCTCTTTCTCTGTCTCTATCTGTTTCTGTCTCTTTGTTGCTGTGATACTCTCTCTGTGAATTTATATGTTCTCGGGTAAATGCCAGGGACCTCCTTTCATCCACGCATATGTGTGTATATGTATGTCTGTGTCTCTGTCACTCTCTATCGTTTCTTTTCTCTGTCTGTGCGATTCTGCTCCATATCTTGCGCTGAGAATACCCATACATTGCAAGCTCTTGTCTTCTTTGAAGAAAAAATAGGAAAAATTAACGGTCGTCGTCATCGTCGGTGACATATTCTTTCGTCAAACTCTACAGCAATTATTTTCGTTGTTAGTGCCCCGCGTTCTCCGCAAAGGTTGTTTTTATTTTAGCCATGCCTCGGGTTTTCTCTGGATTGTATGGGGAATTATTCTGCACTGCAGCCATCATTAGTCTTCCGGTGCAAAGTAATTACTGACAGGAGATCCAAGATGGCGCTAACTGCCGACAATCGGCTAACCAGCACCGCGCTGAGTAAGAAGCCGTTCCCTTATTATAAGACTCAACAGTTTATGGCATGGACCTCGGCTTGAAAGACGTCATGAATGATGTCACGTGTTCAGGAGCAGTTTGTTTTCAATTATAATTATGTAGGTAGGCCTACACGTAGAGATAGGCCTAATTTGAACTCAGACCTACATGCATAGCTTAGTATACGTGATATAAAGTTGCGTCAGGAACATTAAAGTGATGAGGATTGAGGAGTGAGGACTCAACCTATTCATCGAATTGTTTTTGCGTTTTTCAAATATTCATGATTTTATACGAATCTCTGATCTTTTTCGGGATTGCTGTTACATTTATATTTTATACACAACTTCCTCAAACTTCCTCTGCTAAACTGAAGCCGTACGGGACCCGATGTTACTTTCCGAAATTCGACGAATCGCTGTGGTTCTTCATTCACCTCTCGAAATCGTTGACGTTCGGCCAGAAATCATAATCATCCGCGAAATAAACGTCAGTCGGAAAGGTGAAGAAAACACTACGACCAGCACCCAGTGACGTCATAAAGGTTTACGACGTCACAGAGATGACGTCATAAACGACGTCTGATCTGCGGAAATTGGGCCAATAGTAATCGAGGGGACAATGGACAGCGGCAGCAGCGAGTTGGAAATCCTAGCGCAGATAAAATGTAGGAGGAAAACGCACCCAACCTCTAAGTCATTATTAGTCGATTTTTTTATGCAGGCTCTAACCCTTAGACGCGTTTTCTGATGACGATGGTTTCTGGGCTAATATGCTATGAATGACGCTCTATTTATTAAATGTCGTTGATTCTATATCTCACCGGCTGATGTTGGTTGTGATAGAGAAAAGAAAATAAGAAAGGATTTATTAGATGGATGGATGGATTGCTGGAGGCAGAAATTGATGGATGGCTAGATGAATGGATGGATGAAATGGTGCAGGCAAGAAATGATGGATGGATAGATGGAGGCAGGAATGAATGAATGGATGGATGGATAGATGGATAGATGGTTAGTTGGTTGTTTGAGTGGATCGGGGTTGTATGAATGGTTGGTTGGAGGGATAATTCGTAGCAGGGTGATTGGTTGGCTGGATAAGTGAATGGATGGATGGACGGATGGATGACTGTAATGGATGAATGAACAAATGAACGGATGAACGAAGACGGAGAGAGACAGACAGAGACAAAGCGACACAGAGACAGAGAGAGACAGAGCGAGATAGAGAGAGACAGATAGAGACAGATAGAGACAGAGTGAGACAGAGACAGTGAGACAGAGACAGACAGAAAGAGACAGAGATAGACAGAGAGATAGAGAGATACATAGAGGCAGACAGAAGGATATAGAGAGGCAGATGAATCGATCGATCGTTTGTTTATTCAGACGGTTCTTCAGAAAATCCAGTTACGCGTCGACTCACAATACGTCTGCGCATGCGCCTCATCCATCCATCCTCTGCCCCATCCCCCATCCCCCACTCTCCATCATCGCCTGCAGGTCCAGCAGCAGTAGCAGCTGCTGGACCTGCAGACGCTCACTGGTCCATATTAGTTGGTCCCTGGAGATGAATTGGGACCACCTCCACGCATGTCCTTCGTCAGTTATGTTTTCCAATCCAACTTTTCACTCGCTTTATTTAGCGCCAGTTCACCGGTTCAATGCGCAATACGACCGACTCCTTCCACTGTTACACTGTACACTGTGTATCCAGCGGTTGTCAAATAATGTCGACTGATTTCATGCAGCATTAAATCGTCGTTTATTACAGATGCATGGCGGGAAACATCCGGTCACAGCCACGATTCGTACATACAACTCAGAATTAGCGCCTTTTTTCAACGTCCACACAAATGCTCTAAGCCACATTTGCTGGACATTGGAGGATCTCATTGAAGGGACTGTGGCCTTCGTCGATGTCGTTGGTCTAATGGCTGCTCATAACAGACATTGCTGGTTACATGACTCGTCGCTCATGATTATAAGAGGAAGAAATGAACGCAACTAACTATTCTGCAGGTTAAAACTCCAATCACTCGGCGATTGGTCATGAACCATAGTATAGGTTTATCAGGTTTATCGATATTTAATCACATTATGATCTCAAAAAACCTAATTATAATCTCGTCGTGTTGTGTCTGATCTATAACGAATGAAATCTAAGACAAGGCAATTCATGTCATGACCGCTCATGACACATCAGTTGTCTAGTTTACGAGATAAATATATATTCAAAAACACACAAGAGCTTCAAAACATGTTTCACATGTTTCAGAATAGTTTTCAAAATACTTTTCAAATCATTTAAACAAACGTCCTACGCCTATTGTGTCGCTCACTCTGCATTCACTCTACAGCAATAATATTTCTTTGCGTATTAAAATGCATCTTGGCCACTGTGTACTAGACTCGTTTCTTACCATGCACTGGCTGCATGGGTGCGGTTTATGTGCATCTCATCTCACCAAGATTTATTGCTGGCATCGGGGAAAAGGAATGGTTCACGAAAACTGGTTACAAATCATTGCCATTAGTCGTCTGCTGGTGCGTGTATATATACTGCAGCATATATCATATACTATATATATAATTATATAATATATACTATATATACTATATAGTCTATATATACTATATATATATATACGTTGGCCGTCGTCTAATGCAAGAGTCATTGCCAACAGAATGAGGAATGGACCGATGACCAGTAGCAATATATATATATATATATATATATATATATATATAATTACATCATATATAACATATATGATATATATAATTATATAACTAAATTATATATATAGCATATATGATATATATGCATAGAAAATGTATTGTCGATATTCATTCATTCATTCCGAAAACTTATATAGCGCCCCTTCAAGAATTCTACGCAGAGGCGCTCCCAGCCCAGCCATGGCTAAAAGGATAGGTCTTAAGCAACTGGTAGAAGGCAGGCAAATATTGAAGTTATAGTCTGAACCAACTCCATGGGGTCAAGTTCACCAGCGTGCCAAGTCGCGACCATACATTAGGCCTATGCATGCTTAATATACGCCTAATCCTATGTGCATTAAAAACATATGTACATGTGGGTATCGGCCTTGTATAAAGGCACTCATACGAAGGCGCTTATATTAAGCATCATACAAACGCTGCACACGTGACACATGGCTGTCTGTCTGAGCTAGTTCTTTATTTGCGTAAGCTTAAATGGTTTCTTAACTGATCGTCTATCTTTCTTGCTTTCTGTTTTGAAATATAGATTTGATGCGCGTCTGTAGACAGCGAAATGGTCACTGCTGCAGATACTCATCCGTAGAGGAAGGGAATGGTCAATTTGACCAAGCTGCAGCAATTATTAGGAATGCATTTAAGGCACGATGTCTTCGTCCACGACCCACCTCAGTGACCTCAGTGACCTCAGTGACCTCAGTGACCTCAGTGACCTCGCCCTTCTGCAGAGGTCAAGTTTGAAGTTCATATGTCTCACGGAGGTTGGAAAAGCTATTACGCGACGAGACTCTGATTAGTCAATAGTTTAGGCCTACTGGCGGACACAAAATAAAGAAAATTGAGTAAATTAGAATAGAATAGAATAGAATGGTGTACAGCATATATAAGCAAATGCATGAGAATGGAGGGGAATAGAAGTGTATACGCCTACATCCTTCGCAAAACAGAATAGAATATCTATAGAAAAGAATAGAATAGAATAGAATAGAATAGAATAGAATAGAATATAGCAGAACAGAACAGAATAGAATAAAAAGGTGTACAGCAGAATGAAATGCATGAGAATGGAGTGGAACAGAAGTAGGCCCCTATACATCCTTCGCAAAACAATTGACGGTATAATGGAATGTAGTGGAATGGAGTTATTACAGGAGTTGAGTTTAATCATCGGCAGCCATGCAAGGCGCCCATCACGTTCTATTGCTCAATTTACCAATGCCATCCGCCGAATGGAAGGTAGCGAGAAGCGATCTTGCATCTATGCTCTCTTCGTACCATCAGATGGTTTGCCATCGCCATAACCTTATACCCTCCTTCCGAATGGAACGAAATGAATAGATTTAAGAAAACGAAATAGCATAACAGAAAAAGAGAGATGACAGATTCAGCGCTTCGACGACAACAGGACAACAGGACAACCGGACAACCGGACAACAGGACAACAGAACAACCGGACAACAGGACAACAGGACAACAGGACAACAGAACAACCGGACAACAGGACAACAGGACAACAGGACAACCTGACAACAGGACAACAGGACAACAGGACAACAGGACAACAGGACAACTGGACAGCAGGACAACCGGACAAAAGGACAACAGGACAACAGGACAACTGGACAGCAGGACAACCGGACAAAAGGACAACAGGACAACAGGACAACCGGACATTGGCGTATAAACCTTTGTCATGGAGAATGGTAAACAATATAAAAGATTTAAAAAAAAGATTACGTGAAGAACTTTCACCAACTTCTCTAAGATATCATCGTCGAGAGGTCTTGGGATGTCATTGAGCAGAGCAGCATGCGCAATCAGATCCATTCAACCGAGACAGAAAACAACGTTTTTCTCTTTTTCAAAAACGGATGGATTGCACTTTGCATCAGCGACCATCTTCTTCTTCTTCTTCTTCTTCTTCTTCTTCTTCTTCGTCTTCTTCTTCTTCTTCTTCGTCTTCTTCTTCTTCTTCTTCTTCTTCTTCGTCTTCTTCTTCTTCTTCTTCTTCTTCTTCTTCGTCTTCTTCTTCTTCTTCTTCTTCTTCTTCTTCTTTTTCTTTTTCGCAGCCACAACAGCAGCAGCGGCCTTAAGCCGATGGATTTCACCTCCGACAATTATTTGCCACGACCAATTCCAGTTAGCGATTGGTAATGGAGGCGACGCCAGGAGCGGAAAAGGTTGGTTACGGAGCGGAAATAATTGGCGCTTTGGAACTGGAGAAGCGAACCGGAGCGAAGATGCCAGGAGTAGGAGGAAGGAGGAGGAAGGAGGAGGAAGGAGGAGGAAGGAGGAGGAACGAGGAGGAACGAGGAGGAACGAGGAGGAAGGAAGGAGGAGGAGGAAGGAGGAAGGATTCTTTCAATCCCGGAAGTGCTGCGTTGGATTCGCTACGCTACATTCACGAGACAAGGAGAAGTCCTGATGCAGCTCCCGTGTCTAATAATAGTAGACACTGTCATTGAAGACTTGTGAGCAAAACAGATAAGATGAGGTGAGATGAGGTTTGGTATGGATGTATGGATACAGATTTGACGAGGGCCTATGACAACAGACGCCGTTTCCCTCGGCATATTACAGCACTTTATTACGGTTTGGTATGAAATATACGCATGCAGAGGAAGTTAAGGCATAGGGCAAGACAATGTTAAGTAGAGCGAAGTAAGATAAAGCAATGCATATTAAGCTTAGGAGAAGTAAAGTAAGATAAGACAGCAGAATGCGAGGTTGAATAACTAACATGTAAATAGATAGAAAATGAAACTAACTTTTAGGATTATGCGAGGAACAATTAAATACGGTATAATTGGGCAAAGAAAGAGATAAATTGAGCATGCACGTTTGAGCAAAGTAACTTAACGAAATGAAAAAAGCTTAGCTTATAAATTAGCTGACTGATAGAAAAAACCGTTTCTAGGTCCACATAAGTTCAGCGTTTTATAAAGCAATCTATGAATTATGAACAACACATCCAAACAGATTATTTTGCTCGTGGCTTAATTCGACCACCAGTCATCGTAACTTCATGTTATCGTTGCTGGACCCCCACTTCTAATTTAATTTTTATATATTTTTAGATGCAGTCCAACGGACTATGGCTGTGGTGACCGTTGACTGATTAATTAGAAAGTGACATCAATGCCATCGTCCAGGAACAACAGCAGCAACAACAACAACAACAACAACAACAATAGCAACAGCAGCAACAATGACAACAGCAGCAACAACAACAGTAACAACAACAACAATGAAAACAACAATGACAACAGTAACAACAACAGCAACAACAACATTGACAACAACAATAACAACAGTTACGTTCAATGTAAGCAACGCATCGGAAGCAACTTTCATAAACGAAACGGCAGTTCGCAATTCTCCCATTCGTTCAAGTTTGTGATTTTGTCAGCGGCTTTGCTCAGGGAGTGACGCGAAGGATAAAGTGACCAACGAAAGCGTAACATAGTGAAAGGGCGAGCTAAGTAAAGATTGACTGATGAAGGAGTGACATAATAAAAGAGTGATATAGCGAAAGAGTGACATAACAAAAGAGTGACTCAACTAAAGAGTGACTCAACTAAAGAGTGAAATGACGAGAAAGTGATAAATCGAAAGTGCGACACAACGAAAGTTTAAACTAACAAAAGAATGACATTACAAAAAGTGACATTAACATAACAGAAAGAGTGAAATAACATAAGAGTGACATGAAGAAAGCGTGACACATGAAAGTGTGACATGCATGTATGTATGTATGTATGTATGTATGTATGTATGTATGTATGTATGTATGTATGTATGTATGTATGTATGTATGTATGTATGTATGTATGTATGTATGTATGTATGTATGTATGTATGTATGTATGTATGTATGTATGTATGTATGTATGTATGTATGTATGTATGTATGTATGTATGTATGTATGTATGTATGTATGTATGTATGTATGTATGTATGTATGTATGTATGTATGTATGTATGTATGTATGTATATATGTATGTATGTATGTATGTATGTATGTATTTATGTATGTATATATGTATGTATATATGTATGTATATGTAGTATTATGTATGTTACATTGTTACATACATACAAACAATACATACATACAGTATGTATGTATGTATGTATGTATGACATTGTATGTATGTATGTATAATGTATACATTACATACTTTAGTAGAGTATACACAGTGTCATGCTAACAGATACAGATGATGTGGACCATCTTGAGCTTCTAGCAAGACGAATTAAGCCAACTCTCTGAGGGCTTAAGATGGATTTCACATCTCAAGGAAAAACAGCAAATGAATTTGTCGGTCCGACACGCTTGCAAAAGTCATAGATTTGCTGCAGTTTCAATTAGGTTTGCAACGTTTTCAGTGTTAAATGCTGACATGATGGAGGTCGTGGGAGTTGTAACATCGGAGTTGACAGGAGGTCAGATGCCATCGGGCATCGGGTTGTGGACAGGTCCATCACCCGATGAGGGTTTGATGACCCGGTCGATCCACACTACGGAAACAGCGTCTCCGTATATAAAGTGTATTCATACATGTATATTATTCATGTGTAGGCCTACAACGACAGCACAGGGATTGCAGTCACCGAAGCGAATCTCAATAACAACAACAACAACAACAACAACAACAACAATAACATGTTGTGTAGTAGTTGCTTAAAGACACCGTGTGATGACAAAGGTCATTAACGTCGCCCTCCTCCTTCATCTCGGCTTGGGACTGGCACTTTCAGAGTGCAAACAGTGGCGGAGTTAGTCGACACAAAATTGTGGCTATACTGGCTATATATTTCTGTAGAGTGTAATGGGGTGTCCCATCGATCTATACTGCAGGAAGCTGTCCATTTATACATTGTTTCCTCTTGTGGAAGAATGAAATCGTTTTGATAAAGGGATTGTTGACATTCCGATCAATGAATGTCGAAAGCACCTTAGAACATGCATTCGAGCTAATGGAGGACATTTTGAACATCAGCTTTGAAGAACAGCAATTGTTGCAAACAATAATTTTCTATATCTTTTACATGTTGGAAACTTAAACTTTTTTGTCCAAATTTTAATGTGCATAACTTCGAACTCTGTTCGTAGAATTGGATAAAAGTTGCAGCGAACAGTGACATTTTATCCCTCTTACATTCTGTGAAATTTTATAGAGTTTCATTTAGAATTGACAAGTATATTGCCAAAACAAAAAGGATATCAGTTCAATTGGGTCACCGTGTAGATCACGTATAATTATGTCGGGGCTTTTTTAACATGCAATCTTACACAGTATGTACAGTTCTAAATAGATTTGTACACAGTTGTAGAAGCACTTTTACGCAGTTCAAAGTAGTAAAAAAGCGTCATCATCGTTTGGAAAGAATTTACAATTGTGTACATTATAAGTGAACGCACCGTTGCTCAGTTATAAAATTCTTTAAAAGACATAACAGCATAAATATTTTACTTCGCGCATTAGCCTCTGTTTTATCATGCATGCCATCCATATATATTCAGACCTATACGTGGAGGTTAAGTCTGACATTGTGACTCTTTCCTGATGCTGGAAGTCCTTATATATAGCGCGAGTACACAACAACCTATGAATGATGCACTTTGTCAGCCGTAATAGCATCAGGTAATTTAGCGACGACGGCATTTAGAGAAATCCATCCAACCGTCCACGTCTAATGCACATCACACACACACACACACACACACACACAAACACACACACACACACACACACACACACAGTCACTCACACCCACGCACGCACACGTACGCAAACGCGCGTACACACATACACAAACACACATATACACTCACATACACTCTCACACACTTATACGAGATACAATGTCATGCAGTCACATATATTTATAGGCTATGTAACTACAGTTACTACACAGATCTACTTGACACATTCAACACACAGACTGACAACATAAACTTTCAGTATAATTATTGTATATGGCCCTAAAATGGCCTAAATGTACATTATGTTATAAGCATTTTCATAAGTTTATGTTACATAAAGAGGGAATAATGCAGTACATGGTGATGCATAATATTATGTTCATAGCCTATATCCATAGAATATATATATATATATATATATATGTGTGTGTGTGTGTGTGTGACAGTGTATATATATATATATATAATATTATATATGTATATTCTACGTCTCATATCGTCGCCACGAAATGCGGTTTCTGCCATCAGCGCTCCTACCGACGAGAGTAGAAATAACTACATCGGACTGCAGCAGCAGCGGAGGGCAGAGCAGAACAAATTGACGACTGACGGATATATGCATTAGCGAGTGGCGCTTTCTAGCGGACGGAGTCATAGTCGTCGTCGTCTGCGAATATGGCTGGAAAGCATTGGCAGACTAACCATTGGTAGAGACAGACAACATGTTTTAAGTATAGACCAACCCTTTCAAACGCATCGCAAACACTAATGCATCGGCTTCTATAGTGCCCGGCCAACCGCATATACATATACACATATAAATGCGAGCTTCTCTATGTTGTTTTTTTGTGCGTTGTTGGAACTGCTGCAACAGTGGAGTGAATCACCAGAGAACGGACAGTCTACTCTACCAGATTCACAGTAGGCCTATATGTAGATTGTAGATAAGCGAAGCAAAAACTGGTTGTTTATGTGTTTGTGTGTGTTTGTTTTTGTAGCTTCTCCTGTTTGTGTTGCTTTTGCCCAAGCTGCTTTTTAACCGGTTGTGCCGGCCATGGTTTAATTGGTCTGTTGCTGTTGCCAATGATGTTTATTTTTTGTCTCTGTCTGTTGTCCGGTTGTCTCAGCTATTGTCGCCTCTGCTTCTCCTTCCACTGTTTAAGAGATAATAGAAGAACGAGACAGTCGAGCGATGAGCCTCATGACAGTGGAGTTAAGAAACGGAATGTGAGCTGAATTATTGCATCGTAATGTTATGAAGGGGGGTGCTCGATAGTACAGCGGTTAGCGCGCTGGACTGTCGACCGAAAGGTCGGGGGTTCAAATCCCCGCCGGGGCAGAAATTTGCAACGAGATTTCTGTTCCACAAGCACCCCCTAGCCGACTCAGCTATGATGAGTACACTGACCTCACGGTCAGTGGATGATGAGACGGCGAGGGAGAGGATTGGCCACCGCCCTCATATGCCGAGGCCTTGAAAATGAAGGCGCTAACACTTCATCCCCATTGGCTAGCCCTCCGGGCTAGCTAGGCGGGATATCATCATCATCATCAATGTTATGAAGGCGGCTGATCTGTTTACGATCGAGTGATGAGGATATCTATACTATAGCACTTCAAGATCCGAGAATGTTGTTCCTTGGCATTGAATAAATCGATTCAATTCACGTATCAGGGCCGGATTAAGGCATGTTCAACTTATTCGGCCGAACGGGGCCCCACACATGTCCCCGAATTTTTTTTAGGAAAACATTGGTATATTCTGAAGAAATTTCGACAAAACGACTAAAAATGTCATCAGATTGTTCGGCCGAAGACCCCCTAAATTTAAAAAAATTTCGAACAGGGTCCCACATTTCTTAATCCGGCTCTGTCACATATTAATACCAATAAAGACGTGCATTCAGCGCACACTAAATGTTAACCAATCCCATTAAATGTAGAAATAACTTTCTTTTGGACAAGCGCTGGTGGAAAACAAAGGAAAAATTGTCACGTGAATGTGGACCGCGTGCTCCCTGTTGTGCGCATGCGTGTGCGCGTGCGCGTGTGTATGTGTGCGTGTGCGTGTGCGTGCGTGTGTACATGCGTGTGTGTCTGTTTTCAGGATCGATAACCTTTCGACGAAGAGGCTTCTTTTGCTTCTTTTCGAGGGCAGATGCAATTATCGGAGTACGAGTATATGGCTTCCTAATCACCCACTATCCAACCAGCCAGCCATCCGTCCATCCATCCACTCAGCAGCTCGTCCATCCGGCACTAATCAACCCATGACGACATATAGATCTGCTCTTAGAATTAGTGTGGCTCGTCAACATATATAGAGCGTCGTCTCTGGCCTATAGAAGGTCATTGCTGCGAAGAAGAGAATAAATCTCTAGCGAATAACAGTAAATGAAGCAGACAACGAACGAGTCTTAAAGGGTTAAAGTAGCTAGAAGAAATGAGGTAATTAAGTCAGGCAGTCACTTAATCAATCAGTAAGTAAGTAAGTCAGTGGTCAGTCGTTAATTCGATTATTGCGTAGGACAACCATCAACTGAGTATAGTAAGAAAGTAAAGTATGTAAGTCAGTCATTCACTAAGTTAGTAATTAAGAAAGTAGGTCACTTAGCCAGTCACTAAATTAGTCAGCCACTCGCTAAATGAGTGAGTGAGTAAGCCAGTTTTTAAATGGTGTAATGTCTATATTAGTAGAAAAGTGCCCAGTTCATGCTGTGGCATACAGTAGGGCTCTGTGTCTGTGTGGCGTCTGATCAAAATGGCTGCTATAGTTGCATGTAGTATGAGCTGCTAGTAGACATGGCTATGCATATGATGAGCGTGTCGTGCAATTGCATGCAGACGTGGCTTTTCGAGCCACAATTTTTGACCAGATAATAATAATAATAATAATAATAATAATAATAATAATAATAGTTTAGTGACTGGGAGCGCGGCTGAACTGGCCGCCTCGCGCAAAATAACTAAATACGCAGACCTCCCTGCAACCCACAGCTTCGTTCCGATCGCGTTAGAAACATTGGGGCCAATCAACATGTCAGGCCGCGAGTTCATGGAGGAACTAGGTCGTCGGCTGACTGGCACCACGGGCGACCCTCAGGAGACTACATTTCTTTTTCAGCGCCTGTCAATCTGCACACAACGCTACAACGCAGTATCATTTAGAGGAACTTTTATGCACGACACCGGGGACGAGGACCATGAACCATAGTAGCAATTATTACTCTTCGGAAGAGACGTTAGAATAGGCACTTGTCTGTTTTGCAATAAATGAAGTTGATTATTATAATAATAATATTTAAAAATAATAATGTCACAGCTGGCACTTCCCGCTTTTTTAGCTTCGGCCGCGGGCACCGATCGCCTCCAATCCACCATACTGAACAACATGACCTCCTCTGACCCACATTGGGACGCGGCACGGGACCAGTGGCTGAAGATCAGCTCGGTTCAATGCCCAGAAAAGGACTTTTCCCACAGACAGTCGGCCTGGGACAAACCCTTGCTCGACAAAATAATATCCGGTGTTCATGCCAACCTCCCTGACCCGGAACACAGGGCACGCCTCGGGGCCACTGCAGCCCCGCATGCTGGCGATTGGTTACTGGCTTTGCCCATTGCCAACTGTGGACTTAAGCTGGATGACGAGGCAGTCAGAGTGGCAGTCGGCCTGCGGCTGGGTGTGCGTCTGTGCGAACCACACAAATGCCCTTGCAGGGCCCCGGTGGCCGCTGATGGCCTACATGGGCTCTCCTGCACCCTGGGTCCTGGCAGACACCCTAGACATGCATCACTGAATGACTTGGTCCATCGAGGTTTGATCCGGGCGGGTTTTCCATCAAGTAAAGAGCCATCGGGTTTGCTAAGATCTGACGGTAAAAGACCCGATGGCCAAACCTTGGTTCCATGGCGGGTGGGCCGATGCCTAGTCTGGGACGTGACGGTGACCGACACCATGGCCATGTCTTATCTGCCAGACACCTCTCAGACAGTCGGAGCGGCGGCCGAAAGAGCGGCGGCCCGCAAACATGAGAAATATCACCAGCTCTCCACAACGCACTATTTTGTCCCACTTGCATTCGAGACCATGGGACCGATAAACAGTGAAGGCCATGTCTTTCTATCTGACCTAGGACAAAAGCTCAGCATGGTTACGGGGGACCCACGAGAAACCTCCTTCCTGTATCAACGTATCTCTTTAACGATACAACGTTTTAACGCGATCGCATTTCGAGGCACTTTCGCTGATCTAGACAACGAAGAGTAGGGTCATTCTGGACTGGTTTTTATACTGTAGTTAGCAATAAGTCCCTGAGGGATCCTAAATACCTCGGGGCAATAAAAAAAAAAAAATAAAAAAATAAAAAATAAATTTAAAAAAAAAAAAAAATAATAATAATAATAATAATAATAATAATAATAATAATTTTATATCCAAAGCTGCAGCCGTCGGCAATAATAACTCGCTTCTACGGTTCGTGCTCGTCGGGGAATTCGTTAGCGAAAACCGTGAACAGGAATGAGAGAGACAGAGCCAGACAGAGCCAGACGTAGCCAGACAGAGGCAAACGGAGGTAGACAGTGAGACAGAGAGGCATGGAGAAGCACAGAGAAGACACATGAGAGGGCCATCGACAAAGCGCCGGGAGAAAATCAGTGAAAAGAGGCTATAATTGGCAAGTAATCCAACTCGTTTTGTCGAATAATATGTGTTAATGACGACGACCATGATGAAGATGGTGGTGGTGGTGATGATGATGATGATGATGATGATAATGATGGTGATGACGATGAAGATGAAGATGGTGGTGATGATGATGACGATGACGACGACGACGAATGATGATGATGATAATGATGATGATGATGATGATGATGATGATGATGATGATGCTGATGATGATGATGATGATGATGATGATGATGATGATGATGATGATGATGATGATGATGATGATGATGATGGTGAGGCATTAGTGATGACGATTAAGCTAATGACCAGAGAAATTATGATGATGACTAGTATAGATGATAATGTTGTTGTTCATGGCGATGCTAATTATCAATTGCAACGGTGATGACAACGACGATTATGCGACGATAATGACGATGATAACTAGAAAGCGATGGACTGAGGCCTATTTGTCAGAAATTCAGATTAAAAGAGTCAATTTGGTACAAACCACATTTTCATCCGGGTATGCATGAGGCGAAGACGCCAGACTCGAATTTTCAATTCAAAATTTTTTACCTAAAGACCATGGACACAAAAGATCAAAATCATGGTCTTGATTCACGAAGGTTGTAGTGTAATTGTAATATATTATAGTGTAAATCTTAGAGAATTTCTCAGCGCCCACAAAACCACGTCACGTGACGGCAGGAAACCAGACAGAACTGTTTTCATCTATGCATCATAAAATGTAATGTTATTTAATGTAAATCTTCAAGAAATTCTCAGTGCCCACAAAAGCCACGTCAGGGAGACCAGCTTATACACCGGCGATATATCAAATCAAGTCCGCAATAGCCAGAGCTATACCTTTTTCGTTCCGGTGCACCTCAAAATCCGGGGAGGTCAAGCCGAGGAGACAGCGTGGTGCTACGGTGGTTTTGGGTGGTGATGGTAATTGGGTGGTGGAACCTGATTAGAATCGGGATAGGATAGATTGAGGTTATGACCTGATCCTCAAAACATTCTTAGGCTATAATTATAGAGTCTGGCAAGCAGAAGGAGCAGCAGCAGTTCTAGTGTTCTGGTCATCGTAATTCCGTTAGCTTGCATTTTGGACAACGCCACTATAAGATGAATCCGAAAATGCTTCATCAGTTTTGGTCTACAGCGAAAATCTTGAAGAGTTCAATCCAATGCTTCGTACCGCAAAACTTAAATCATAGAAAAAGGCAATATGCTTAATTTTGAGCGATATTATAGTTTCAAATTTGTCTCATAGTCTATAATGCAATACTGTCGTCTCTTGGTTTTTGCTCACTCATGCACATGCTCACAAATGGTCGTATAATATTCATAGAATGCTTCTATAGTGCTCCTGGGAACTGAGGCAGTACTGAGTAACTGCTCCTGCTTCTGCTTGACAGTCTCTCAAACACCGTATAGACTCGGTTTTCCCATCACTGCTTTTCTACTTCATCTATAGGGCAGTCTTTCATCAGTTGGATTAGTATTGATGGGGGTTTGATATTGGATGAAAAAGATAAGAGTGCATGTAAGTCTGATTCTGCAAGTTGTGATTTGTTTATGTATGCATTGATCAGGTGCATGATTTTAATGAGTGCACCCAACATTCTCATCCACCAATGGAATGATTTTGGGGTGCACCCATCCACCATGCATTGATCATGTGCGTGTGACATTTTGATGAGTCCACTGGCCACGCATTGAACGTTTGATTGGGTGGTATAGGCCTACCATATACCTCGCCTTCCGCGTTATCTATCACGAGGACTGCAGGCGCTTGGGTGCTTTAGTGTGTCCATGTGTTGTGGTGAGTTGCGGAACGTTCTAGGGTCAGTACGAACTGTCTACGATAGTTGTGCTGTCAAAGAAAGTCTATAAAGGCAATCCCAAGCGCATTGTTAAGAGTATACGCAAATATATTTAATAGAAATAGTCTGTCGCGTACTCAGTTTGATACTTGCAATGCGTCACTGAACTTGGAAGTACTGTTGTCACTTAAGTCCTTCCTTCCTACTTAATTATACTTAACGGAGTCAAAGACTGCATTCATTCATTCATTCATTCATTCATTCGGAGATTTGTAGGCCTATAGCACCCATTCAGGGTTACTACTCAGAAGCGTTCCAGGCCAACCCAGGTTGAAGAGGACGATTTTAAGACTGTGTGGTTTACCTGTGGTTAACGCTACTTTAGAGATCGGGAGGACGGATAGAGGGATGAATGGACGGATAGATGAATGGATGTATGGATGAACCGATGAACTAGATCGGTTGGACAGACGTAGGGAGAGACAGCTTGATGTTTGGATGGTGTGACGAACACATGCATGGATGAAAGGATGGATGGATTGATGGACAGATGAATGGACGGATTGATTAAGCAATGGATTATTATTGAATTGATTGATGGACATATACGGATGGACATACGGATGGACATACGGATGGACATACGGATGGACATTATAAGGATTGACAAAATTGGACATTATAAGGATGGACATATGCATGTGCCCATGCAAGACGTGGACAATGGAAAGAAAACGAACTAGTTTGAACAAAGGGTCCTCGTAGAATCTTTTCAGCGCCAGTATTGTACAGGAAATCAGATTGATGACATTGCTGACCTCTTATCAGTCTGGCTACTCAACTCTCATCTATTTCATGTACCGCCAGATAATGTGGTTCGCTGCAGCTGCTTTCCATGTTTGCTTCCGTCTCCTTTTATCCGCATTTCACTGAGTCTGTATCTGTCAGTGTCGTTAAGTCTAGCTCTCTCTAGCTCTCTCTCTCTCTCTCTCTCTCTCTCTCTCTCTCTCTCTCTCTCTCTCTCTCTCTCTCTCTCTCTCTCTCTCTCTCTCTCTCTCTCGGTCACTCTCACTCTCTCTCTCTCTGCTTCTTTCTCCGCAAGCTTCTATTTCTGTGTCATCATCTTTTCTTTATGATCTACATCTGTCATTGTCTCCGCCTCTGTCTTTGTCTCTTTCATTGTCTCTGCCTCTGTCTTTGTCCCTTTCATTGTCTTTGCTTCTGTCTTTGTCTCTTTCATCGTCTCTGCCTCTGCCTCTGCCTCTGCCTCTGCCTCTGCCTCTGCCTCTGCCTCTGCCTCTGCCTCTGCCTCTGCCTCTGCCTCTGCCTCTGCCTCTGCCTCTGCCTCTGCCTCTGCCTCTGCCTCTGCCTCTGCCTCTGCCTCTGCCTCTGCCTCTGCCTCTGCCTCTGCCTCTGCCTCTGCCTCTGCCTCTGCCTCTGCCTCTGCCTCTGCCTCTGCCTCTGCCTCTGCCTCTGC
Organism: Lumbricus rubellus; assembly: GCA_945859605.1. Taxonomy (NCBI): domain Eukaryota; kingdom Metazoa; phylum Annelida; class Clitellata; order Crassiclitellata; family Lumbricidae; genus Lumbricus; species Lumbricus rubellus. The sequence continues at coordinate 17,965,096 of OX243812.1, read as the reverse complement.
CTCTGCCTCTGCCTCTGCCTCTGCCTCTGCCTCTGCCTCTGCCTCTGCCTCTGCCTCTGCCTCTGCCTCTGCCTCTGTGTTTTTATATCTGAAATATATGTCTGCGCGTCTGCATGTCTATGCCATATTATGCTTGCGTGTCTCTCACAGTGAGATTCTGCGTCTTAATGCTCTTCGTATCATCATGTCTGCTTATCTTCAGCTAATAGATTCGGCGGTTTTATGAATTCGAACGCATTTGCGCAGCATCTTTATTGGAAGCGTAGCACGACAGACCGAACCGATGGCATAATATATCTCATGCTCAGCACCAGAATCAGCAACAATTCCACTGGCTTCCCATCCCTAAACGAAGCCCCGACACTGATTCATAGCGAACTAAGTCCAAATTGACTCGAAATTGTCTGGTCGAACAAACAGACGTCTGAGGCAGCAGACGACATATACGGTCTGATAATTCAATCCACATGACGGTCGCATCAAAATAGTACTCGAGCCAATTTATCGGATTTCTTAAATTTTTAGATAAAGCGCAAAATTGCAATAATGTGACATTGCACTTCGTTGACGTGTGCAAATACTTGCACTGCTTTTAGTTGCTTTTTTTTACCTGCCAGCCTTTTAACGGCCAGCTGCTGCATTGGTTGCAATCCAAGTCACTTTTAGTCTGTAGACTTTCGTTGTTAACGTGTGGCGCTTCAAGGACTTTCCTCGTCTTGTTTCCATCAGGAAAAGGCATTTGTTCTGTTTCTATTAGGGCGGTAGATGGTTGAATAGTAATATGTTGTTCTCTGATGATCAGATGGACGCGGATTCGATGCTCGCTAGACCCATTAAGGTCTAATCAGCCTTCAACTTCCTAGTGGCGAGTGCAAACTGAACAGTCAGACAGCTGGGTGCCTTGCTGGTCTTGCACATGGGATCATGGGCGCCCGCACATAGGGGCAAGGGGCACTTGGCCCCCCGGAAAAATTGAAACCTATTTTTCTCACTACTACTTTTGGGGTTTATAACAAATTTCTTCGCATAGAGAATTAAAAGCCTACTTTTAACCAATACTTTTCGATTTTTTAAGCAAATTTCCTTGCAAAAAGAAACAATTCATATTAGAAATTTTAAAAGTGAAACTGACAAATTTACACCAAGAAATCTCTGTGAAAAATACCCATGCATGTTCTTAACTCCCCGCTTTGCATTTTTTGACATCCTGCTACAAAATTGTTAACGTTGACCATATTGTTTTGCCTCCTCCTGCAAAACTTTCTGCGGGCGCCCATGGTCTTGCAAACTGCCATACAGCGTAAATTCGAGTCCTATTAACCCTTTAATGCCGGAGGGTATAGGATTTCCCATACCATTTACTACCATCTCGGCATTAAAGGGTTAAGCTTGTTATCGTCTGCTGCTACTATTACTTGCCTCTACCATGTGATCATACTGCTACTATAGTCGGTTTGAATCAATAAACGAATAGTAAAATGGCCGTTCCATCTCCACCACAGTCCGTTTCCTTCCAAGGACGATTCAGGACTGACCGCTTCTCTATAAAGGGAAAACATAAACAGGTCTCGGTCTCGACATCTTCTCTCCGCAGCCTCTTCAGCTCAACGGGTCGTCATCGAGTGGACCGTAACGCTCTGAGGATTAGTCTTTCTCGGAACACGGTTCCACAACAAACCCCGCATTAAAACTGCCTTCGATTGTTCAGTCTTTTATTTACTATAATAATATATCGTATTTCTCTGAACTACCCAATTAAGGCCGTAGCCAGGATTTTTTGGGAGTGGGGGTTAGCAAGCCGATAGCAGGGAGAATCAACGGACTAATGGGTTTGGATGATAATTTAATCTATTGTAAAATGTCACATAGAAATAAGAGTTTCAAAATGAAATCTTCTTATTACTTTAGGCTACTTCGTGACTGTGTTACAGTGCTAGTAAATGCATTATTTCATGGCAGCATTCTTTCATTTCGGGGAGTGGGGGGTGTTCAAACACCCAAAACACCATCTAGCTACGGCCTTGAAACCACCATTCAAGCCTATACATTTGTTGTTCTGAAACAACCGTCACTCATCATATGATGGTTCTGTTCGTTCTCCGATTTCTTCTTTTGTCACCGATCTCCGACTGACACGTCTACTTCTTTCCACCCTTGGCTCAAACATTAAATATATTGGGCAACGAATCTTTTCTCTGTTCTCACCATTACATCATTTTACATGTCCCTCGCTTCATTGTCGAGTGTTGGACTGAACGTCTAGTTACTCATAGTACCATGGGTAGGCTATACATTCGATAGGCAACGCAACCTGCGGAATATAGGCCTATACCAGAATATTCTAGAACAAGCAGGGCTTTTTTAACGTGCAGTTCTACACAAAATGTGCAGTTCTAAATGGATTTGTGCAGTTTTAGAAGCACTTCTGTACAGTTAAAACTAGGTAAATGGTCATTGTCCTTCGATTGGAAGTAATTTACCATGGAGGATGGGAAGGAAAAGAAGGAGTTGTGCAGTTCTAAAAATTCCTTAAAAACAGCCCTGAGAACAAGTTCTCTTATGATCCTGCAGCTCTGTTTTAGCATATAGATCTATACTGTATATTGAACGATCACTGCATATATTTTCTGCATTGGTAGCTATATTATGTGATGGTCTCTAGGGAACTGTGTGACAGCGAGGGTCCACTCTCTTTCCAGCAGTCCCTGTATATTTTTATAACTTGCCGTCGGACCTTCGTACGAGAAGTCTCGCCCCCGCACATCTGTCAATTATATCTGAGCAGTGCGTTGTGACAGTGTGACAAGCAGATGTGAAGTCGATATAGAAAGCGGGTAGACTTCGAATCTACCTGGATAAACCATTCCGGACTTTGACGTGTATTGATTACTAGTCTCCTTCTCGTCGTATGTCCGTCCTACATTCTGTCTATTTAACCGCATTTTGGACGTGAACATAAAACTCGGCTTAGTAGCAACAGTCCGTCTGAAGTCATACCAAGATCGAGTATATAGGACGGTTCTTTATTTCGGACAATGACACCAAATGAAGATCAAAATCCCTCTGCTATCCACTGACCTGTTTAATGTTTTTATTCGTTTCCCACAACTGGGACTCAGATCATCCTGCAGGCTATAGATACATAGGCCTACTTTGTGGGGGAAGAAGGGGGGGCAGAATCAGTGTGTTGTGTCGTTCTTTGGTTTCACGCCACCTCTTGTCTCTGCGCAATGGGGATTCAATCAGTTCACCTCGCTGATTTACAAATTGGTCCCGTACCCTGAAAATCGGATAGGGTCTATGTTCAGATATAGAATCTCAATCAGAAAGTGGGTATATTTACTCTGACTTAACTGGAGACGCATTCGCCCACTTTCAGAACGTATACGCCTATACCGTTTGGAATACTAATACCAATATTTCACACGTATACCATGGGTAGCCTACGATGCCATTCAAACAGCATCTTGACTTGCCAGGTCTTAACTGTGGTTAGACAATAATTGCGACTCTCACATCTGACTATACCAGTTCTACAGCATATAGAACAGGTATATAATAGTCTGAGTTCATCGTGTGAAAGAATTAAGTTATTTATTTCACACGATGAACACAGACTATACCAGTTCGCCACAAAGTCATGGTATTTACATATAACGCGACATTCGGTGTTTTACCGTATACAACCGATGTCATCAAAGTGTTCGTATTTATATAGAAATAAAGTATAGTCAGAATATATTAATAGCAACTTTTAGGCTATGTGATATAAAACAAGGCGTGCCGAGGGATTCGGACTTCGGAGGGAATGACTTTGTTTAGCCTACTTCACTTTTCATGATTTTGTTTACTTCACTTTTCTAGCATCGGGGGATTTGCTTCTATAGGCCTAGATATCCGTCGGTTTCGTTCGTCAAAAATAACGAACTGGTCGACCGCTAAAAGGTGCTGAGCTTCTCATTTCCTCTGACAAAAAATTGTTTTGCTTGTCATTTTATAATAATTATTAGTTTATATATAGCGACACTTCGAACGTTAATGTTCATATGACTTCGTCGTCGTTTAAGATGTCCACCAGACCTTTCAACTAGACACAATTTCACACCGGACAACATCTCGCGTGGCATGTGGTGGCCTTTGTTGTCATGGTAACGAAAGTGAATGGCGTCGGGTGTACATCCCCACCAACGGCACAAAGTCGTATACCCCACCGGCGTATCTTTGATCCTTGTCATGAGTGTGGGGTTTGATTAAATGTAATAAGTACTTCAATTTCCTAGATCACAAAAAACAATCTATGTTACTGCCTCAAGAAAACAGCAGCGAACCGAAAATCTAAAACGTGAAACTATAGTATTCTTATATTATTTAAATGGCATTATTAATTTATTATTCCTATTCACAAATCGGACTCATTATGTATACCAAGACGCATGTGCTCGCAACAATGTAAGAATTGGGTGGTTAATGCTACTTAACAATACTGTGCAATAAAAAAACTAAAGTCTTCTATATAATATATAGAATCTATAATTATGCTACCCGCTTACCGTATCTTTGATGACCATTTACTCATTCTAGGCTTGTTAGCGTAGGCCCTACTGTTTCACGACACTGCTAGATGATTTGTGTTGCCCGCCTCCTTTATCCAGGCTTGGGACTGGCACTGTCAGAGCGCAACCGCTGGCGGAGATTTTCGCCGATTCTTAACACAGACAAAGTCTTTATATAGCGCCACCGTGACATAATCTGGTGTCAATGTATACCGTTGAGACAAGAGATGGATCGAATCTGTTGGCACCGTTCTGCATGCTAGCGTGAATCTTCGCACTCAATTAATTTGACACCATGACACGTGTCGTTGGATAAAAGCCACATTAAAAATGTTTACAACAAAATCTCACATCAAAATGTTTACACCAGAATTTGATGACATTCACGCGTATACATGCACGCACTGTTTAATGCCACTCGACAGCGTGCAATGTATTGGATTATTTGTGGTGTCTTATTAGAAAATATGGTCATCTTATGATGATTATGACTGAGAGGTACAGATTAACATAGATATAAAATGCAGATATGCACCTATACTTAAACATAAACTGACTAACAGTGCACAGTGACATAACATAAAGACAGCCAAGCAAGAGGCGGACGCACATTCAAACACGGAGTGGACATAGTTGGAAAACAAACATACACACGCTATATAATAATAATATCTGGCTTAATCTGTTAATTTTTTATGGTTATTGGCCATGGCTTAATTACCTGAATGGTAATTGATCATAGGCGTTTTGCCGTGAAGTATTAAGCTGAGATTTATTATCCAGGATCATTGGCCAGCGCCTGAGAGGGTGGACCAATAATAAGTCACTTCTCCACGACACTGCAGGCAGACGGCGGAGAAGCGCAATGGCGCACATACTCAGACAGCCGAGCAGACATAGGCCTACATAATATACAGGTCAGGACAAAAGCTATAGCAGACTGGTGTAAAGTCAGTTTGGCAGATATACGTATACGGACAGATACGAAGGCTAATAGTATGTCACTGTAAAGTGCTAAAGAGACGAAATGGAATTTCTGCCGATGGAGAAGAAGAGTTGTTGGCTGACAAAATATTAGGAAGCGCTCATAGATTAATGGCGGTCTCGAATCAAGCGCTGACATTTCAGGAAGATGATAAATTATCCTTCCATCATCCACTCTCCGAACACGGCAGACCGGAAGTTGTCTATTCAGTCCGCCATGAACTTCCGGAACACGCGCAGCCAATGGGCGATTTTTCAAACGTGGACACCAATAGACAATGATACGCGGACCACTGCCCATGCATGACGAACAGATAACTAACTGTAGGCTGTTAACACTATACTCAAGATTTATGTATACAATACATCCTTAGGATAAAATTGCCTGCGATACATTATTTTTTAACATATTACAATTACTAATTTTTAATCGTGATAAGTATATATAGACCTAGTTTTGCTATGTTCATGCAATGGGGATGCATTCTTGGAGAGAAAATTACCAGGAACCACTGATGATTGGAACTCCTATTTGTGCGTTGTAATCCAGGCTTCATCAGTCATGTAAGTGAGTCAGTAGCCTATATTTTTTAATCTCCGCTTGCAAGCAAGCAATTATGGCACATGATGCTATTACAAATAGATCTATAAGTAATTAGCGTTTCACGTTTCACGCTTATTTCTTCACTTACAACAATACATAACTACATGTAGTCTATTGTACACATGATTGTACACAAACACTATATTTTAGACTAATACAATAGCTACTAGGTGAATGCTTTAATCGCCATATTGAAACTAAGAATTTTTAATTGCGATCCTTCATCATTTGCATGCAATTTAACGCACTGCTTGTTACGACGTCAGTCATCATTTATCACAATTAGTGACTTTAATTAGCTTAACGACGACAGTAACAGATAATTATTTGTCAACGTTCAGTGTATCAATCAAGTCTTTGGAGCAGAAAACTGATTCAGGAATCGAGTAAATACAATATTAATTTGTATAACGAAACTGCAAATATAACAGACTAAGTCGGATGGCATCAAGTCAGGTGAAATATGCGCAGTTGGATTGAAAACCAGGAAATAAAAGTCATAACGATGCTACTTAGCCTATTTCTGCGCAAATCAACAGAAAATGCGCATCATGATGAGAGCGACAACACTGCAGAGAGTGCTTCTGTTCATGCACGGTGACATAATTATATCGGTGACATCCATGCAACTCGGCTTGTAGCAGTAATAACTTCAGGGCTTTTTAGCGTGCAGTTCTGCACAAAATGTGCAGTTCTAAATGGGTGCACTGTTGTAGAACTACTTCTGAAGTTATGTGCAGTTAAAAAATAATTTAGAAGTCATTGTGATCCAATTGAGAGTAAATTAACATGAGGATGGGAAGAGGAAGGAGAAGTAGGCTAATTGATCATGGGCGTTTTTGCCGTGAAGCATTAATTAGGCTGAGATTTTTCCTTGGATTTATTATCCAGGATCATTGGCCAGCGCCTGAGAGGGACCAATATTCCAATAAGTCACTTCTCCAATCTCCATGGATCATTCTGTATATTTACAGGTTTACATCTGTTGGAAATAAAATAATTGTATTAATTTAATCGCCTTCAACGTTTAACCACGTGGGCCTATTTCTCTAGCGCCTTTCCCAAACTATAAAAAGTTAGCGTAGAGTGAACTGCTTACCTTTGCTGCTGGTTTACTTTTCCATGTGTTATACTCCATCGGACAAGTGCGGTCTCGTGTCCATTTTTTGATGTCCTTTGAGACTTGCTACCGTGTCGTATACATGGTGACTATGAGAGAGAGAGGCCAAGGGACAAGGGGCCAGGTACGATGACAAGTGCACTAACAATTATTAGGAGGCCGAAGTAATGCACACATAAGCACTGTGAGGAGTGTGAGCGGAATAATTGGAGAGATGGGAAGAGTTCAACGCATGCGAGCACAGACCGATTTGGACACGAACTACCGTGTCATGCGTGCATTTTCATTTCCGTCACTGCACCCAATACGCGTCTGTTTCCATAACTGCATCCTCACCGCATTCTCCCTCTACTCCTCGTCCTCCTCGTCTTCCTCCTCCATTTCTCTAGAGCCCAATCTCCCAAACCTCTGTTCCATCCTTATTCGCTTCTTCCATCACACCAGGTCCGCTCGACACACGTCGTTGGGTGGCTTTTATACCATCGGTTCACCCATCACGTCTACACAGTCATGTCGCCGCGTGCAGTTGTCTCGTATCCCCGAAGCACAGCGACAATCGCATGGAATACGCTAAGGTGTTCCTGATAATTTTGGTAATTAGAGAAACGAGGACAGAGGTACAGAAAAAAGACCTGTAATACGGACAACCTAAGAGACCTTTGGTATATTTTTATCTTGCAGAAGCAATTGCGTGTGCAGTTTTTGTTGTTCCGTGTATTACTTGGCATGAGTTGCGTTCAAATCGGAAAGAATTAGTCTTAATAACTTTAAAAAATCATTTCCCCTAAATACATGAAGTAGGCCTAGTTCTAATTACACGACCTTGTTTTTAATACGAATCAGAATTGCAGAGACCAAAACAAGACTGCAAGACATGATAGACAACTGCTTGATTTAACGTGAAAATAATTTGAAAGTCTTCGTCTA
>OX243812.1:17879408-17951908 GCA_945859605.1 Lumbricus rubellus | reverse complement strand
CTCTCAGTCTATTCATCTCTCTAGATACCTGTCTTTAGTTGTCCGTCTTAGTTTCTGTGTATTCTTTTCTCTGGGTTCCTGTGTGTTTGTCTCTCAGTCAGTCTAGCTGTCCTCACACGAATCGTATACGTTGAAACTCTACCCGTGTCCAGCTAACTAACCGGCGCTGACCCCAACACTGACCACGAATGGGCCGCAGCGGTCCGGTCCCGTTTACGGTCAGGCTGACCTTAAACGTCATCCAATTGACCTCTGCCCCAGAGGCAGGGCGTGGAGAAAGCCCAGGGAAAGCGGTCACTTTGAAGGGAAAACGCTTGAGGACTGTGAGCTAAAAGCAGAGTGTTGGCCGTGTCGGAGGATTGGGGAGAGCGTAGGTTAACTTTGATGTCGTCTAAGGGGGGGGGGTAGTAGAAAGTGTTCTGACAAACGTGACAATCAGCGACCTGGGAAAAGCAACAGAGTTGGCAACTTCACAATGCAGGTGTGGCGAATTGGTTGAAGGAGTGGTCACCGCTAGCACCGCCGGTGTAGTGGAGAAGGAGGTGGCAGGGTGGTGGTGGCAGTGGTGACAGTCTGTCTGGGTGGAGGTAGTAATTTGTAGCGTGAAAATGTGTTGGTGTTGCACATAGGAAGAGGAAGTAGTAGAATTACACGGAGGGGGAAAGTGACTGACAGTTACACATGTCCACACACACACACACACACACACACACACACACACACAGAGTTAGACAGATAGACAGACAGAGTTAGAGATAGAGGGAGAGACAGAGAGAAACAGAGACGGGAGACAGAGACAGAGAGAACACACTCAGACAGAGAGAGAGAAACAGACGGAGAGGGAACGACAGAGAGACAGAGACACAGAGAGAGATGGAGAGACAGACAGAGCGAGAGAGACAGAATGAAACAGAGACAGACAGACGGACAGAAAGAGGCGGTTGCTTTGAAGTGCGCGAATGAATCAGAGCAGCGGATACAACAATGTGTCCGTTGAAAAAATTAATGTCGAGTCTTAGTCATTCGTCGTTGTCGTCGTCGTCGTCATCGGAACAAAAACGTCGTCCATTACGTCAGCCACACAGGCACGCCGCTCTCCTCCCTGTCCTTCTCCTTGTCTTTCTGATTGTCCTTCTAATTGTCCTTCTAATTGTCCTCCTCCGCCTTCTATCGTCGTCGTCGTCATCCTCGCCAACACTGATTACAAATCAGGAATTTCACTTAAAGCTGACTTCAAGCGTTGATTGCTGCTCTTTGTTTGCAAGTTGAGAAGCGAGGCAGAGAGAGGAAGACATGCAGACAAAGAAATAGGAAGGCTGAGAGAGAGACAGACAGACAGAGAGACAGAGAGACAGAGAGACAGACAGTCATACAGACAGAGAGACAGAGAGGAAGAGCAACGCAAAAGGACTATATATAAATAGACATGACGCAGACAAACTAATCGACAGACAGACAGACAGGCACAGACAATTAATTTTAGAGAAAGAGGAAAGGCAGTTACACAGTCATGCTGACACAGACCTATCAATTACCCAAACACAGAATATAGACAAAAAAGACAGATCAACCTATCTCCAGCATAAAGAGATTTTAATTGTGCCATCGAGAATACAGTTCAATGGCCTTAGTGATGATGAGGTTGGTATACACTATAGGCTACATTAATGTCGAAGAATTTTATTCGCTTCTCTAATTGACCCCATGTGTGAAAGCGCTTCTATAATTAACATTGCTGTGCTCTACCACTCTGATCCTCTGGAAACCGGACTCGGGCCTACTTCCGCGGCTACGGTGTATTCTTTGGAAACCCCTCTGACTCAATGCAATGCTCGCGGATAAGCTGGTGCCATGCACAAGCTTAGCTTTCGACTGGCGCTTTAGAAGTTTGTAGATTACAATCGCGAGTAGCCTATATAATATATGATGGCAACAGGATGCCTGCAACCGATGGTGCTTTTTAATGGATTTAACTCTGGGCTGGCACTGAATGCATTCAGGGATCTTGAACGGAGTGGACCAACATGGTTGTTCGCCATTCAAACGGGCAGCGCTGGTGAAAGAATTTCAGATGATTACATGCAATTGATCAAAACATGATCATGGCTGAAACCATAATAAGGCGGCCATATAGAAAACGAACGCGCACACAATCATTAGATAGACCGGGTTTTACCCTGTATAAGTGTATATGCTACCCTGTGTTATCCCGCTACGTATATAGACATTGATTTGAATGTGACGAAAACGTCTGAATGATGACTGAAACTTTTGTGATTCATTTCGTTTCGTGAGTTGATGGCATCATGAATATTCATGAATTCATGAATCTATGAATATTCATGATGCTCTTTCTCGCAACAGAATAAATGCGACTCCGGCGTAACGCAGGCATTTGTGTTCTGCACGCATTTCATGTTTAGGCCTATACAGACGAACGTATAGTTTTAGTGAAGAACTATACACATGCAACTGCATGTATGCACAGGCAACAATGCTCATTGTTAACTGTTTAGTTGCGTCGCCTTTTAAGTATTATAATGGAGGGCTTAATGATCACACCCCCGCTTTCTCAGGTGGTGGCGCCTTGTCCCGTGCTCAGCCACCACACCTCTGATAAACGGTGTTGATTGCGAGGCATTTATAGTTTTAACTTAACCGTCAGTTATACGTTACCGTTGTTGTTATCGTGAAGGTCGTTTCTCGTGTCTGTCTGGTTTCTGAACCACGCGCACCTCCTCGAGGGTCTCTGGTCTACTTTACTCTTCTTCTTCCACAATGGCCTTCACCCAATCCTTCTCTCTTTCCCTATGTCTTTTTACTCCCTGTCTGTCTGTCCGTCTGTCTGTCTGTCTGTCTGTCTGTCTGTTTGTCTTTATGCGTGTATGTATTCTTTATGTATGGTATTATGCATGCATATGCATGTATTGTATATTCATGCAGAATTGTATATGCACGACATGTATGTATGTATGTATGTATGCATGTATGTATGTATGTATGTATGTATGTATGTATGTATGTATGTATGTATGTATGTATGTATGTATGTATGTATGTATGTATGTATGTATGTATGTATGTATGTATGTATGTATGTATGTATGTATGTATGTATGTATGTATGTATGTATGTATGTATGTATGTTTGTATGTATGTATGTATGTATGTATGTATGTATGTTTGTTTGTTTGTGTTTGTTTGTTTGTTTGTTTGTTTGTATGTATGCATTCATTTTATGATCATTGTTCTGTCGCTGCCTGTCTTTGCCATACCGTGTGACTCTGCATGTGCATCTTTGCTTCTCTTTGTAAGTCTCTCTCCAAATCTCTCTGGTCTTCTCTCTTTCTCCCCGTTTACCTTTCCATCCCAACAATCAATCAATCACTATAATATATTTATATATAATATATATTTATATATAAAAATTATATATATATATACACATATATATATATATATATATCTTTCTGTCTCTCTGATCTGAATTACTGATATTGATTGTTCTACTCTGATGACGCAATGGCTAAAAACGAAGCAAATGAGCAAATGACTTATGATGTAGGCCTATATAACATAGTTGTTTAAAACGTTTTTCTTTTTATTCGCTCCCCCAAAACATCGTTTTCTGCTTTTTTAAAATATTTTTCCATCGTTTTATTTCGTATTTTTTGTAACGCTATTTATTTATTTTCTGTCTCTTTTTTTTCCCTTACTTTTATTTTTTCCTGTTATTCCTTACGTTTTCAGCCCAATCTCAAGGTTTCGCCTAACTGATGTCATTATTTAATTGTTTAACGTCATCATTTAAGAGATACGTGTAGTAAGTAAACAAGGGTTTTAATTTTAAAATGCGGTTTAATATGTAAAAAGTCAAATTATGTTCCATTTCGGTTTTTTGTCGTTTTTTCCGTTTTTTTATTTTTTCGAATAAAACGACGTTTTCCCCGTTTTTTTAATTCCGTTTCCATCGTTTTTTACATCTATGGTATATAATAAGCTCAAGTAAAAGAGCAGACCATGACGCTCTAATCAGTCTCCACCTTTCCCTTCTCTTCCTCTTCCTCTGATCCCCCTCTTTCCTGCACCTCCCCTTTCTCCTGCTCCCTCCAACCTTTTTCTTCCTTCTCCCCTCCCCTACTCCTCGTCTAATCACTTCACTCAGTATATACATATACTGCTTAAAGACCGCAGCTGTATATAACCATCGTTGTTTGAAACCATGCACTGCTGCTGCTGTGGCGGCGCTGCAGTGATGTCTCCAGCTCTTGGAAGTCTTCTTTTGTAGTCTTAGGAATGCTGACATAATTATGTTGAAGGCAGATTGCGTAACCTTTACGGCTTCTGACCTACTGCAGAACAACTTCCGTTATATCTCTTTTGTCTGGAGATCCTTTGTCTTCACGGATTCTCGATCTTCATCCTATCATCCATCCGCTCTTCCACACTGCATCCATCCACTTCCTTGATGTGGCTCCAAGTTATCTACGCTTCGCGCCATTTAGCGCTCTTTTATTGGTGTGCGCACATACACACATGCACACACACAGTTTATATATATATATATAGTCTGTGTATATTATATAATATATAACTATATATATATATATATTCAATTTTCTAGAGACACAGGCTTGTACACATATGTATATGCACCACGGTAACTATAGATAGATATACACAATTGGTTGGTAGGCTATAGCTTATCGGTTTACTTCACACAAGTGTGACTCGAAAACTAATATAGCGCCTTTATATTCGTCCTGCCGTTTGAACAATGGTTTGGCGGCTCGCATCAAAGCGTCGGAATCGGTTCTGAAAAGCAGACCGGATCTTCTTATCTGTTCTTTTTGGCGCGCGCGGGAAACGGAGTCGTCTGCTTCGAGCGCCATCTATCCATTGCCGATCAGCATGACCTTTGATCTTTCCAGACGCGCGCGTCCCAGAAGTCGAGAGACAGACTCAGCAGCACAGCATAATATACATCCAGGGTTCGACGAGCTAATTACGTATGCAGTTTGCATAATTAATTAGCTGCACACTTTAATTGGTCGTAATATTTGTATGCGTCGTTTCGAGACCTGTTCTTGCATTTCTGATTCCTTTCTGGCGCGACTGGCGGTCGCCTTCAAACGCACACACGCACACACATGCACACACATACACACACATACACACACATGCACACACATGCACACACACACATGCACACACACACATGCACACACACATGCACACACATGCACACACATGCACACACATGCACACACATGCACACACATGCACACACATGCACACACATGCACACACATGCACACACATGCACACACACACATGCACACACACATGCACACACATGCACACACATGCACACACACACATGCACACACATGCACACACATGCACACACATGCACACACATACACACACATGCACACACACACATGCACACACACACGCACACACATGCACACACATACACACACATGCACACACATGCACACACACACATGCACACACACATGCACACACATGCACACACATGCACACACACACATGCACACACATGCACACACATGCACACACATGCACACACATACACACACATGCACACACACACACACACACACACATGCACACACATGCACACACGTGGTGCGTTTCTGGTTATTGTTCTGTAGCTGTGATTTGTCACCACATAATTATGCGCCGCCAAAACAGGAGAGTCATGTGAGTGATGCGCCGCCAAGATGACTACGCAAAATCACGTCATCAGAAAGTAGTTCCAGGCTCTTATGAAATAGAAATAGGCCTACATATATTATATATCGATGAATGGCAGGATAGGTTATTCCGCCAGATTTATGTAGCGCTCTTGAGGCAATATTGAGTATAAACTCTATACAGGTAGGGCTTTGATTGCTCAGTGGTAGGACGTTAGATCCTGCATGCAGTCGAAAAACACGATTCGAATCCGACTGGAAATTTTCTGCCTATATACACTGTGTCCGGAAAAAAAGGGACCCATTTTGTAAATATGAAAATAAATAGTAAATATTCATCGATTTTTACAATTCAAACACCATTTTAATCCTGACATATTTGTCTAACATTGGTGTAAATATAAAAGTTTTAGTCTCAACGATGACGTCATAATGACGTCATTTGCATTAAATTTCATTTAGACGGCCAGTCATGCATGGTTTCGGTTGGTATATTGGCTCTTGGTAAAACGGAAATCCATTTAATGGAACCAAGAGTGAAAATAAATGCAGCTTATTACAGGGGTTGTCTGCTCCATATAAAATTGATGCCTGATATCCGAGAATGTTCGGAACAACAGCCTACACATTTCAAGAAAATGGTGCTTCAGCTCACTGAGTTCGTCAATGTGTTGAACTGTTGATTAAGGAGACTCGGATTTCATACCTCTTAATCTTTGGCCGCTAAACGACGCCCGCTTAAATCCCGCTGATAATAAGATCTGGAGACTGATGGAGGAGAAGGTGTACAACACAAGAATAAGAGACATTGAAGAACTCCGTGAGCGAATTGTTGATGCCTGGAAGGATTCTGATAAGCTGGTTATCGATGCTGCTTTTGGCTATTAGCGCGACCGTTTTGAAACTTACGTTGAGGCCAAAGGTGTACACTTTGACCAGAAATTGTAGCCGGACATAATTCAGATATGAAAATAAAAATAAACCTACATTTAATATTGATAAATTAAATCATAAAATATTGAAATTTTGGGTGATTTTGCGGATTTATCTCTTAAATTTGGCTTTTTGTGCAAATGACGTCATTATGACGTCAGTTTTTGGACTGGAACTTTTATATTTTCACCCATGTTAGACAAATATGTCAGGATTAAAATGGTGTTTGAATTGTGAAAATCGATGAATATTTACTATTTATTTTCATATTTACAAAATGGGTCCCTTTTTTTCCGGACACAGTGTAGTTATGGAACAGAACATGCAGTATATATATATATATATGTATAGTTCTGAATTATGAATACCAATGAAAACCGTTGTAGTCTTAATTTATTGGACGATTCTGTCAAGCAGAGTTGCCTGGAAGCATTTAATTATTGCTTCTCATGTCATCATTTCTTATTTTATAACGTCTTGAAATTGATTATATATATATACACTGTGTCCGGAAAAAAAGGGACCCATTTTGTAAATATGAAATTAAATAGTAAACATTCATCGATTTTTACAATTCAAAGACCATTTTAATCCTGACATATTTGTCTAACATTGTTGAAAATATAAAAGTTCCAGTCACAATATTGACGTCATAATGACGTCATATGCATCAAAATGCACATAGCCGGCCATTTATGCATGGTTTCGGTTGGTATATTGGCTCTTGGTAAAACGGAAATCCATTTAATTGAACCAAGAGTGAAAATAAATGCAGCTTATTACAGGGATTGTCTGCTCCATATAAAATTGATGTCTGAATTCCGGGAATGTTCGGAACAATAGCCTACACATTTCAACAAAATGGTGCTTCAGCTCACTGAGTTCGTCAATATGTTGAACCGTTGACTAATGAGACTCGGATTTCATTCCTCTTAATCTTTGGCCGCTAAACGGTCGCCCGCTTAAATTCCTCTTATAATAAGATCTGGAGACTGATGGAGGAGAAGGTATACAACACAAGGATAAGAGACATTGAAGAACTCCGTGAGCGAATTGTTAATGCCAGGGAGAATTTTGACAAGCTGGTTATCGATGCTGCTGTTGGCTATTAGCGCGACCGTTTTGAAGCTTACGTTGAGGCCAAAGGCGTGCACTTTGACCACAAATTGCAGTCTGACATAATTCAGATACAAAAATAAGATTAAACTTACATTTAATATTGATAAATTAAATCATAAAAATATTGAAATTTTGGACGCTTTTGCGCATTTATCTCTTAAATTTGACTTTTTGTGCAAATGACGTCATTATGACGTCAATATTTGGACTGGAACTTTTATATTTTCACACATGTTAGACAAATATGTCAGGATTAAAATGGTTTTTGAATTGTGAAAATCGATTAATATTCACTATTTATTTTCATATTTACAAAATGGGTCCCTTTTTTTCCGGACACAGTGTATATATATATATATATAGCCTATATATAATTTTATATAATGTTATATATATGATGCACAATATATATACTTATATATACATATGTGTGTGTGTGTGTGTGTGTGTGTGTGTGTGTGTGTGTGTGTGTGTGTGTGTGTGTGTGTGTGTGTGTGTGTGTGTGTGTGTGTGTGTGTGTGTGTGTGTGTGTGTGTGTGTGTGTGTGTGTGTGTGTGTGTGTGTGTGTGTGTGTGTGTGTGTGTGTGTGTGTGTGTGTGTGTGTGTGTGTGTGTGTGTGTGTGTGTGTGTGTGTGTGTGTGTGTGTGTGTGTGTGTGTGTGTGTGTGTGTGTAGGCCTATATCATGATATTACAGTGAAGCCAGATATTCCTTGTATTCTGGAATTGTCCCGAGTTACGAAGTGAAGGGCTGTATAAAGAGGCAATTAACTAATCGCATCACAAATGCATATACCAAGAGTTTTCAATTTTTCCGCCTCAGTGATTTCAAATTTCTGCGACTCTAAGCGCCATGGTCTGTTCGCCGCAGGACTACTTCGCACTTCACACTTCACACGCTCTATTTAGACAACCAATCGACTCGATGCAGCTGCTGCCGTCGCCAATTAAGGTTCGCATCGTCGACCGTTTTCACACCTTCGTTAAACTTCTCTTGACAACAATCTCGTAAAAATCTGCGACTGTTATTATATTCGCCTTGAGACGGTGTCCTATACACGTCTGTGTTGTGTTTTTCGGTTGACTGAATCGACGATCGAGTGGGGTACCACTGGATACTGGATAATTGGGGGCCACTCGACTATCCATCCATCCATATGCACGACATCAGTCTACTTATGAGAACTCATTCAATTCGCGTGTCGTCTTTAATTGGACATATACATAGCAGGCAGGCAGGCAGGCAGGCAGGCAGGCAGGCAGGCAGGCAGGCAGGCAGGCAGGCAGGCAGGCAGGCAGGCAGGCAGGCAGGCAGGCAGGCAGGCAGGCAGGCAGGCAGGCAGGCAAGCAGGCAGGCAGGCAGGCAGGCAGGCAGGCAGGCAGGCAGGCAGGCAGGCAGGCAGGCAGGCAGGCAGGCAGGCAGGTGAACGCATAAAAGGACGGAACAAACGGAGCATTGCATAGGCAAGCAGGCAGGCATAGGCCTACAAGCAAACAACCTATAATCATACAGAAAGGTAAAAGACCGTTCATTTTTAAATAATTAATAAACATTATAACTTGGCCTTTTTTCCATAATTATATGGTAACAGCGCCAGAGAAGTTTTCAGACGAATAGAGAGACAGACAGACAGACAGACAGACAGACAGACAGACAGACAGACAGACAGACAGACAGACAGACAGACAGACAGACAGACAGACAAAGTGAAAGAACAAAAATGATAGAGACAGACGTGACAGACATACAGATTTAGAGAGAGAGATAATTATATAGAAAGGTTGGATCGACGTAGGAGACACTTTTTTCTCCTCCATTCCTTCATCCAATGGTATTCATGTGTAACATTTCCATTCCTCCTGCTCCTCCTCCTTGTCCTCCTCCTCCTACTCCTCCTCCTCCTCATCATCCTCCTCCTGCTCCTCCTGCTCCTCCTGCTCCTCCTTCTCGTCCTCCTCCTCCTATACTCCTTCTCCTCCGTCTCCACTGAATTTCTTCGCAATGTCTACGTCGTCAATCCTTTCATTAATTTCTCCCTCCTCCTTCCACCCTCTGTCCCCCTCCCTTCCTCCCTCCCTCACTTCCTCCCTCCCTCTATTAACCCAACAATACCCCCTCTTCGTGGTCGTCGTCGTCGTCCTCCTCCTCCTCCTCCTCCTCTTATCGTTTCGTTGTTACGTCAAGTGGTCCTTCGTCGTCTTCAATTGCAAAACCAATTCCCATCGTCATGCAAAACGCATATATACGACAACAAACAATCAACTCTGTACATATACGCGCCATACTAGGTCTACTTTGGAAAAATAAGACCATGAGAAAAATCGCATCATAAGCAAACATAACAAATATATATAGGCTATAATATATATGTACATGTATAAGAAATGTAAATGTAAATGTACTCTGGACTTTATATAGCGACCATGCATGACCTCGACCATAGGCGTAAGAGAGGAGACGGAGGTCCAGAGGGGAGCAAACGCTCCCCCAAATTTCGGGCGTCTGATTTTTCGGGAAAGCAGACCCGGAAAAATAAAAAAGTTTTTAAAATTGCGGATGACTAAAAAAAGTCGTCAGAATTTTTTGGCAAGCGTAACAGGAATTTTTCCGGATGCCAGAATTCGTTTCGGACAAAAGTCTAATTTTGCCCCCGCCCCCAGCTAAAATGTCCCCTACGCCTATGACCTCGACTCATCTCATTTTTTTCAATGAATAGACCGAGTGAGATCCTTCGCCATCCGATTTCATGCATCAAAGGAGTTGGGCCGTTTTAACAATTCATTAAAATTCTCTGTCTGTCTCTTTCATTCTCGGGTGAATTGACTTCGATTGGGATTAAATTCCGTAGCTCGGTTAATCTGTGGGACTGAGACCTCGAAACGTGATCACATAATTATATCTTCCACATTTGGTGAGAGTTACAATATATTCCCATGCGAATATATTGTAACTCTTTCCAAATGTGGATATGTGATCACGATTCGGGGTCTCATTTTGAGTTTAAGATCCTTATGCGATAATCTAATATAGGCTTTATAGCATGTAGCTGCCTGCATGCGTATTGGAGCGCTGTGTTCCAACGTCATAATTAACTGGTCGCAGCTGTTTTATAATCGCTACCTGCTGGTAGCATAGCCTAAGGCTGTGGCAGTAGAAGAAGCTTACATAACATGGACCTATCAGGTCATAGCAAGTGTTTTATTAGGTTCTGAAAACAGGTTGCCTGCAAGTGTGAGAAGTGAGAACCACAACGAGTTCATATATGGAACGCTTTGTGTAGCGCATTTTCCAAAGCTTTCTCTTAAAAGTCACGACACTGTTCAGTGTTCACTGAGACGCGGGCGTCATCCAAACCATGAGTCTATAATATAACTCTTAATTATTGTACTGAAGAATTTCGGCAAATGTTCCGTTTTGTTTCTTAAATGATTAATACCTGTGTCCTCGATTATTTCTTTTGTTTGGTGCTCATTAAAAAAATTATCCTACTTTAGTGTTTCCTTCTCAACGATGATCTTCTAAACTTCCATTAGAACTGCTCTGCTCTGCTCCCCTTCTTTTCCACCATGTGAACATCGAACATCGACTTTCGAAGCTGCTATAGGCTATATAATATTCTGTCAGCTCTAATTTGTCTATTCCTAAGCTCTCTCTCTCTCTCTCTCTCTCTCTCTCTCTCTCTCTCTCTCTCTCTCTCTCTCTCTCTCTCTCTGCCTCTGTGTGTGTGTGTGTGTGTGTGCGTGTGTGTGTATGTGTCTCTCTCTTTTCTTGTCCACGTCTTCGTCGCCAGTCGCATTCAAGAGCGTTGTTCGATACTTCTAAAATAATTCCCACACCCTCAGTCTGAGTCAGTCTGAAACGAACGAACGCTGTTGCCGCGCTCAATGCTCGACACCAACCCAGCTGCATGGTTTTAAAAGTCACTCAAGTCTTTATTCCTTGGTCATTGCAGGACTGGAAACGCTTCTGTCAGCCTCCTGATCGAGTAGGTTTCTTGAAGGGAGCAATAAAAATTCTCAGAATGAACGAATGAATGAATGAATGAATAAAAAATAAATAAACAAATAAATAAATAAATAAACGAATGAATGAATGAATGCGTATTTCCTCTAATCCTACACACTCACACACACACACACACACACACACACACAATGTCACACACACACACACAATCACACGCGTACGCACAAGCACACGCACACCCACACGCACAAATGAAAATATGCGTGGGCATATACATGTACATGTATATATTCTGTGTGTACATTTATACACACATACTCACAGACATAATATTATGTGTGTATGTTGCGTGTATGTGCGTTCGCGCGCGTGTGTATGTGTAGCCTATTACTGGCGTGTGAGTAATATGGATTTCTGATCGCCGTGGTTTTATTAAAGCGGATACGGATACGATCTCTGCATTGCTTTCGAGCGGGTCTCGCTTGAACTGAGTGCAAAGTGCTGATTTATTCAAGATAATATGTAGAACGGTGCGTCTAAATTACTCCATTGCTGTGTAGTTCCTGCAAAGCGGATGGCGATGAAAATCTGAAATATGCTAATGAGTCAGATTTTGTCTATGATCAATTCATATTGGTTTATGACTTGTGACGGGGTGAGGTGGGCAGGGGTGAGAGGAGGGAGGGGCAGAGGGTGAATACGTGGGGTCGTTGTTTCCTGATAAGCATAATGTCTGGTAACAGTATACACCATCCGAATCCATGTTCAGTGTTCTTCACTCCTGCTGTAGATAAGTTTTGCGCCCGATCAACGAACTGCGAGTTTGGTTGCATCTCGTATGCCAATGCTGCAAAGTACGGCTTCAACGATGTCTGTATGGGCTTTTGATCGTTGCCATTAGCCGTCAGTTGAAAAGGACTTGGAATTCACTGTCCGGTTCTGCTTTTTCTCTTTGGGTCTGTGTCTGTCTCCGTCTCCGTCTGTTTGTCTGTCTATCTGTATGTTTGTCTGTTTGTCTGTGTGTCTGTCTAGTAGGTTTAGAAGACCAGCTCTAGTAGGTTTAGTTTTAAAATATGTGTCAATTTTACCGGGGGAAAGTGCCCCAATGTGTGGTTGCCCAAGAAACAGAAATTAGTAGTAGCCTATGTTGTATGGCAAAGCAATGAGGTGTCATTGTGACAGACAGCCGAGAGCCCTTCTTTTTGGGCGGTTATAAATTGTTATGATGCTCAATCTGAAGACCATCTGAAGTAATTGATTCAAGTTTTAAGCATGCAGGCTTGCGCTGTTTAACTTCATGCAAGTTCATTGCCACTGTCTGTGTCAAATATAAAATACTAATTGCCTTCGAGTCTATATATATATATATATGTATGTAAAAAAATTTGTATATATATACATGTATGCATACATATATCATTCTGATACATTTTCTAAGAGTTTGTAGAACGTGCTGTACACTTGTGCGACTGTGCCATGATATCAATCATGTCTGTAGTCTACATGCATGTGGGCTATACATGATAGAAGTGCAACTACATCATTGTCTAAAGGATAATATTATAGTCAGTTGCTTGACAAAAATCTTTTATTGGCAACGCGGATGTTACCAATGAATCTGATGCAACGTTAATACGGTAATTAATGAATAAGGATATGATAATTATTATTAACCGGAAACAATTAGTGAAAATTAATTTAGGCTATTGTTCTGTTCGTCAGCGTCAATATTTGGTGAGAGATGAAGAAGGCAGACAGACGTACACACAGACAGACAGAGGGGAGACAGACAGACAGACACACAGACAAAGACAGACAGACGTACACACAGACACACAGACAGACACACAGACAGACACAAACACACACATACACACCCACAGACAGGCAGACAGACACAGACAGAGAGGGCGAAGTAGGAAGTATTATGGCTCGCCGAAGGCTATAGACCCATAAGCGGCCTACACACACACAAGTGCGTAACGAATGAAGTGACTTTGATTACCTCACCTGCCCACACACCTGGCATCCCCCTCACCTGCATAATTATTATATATATATATATTTATATATATATAGATATATATACGCGGTCTTTGTTGTCTAAGCAACTCACAAAGAAACCAACTATATATATATATATATATAATATATATATATAATATATATATATATATATATATATTATATATATAATTTATATATATATATAATATATATTTATATATATGGCAAATGCATTGGCGACTTCATTTGTTTGGCCTCGGCATCCAAGGACAAATCTCTAGTCCGCTCTCCTGTATATAATTCATTTCTTCCATCGAAATGGCCATTTCTAGTTTTCTACCCGTTCGAGGTCTGACCTATGCCGTAAACGCAACAACGGGCATCACATTATAATAACTGGCGAGAGTGTAGACCCACTACTGAACATTTCCTCTGTCTTGGTTGGGTTAGGAACACCATTTTGCACATCATGGAACAACCTCAGCTAGGCTCGAAATAAACCCTACAGAAACGTTCGCATGGACATCGGCCTATCTGTAATTGGACGTAAATTTCGATGAGAAAGAATTTTACCAGGACATGCAGGCATTGACTAACTATAGGGGAACTATGGACACTGTAGGATGGTGATGCCGACGCCTTAACTGGCTGTAACAATATAAGCATCATAGTTCATGGAATGCAGACCACTCGGTAAATCAACAGATGACCCACTGTCCGTCTGCACCCAACCTTCCCCAAGCCTATATTAGGAGAAAATCGTTACAGGAGGGAGAAACATCTAGTCCATTCATCGTTTGGAACAGGCTTCCTTTAATAAGGACATATAAACGACTAAGTCACGTTCCATCTCCGTCATTTCTATCTCTGTCAATTTACACTACTGTCATGGCGTATTTAAGGCAGGTGGTCCGTCTCTACAGCATATAGGGAAACTGTGCGAAAGCTCAGATGCAGACATGCCCTGAAGCCGTGTTTGAAACTTCTGCCTACCGGTTGGTTCACCCCCGCGCATACCATGGTCCAACGGCAATGCCTCCCTTCCTCCCTCCCTCCCTCCTCCGCAGTTTTTCCAGCTCCCCCACACAGCCGGTGGATACCTGTCGTCTGTTCTACCTATCACGTGTAATTCCGAATCGGCTACAAAGCCAAGGTGAATGAATCATTGACTGAGTCACTGAACTGCAGAGAATATGAACTTTATTATTATAAACTAATTGAACAATTATGCATAAATAGTAAATACATCTCGTCAATTTACACTGTAAGTTACTTTAAATAAATTAGTACTCAACTCAAACGACGAAATTAAAGGTGTGCATAGCAAAACGACGACCTCACACACACACATACACACAAACAAACAACGCATCTCAAAGAACCTACGGCTTAAATAAATAGGCAAAAATACAAAAACCCTTCTTAGATTATATAATAACGGTTATGACGAAAAATTAATATCAAAACTTCAATAACCATTGTTGCCTCTGCCACTAAAATAGGCAGAGAGCTAAACGCAAAGAAAAAAAATACAAATGCAAGAAAGTTTCCGGATAAAGGCCAAAGTCAAATAAAATTAATATCAAAATTTCAAATAACGCCATTATGGCCTCTGCCACTAACTCACTGGCAGAAGGCTAAACGCAAAGATTATGATACAAACACTAGAAAAGTTTTCTGTACTAAAACTGCTTCAAGGCATCAGTTGTTCAAGTTCCGAATTGAAGAAAGACAAATATTTTTATTTCGAAATACGTCGCATCCAAGTCGACAAAAAGGCACGCCGAGACCCACTGCGATAGACTCCAAATTAAATTTTAAAGAAAATTCGGTGACATTCAATCAGCAGGGGGAGGGGGAGGGGGAGTCTCGAAATTTCTCAAGTTGAATAATTAAAGTGGGAATAATCTGGGTATAGGATTCGGCTGGTGTACTAAAGCAAGATAAACACTGCATTCTCAATAATTAATAGGAAACAATATTTATTAACATTGGTCTTATTAACCCCTTTAGCGGCCAACCAGCTCATAATCGTACTAAAAATTGACGATTATAATCGGGACAGCCGCTAAACGGATTAAAGGCTACGATGCTGCAGAAGACCACAGTAATGATAAATACGCTGCAGATTAAATTACATCTTTTTATATAAAACCAAGAGAACAAATTATACTTTAAAGCTTTGCAAAATAGCTAGACCACCGCAATTTAAATTCGACTCCAATTGCCAACTTCGTCAAAGATTAAAGCTCAAGAACTGAAAGGCGCTGCAAAAATTGGCTAAATTGATGCGATATATTATTGCTGATCTTTACAAAGCACCTCTGAAGAACCGTTTCGAGGCACACAAAAAGTAGCCTGAAAAACGGTAGATGGGTTAAGAAAGACCAGTTTTTGGTACGAAAACAAGTTTTTAAAAAAGATATTTTAATATAGTTCAACTCGAAACCGTATTAGCAATCGCTTCCAAATGAATTCTTTAGCTCAATCCGACTAACGAAGTTGACAGTCTTGGCAAAAAAACACGAAACATACGATTAAATAATTATAATCCAGTTGGCAAGCCAGGCAAAACACATAAATTACATCAGTTCTCTCTGTCCAAAAACAGCGACGACACAGCGAACAAAAAACTGAGATCTAAGCTAGGTTCTAAACATAGAAAAACAACCGGCGGTTGAAACACAACGTCAGCAGTTAACTTATAACAATAGCAGTTATAGCAGCAACAGACCATAGTGGCTAACGGTCAACGTAACTTATGCAGCAATCACTTACAAGGGACGTCTAATTTAATTACAATAGCAGCTAATTTAGAACGGTTGCAGATTTTAGCTAATATTTAAGTAGCAACAGTTCCAGCGTAACTAAAAATGACCTAGCAATGGCAATTAACTTACAAAAAACAATTTAACAGGTTGAAAACCTTCGACAACTCAAACAAACTTACTAATCAAAGACAACAAAACTCGCAAGGTAATGATATCAAACAAAAAGCTATAAATCATGCAGATTTGAAATTGGTGATATTGCAATCTGTAAATCATATCGATATGCAGTGTAGTTGTGATGTGCTTCAGACAAAGCAATAGTCGACTGAGTAATCTGGTAGATCGAACCACACTATCCGAGCGACAAAGCTTCGCTTAACAAAATAAATCTGCCCTGAGACAAAAGAAACGAAATTGCTATTTACAAGAACCAGGCAGGATATAATTATAACGAACAGGGCAAAACGGCCGTTTAAAATGTCGTAAACACATTCAGGCACGGGTGAAATTACGATCTGCTGCATAAATTAGAAAACCGCTAAGGCCTATACTAAAATTCGTCTGAAACGTTTGCCCCTTTAACGGCCAGCCGGCTCATAATCGTACTAAAAATTGACGACTATAATCGGGACAGCCGCTAAAGGGATTAGTCAACACGAAAATATCTTAAGGCACAGTGTCATGGGAAGCAAGTCAGTTAGTGGCATAAATTTTCAGTATAGTCAACTGTTGATCAAAATGGTTTGAATTAAATTGAATATTACTTCAAAATATTGCTCACATCTTCAATTCAAAACCGTTTTGACTTTAGTAAAAAGTAACAAATTGCTGCACGATTAAGAAAATTTGCCGTCTTTCCCCAAACTTGTTTATCCATGAATAATTAGAGCCTATAAAACTTGAAAAATATCAACAATATTTTTATAATTTTGCGGTGATCGGTCAGAATTGAAGATTAAACTTCTCACGAAAGTAATTAAGTTTCCGTCCAATTTAACTGGATGTGCTCACACTGCTGAAACAACGTTGCAGCATTTATACTAGAATGCAGTTGCTTTAACACAGTCAAATGTTCCTAGGCACACGAATAATTAATTAAGGCACTTACAATATAAATTTCAGTCAACAACAGGCAACTATATCAGAGGTAGCAGTGTAACACTCGACTTCTGCAGTTCAGACGCACAGGGTCGTCACGTGATGAGATTACTTCTTTCGGTTTGCATCAGGGACCACGGTATCCTGCCGAAGTTGTTCTGCAGCATATCAGCAACGACGTCCAGTCTTCTTCCTTATCGTGCTCTGGCCCCATCGCATCACTGGTAGGAGATATTAACACGTATTTCTGTCTTAACTAAACTGAAGCTAACTCTCTACGGAGTATCGGAGGTGGCGTAGTCTCATACACAATCACTCGTGGTGGTTTCCTGTCCACATACTCTTCCAAAGAAGTCCGAGCGTCGGACTTTGAAGCTGGATTTCCGTTCGTATACTCGTCTTCCCGCACTGCAGGAGGCGCCGCGAGAGATCTTCATCTGTGGTGCAGTCTGAGCAGCGGGAAGTTCTCGCGTAGACGAAAGTCGACCTGGACGTCCTTGACGGGCGGAAGTACCTCGTGTCCGTGGTACTGGTAGTCGTACTGGGCGTGCTGACCGTCGTGCAGGTGGATATCGAAATGGGTCATGACTGTCATGATGTACCACTTCATCTGGATCAGGGCATAACGCTTTCCAGGGCACAGCGATCCGAACGGCATGATCGGGTGCTTGATCGCCTCACCATCCTTGTAGAACGTGGCGTCCACGAAACGATCGTACTTGAAGACCTGTTTGAATCAAAAGAAATGTCGTTACAGACAAATTCATTGAAAAGTAATATGATCTACCATGTTATAATTTAGTGTAATATAAAGCCAACGTTGATATGTATGGAAGTATAGAGCTGTCCTGCTATCACACGCGTCCACAGGTGGCGGATAGTGGAACGACCTCTAGATATAGAGGTTAGCTGCGAAATAACCAGGGTAAATCCTGACTTATAAGCAGTCGTGGACCAACAGCGGCAAGGCTATCAGGGCGCAGTATGGGACGTGGTTGGCACCGCGTCCTGTGATAAAAGCTGCATATGCCCTACGACGGTCCTGCGACAAGGCGAGTATAGACCGCCTCTAAATAAGCCTAAAGCCCTCGCTGCCTTGCGAGTAGGTGCAAGCATCAAAGGCTAGGTTCCACACCGAAAACAGGGGTTGACGTCAGGAAGGGCAACCGGCTGTAAAAACTTTGCTCCAATTTTTCTCTATGGATCCAAGTACACTTTCGAATACAGAGGAAAGTGGAAGAGGAGGATCCGAGTGGCTGACCCCTCTGTTGAGAGGGATTAATTCAAGCCTGAAGGAAAAGAAGAAGAGCTGATATGTACCTAATACATGTGCAATTGTGCACTTGTAACAGCAGATTGAGAGGATATTATGTCTTTTGCAATAATTAATAGGTTTACAATACACGTAGGTATAATTATGTTTGAAGATGCTTACCAGAGGGTCTTCAAAGATCTCTGGGTCTTTGTGGATGGCCGGTGGGTACATAGCAACACGATCACCCTGTCGAATGAGATGTTCCTTTCCGTCTGATGTCTTGAAGGTCGTGTCTTCTTTCACGTAACGAACCATGAACACACCGCTGGCCAGACGACAAGTCTCCTGAACAACGCTGTCTGTAAAGCAAAAATTACAAGACATGACATGAAAGAGTCATAGAATAGTCATTAAAGCGTCATGGATAAGTCATTGAGGAGTCACGCAAGAGTCATGGAAGAGTAGTAAGGACTAAATCCAGGCCTATAAATATGCCAATTGCAGGGCTGTTTTAAAGGGATTTTTAGAACTGCACAACTCCTTCTTTCCTTTCCCATCCTTCGTGGTAAATTAATTCAAGTCGGAGGACAATGATGTTTGTTGCTACCTTTAACCGTACAGAAGTGCTACTACAACTGCACATTGTGTGTACAACCGCACGTTACAAAAGGCCTGCGACCAGCAACCTGTAAACGACCATAAACGTTACGACCTTCAGGTTCAAGTTCCGGATTGTAAAGTCGTTTTCATTCGTGGTATTTTCCGAACGACGCTGCAATGGCTGGAGCACCCACCCACCCACCCACCCACCCCCAATAGGTGTAAATGAGATTTGCATATTATCTGCGTGTCTGTTGAAGGCTGCTAAGTCGGTCACAACGTTGTGATTAGAAAGAACGCTTACAGCACGATGCACGTCTGGTTAAATACGTAGAGCTATTATTATCCACACAACAATAGCGCAACCTAATCAGCAGCGGCGGGGAATTGAGGGCCACGGTGTAGACATACGGCATGTGCTGTACTCCTTCTACTAAGCAGTCGGTGGTGGGTGGCTTCCTCGTAGCCTACTTGCATGCATGTCCTTCACTCTAAGAGGTCATCAGGAGAGTCTATAGTGTCTAGCGTTAACCCTTTAATGCCGGAGGTATACAAGTTCCCATACCATCTACTACCTTCTCGGCATTAAAGGGTTAAAGAGCGAAGTGTGCAGTGCTGTTCAACGTAATTAGTACAGGGCTGGTACAGAAGTACTCATGATTATTGTCAAGTAATAAAGGTCTAGTTACTCTAGTTCAACGCATGAGTTGCTATAATTAGTATCATGTGTTGGGAGTTTTGAACCCCACTGCAGCATACAAAGAAACATCGCCCTTATGACTGCCATGGTCATATAAATAACCCACCCACCCATTTTTCATGCAACTAGCTGTCGATGGCGCTAAAACGGATATGACGTCGTGAGTCATATTATTTAAAATGCTGTCGTCTGCTTAAGGGCAGGTCAGAATTTTTATCATCGTTTACATAATGCGATCATATTACTGAATCAATGACTAACAGCTCATCAGCGTCAAGTGTCTAAGCACATGTCATATATAATTATTATATACCTTTTATGCATATATATATATATATGTCTATATGTCAATAGACATTTATAGACCACTATATCATGAACTTATCATTCATATTTACATAGTCTATGTATAAAATCCGTATTATACATGAATGGTCTTAATTTCATGTATGCAGAAGTGCATGTAATTCTATATATTTATAGTGTGTATTCGCATACGCATAATTATTTATTATATAGGCCTATTATAATTATTTGTGTTGTCCAGGTTTGTCCAAGGCACGTAGACCAATCCGCTGCTTTATTGAAGAGCTGATAGCATTGTGCTGCCACCTTGCGTGTTTGTTTCAATCAAAGCCTCTAGGCTTCGAACAACTCATCGCAGTTGCTATCATTGTTATTATCATTGTCGATATTTTCAATGCATATTCATACACAGGGGTCAGTGCATGTTCGCTTGCCCATCTGTCTATCCGTCTATCCGTCTGTCTGCCTGTCTGTCTGTCTATTTGTCTATCTATCTGTCTGTCTGTCTGCCTGTCTATCTATCTGTCTGCCTGTCTATCTGCCTGCCTGCCTGCGTCGTCAAAATCAAGGAAGAGGAACTGACGGGCCTGCCTGCCTGCCTGCCTGCCTGCCTTCCTGCCTGCCTTCCTGCCTGCCTGCCTGCCTTCCTGTCTGCCTCACCTAATCGTTTCTCACATTGCCCTATTCGGCAGTGACCTAGACCTAGGCCTATTTTACTTTTATTCAGTCAGCCAGTCTAAGTGTAATCATATCATTTGGAATCTTTAAACTATTCAGAATAATCAGATGTCATCAAACATTTCTGAGACAAGGCAAGATAATTTTTAAAAATCAAATTAATTATTTGAACAGCTGAACTTTCAGAAATAAATGAAAGACAATCTTGATGAATTTAAGCATTAAGGCAGGCAAACCAATTCAAATTCCTACAACAAATTAGTTAATCAAACAACCGAATTCTGCTTACCAAGTATTTTCAGGTTCTCGATGTCCTGAATCGAGAACTCCGCCGTGTTCGTCTCTGAGTCGAAACGCTGCTCGACCTCCCGATGAATTTCCTCGAGCAGAGCGTCTCTCGCCTTCGCATCCTCCAACAGGTTGTTGAGAGTCCAGAACGACAGTCGAAAGGTGTTGTAGTTGACGTGCAGATAGACGAGATTGTGTCCCTTGATGTCGGCTTCCGTCTGTCCCTGCTCCTTCATGTACTCGATCGCTAGACGGATGTAGGATGATAGGTCATCGCGGGCCAGAAGAACATCGGAGTCGGGCAGGAGGAGGAGTTCTTTGAGGGCAGTTATCGCCGACGGGAACAAACCCTTTGGCAACCCCAACCAGAAATAGTTGAAGTACTTGTGGAAAACCTCGAAGTTGCTGTACGCCTTCTTCGAGTCGAAGATCTGTCCGTCCGATCGGCCGAAGACCGAATTGAAGATGGCGGAGAAGGCCGTGTTGGCGGTGAAGGCTCGCAGTCCGTCCGTCACCCATGGCATCCCCTTCTCAACGCTCCCATTGCAGCCGACCGCCGCCGCCGCGTCCATCTTGCCGTAGTATGCCTGGTTGCAGGAGTTGTCCAGGTTGCGTACGAAGCTGTCGATGCCGACCTCCATGTATTTACCACGAACCGTCTTTCCAGTGTCCTTGATCATCTTCTTCGGTTCCTTCAGCACGAAGCTGAAGACGTTCCAGTTGACCTGCTTCTGGATCGGATCGAAGTCGAAGTTCTTCTCGTGACTCATCGTCTCGTAGCTGTTCGGTTCCATGATGATCGTCAGGTATTGGTTGATGAGGCGAATGGTGAACACGTTGCCATGACGTTTCTTCGCCTGATGCAGGAAATCAACTGCATGTTCTGAGAACTGTGTTGCGTTGCCCCAGATGAGACTGCCATCGACGAGCGGCGGCTCTCCTTCACGGCTGCAAAACAACCGCAAAACAACCTCCATATAATTATAGGCAAAATAATGAATTCTGAAGGGATTTTTATTCAATAAATAAGCATGTATCCTACATTTAGTCTAGCCACGGAGAAACCATGACAATAGGAGCAATAGTCAATTAGCATAGCAGTAGTCATGGACCTTTTATTTACCTATTCATCTACCTATTCATCTACCTTGCAATCTGTATGCCTATTACATGCATGCCTATCCTTATAACTTATTGTATTTATCAAGCTATATTTAAGTATTTATCTGTATTTTCTGTAAGCCTGTCGTTCAACTTATATCCAGCTAATGTGTACCTCTAAACCTATCTGCCCGTGAATGTTATCTGGATCTACTTTCCCATTTTTATACGTCTGTCTATCTTACACAAGAGACGAAGAATGTATGAGAGACTTTTAATGTCTGTCTAATGTCTATCTTACACCAGAGACCAACGAATGTATGAAAGACTTTTAATGTCTGTCTAATGTCTATCTTACACCAGAGACGAATGTATGAGACTGGAGAACTCACCGTTTGCGACGAAATGTCGTTTTCGCTAGACATAGGACGAAGATGAGCGCAGAAACGAACAGCAACAGCCAGGTCCAAAGTGCCAACATCTCTCCTCCGTTTGACGTTCTTAATTAGAAGTGGAAAACACGGTTGACACACCGATACACCGATACACACACAGTACTGCGTAGAGGAAGAAGAGAAAGAAGATTACGTCTCCTCTCGCTTCCAATATTTCTTCTCGACGGTCGGATAAACCAAACAATACTCTCAAACGAAGAGCGGTTTTGAATCAAAACGTCGCTTCTAGCGTCGTGTCAAAACCTCAGGTCACTCGAATCCTCTATCTTCTCGTCTTCGGCTTTTCGAATCGAAGCGCGCTGTCACCTGCTCTCTCTCTTTCTCTATCACCACCTCGCTGACTGCGCTTCAATCTACAAACATCGATAGCAACGACTCGCCTATAAATAGGATTTAGAATCAGGATGACTGACAGATGGAGGCCGCTAGCCGCCGTCCTAGGCCAGCCCCTTTCCTCGATACAACAGGCGGGCGTCTCTGAAGCCGGTCTATAATGATAGGTGATGGACGAAGTTCTCAGAGGTCTGTAATAAAAGCCACATCTCGTCGTGGCGAGGGCGTTTGAGGACTGAAGTATTTAATTCTTTTCTCAAAAACAAAGGAATTCTAAAAACTAAACGTTTCTTCTGGTCTAATTAAAATTTCTTCAATGTAAGAAACTTAATGGGTCGGTTGGCGAGTCGCTAACGACCGTAGGCTACACAAAACAAAGTCTGCGTTGCCTGCAGTACGGATACGTCGGATAGGCTTTGTTACAGCGAAAGCTTGAATGGACATACGAACGGTTCTGTGTGCGCTGCATTTTTAACAGCCCCTCCTTCTCCCCGCTATATCCGGCTCGAGTTAAAAAGAGTGAGTGGGCAACACAGCCATCTTGGAACAGATATTATTCCCGGGGAGTGACGGATGGAGGCAGGGATGCAGGGTGAGAGGGAGAGGGAGAGAGAGGGAGGGAGGGAGGGCTGATGGGAAGCAGAAGAAAGGAGGGTCGGCAGAACGGAGGCGTGCGTCTTTAGGGACAGAACACCCTTTCGTACAAGCGGTCTGTTTGTGTTGGTAGTGAATTGGCCAGCTCCACAAATTAAGGGATAGGTGGAATTCGTATACGTTCACTGACCAGGTGCTAGTTATACGAAAAGACGGTCAGCCCTCAAAGCGTGGGCGGCTCTTATTAGTAGCTTAATGTCGAGCAGGTGCAATGCATGCATGTATACTGCTGACCAACACTCCATCTGTATAAGTATATATCCGCCCAGTATTAACGACCTGGGACGGCTTGGATTCAAAGGAAGACAGATTTTAATGACCGACTATTCGAAGGAAGATGAATGGAGCATGCAGTTACAAGACATCTTCATCACTGATTCACGCATACAACGAAGAAGAAGAAGAAGATGAAGATGAAGAAGAAGATGCAGAACTGTTTAGTCGACGATTTGCTCTAACGGAGCGATTTATGCAGCGCCAGATTCATTGCTCGAAGGCACACTCCTTCGTAGGTTTATGGAAATGTGCGAAAGACGACTTGTTGTTAGCGGGAATAATGAGTGAGTGGTGTAGTGCAGCTGCACTAAGGAGATGCACTATAATTTGTTAACGTGCATGATGGGTTCGGTCGACGCTTGCCTTCTAAAGACTAACGACGAAACTTGTTTAAATTCAAGCCATCATGTCTATATTGAGCTTCCCTATAGAAAGTGAGAGACAGACAGAGAGATGCCTTGTGACTCTATGATCTATAAAATTATGCAGATATGAAAGCAATGACTAAAGATGATTTCAATTGCACAGTTTCATGCATGGCCTGCAAGAATGAAATGAGTTATTCTTGTGTAAATTTAATAATTATTATCTGGTGAACATGCAGCTCAGAGAATATCTTGACTTGCTGTAATGAAATTTGTTAGACAACCAAGAATACATGTCATTTCAGAGCCTTTCAGCAGTCTTTGAAAGACTTCAAATGCATAATCGTCATATACGACTTCTGATTTTATTACAGTCATCCGAACCGTTGTCCTGCAATCCCTGCATGGAATCAAAGCATTGTGAACACTGTTGAGTGTTGACACACCTCTGTGGCCAAAGAGCTCACACATGCAGAAGCATTATTTGTCTGTGATGCAGAGTGGAATGAGAGATTAGATTAGATTAGATTGAACTAGATTAGATTAGATTAGATTAGTAATACCCTTGCAATTGCATGGTAATTGATCTGCTGTTGTTGGCGAGGGTATACTTGGTAACTCCCCAACAACACACACACGCACAAAGAAAAAGACACATAGGCCTACACACGCAAACACACAGACACACACAGACACCTACACGCGCCAGGTTTGGGCAAAGACATTGGAGTGAAAGTCGTGAGTCTGCTTCAGTATACCAGAATCCTTTACGACCGACGACATCGATTTTATCTTTCTATGAATCGCCGTAATGTGATTCCATCAGGCTAAACATATACCGGGCTTAATGCCTTGCAGGTTGGGGTGCGGATAGTCAACTGGGCAGCATGCATAATCGACAGTCAATCTATTTTTAGGTCTTTAAATGCAAAGAAGAGAAAGCTATCTAAATATTCATGTTTCACTAGCGCCATCTAGCAGGCATGTATACGGCTACACTGAAGGCACATTTTATGGGTGGAAAAATGAGATGGCGAGAGAAATAACTATAACCACTCTCTGTATGAGAATATATTGGCAAAGAAGTCGCTATACGATGTTTACAGCGCGCTGTCTCTTGCGCGTTTGCTTCAGTGACCCTGTTCTTATTTTTCTAATATTATAATTACCCAGGACTAATACCAACTGCAGATGTTCTTATTTTTCTAATATTATAATTAGTAATTACCCAGGATTAATACCAACTGCAGACGTGCTTGACTTCAGTGTGGCTAAAGGGCTTTGTGGATGCATGGTCGATCCCGGAGTCTGGTTCATAGCAACCACCAGGGAGTGGCTTTTTGGAATGGCGAGCTTGTCAAACAGACAAACACTTGAAACACAGCAATTGCGTATATGCATAAGCCAGGATTAAAATACCGATTCAATTGCTAAGTGAAATTTACTTTGACTATGGAGGCAAATGGTGATTTAAATCTTTGTTAAGTTTTTCTTCTTCTGATTTATAGTTGCTCATCCAATTCTGCGATTTAACGAAGTACCGGAAATCAGGATCCGCCTGCGCTCTTCCGTCTATAGAGGAGGGAGCCCTTGCAATGTTGCCTGAGAAATGAGTTCAATGAACTTCACTGGATCCGACATCTATAGCATACCCAGTGGCGGATCCAGAACTGTTTCAAGGGGGGGGGCCAAAATCTAAGATCTCGGATGAGAAAAAGGAGAAAAAATTTTTTTAGTCATTCGCAAAGATTTCATCCGCCAAAAAAGTTGATGACCTTTTTTTTTTAGTCATCGGCTAAAATTTTCGGAAAAATCATACCATTTCATCCGCCAAAAAAGTTGATGACCTTTTTTAGTCCTCACCTTGGAAATTGAACGGGGGGGGGGGGGGTGGCCACGTCCCATACAATTTTCCAAAATAGGGGGGGCCAATATCCATTACACCCATATTCGCA
Source organism: Lumbricus rubellus (assembly GCA_945859605.1). Lineage (NCBI taxonomy): Eukaryota > Metazoa > Annelida > Clitellata > Crassiclitellata > Lumbricidae > Lumbricus > Lumbricus rubellus. The sequence goes on along the minus strand of OX243812.1, from coordinate 17,925,325 downwards.
TTGCTAATTTCACACCAAATGGGGGGGCCACGTCCCATGGCAGTTTTCAATGGGGGGGAGGCCATGGCCGGATTGGCCCCCCCCGGATCCGCCACTGAGCATACCTACATATATATATAATGTATATATATATATATATAGGTGTGCCATACAGTTCTGTATCACACGGCCTTTAAAGGGCCTAGATATTTAGGCTATTGAGTCGAAGAACAGGGAGCCCCGAGTAAGCTTACATATATGCAGTTATATTATGGCTCTGAGGATCAACGTCTAAAGCCGTCGCTGCATAAACTTCTAACGTCAAATAAACTTTCTATACTGTTTACTTTGGACGCGTGAAAATACTTTGCAACAGGTACTTAAAATGTCTGCTTAAGTCGGTCTCTGTTTGTCTGTTTATGTCTGTCTGCCTGTCTCTCTGTCTATCTGCTTGTCTGTCTTCCGCGTGTCTCATACTATCCTTCTCTTCTACTCTCAGTTCCGCTCTTTATCAACATCTCCACCTATCTCACCTTCTCCTCGTATCTCTCACTCTGCCTGTGTCTGTGTATATATGTGTCTGTGTGTATATGTCTGTGTATGTGTGTATATGTCTGTGTCTGTTTATATATGTCTGTGTGTTTCTCTGTGTATATATGTCTGTGTATGTCTCTGCATGATTGTCTTGTCTCTCATTTGTGGCGGCTTATATCCTCCTCGTCTTTATGCATTCGTCTGTAGTCTATCTGTGGGCTGCAGCGGTTGTCTGGATTCTTAGGCCTGTTTCTACTTCTGAGTCGTTGTGTTTTCTCGCGGCCTACATGTTGTATATGCAGTTGCATGAAGTGAGGCACTGAAATCGAAGCTTAGACAAGGGTCTTGAAATAAACACAAAATCTTTATCGTTTCTTTCTCCTGAAGACAGTTCCTAAGAATGTGGGCCCCGTTATAGGATCGTTTTCAAAGTATACGATGCGACAAGATGGATTAATGGACGAACGGACAGAAGGACAGATGGACGGATGAAAGGAAGGACGGAAGGAAGGAAGGACGGACGGAAGGACGGAAGGAAGGAAGGACGGACGGAAGGACGGAAGGAAGAAAGGAAGGACGGACGGAAGGACGGAAGGACGAATGGACGAAAGGACGGAAGGACGGAAGGACGAAAGGACGGAAGGACGGGAGGACGGAAGGACGAACGGACGGATGGAAGAATGGACGGACGGATGGTTGAACTAACTAGCGTATGAAAGAAGCTACATGTATTATATAGGCTATAATTATATCATTCTAAACGAATTAATCAACAATTAATCAATCTAGCCATCAATAAAAACGATGAAGCGAATACCTCAGTTTGTTTGATATATGAAGCAACATAAATTACATAATATAACAATGATGTTATAGATGCCTATCGATGTACAATTGTACAGGCGAAGTCACTTGGCGGCAGATCGCTAAAATATTCAGCGTTGCGTAAACACTAAACATGCCACTCTATTCGCGCCGCTTTCATCGGGCGTTAATTTCATATGTAGTTGTCAAAAGTCTTTCATGAGGCTTAGCAGGTGATTGTCACCAACAGCAATGGCATTCACTGACGATTTCACCGGCCACCTATTATAGGTATTACAATGCATGAATGAATGACTAAGTAAACGGTTTAATGGCTAAACGAATGAAAGGAAAAAACGACCCTGAAGCAGGAATGTATGCGAATGAATGAAGGCACAATGGATCGGTCGTGTGCATGTAGACACTGAGGGCGGAGTTCGAATTCACACACTACGTGCTCAAGTGTGAATGGAAGGCGTGTTCTGCAGCGTTGAGATATCCACACGCATGCGTACGGCAGGTTACTTGATCCGAACGGCAAGCATTGAGCAGCAGCAGGTGCAGCACCGTGTGGTGAGAGACAGGCAGACAGGCAGACAGACAGACAGACAGACGACAAACAGACAGACAGACAGACAGACGGACGGACGGACGGACGGACAGACAGACGACAAACAGACAGACAGACAGACAGACAGACAGACAGACGGACGGACGGACGGACGGACGGACAGACAGACAGACAGACAGACGGACGGACAGACAGACAGACACCGAGAGAGGTTTAGTGGTATATAGTACGTTCCTGTGAGCGTCTTAGCTGAGTCACGTTCATTCATTAATCGCAATACTCGACGTTCATAAGAAATGACCGAACAAGAAGTGGAGGCTTCGCGAATTACCTCAACCGCTGGCAGATCAGACAGAAGTAGAATTGTCTGTCTGTCTGTCGCCACTACCTGCCCATATTGCGTCAGCGTTCTAATAAGGAAGGAAGGAAGGATGATTAAGAAGGGGAGGAAGAGGTCTACTAAATGGCAGAACTGACGACGTTCAGATTTGAAAATAAGTGATTGAACGCCGTCCAGTCACACTTTAAGCCCTGAAATTATCGATTGCACTTTCATCTAATAATTATTATAGTCAAGGTTCATAATCATCATAATTATACTGGTTTTTTGGTCACATGACAATCTCTTCGGCCATATATATAATGCAATTAGGGCCTACCAGGCTACCCATATAATATGTGCGCATGTTTAGTCGTATGTAGTTGACAAATTCTTTGCCTGCATGCATGGGTGGAGTTTATCAGGGTCTAGGGGGCTAAGCCCCTCCAAGAATGCCCAGATTCAACTTTTTTTACCATGAAAATGGTATCCTTTTCGGAGTTAGCCCTCCCAATAAAGCCCAGACTCAGGGTTAACCCCCCCCCCCCAAGAACGGAAACCCAACTCCGCCCATGCCTGCATGCGATCGAGCTCTAGTCTGCTAATTGATGATAATCGGTTATCTTCGTCGATAATTTTTTTGGCTAAAAACGAACTGCAGTCTTGCCCTCGGCCAGGCATTAAGTTAACCGTCGAACGGTTAACAATGACATATTTGTCGTGATGTTTTGCTCTGTTGGCAGGCATATAATGATGGCACAAAGTTTGTATTATAGGCCTGAATGACAACTTGGTTATTTACGGGTATGCATACAGGTCTATAATTGCATTCATCGAGTTTTTAAAGCGCATGCATCTATTTTACGATTTGGTACTTTGGACTACTTCTTCAACGTCACGTACGTTAATATTTTATCCCGGGGCCTATAATAGGCCTATACAATTTCAATGCATTGGTTGCATCCCTCCGTGGTATCCTGGCGCAGAATTAAGGATAAAGAAAAGGTGTTGGAGTCATCGTATTAATTGGCCCTGGGCTCCATTAAATTACCCTGTGTACAGGTATGACAGGTATTTGTAAGGTAAATAGGCCTATAATAGGTATATTTTGGAAACGATGTAGGCCAAAGTATGTAATGTAATACTGTCAAGACAGGTTTACAATTTGAGAGACAAGGAGAGCGAAGAAGAGAGAGCACCTCAGCACATGCACCTATACCCTATATAGTTCTAAAACTACTAGATCTATACAGGCCTACTTGGCATCGTTACCATAAATTGATGACTGTTAACCCACACATTCCATTATGTTTCAATGCTCTCTTAGCCTACCTTATTCACGCTACTATATGTTAAACCGACATACTTAAAATATAGTTGAACATTCTCTTCAAAACCTTATAACATTACCATACACGTCATTATGCCATGCATACTTATACTTCATTTGATCTCGGCCTTTCATTAAATCCACATCATCATATACCTATAATTACCTTACCTTACCTGAAATGACGTCATATGCTAATGAACAGTCTTACGGGATATCTGGTTTCCTTTGTAGAAAGCGGCTGCGCATGCGCATGCGTCGTCGCGTGGTGTGGCTTAGATTATGCTCGTTAAGTATTGGATGCAATTAGTATCCTCTGCGAATTGTCGACACCTTATACTCCACCTTTTCCCGGAACCTCCCCAATTTCATGATGGAACACCTAAGTAAATAGACTGCCCGCCTTGCCAGCGTCTATTCACCATCAGCAGCAGCAGCAGCAGCAGTAGCAGCAGCCGCGTCAGCAGCTAATGAGACAGTTGACTCCAATCTTAGACACACACAGATAGATGCACATTCAGATACATAGACACATACAGAAAACAGACAGACAGACCAGACCAGACAGACAGACAGACATGCATACATGCATACATGCATACATGCATACATGCATACATGCATACATGCATACATGCATACATGCATACATGCATACATGCATACATGCATACATGCATACATGCATACATGCATACATGCATACATGCATACATGCATACATACATACATACATACATACATACATACATACATACATACATACATACATACATACATACATACATACATACATACATACATACATACACACATACATACATACATACATACATACATACATACATACATACATACATACATACATACATACATACATACATACATACATACATACATACATACATACATACATACATACATACATACATACATACATACATACATACATACATACATACATACATACATACATACATACATACATACATACATACATACATACATACATACATACATACATACATACATACATACATACATACATACATACATACATACATACATACATACATACATACATACATACATACATACATACATACATACATACATACATACATACATACGAACATGCAGATTGTAAACACACGCTTATAAGTAGAGTTGTCAAAGAGACAGAGGGGCAAAAGACTCACGCGTACACACACTTAGACAGACGGACAGACGCACACAGAAGCACACTGACCGACAGACAGAGTACGACACAAAATAGAGTGAAAGCCACAGAGAAGGATACACGTATCCGTCTGTGTCATAGACGCACAGAAAGGAAGACACTTAGACGTTGTTTGAGACAAAGAAAGACAGATACATGAATATAATTGACACAATCAACTTTAATAGGAGATGGTGAAACCAAGGGCTTAACGAAGAACAAACGACGAGTTACGAGCCAATTTGTTCTCAGACTCTCCCCCTGTTTATTAAGCGCTCTTTTTCATCACACGCCTCTAAGTGATCTCGTTAAAGGCGCTAAATAAATATTCAGACAGACCACGACCATCAGCAGTGGAAATAAAGCAGGCAGCATCAAACAACATTACTACACTCTTGGGTTTAACGCCCATGTTCTGGCCAACGTGTTTGAAGCTTACAGATTAACAGACACACACTTCTGCCCCTCACCCAAACGCTCTATACCCTAGCCACCAAACACCCTCCCCTAGACACGCAGTCAGGCAGGCAGGCGCGGATGGGGCGCTGGTCTAATGAGCCCCTATGCTGTTTTATTGCCGTTTACAACGGCCTCATTCGCTTGTAAACGAAACAACCAGAGGTGTGTGTGCTGTTCTCAGGACCGACGGACAGACACATTTAGCCACTAATTGTTGTATAGCATGTTGGTCTCACGTAGGCCGTTCGTTGAAGACCAGAAGTTCTTAAGATTTCCCCAATTCCAGTCATTTTAGCTACTCCGATTAAGCTAAACACACACACACACACTTACATATGCATACGAATTTTGGGGAGGGGCTGAGTCTGAGTTTCGGGTAATTTGGGGTAATCCAAACTATTTTTTCCGAAGACCTTATAATGCTAAAAAATCCCAGGCTACTGATCACATGCGTGTCTCCTAATAGCAGAAGACATTCATTGGCCCTGCTGCATAATGTCCTCTCCGTATGCTGTGGAATGCGTGTTCATACTACTTTATGCATATGGCAATGGCATTCGGCTGTTCATGCAATAAAGACGGATATAGTGGCAAGAAAACGTCGATAGGCGACTTCCAAGACATCTACGGCACTCGACTATAAAACTTGAATGATGTGCCAAATAAAAACATTTTATTTATTGTCTACATCCGATTTAAGTAAACTAGTCGTTTTTTATATTAAAAACAGCCTTTAGTCGAAAATCTAAACTTTGCCTGGGATAGGGATATATGAAGTTTAGGTAAAAAAAATATGCAAAGAATGAATAACGGAAGAGTTGAATTTAAAAAATCTTAATGAAGCAGAAGATACGTTATCGAAAGATTGGAAACACGCGCAGACATTGCGTCAAACTCTCAAATAAATTTTACTCGGCAAGGTGTCGTACAATTCTTTCGTATTCATCTGATTAGACTTACACCGTGATCTTAATGTGGCCAACCAAATTAATCAGTTTTAAAAGTAGATAGGTAGGAACATTAGATCTAATCGATTTACTTATTTGGTCAATAAATAGGGGAGTACAATTGCATGGAGTCGCCTGCGTGCACCTGGTCTGTAAAGTCTTATAAATAAACAAATAAATAAACTGAAGCAAATTGTCTACGGAGTGTCGGAGGTCACATAGTCTCATACACAATCACTCGTGGTGGTCTTTCCGCACTGCAGGAGGCGTTGCTACAGATCTTCATCTGTGGTGCAGTCTGAGCAGCGGGTAGTTCTCCCGCTGACGAAAGTCGACCTGGACATCCTTGACGGGCGGAAGTACCTCGTGTCCGTGGTACTGGTAGTCGTACTGGGCGTGCTGACCGTCGTGCAGGTGGATATCGAAACGGGTCATGACCGTCAAGATGTACCACTTCACCTGCAGAAGGGCATAGCGCTTTCCAGGGCACAGCGATCCGAACGGAATTATCGGGTGCTTGATCGCCTCACCATCCTTGTAGAACGTGGCGTCTACGAAACGATCGTACTTGAAGACCTGTTTGAATTTAAAGAAATGTCGTTGCAGTCAAATTCATTGCGAAGTAATAATGACGATCTACGACGATGAAATTTAGTGTAATGCGTATACGTATGCGTCTAAGTAGAAAGCACCTTCTTCAGTGAAACAGATGTTTGACGTGCACTGCACTCCAGTCGCATAATTTATTGAGACGCCCGGTATACATAATAAATAATTCATGTGCAATTGTGCACTTGTAACAGCAGATTGATAGGATATATCTTTTGCAATAACTAATAGGTATATAATATGGTATACGTCTGAAGATGCTTACCAGAGGGTCTTCAAAGATCTCCGGGTCTTTGTGGATGGCCGGTGGGTAGATAGCAACCCGATCACCCTGTCGAATAAGATGTTCCTTTCCGTCTGATGTCTTGAAGGTCGTGTCTTCTTTCACGTAACGAACCATGAACACACCGCTGGCCAGACGACATGTCTCCTGAACAACGCTGTCTGCAAAGCAAAAATTACAAGACGTGTCATGGAAGAGTCAATGAAGAGTCATGGCAGAGTCATGGAAGAGTCATTGTAGAGTCATTGAAGAGTCATGGGAGAGTCATGGAAAAGTCATGGAAGAGTCGTGGAAAAGTCATGGAGGAGTCATTGAAGAGTCATGGAAGAGTCATTGAAGAGTCATGAAAGAGTCGTGGAGGAGTCATTGAAGAGTCATGGAAGAGTCATGGAAGAGTCATTGAAGAGTCATGGAAGAGTTGTGGAGGAGTCATTGAAGAGTCATGGAAGAGTCATTAAAGAGTCATGGGAGAGTCATGGAAAAGTCATGAAGGAGTCATGGAAAAGTCATGTAGGAGTCATTGAGGAGTCATGGCAGAGTCATTGAAGCGTCATAATATGCGACACTCACGGAAGAGTTACGGGAAGTTCTGAAAGAGTAATAGGGATTAATCCAAACTTATAGAAAGGCAGGCAGATGCTGAAGGAACCGGAGCCACGGCCAGGGGTGGGGGAAGCGATTGAGTTGAAACTGCATCATTTAATTTACCGATTGAGGCTTCTTGTAGACCAGTTATACCCACGAGTCCCCCACGAGGGCCAGGACCTAGGCCTACAGATGATCTTATATGTATACACGACCTTCGTGTGTAGGCCATAATAATTGTGACGCGGTTTTCGTCGGTGGCATTCTTCGAGGGACGATGCGATGGTTAACCAAAATATAGATATATACCGGTACGTGATCTGTTATCTGTGTGTGTATGTTGAAGGCTGCTAAGTCGGTCAAACATAGTTGAATATACGCTGCAGTGTTATCAAGCATTCAGCTATAGTATTGACTGTCTGGGTGGTTACTATAGAACGCTATTATCAAACTACAATACCGCAATCTAATCAGCAAGTGGAGAATTGAGGGCCACAGTGAAGTTGCTTCTATTAAGCAGTCGATGACTTGCTCTAAACATGCGTGTCCTTCATAAAAGGGGTCATAGTGGAAGTTGTTTTCTAGCGTATATACAATAGCGTGTACATACAAATGCATGGTCTATCCTATCGTGGGCAGGTATATGTGCATGGGCGGAGACTTGGTCTAGGATTTGGAGGGGACGAAGGACGATCGCCGAGGCGCGACGCGACATTTTGGGGTGGGCGGACGGCCAAGTCGCCAACGAAATTAATTTTCCATTTTCGCCGACCAAAATTTCTGACGACAATTTTTCCCGTCAAATTTTTTGCGATGCTATCTATAGGAATACTTCTTTTCTTAGGTACTGGGAGGACATGACCATGGACGCCCCCCCCCCCCCCCAACCATTGGCCTACCGAGAATTTTCATGTTTTCGATGTCCTGAATCGAGAACTCCGCTGTGTTCGTCTCTGAGTCGAAACGTTGCTCGACCTCCCGATGAATTTCCTCGAGCAGAGCGTCCCTCGCCTTCGCATCCTCCAACAGGTTGTTGAGAGTCCAGAACGACAGTCGAAAGGTGTTGTAGTTGACGTGTAGAAAGATCAGACTGTGTGAGCTGATCTCCTTCTCCGTATGACCATGCTGTCTCATATGCTCGATCGCCAGGCGCATGTACGATGACAGGTCTTCACGGGCCAGAAGAACGTCGGAGTGGGGAAAGAGAAGGAGTTCCCTGAGGGCGGCCATTGCCGATGGAAAGCATATCTTTGGTAACCCCAGCCACAAATGGTTAAAGTGCTTGTGAAAGACTTCGAAGTTACTGTAGAAGTTCTTTGTATCATATATCTGTCCGTCCGATCGGCCGAAGACCGTGTTGAAGATGGCGGAGAAGGCTGTGTTGGCAGTGAAGGCTCGCAGTCCGTCCGTCACCCATGGCATCCCCTTCTCAACGGTCCCATTGCAGCCGACGTCCATCTTGCCATAGTATGCCTGGTCACATGAGCTATCAAGGTTACGGGCAAAGTTGTCTATTCCAACCTCCAAGTTTTTGCCACGAACGGTCTTTCCAGTGTCCTTGATCATCTTCTGCGAATCTTTCAGCACGACTTGGAAGATGTTCAAGTTGACCTGGTCGTTGATCGGTTCGAAATCGAAGTTCTTCTCGTGACTCATCGTCTCGTAGCTGTTCGGCTCCATGATGATCGTCAGGTATTGGTTGATGAGGCGAATGGTGAACACGTTGCCATGACGTTTCTTCGCCTGATGCAGGAAATCAACTGCATGTTCTGAGAACTGTGTTGCGTTGCCCCAGATGAGACTGCCATCGACGAGCGGCGGCTCTCCTTCACGGCTGCAAAACAACCGCAAAACAACCTCCATATAATTATAGGCAAAATAATGAATTCTGAAGTTATTTTTAGACATGGTGTTTCTGTCTCAAGAAATTGCGACAACACGAATTAGCAAATTAACATATAAAAAGAATGGATCAATCTCTTGTCTTTCTAACTACACTTTGCAAAATTTCACTTGCTTTTAGCCTTTCCATGTTGGAAAGCTTTATTTTTCGGTGCTGCATTTTAAACTCTCATAAACTTGACAAAAACTCACAAATATTTCTAATCGGCTTTAGGAGTTGGTAGTTATATGGTCACTATTGTTGCGTTTAAAATTTCAGACTAATTCTAAAAAGTTTTGACCGAATTATGACACTTTTTGTAGGGTTCCAGTTTTCATCGGGACACCGTGTATATTATAATCCTGCAAAAAACCAGTTGAATCCTTGTCTATATAGCTGACACTGGACGAAGGTATGAGACTGAAGAACTCGCACTCACCGTTTGCGACGAAATGTCGTCTTCGCCAAACATAAGACGAAGATGAGCGTTGCAGAAACGAACAGCAACAGCCAGGTCGAGAGTGCCAGCATCTTTCCGCTTGACTTACTTTACGGGAAGTGGAAAACGGTGTTGACAGACGATACACCGGTATTATAGGCCTACACAGTACTATATAGCCTACTACGCAGAAGACGAAAAAATGTAGGACTCTTCTCACTTCATCTCGACCTTCCGATAAAGCAATCGACTCCTTAGAAACGAAGAGTCTTCGATGAGAGTTGTTGTAATGGGCGAAGGTTCAAAAAATGTCGCTCGTTGCGCTTGTTTCCTAATCTCAACACTCATGCACCTCCATAGGCGTAGGGGAGATTTCAACGTTGGGGGGGCAAAAATGAGACTTTTGCCCGAAATTTTTTTTTTCATCTGGCCAAAATCTTAAGAAAAATTTGCGTTACGTTTGCCCGAAAATTCTGACGACCTTTTTTTAGTCATCCGGCCGAAATCTTCTGAAATTTTCCGTTACTTTTTGCCCGAAAGGTCTAACGACCTTTTTTTATTCGGGCAAGACTGATTTTTCGGGCAAAAAGACCCGGAAAAATTAAAAAAAGTAATTTTGTTTAAAAACTTTTTTATTTTTCCGGGTCTGGTTGCCCGAAAAATCAGACTTGCCCGAAATTTGGGGGGGCATTTGCCCCCCCCTGGACCCCCGTCTCCTACGCCTATGTGCACCTCTATCTATATGGTGTACACTGTACAGTCGTCCACAGGTCAAGACCAAGGACCGTTTATACAGTCCATGGACCTAGATTCACTCTAGACACTTGAATGTTAAGAATGTTTTTTGTGTTAAAAAAACACAGTGTATACGAATCGCATTTTGAATGCATAGTCTTCAAGCCATTTTGGTCTTGATGCATTTCCATAACTCTTTATCAATATTCAGAAAAAACAGTGGACAAATTTGGTGTCCGTCCCACAACTAAAATTCAATTATTTTTTCTTCTACATAAAATTCTCAAGTGCATAACCCTCAACGATAGTGAACTGTACAGCAGCCGAGTGTTTTTTACGCAGGCCAACAGTCAGCTTTTAGAGTGACGCACAGATAAGTTTATAAGATAATTTCGCAGTTAAAATCTGGTCACCAAAGAGCTTTATTGTCGCGCGGTATTTTCTGGGATAGCCGGGCTTGTGCCAAATTTACACCACTTTACCCTTTACTTTATTTGTTTACGCCACGTTGATTAGGTCTAATTTCTATTTTTTGCATTGTGGTATACCTGCGGTTGCAATATTCTATTACGAAGTCACTCTAAAGATTATTTGTAGACTTGAAAATACGGAAACTTTAACACAGGACTGGACAATTATCCAAAACGAAGAAGGCAATGATTAATAATTGGTGTTATACTCAGTTTCGGATCGAGTTTCAATTACATTTTTGCACCCTGCTACTATTCCTTAACTCAAATAGACAGCAAGTTAAGAATTTGCATATATAGGCCTAGCCTAAGCTATGTGGGGAGGTTGGGCATGTCCCTTACCAACATTATTATTTTTACTGCCCTTAATTGTCGATTGTTGACGTGGAACTCCATGCATAGATGCATAGATGCATAAATAATAGTAATAACTATGAGAGCGATCTAATCTAATGCTTCTAGTAGAAGAATTTTAGCTGAAAAATCATCAATCGACTCAACAAATTATTACAAGTTAGAGACTTGGCAGAGTTGTTAAGTACACCCCACTGATGAAAATACCAAAAGTCCCCATAAATCCGAGCTGTGCTCGAGCCGCCATCTTGGAAAATGGCGGCCTAAAGTCGGTTTTGTGGCAATAACTCCAGAACCGTCACAGCTACAAAGACATTTAAAACACCAAAAATGATCCTCATTAAAAGGCAAAGAAGTTTGCTATACGACATTTGTTTCTAGGATTAGAAATAAAAATGTTAGGACTAGGGTTAGGTTGATCTTAAAATCATCATTCGCAGCACAATATTTCCATATGTTCTTTCCGCCATAAAACTTCGTATGTCGCATTGATGCACATAATGATGACTATGGTACTTTACCATATGTAGCATTTTTATTTGTAATCCCAGAAACAAATGTTATACACCAAACTTGATTGTCTTTAAATGAGGATCATTTTTGCCATTTTATATTTCTTTGTAGATCTGATGATTCTTGAGTTATTACCAAAAAACAAAAAATAGGCCGCCATTTTCCAAGATGGCGGCTCGAGCACAGCTCGGATTTATGGGGACTTTTGGTATTTTCATCAGTGGTGTCTACTTAACAACTCTACCAAGTCTCTAACTTGTAATAATTTGTTGAGTCGATTTTCCTAAAATTCTTCCACTATTCATGCCGTGTAAGAAGGGCCTCTGTACCTCTGAATGAAATATACCTGCATACTTATAGGCTAATTATCTTCTGAGCAACTCGGGAAGTATTTTGGCTTGCTGTATTCGAATTTGTTAGACAACCGAATTTCAGAGCCTTTCAGAAGTCTTTGAAAGGAGGCGCCACATTAACGTTCCATTAAACACTATAATATATAGTCTTGTGCTTTTAAAGTCGTCGGAACCATTGTCCTGGAATCAAAGCATCGTGCACACTGTTGACACACCGCTGTGGTTAAATAGTACCCGTGCAGAGGCACTCTTTGTCTGCATGTATAGAGTTGAATAGCATAAATTGGAGTTTGTGATCATGTCGTCTGTACAGTGTATGCGGTCAGTTTCAACAACGTCTTTCTCGTTCATACGATTTTAGAGAAAGATTAAGATTGTCTGGTTGACAGAAATTGCTCTATTGTTCAGTTATATTTGAATCTCATTGAATCTGATTATGCGTTTCTGAGTAATAATTAGAGGCATAATCAGTGAAACCTGCAGTCCGAGTAAGTAGGCCTATGCTTCATTTCGTGAAGTGAGTAACTGAATTTAACGCTTAGACAAAGGTCTTGAAATAAACACAAGATCTTTAGCACGTCCTTCTCCTGAAGACAGTTCCTAAGAATTCATTCATTCATTATTATGGATATTTATATAGCGCCTCTTTAGGTTACTACTCAGGAGCGGTCTCGACCCAAACTCGTCTCAAAAGTAGTGTTTAAGGCTCCGATAAAATGCATATGAATGTGACCTATAATTATGATTGTTTCGAAGTTCGCAATCTAAGGGTGACAGAGTCCCATTTAGCAGTAATATTTTGGTCTAGTCCCTCTGTGTAGGGGGGGGGGAAAGAAATTTGGATTTATGTGTGGTAGCGTGGGGCAGGGGGAGGGCGGGGCAAATAGCCATTTTAGCTTGACATCGACGACACTCTATCACCGGAATTTTCTGACGATCTTTTTTTAAAGTTTAGGCTACTTCGATGCTTCACTGTTGAATTCTGCTACTGGTGGGAAAGTTTTCCATAAACCTGTCGAATTGTTCTGGAAGTTATTTTTTAAACTTTTCTGAGGAGATTGTTACGTATACACATGTGTGCAACACCTCTCAAATTTTTGTGGGGGGTTTCTCATTCATGAGCAGGACTTCCCCCAAGACACGTCTGGTGACGTGAAGTTGTCACTGCTCACTTCGCTCCCACCAAGATATTTTGATTGACGGACTGAAGGAAGGAATGATGGACTACATAATGAATAAGTAAGTCTAGGAATCAATCTGTCAAATAACTAGCATTTGAATCAGTCACTATGCGAGTCAGACTAGTCAGTTAATCAAACAATCAAAAACAATGGAGCGAATGCCTCAGTTTATTTGATATACGAAACAACATAATATTTATAACAATGATGTTAGAGATGTCTATCGATGTACAATTATGCATGCGAAGTCACTTGGCGGCAGATCGCTAAAACATTCAGCGTTGCGTAAACACTAAACATGTCGCTCTATTCGCGCTGCTTTCATCGGGCGTTAATTTCATACGAAGTTGTCAAAAGTCTTTCATGAGGCTTAGCAGGTGATTGTCACCAACAGTCATGGTAGCATTCACTGACGATTTCACCGGCGACCTATACAGGTATTACAATGCATGAATGAATGGCTGAGTAAACGGTTTAATGGCTAAACGAATGAAAGGGAAAAAACGACCCTGAAGCAGGAGTGTATGCGAATGAATGAAGGCACAATGGATCGGTCGTGTGCATGTAGACACTGAGGGCGGAGTTCGAATTCACACACTACGTGCTCAAGTGTGAATGGAAGGCGTGTTCTGCAGCGTTGAGATATCCACACGCATGCGTACGGCAGGTTACTTGATCCGAACGGCAAGCATTGAGCAGCAGCAGGTGCAGCACCGTGTGGTGAGAGACAGGCAGACAGGCAGACAGACAGACAGACAGACGACAAACAGACAGACAGACAGACAGACGGACGGACGGACGGACAGACAGACGACAAACAGACAGACAGACAGACAGACAGACAGACGGACGGACGGACGGACGGACGGACAGACAGACAGACAGACAGACGGACGGACAGACAGACAGACACCGAGAGAGGTTTAGTGGTATATAGTACGTTCCTGTGAGCGTCTTAGCTGAGTCACGTTCATTCATTAATCGCAATACTCGACGTTCATAAGAAATGACCGAACAAGAAGTGGAGGCTTCGCGAATTACCTCAACCGCTGGCAGATCAGACAGAAGTAGAAGTGTCTGTCTGTCTGTCGCCACTACCTGCCCATATTGCGTCAGCGTTCTAATAAGGAAGGAAGGAAGGATGATTAAGAAGGGGAGGAAGAGGTCTACTAAATGGCAGAACTGACGACGTTCAGATTTGAAAATAAGTGATTGAACGCCGTCCAGTCACACTTTAAGCCCTGAAATTATCGATTGCACTTTCATCTAATAATTATTATAGTCAAGGTTCATAATCATCATAATTATACTGGTTTTTTGGTCACATGACAATCTCTTCGGCCATATATATAATGCAATTAGGGCCTACCAGGCTACCCATATAATATGTGCGCATGTTTAGTCGTATGTAGTTGACAAATTCTTTGCCTGCATGCATGGGTGGAGTTTATCAGGGTCTAGGGGGCTAAGCCCCTCCAAGAATGCCCAGATTCAACTTTTTTTACCATGAAAATGGTATCCTTTTCGGAGTTAGCCCTCCCAATAAAGCCCAGACTCAGGGTTAACCCCCCCCCCCCAAGAACGGAAACCCAACTCCGCCCATGCCTGCATGCGATCGAGCTCTAGTCTGCTAATTGATGATAATCGGTTATCTTCGTCGATAATTTTTTTGGCTAAAAACGAACTGCAGTCTTGCCCTCGGCCAGGCATTAAGTTAACCGTCGAACGGTTAACAATGACATATTTGTCGTGATGTTTTGCTCTGTTGGCAGGCATATAATGATGGCACAAAGTTTGTATTATAGGCCTGAATGACAACTTGGTTATTTACGGGTATGCATACAGGTCTATAATTGCATTCATCGAGTTTTTAAAGCGCATGCATCTATTTTACGATTTGGTACTTTGGACTACTTCTTCAACGTCACGTACGTTAATATTTTATCCCGGGGCCTATAATAGGCCTATACAATTTCAATGCATTGGTTGCATCCCTCCGTGGTATCCTGGCGCAGAATTAAGGATAAAGAAAAGGTGTTGGAGTCATCGTATTAATTGGCCCTGGGCTCCATTAAATTACCCTGTGTACAGGTATGACAGGTATTTGTAAGGTAAATAGGCCTATAATAGGTATATTTTGGAAACGATGTAGGCCAAAGTATGTAATGTAATACTGTCAAGACAGGTTTACAATTTGAGAGACAAGGAGAGCGAAGAAGAGAGAGCACCTCAGCACATGCACCTATACCCTATATAGTTCTAAAACTACTAGATCTATACAGGCCTACTTGGCATCGTTACCATAAATTGATGACTGTTAACCCACACATTCCATTATGTTTCAATGCTCTCTTAGCCTACCTTATTCACGCTACTATATGTTAAACCGACATACTTAAAATATAGTTGAACATTCTCTTCAAAACCTTATAACATTACCATACACGTCATTATGCCATGCATACTTATACTTCATTTGATCTCGGCCTTTCATTAAATCCACATCATCATATACCTATAATTACCTTACCTTACCTGAAATGACGTCATATGCTAATGAACAGTCTTACGGGATATCTGGTTTCCTTTGTAGAAAGCGGCTGCGCATGCGCATGCGTCGTCGCGTGGTGTGGCTTAGATTATGCTCGTTAAGTATTGGATGCAATTAGTATCCTCTGCGAATTGTCGACACCTTATACTCCACCTTTTCCCGGAACCTCCCCAATTTCATGATGGAACACCTAAGTAAATAGACTGCCCGCCTTGCCAGCGTCTATTCACCATCAGCAGCAGCAGCAGCAGCAGTAGCAGCAGCCGCGTCAGCAGCTAATGAGACAGTTGACTCCAATCTTAGACACACACAGATAGATGCACATTCAGATACATAGACACATACAGAAAACAGACAGACAGACCAGACCAGACAGACAGACAGACATGCATACATGCATACATGCATACATGCATACATGCATACATGCATACATGCATACATGCATACATGCATACATGCATACATGCATACATGCATACATGCATACATGCATACATGCATACATACATACATGCATACATACATACATACATACATACATACATACATACATACATACATACATACATACATACATACATACATACATACATACACACATACATACATACATACATACATACATACATACATACATACATACATACATACATACATACATACATACATACATACATACATACATACATACATACATACATACATACATACATACATACATACATACATACATACATACATACATACATACATACATACATACATACATACATACATACATACATACATACATACATACATACATACATACATACATACATACATACATACATACATACATACATACATACATACATACATACATACATACATACATACATACGAACATGCAGATTGTAAACACACGCTTATAAGTAGAGTTGTCAAAGAGACAGAGGGGCAAAAGACTCACGCGTACACACACTTAGACAGACGGACAGACGCACACAGAAGCACACTGACCGACAGACAGAGTACGACACAAAATAGAGTGAAAGCCACAGAGAAGGATACACGTATCCGTCTGTGTCATAGACGCACAGAAAGGAAGACACTTAGACGTTGTTTGAGACAAAGAAAGACAGATACATGAATATAATTGACACAATCAACTTTAATAGGAGATGGTGAAACCAAGGGCTTAACGAAGAACAAACGACGAGTTACGAGCCAATTTGTTCTCAGACTCTCCCCCTGTTTATTAAGCGCTCTTTTTCATCACACGCCTCTAAGTGATCTCGTTAAAGGCGCTAAATAAATATTCAGACAGACCACGACCATCAGCAGTGGAAATAAAGCAGGCAGCATCAAACAACATTACTACACTCTTGGGTTTAACGCCCATGTTCTGGCCAACGTGTTTGAAGCTTACAGATTAACAGACACACACTTCTGCCCCTCACCCAAACGCTCTATACCCTAGCCACCAAACACCCTCCCCTAGACACGCAGTCAGGCAGGCAGGCGCGGATGGGGCGCTGGTCTAATGAGCCCCTATGCTGTTTTATTGCCGTTTACAACGGCCTCATTCGCTTGTAAACGAAACAACCAGAGGTGTGTGTGCTGTTCTCAGGACCGACGGACAGACACATTTAGCCACTAATTGTTGTATAGCATGTTGGTCTCACGTAGGCCGTTCGTTGAAGACCAGAAGTTCTTAAGATTTCCCCAATTCCAGTCATTTTAGCTACTCCGATTAAGCTAAACACACACACACACACACTTACATATGCATACGAATTTTGGGGAGGGGCTGAGTCTGAGTTTCGGGTAATTTGGGGTAATCCAAACTATTTTTTCCGAAGACCTTATAATGCTAAAAAATCCCAGGCTACTGATCACATGCGTGTCTCCTAATAGCAGAAGACATTCATTGGCCCTGCTGCATAATGTCCTCTCCGTATGCTGTGGAATGCGTGTTCATACTACTTTATGCATATGGCAATGGCATTCGGCTGTTCATGCAATAAAGACGGATATAGTGGCAAGAAAACGTCGATAGGCGACTTCCAAGACATCTACGGCACTCGACTATAAAACTTGAATGATGTGCCAAATAAAAACATTTTATTTATTGTCTACATCCGATTTAAGTAAACTAGTCGTTTTTTATATTAAAAACAGCCTTTAGTCGAAAATCTAAACTTTGCCTGGGATAGGGATATATGAAGTTTAGGTAAAAAAAATATGCAAAGAATGAATAACGGAAGAGTTGAATTTAAAAAATCTTAATGAAGCAGAAGATACGTTATCGAAAGATTGGAAACACGCGCAGACATTGCGTCAAACTCTCAAATAAATTTTACTCGGCAAGGTGTCGTACAATTCTTTCGTATTCATCTGATTAGACTTACACCGTGATCTTAATGTGGCCAACCAAATTAATCAGTTTTAAAAGTAGATAGGTAGGAACATTAGATCTAATCGATTTACTTATTTGGTCAATAAATAGGGGAGTACAATTGCATGGAGTCGCCTGCGTGCACCTGGTCTGTAAAGTCTTATAAATAAACAAATAAATAAACTGAAGCAAATTGTCTACGGAGTGTCGGAGGTCACATAGTCTCATACACAATCACTCGTGGTGGTCTTTCCGCACTGCAGGAGGCGTTGCTACAGATCTTCATCTGTGGTGCAGTCTGAGCAGCGGGTAGTTCTCCCGCTGACGAAAGTCGACCTGGACATCCTTGACGGGCGGAAGTACCTCGTGTCCGTGGTACTGGTAGTCGTACTGGGCGTGCTGACCGTCGTGCAGGTGGATATCGAAACGGGTCATGACCGTCAAGATGTACCACTTCACCTGCAGAAGGGCATAGCGCTTTCCAGGGCACAGCGATCCGAACGGAATTATCGGGTGCTTGATCGCCTCACCATCCTTGTAGAACGTGGCGTCTACGAAACGATCGTACTTGAAGACCTGTTTGAATTTAAAGAAATGTCGTTGCAGTCAAATTCATTGCGAAGTAATAATGACGATCTACGACGATGAAATTTAGTGTAATGCGTATACGTATGCGTCTAAGTAGAAAGCACCTTCTTCAGTGAAACAGATGTTTGACGTGCACTGCACTCCAGTCGCATAATTTATTGAGACGCCCGGTATACATAATAAATAATTCATGTGCAATTGTGCACTTGTAACAGCAGATTGATAGGATATATCTTTTGCAATAACTAATAGGTATATAATATGGTATACGTCTGAAGATGCTTACCAGAGGGTCTTCAAAGATCTCCGGGTCTTTGTGGATGGCCGGTGGGTAGATAGCAACCCGATCACCCTGTCGAATAAGATGTTCCTTTCCGTCTGATGTCTTGAAGGTCGTGTCTTCTTTCACGTAACGAACCATGAACACACCGCTGGCCAGACGACATGTCTCCTGAACAACGCTGTCTGCAAAGCAAAAATTACAAGACGTGTCATGGAAGAGTCAATGAAGAGTCATGGCAGAGTCATGGAAGAGTCATTGTAGAGTCATTGAAGAGTCATGGGAGAGTCATGGAAAAGTCATGGAAGAGTCGTGGAAAAGTCATGGAGGAGTCATTGAAGAGTCATGGAAGAGTCATTGAAGAGTCATGAAAGAGTCGTGGAGGAGTCATTGAAGAGTCATGGAAGAGTCATGGAAGAGTCATTGAAGAGTCATGGAAGAGTTGTGGAGGAGTCATTGAAGAGTCATGGAAGAGTCATTAAAGAGTCATGGGAGAGTCATGGAAAAGTCATGAAGGAGTCATGGAAAAGTCATGTAGGAGTCATTGAGGAGTCATGGCAGAGTCATTGAAGCGTCATAATATGCGACACTCACGGAAGAGTTACGGGAAGTTCTGAAAGAGTAATAGGGATTAATCCAAACTTATAGAAAGGCAGGCAGATGCTGAAGGAACCGGAGCCACGGCCAGGGGTGGGGGAAGCGATTGAGTTGAAACTGCATCATTTAATTTACCGATTGAGGCTTCTTGTAGACCAGTTATACCCACGAGTCCCCCACGAGGGCCAGGACCTAGGCCTACAGATGATCTTATATGTATACACGACCTTCGTGTGTAGGCCATAATAATTGTGACGCGGTTTTCGTCGGTGGCATTCTTCGAGGGACGATGCGATGGTTAACCAAAATATAGATATATACCGGTACGTGATCTGTTATCTGTGTGTGTATGTTGAAGGCTGCTAAGTCGGTCAAACATAGTTGAATATACGCTGCAGTGTTATCAAGCATTCAGCTATAGTATTGACTGTCTGGGTGGTTACTATAGAACGCTATTATCAAACTACAATACCGCAATCTAATCAGCAAGTGGAGAATTGAGGGCCACAGTGAAGTTGCTTCTATTAAGCAGTCGATGACTTGCTCTAAACATGCGTGTCCTTCATAAAAGGGGTCATAGTGGAAGTTGTTTTCTAGCGTATATACAATAGCGTGTACATACAAATGCATGGTCTATCCTATCGTGGGCAGGTATATGTGCATGGGCGGAGACTTGGTCTAGGATTTGGAGGGGACGAAGGACGATCGCCGAGGCGCGACGCGACATTTTGGGGTGGGCGGACGGCCAAGTCGCCAACGAAATTAATTTTCCATTTTCGCCGACCAAAATTTCTGACGACAATTTTTCCCGTCAAATTTTTTGCGATGCTATCTATAGGAATACTTCTTTTCTTAGGTACTGGGAGGACATGACCATGGACGCCCCCCCCCCACCACAAACATTGGCCTACCGAGAATTTTCATGTTTTCGATGTCCTGAATCGAGAACTCCGCTGTGTTCGTCTCTGAGTCGAAACGTTGCTCGACCTCCCGATGAATTTCCTCGAGCAGAGCGTCCCTCGCCTTCGCATCCTCCAACAGGTTGTTGAGAGTCCAGAACGACAGTCGAAAGGTGTTGTAGTTGACGTGTAGAAAGATCAGACTGTGTGAGCTGATCTCCTTCTCCGTATGACCATGCTGTCTCATATGCTCGATCGCCAGGCGCATGTACGATGACAGGTCTTCACGGGCCAGAAGAACGTCGGAGTGGGGAAAGAGAAGGAGTTCCCTGAGGGCGGCCATTGCCGATGGAAAGCATATCTTTGGTAACCCCAGCCACAAATGGTTAAAGTGCTTGTGAAAGACTTCGAAGTTACTGTAGAAGTTCTTTGTATCATATATCTGTCCGTCCGATCGGCCGAAGACCGTGTTGAAGATGGCGGAGAAGGCTGTGTTGGCAGTGAAGGCTCGCAGTCCGTCCGTCACCCATGGCATCCCCTTCTCAACGGTCCCATTGCAGCCGACGTCCATCTTGCCATAGTATGCCTGGTCACATGAGCTATCAAGGTTACGGGCAAAGTTGTCTATTCCAACCTCCAAGTTTTTGCCACGAACGGTCTTTCCAGTGTCCTTGATCATCTTCTGCGAATCTTTCAGCACGACTTGGAAGATGTTCAAGTTGACCTGGTCGTTGATCGGTTCGAAATCGAAGTTCTTCTCGTGACTCATCGTCTCGTAGCTGTTCGGCTCCATGATGATCGTCAGGTATTGGTTGATGAGGCGAATGGTGAACACGTTGCCATGACGTTTCTTCGCCTGATGCAGGAAATCCACTGCATGTTCTGAGAACTGTGTTGCGTTGCCCCAGATGAGACTGCCATCGACGAGCGGCGGCTCTCCTTCACGGCTGCAAAACAACCGCAAAACAACCTCCATATAATTATAGGCAAAATAATGAATTCTGAAGTTATTTTTAGACATGGTGTTTCTGTCTCAAGAAATTGCGACAACACGAATTAGCAAATTAACATATAAAAAGAATGGATCAATCTCTTGTCTTTCTAACTACACTTTGCAAAATTTCACTTGCTTTTAGCCTTTCCATGTTGGAAAGCTTTATTTTTCGGTGCTGCATTTTAAACTCTCATAAACTTGACAAAAACTCACAAATATTTCTAATCGGCTTTAGGAGTTGGTAGTTATATGGTCACTATTGTTGCGTTTAAAATTTCAGACTAATTCTAAAAAGTTTTGACCGAATTATGACACTTTTTGTAGGGTTCCAGTTTTCATCGGGACACCGTGTATATTATAATCCTGCAAAAAACCAGTTGAATCCTTGTCTATATAGCTGACACTGGACGAAGGTATGAGACTGAAGAACTCGCACTCACCGTTTGCGACGAAATGTCGTCTTCGCCAAACATAAGACGAAGATGAGCGTTGCAGAAACGAACAGCAACAGCCAGGTCGAGAGTGCCAGCATCTTTCCGCTTGACTTACTTTACGGGAAGTGGAAAACGGTGTTGACAGACGATACACCGGTATTATAGGCCTACACAGTACTATATAGCCTACTACGCAGAAGACGAAAAAATGTAGGACTCTTCTCACTTCATCTCGACCTTCCGATAAAGCAATCGACTCCTTAGAAACGAAGAGTCTTCGATGAGAGTTGTTGTAATGGGCGAAGGTTCAAAAAATGTCGCTCGTTGCGCTTGTTTCCTAATCTCAACACTCATGCACCTCCATAGGCGTAGGGGAGATTTCAACGTTGGGGGGGCAAAAATGAGACTTTTGCCCGAAATTTTTTTTTTCATCTGGCCAAAATCTTAAGAAAAATTTGCGTTACGTTTGCCCGAAAATTCTGACGACCTTTTTTTAGTCATCCGGCCGAAATCTTCTGAAATTTTCCGTTACTTTTTGCCCGAAAGGTCTAACGACCTTTTTTTATTCGGGCAAGACTGATTTTTCGGGCAAAAAGACCCGGAAAAATTAAAAAAAGTAATTTTGTTTAAAAACTTTTTTATTTTTCCGGGTCTGGTTGCCCGAAAAATCAGACTTGCCCGAAATTTGGGGGGGCATTTGCCCCCCCTGGACCCCCGTCTCCTACGCCTATGTGCACCTCTATCTATATGGTGTACACTGTACAGTCGTCCACAGGTCAAGACCAAGGACCGTTTATACAGTCCATGGACCTAGATTCACTCTAGACACTTGAATGTTAAGAATGTTTTTTGTGTTAAAAAAACACAGTGTATACGAATCGCATTTTGAATGCATAGTCTTCAAGCCATTTTGGTCTTGATGCATTTCCATAACTCTTTATCAATATTCAGAAAAAACAGTGGACAAATTTGGTGTCCGTCCCACAACTAAAATTCAATTATTTTTTCTTCTACATAAAATTCTCAAGTGCATAACCCTCAACGATAGTGAACTGTACAGCAGCCGAGTGTTTTTTACGCAGGCCAACAGTCAGCTTTTAGAGTGACGCACAGATAAGTTTATAAGATAATTTCGCAGTTAAAATCTGGTCACCAAAGAGCTTTATTGTCGCGCGGTATTTTCTGGGATAGCCGGGCTTGTGCCAAATTTACACCACTTTACCCTTTACTTTATTTGTTTACGCCACGTTGATTAGGTCTAATTTCTATTTTTTGCATTGTGGTATACCTGCGGTTGCAATATTCTATTACGAAGTCACTCTAAAGATTATTTGTAGACTTGAAAATACGGAAACTTTAACACAGGACTGGACAATTATCCAAAACGAAGAAGGCAATGATTAATAATTGGTGTTATACTCAGTTTCGGATCGAGTTTCAATTACATTTTTGCACCCTGCTACTATTCCTTAACTCAAATAGACAGCAAGTTAAGAATTTGCATATATAGGCCTAGCCTAAGCTATGTGGGGAGGTTGGGCATGTCCCTTACCAACATTATTATTTTTACTGCCCTTAATTGTCGATTGTTGACGTGGAACTCCATGCATAGATGCATAGATGCATAAATAATAGTAATAACTATGAGAGCGATCTAATCTAATGCTTCTAGTAGAAGAATTTTAGCTGAAAAATCATCAATCGACTCAACAAATTATTACAAGTTAGAGACTTGGCAGAGTTGTTAAGTACACCCCACTGATGAAAATACCAAAAGTCCCCATAAATCCGAGCTGTGCTCGAGCCGCCATCTTGGAAAATGGCGGCCTAAAGTCGGTTTTGTGGCAATAACTCCAGAACCGTCACAGCTACAAAGACATTTAAAACACCAAAAATGATCCTCATTAAAAGGCAAAGAAGTTTGCTATACGACATTTGTTTCTAGGATTAGAAATAAAAATGTTAGGACTAGGGTTAGGTTGATCTTAAAATCATCATTCGCAGCACAATATTTCCATATGTTCTTTCCGCCATAAAACTTCGTATGTCGCATTGATGCACATAATGATGACTGTGGTACTTTACCATATGTAGCATTTTTATTTGTAATCCCAGAAACAAATGTTATACACCAAACTTGATTGTCTTTAAATGAGGATCATTTTTGCCATTTTATATTTCTTTGTAGATCTGATGATTCTTGAGTTATTACCAAAAAACAAAAAATAGGCCGCCATTTTCCAAGATGGCGGCTCGAGCACAGCTCGGATTTATGGGGACTTTTGGTATTTTCATCAGTGGTGTCTACTTAACAACTCTACCAAGTCTCTAACTTGTAATAATTTGTTGAGTCGATTTTCCTAAAATTCTTCCACTATTCATGCCGTGTAAGAAGGGCCTCTGTACCTCTGAATGAAATATACCTGCATACTTATAGGCTAATTATCTTCTGAGCAACTCGGGAAGTATTTTGGCTTGCTGTATTCGAATTTGTTAGACAACCGAATTTCAGAGCCTTTCAGAAGTCTTTGAAAGGAGGCGCCACATTAACGTTCCATTAAACACTATAATATATAGTCTTGTGCTTTTAAAGTCGTCGGAACCATTGTCCTGGAATCAAAGCATCGTGCACACTGTTGACACACCGCTGTGGTTAAATAGTACCCGTGCAGAGGCACTCTTTGTCTGCATGTATAGAGTTGAATAGCATAAATTGGAGTTTGTGATCATGTCGTCTGTACAGTGTATGCGGTCAGTTTCAACAACGTCTTTCTCGTTCATACGATTTTAGAGAAAGATTAAGATTGTCTGGTTGACAGAAATTGCTCTATTGTTCAGTTATATTTGAATCTCATTGAATCTGATTATGCGTTTCTGAGTAATAATTAGAGGCATAATCAGTGAAACCTGCAGTCCGAGTAAGTAGGCCTATGCTTCATTTCGTGAAGTGAGTAACTGAATTTAACGCTTAGACAAAGGTCTTGAAATAAACACAAGATCTTTAGCACGTCCTTCTCCTGAAGACAGTTCCTAAGAATTCATTCATTCATTATTATGGATATTTATATAGCGCCTCTTTAGGTTACTACTCAGGAGCGGTCTCGACCCAAACTCGTCTCAAAAGTAGTGTTTAAGGCTCCGATAAAATGCATATGAATGTGACCTATAATTATGATTGTTTCGAAGTTCGCAATCTAAGGGTGACAGAGTCCCATTTAGCAGTAATATTTTGGTCTAGTCCCTCTGTGTAGGGGGGGGGAAGAAATTTGGATTTATGTGTGGTAGCGTGGGGCAGGGGGAGGGCGGGGCAAATAGCCATTTTAGCTTGACATCGACGACACTCTATCACCGGAATTTTCTGACGATCTTTTTTTAAAGTTTAGGCTACTTCGATGCTTCACTGTTGAATTCTGCTACTGGTGGGAAAGTTTTCCATAAACCTGTCGAATTGTTCTGGAAGTTATTTTTTAAACTTTTCTGAGGAGATTGTTACGTATACACATGTGTGCAACACCTCTCAAATTTTTGTGGGGGGTTTCTCATTCATGAGCAGGACTTCCCCCAAGACACGTCTGGTGACGTGAAGTTGTCACTGCTCACTTCGCTCCCACCAAGATATTTTGATTGACGGACTGAAGGAAGGAATGATGGACTACATAATGAATAAGTAAGTCTAGGAATCAATCTGTCAAATAACTAGCATTTGAATCAGTCACTATGCGAGTCAGACTAGTCAGTTAATCAAACAATCAAAAACAATGGAGCGAATGCCTCAGTTTATTTGATATACGAAACAACATAATATTTATAACAATGATGTTAGAGATGTCTATCGATGTACAATTATGCATGCGAAGTCACTTGGCGGCAGATCGCTAAAACATTCAGCGTTGCGTAAACACTAAACATGTCGCTCTATTCGCGCTGCTTTCATCGGGCGTTAATTTCATACGAAGTTGTCAAAAGTCTTTCATGAGGCTTAGCAGGTGATTGTCACCAACAGTCATGGTAGCATTCACTGACGATTTCACCGGCGACCTATACAGGTATTACAATGCATGAATGAATGGCTGAGTAAACGGTTTAATGGCTAAACGAATGAAAGGGAAAAAACGACCCTGAAGCAGGAGTGTATGCGAATGAATGAAGGCACAATGGATCGGTCGTGTGCATGTAGACACTGAGGGCGGAGTTCGAATTCACACACTACTTGCTCAAGTTTGATTGGAAGGCGTGTTCTGCAGCGTTGAGCTATCCACATGTATGTTTGTCAGTTTACTCTATCCGAACGGCAAGCTAGTGTAGAGAACCTGGGTTTTCCCCCTGAGCCGTCCCCTTGGATTTCCCCCAGGCCATGTTCTGATAGGCTCCGCCCCTCCGGCTTCTGTTCCCTAGGCTCCGCCTCCCGGCTTCTGTTCCCGGCTTCTGTTCCCTAGGCTCCGCCTCCCGGCTTCTGTTCCTCGGCTTGTGTTCTCCGGCTTGTGTTCCCGGCTTCTGTTCCCGGCTTCTGTTCCCTAGGCTCCGCCTCCCGGCTTCTGTTCCTCGGCTTGTGTTCTCCGGCTTGTGTTCCCGGCTTCTGTTCCCTAGGCTCCGCCTCCCGGCTTCTGTTCCTCGGCTTGTGTTCTCCGGCTTGTGTTCCCGGCTTCTGTTCCCTAGGCTCCGCCTCCCGGCTTCTGTTCCTCGGCTTGTGTTCTCCGGCTTCTGTTCCCGGCTTCTGTTCCCTAGGCTCCGCCTCCCGGCTTCTGTTCCTCGGCTTGTGTTCTCCGGCTTGTGTTCCCGGCTTCTGTTCCCGGCTTCTGTTCCCTAGGCTCCGCCTCCCGGCTTCTGTTCCTCGGCTTGTGTTCTCCGGCTTGTGTTCCCGGCTTCTGTTCCCGGCTTCTGTTCCCTAGGCTCCGCCTCCCGGCTAGGACAAGCTATAAATAGAGGACGAGAGGGAAGGCAGTCGGTCAGCCGCAGTCAGTCAGCCGCAGAGAGTTAGTCTGAGGGAGTCGTTGTGGAGTCCGCAGTAGTTCAGCCTGAGAGAGTCGCTGTGAAGTTAGTCGGTCAGTCTGGGGTTCAGTTCCGCAGTGATAATTAGACAGTCGTTGCGTGCTTTAATTACGTGCTGCTATCGTGAAGAGTTAATAAACTATCGAAAAGAACTCTGTGTCTTCAGTATTTCTCGTGGGGAAAGACGTTTCTGTGACTCTGGTTCGACGCGTGGACGGCAGTATCGCGATAAGTCCTTCGATATACCACGGAGGCCGAACTTACGCTCCAGGGGAGCGACACGCGTGCCTTACCACACACCGGCAGATCCTGATTTACTTTACATTGGTACCAGAAGTGGGGTCAGGATTGAAGCTCTGCCGACGACAACCGAAGTCAATCGAGAATGCTGACGGGAGACGACGAGGCCACGATCGAGTATTCGATGCCGATGTCTTACGAGATCCGCACCCCTGCCGATGTCTCTACGCCTGCAGCCCGCAGATCGTCAATGGAGAAACCGTCGGACCGGAACGTTTTGATAGAAGTACTCGATTCCGACGACGATGAGACACCGGCGAGGACGACGAGCTACCGAGAAAGGACTGACCGACTGGCTGCGAGGTCAGAATTGGAGGACCTTGGAAAACTGCTGCGAAGCCGACCTACACCGATGAAACCCGGACGATTTGACGGGACCGGTTCGCTGGAGTCATTTCTGGTGCAATTTGAGGTTTGCGCCCGCTACAACGGATGGACAGCGTCAGAAAAGGTCGACCACTTACGGTGCGCGTTGGAAAAGGCAGCGACTCAACTCCTCTGGGACTTCGGAGCACAACCGAACGTAAGTTACGAGGAACTGGTGGAACGTCTCCGACAGAGATACGGGACGGAAGGTCAGGCGGAAACCTTCCGTGCCCAGCTGTATTTTCGTCGTCAACGAGCGGAAGAAAGCCTGAGTGACCTGCTTCACGAGATTCGCCGTCTCGTCGTGCTGGCCTATCCCGTTCCATCGAATGAGACGACCCAGATCATCGCGAGAGACTCTTTCCTTGAGGCCATGCGAGACCGTGAACTTTCGCTGAAAGTTCGAGAGAGGGAGCCGAAGACCCTCGACGAAGCTTACCGCACGGCGCTTCGTCTAGAAGCCTATCAGCGGACGAACGACTCCGACGACCGCAGAAGGCCTTCCAATCGCGTTCGAGGGACTCAGGAAACCGACCTGAGTGCTCAGCTCCAGTCCACGCTAGACAAGTTCCTGACGACGCAACGAGACGACCAACGTCGATGGCAACGCGAGATGGAGACACGGATCGACCAGCAGCTTCGGGGTCTACGCAGCCAGGCCCCGATCGACGACGACGACCCGGGACGAGACGGTCGCCCTGGAGACCGCGACGATCGCCCCGGAAACCGCAGCTTCAGCGATCCACGCCAGGAAGGTTTGAGACGGGGTGTGACCTGCTACAACTGTAACCGAGCGGGTCATATCTCCCGCAATTGTCGACAGCCGCGACGCCCTTTCCGGAACCGCGGGAACGACGCCGGAACGAGTGGAACTGAGGATCCGACGTCACCGGAACCGCCGGTGGCCATGAACCATACGACACGTCCGAGGTTGCCAAACCGCGCCAGTAACAACGCCGTTTACATCCGCGGCACGATCAACGAACGATCGCAGCTGTGCCTGATCGACACGGGATCGGAAGTCAGCCTGGTTCCTGCCTCAACTGTCGAAGGGTTAGAACTACGTTCATGTAATCGTTCTTTGATGGCTGCTAATGGGTCAGATATTCGGGTCCTTGGTGAGGTCCCGGTCTCCATTAAAATTGGGAGAGGTTTTAATATCCCGACCACGTTTCTGGTGTCCGACCAGATTACCGAGCCCATGTTAGGCATGGATTGGCTCAGGCAACACCGCTGTAGATTAGGATTTGGTGTCGGTGCATTATTTGTTGGACGTAGGCGCATTTCTTTAGTGCGAGGTAACGGGTCCACGTGGTGTCGTAGGGTGATGGTTGCGGAGGAGGTTGTAGTGCCTCTTGAGTGCCAGAGCGATTTTCCAGTGAAAACGGTATATGGGAATTTGTCCACGGTCACTCCCGCTTGGATAACGGAGGCCCAAGAGTTTAAACCAGAGGTTCATCTTGACCGTGTGGTGGTAGATGCTAAGACTAATACCCAGGTGAAAGTAGTGGACTTGGTTAATGTGGCTCCGTTTAGTGAGGCATCGTCAGCAGATTTGCCAGAGGAGGTATCTTCTGAGACTGGAGATGTAAGCGATAGTGGGAAAGCGTCTGAGCTTGAGAATAGACTTGAGACTGGTGATAGGTTATTTGTGGACCCGCCCATAAGGCGTGAATTATTGCCGCAGAGAAAGTCTGTGGATGGAGATTTAGATAGTTTAGCCTCGGCCCTGGTACTGCTTACGGTTTTTCTGAGCGTAATTTTCAGTGGTTTTCAGTTAGTGGAAGACGTCCCGATGGTTAATTTAGAGGCTATTTCTGTTGCCCGAGCAATCGTGAATATTGTTATCGTCAGACACGGGGCCCAATTGCAAATTTATTTGTATCAGGGAAAGAAATTTGTGGGGATCCTTTTTCGGAAGCTTTGCAAACTTTTGGGGAAAGTTATATGCAGCCATCAGGGAATTGGGACGGGGCTCGACTATATGTCCTCGCCGCTTACCGAGCTTCGTTTCCCGACGCAACGGGATCCACTCCAAACTGCTGGAAGTTTGGAAGGAAGACGAGAACTCTCCGTCTCTCATTAACATTCAGCGAGAAATGTGATTGCTTGAACAGAAGGTATCTGAACGGTTTAATATGATTGTGTGAATTTTATTTGAATCGTTTTTGTATCGCCAAGAGAAAAAGGCGCTTTTTATGTTGGGCCGTTGGCCACTTGAATTCGTCGCATTGTATAGTCTGTCATGCGTTAATCTTAAGAGTTTTTAGAATTTGAGCCCGTTGGCCATCTGTTGTGTGGAATTTATGATTGCGTTGATTGACACTGAGACATTTCGAGAGATTACTTGTAGATCGCTTTTAATGATGTATGATCGGGAACATTTATAGAGACTTTGTTTTGGCCCGTTGGCCATATTCTAGTAGAACAGTGTTGGTAACGAGGTCGAGGAGCGACCGGGGACTTTGTTCTATGGACTTGTATGGCTCGTTTGGCCGTTTTGGAACAGTTGAGACTTTTTGGCCCGTTGGCCGTTTTGCGCTTTTGTTGTGGCTATTTTTCTGTTGTTGAGCCATGTGGCTCGGGACTGTTTTTATTCTGGGAATGGGGACATCCCCAATCGTAGTGGGGGGAGGATGTAGAGAACCTGGGTTTTCCCCCTGAGCCGTCCCCTTGGATTTCCCCCAGGCCATGTTCTGATAGGCTCCGCCCCTCCGGCTTCTGTTCCCTAGGCTCCGCCTCCCGGCTTCTGTTCCCGGCTTCTGTTCCCTAGGCTCCGCCTCCCGGCTTCTGTTCCTCGGCTTGTGTTCTCCGGCTTGTGTTCCCGGCTTCTGTTCCCGGCTTCTGTTCCCTAGGCTCCGCCTCCCGGCTTCTGTTCCTCGGCTTGTGTTCTCCGGCTTGTGTTCCCGGCTTCTGTTCCCTAGGCTCCGCCTCCCGGCTTCTGTTCCTCGGCTTGTGTTCTCCGGCTTGTGTTCCCGGCTTCTGTTCCCTAGGCTCCGCCTCCCGGCTTCTGTTCCTCGGCTTGTGTTCTCCGGCTTCTGTTCCCGGCTTCTGTTCCCTAGGCTCCGCCTCCCGGCTTCTGTTCCTCGGCTTGTGTTCTCCGGCTTGTGTTCCCGGCTTCTGTTCCCGGCTTCTGTTCCCTAGGCTCCGCCTCCCGGCTTCTGTTCCTCGGCTTGTGTTCTCCGGCTTGTGTTCCCGGCTTCTGTTCCCGGCTTCTGTTCCCTAGGCTCCGCCTCCCGGCTAGGACAAGCTATAAATAGAGGACGAGAGGGAAGGCAGTCGGTCAGCCGCAGTCAGTCAGCCGCAGAGAGTTAGTCTGAGGGAGTCGTTGTGGAGTCCGCAGTAGTTCAGCCTGAGAGAGTCGCTGTGAAGTTAGTCGGTCAGTCTGGGGTTCAGTTCCGCAGTGATAATTAGACAGTCGTTGCGTGCTTTAATTACGTGCTGCTATCGTGAAGAGTTAATAAACTATCGAAAAGAACTCTGTGTCTTCAGTATTTCTCGTGGGGAAAGACGTTTCTGTGACTCTGGTTCGACGCGTTGACGGCAGTATCGCGATAAGTCCTTCGATATACCACGGAGGCCGAACTTACGCTCCAGGGGAGCGACACGCGTGCCTTACCACACACCGGCAGATCCTGATTTACTTTACACTAGCAGCAGACTCAACACCGTGCGGTGAAAGAGAGAGAGACTCCCAAAGAGATTCCGTGGTGTATAGTACATGTACGTTCCAGTGAGCGTCTTCTCTTAGTTGATCCGCCACTGGTTGTTCTCTGCCAGTGCCAGTCCCAAGCCTGGATAAAGGAGGAGGGCGACACTAATCATCTTTGATATGGCAGTGTCGTTAAACATTTAACAAGCAAGCGTCTTAGTTGTATGACTTTCGCATAGTTGTTGTGTCGCAGGCATGCCTATACGGAATTGTGTGTTTTTTCTTCAGCGTGGTTTTATGTCTGCTTGTTTTGAATGTTTCTTTATAGCCACTCCTTCTGATCACGTGCTTCGGCCGTGTGTCCGTTGAGAGAAATGGCAGAGGAGTTCTGACGAAACTCCGACTAAATAATTATAGTAAAAGAATTGGCTGCATTATTAGTGTGTGTACACGCATTAAGCGTTGTCAAATGTCAAGTCACTCAAGTGTCGACATGCATGGAATTATGACGAGTCTCCGGGGCTTGTCAAGTTGTAGGAAATGTCGGACTTCACGGTGTTCAGGCCACTCCTCCTCCCACCGTTCATGTCACAGCCTTATTCGATGATGCCGCGACTTCATGATCGAACTATTCCTATTATAATAGAGTGCACGGACAACCAAACGAGGAAATAACTTTTAGCAAGGAATTAAGCAGGAGCTAGAAGAATAAGAAGGAACAAAAGCAGAAGAAAATAGGCAGAGGAAGAAGAAGTGGGAAAAGAAGAATACGAGACGAATATGAAAGGTGGTCTATATATACGGGAACGGGGGGGGTCACTGTCAGCACTGTGCGGTCGATGCACTCGTTCCAAAGCCGTGTTCGTATATAAGAGGTGTTAAATGATCATGAAATCATGATGAATCTCTGCTAATTATTATTATTATTATTATTATTATTATTATTATTATAACACATTTATTTCTTCAAAAACTGACACAATCATGTACAGACGAGTAAATAATCGTTTCAAACATTAGGTCCTTGGCATTATTATTATTATTATTATTATTATTATTATTATTATTATTATTATAAATGATGATAAAAGTTATTAGCTCTCCTCTGGGTCTGACTCGGCTAAAGTGCCTCTAAAGGCCACCGAGTTGAAGCGCTGGACAGTAATAGAGAGGCGTTGCAGCAAAAAACAGGTCTCTCTCATATCACCAGACGACAATGTTAGGATGCGGCCTAAATCAGACAAAAAGTCGAGGCCAATACTGCAAATGGGACCTAAAGTCTCAAAGGCTAAAGGAATGAAAAAGTGAGTGTTTACAAGAGAGACGTATTTAGTGTTTTTCCTTTCCGTAGCAATCTCGGCTGCCGCGCCCGCCGTCGAAGCCGTGGCCTGGATATATGATGCTGCAAGTGTGTCAACCACTGTCGCATCCCACACAAGATGACGACCCGCACGCCATGGAATCATGGTAAGGCCGTCTGGTCGTCTACCATCCGTGCGAAGAAGACCTGGTGGTTCTTTAATGGACGGTATTCCTGCCTTTGAAAGGGAGCGGTATACAATGTCATTGATCGTATTATGTCGAGCTATTCGACCGAAGCCGAGAGAGCAAGACAGGCCGTGGCTGCCTCTGGCGTCAATTTGAGCTCCGCAGGCGCAAGTGTGGGGTTCACATATTGCGGCCCCAAGTCGCAAACCGACGGCAACTCGAACATCCTCGTTATCCAGACGTAGTCCACATGCGGTTATCGGTAACGCATGGAGCCAGTCACTAGCATGGGGCGATGAGACTGCTTTTAGTCGTGCGATGTTATATACATCCACTGTGTTTTCGAGCAGTGTCTTCGCAGTTTTCTCCAACAAAGGTTTGTCCCATGATGCTTGCTGATTTGTTGGCATGATTAATGCTTCATCAAATTCTGTCTTGGAACGCCACTCGGTTGTCATCGTTTGAAAGTGTGAGTCATGTTCGAGATTAATAGAACTGAGAATGAGAGTCTGGAGAGGGAGAGTGCTTGCAGCTGAAGCCAAAAAGGCTGGAAGTGCTAGCGAAGACGCTCTCCGAATCCCCAGACCACCCATCTTTATGGGCAATGAGGCTTGTGTCCATTGGTTATCGTCTAGAGAAATGTTGAGAATCTTTTCTAAGCCTTGGCGTAGTTTGGTGTCGTAAGTCTCCAATTCGGGATGCTTGTCGCTTGGATGGCATCGGAGAGTGTAAATAATTTTAGGCGCACCCAGCGAACTTCTCAAAATTAGGAGTGCGTCCTGCCTTGCTATGAAAGTTAATTTGTACAGACTCTCCTCCAGTTCTTTGGTTCTACTCTCAAGACATTGCTGCAGTGCTTTTCCCGATGAGAGTGGGGCGCCGAGTAGCTGGGCTTCATCCACATCAATTAGTTTGAACTCTCTCAATGAGTCGTATCCTGTGTTGTTATTGTTACGTGCTATCACCTCGCATTTGGAACGATTAAGTGTCAGGCCCATAGTGGAGCACGATCTCTCGATGAAGTCGACATCGGCTGCAACCGTTTCCGCCTTCCCACCTATTATTATTATTATTATTATTATTATTATTATTATTATTATTATTATTATTATTATTATTATTATTATTATTATTATTGTTATTATTATCTGGTTGACAATTCAGTACATTAACTGCTCAGCCATCGTTAAAGCACAATAATACTCAATCAATTACTACAAGACAATCTATGGAGCGCCAAACAATTCGTGTGTATCTCAATTCCATCGCATTATCCTGCTTCCACACGGCTGCAGACCCTTCACATCTAGACCGGAAGTAGTCAACTCATAGGTACCGGATATAGACCGAAGTACGCCTTTCTCGAGTGCTGGTCACGTGGTCAGCATGTCATCGGAAACGCTTAACATCGTTGAGGATTCTGCGATGCATCTATGATTAACAATTTCACAACATCTGAGATATATACACCGTGGTTCAAAAAAAAGTAAGCCAAATTGTTTTGCATATATCTCTAATACCTGGTGACATATCAAACTAAAATTTTCCAAATATTTAGAGAAGTGGACCAAGAATATGATTCCAAAATTTCATGAAATAAAGTTGAACGGATAAAAAGATATGAATATTTAAACTTCATATACCGAAATTGCAATTTACAAGCAATTTTCTGTTAGATTCAATAAAAAGTAAGCCAAACTGTTTTTCTTACATCTCTGATGTCTGATGAGTAATCATAAAAACGTTTCCCCAATATTTAGGGAATTGAACCAAGAATTGAATTCCAAACTATCAGGTCATAAATTTGAAGAGATAGAAAGATATGGATATTCAACTTCATCACCCGAAATGTCAGTTTTCAGCAAGTCTGTTATGGTGTCCGTTGCGGTTTCGACGCATGGCCGTTCTCATTTTAGTCTTCATATATCCTGGAGTAAAAATTAAAGGAGCCTATTATCGCGATGTTCTGCTGTCACAATATCCTCTATCTGTAATCAGAAATTTAGTCCCAGAAGGCAGTTTTGTTTTTCTACAGAACAGCGCCAACCCACAGAACCAAGGAAACCATCGAAATGCTGACAAGAGAGACGCCAGGCTTCATTTCTCCCACATTATGACCTCCGAACAGCCCAGATTTGAATCCTGTCGACTATAAAAATGTGGAACTTGATGCAAGACCGAGCCTGCCAGACAACAATCCATGATATAAACGATCTGGAACAACGCTTGTTGGAAGTGTGAGATGGCCTGGACCAGAGGATAATCGACGTTGCTGTTGCCATTGCACTGGCGCCATGCAGCGCCTACAGGCGTGCGTGCAAGCAGGAGGAGGACATTTTGAGCATCTTATTTAAATAAATTATCAAACCATACTGTTGGGGTCATATTGTTAGTTCAATTCTCTACATATCTGTAAAATTTTAGAATGATTAATCATCAGGCATTGGAGATAATAAGGAAACCTTTTATCGAATCTGACAGAAAATTGCTTGTAAACTGCAATTTCGGTATATGAAGTTTAAATATTCATATCTTTTTATCCGTTCAACTTTATTTCATGAAATTTTGGAATCATATTCTTGGTCCACTTCTCTAAATATTTGGAAAATTTTAGCTTGATATGTCATCAGGTGTTAGAGATATATGCAAAACAATTTGGCTTACTTTTTTTTGAACCACGGTGTATAGCCTATACAAGCAAAACATATTGAGTTTCTCTATGAGGGAATAATTATACCTTTATGTAATTTCACGTGTGGTTAGAAACGAGAAAGGGGCGCACACGAAGGTATTCGTACAATAATAATAATAGCAGGCAAACGGAAATTCATGCGCTTCTAAATAAGCGCTTAAAAACATAACGGGCTTCGTTATATATCGAAGAATTGCTTATAATTATTACGACAGAACTTAGAAGTGAATGTTGCAACGTCACGTATATTATATTTCTTCGTATACGTCGAAATATTTATCCAGTCTGTAAGTAGTTATTCGCAATCTCTAGAGAGAGATATATATATATTATATATATATAATATACATATAGTCTATATATAGTTTGCGAATAAGCTTAACTACTCTATATAATATACATATATAAAGGCCTCAAATATAAAATAAACAGTGTATACTTCGAGCATAAGCTTTCAATTACAGGTCTAATGCTCAAAAGCGCGGCTCATGAATGCTTCGGAGAAAACGTGCATTATTATAGCAAGCCGCTTTAACCGGCCGCCGACGGAGGCAAACAAACAGACAGACGCACAGGTACATTCAGACAGACTCGGCGTTTCATTAGACTAAATTAAGCACTCGTACATGCATATAACGACACAATCCAAAGGACCGAAAATTTTAATACACTTAGCCGTCTATATAATGAACTGCAGTTTTTCAATGCGGTGTCTGGTTGAGTCATGCAGTCACTATATAATTATAATAGGCCTACGTGGCAGGAAATATCATGCGCATTAAGTTTTATGATGAAAAACGAAATGTTGTAGGCTACTTCCTTTGGCATGCAGCGTCACAGTGCCACTGATGACCACACAATTTTATGTGGTATACATATATAGCCACAGTAAAAAGATCTCGTCAACCACGATATTTTCAAATCAGTCATAATTATAATTGTCTTTTAGTGGTCACAAAAATTAGATTTCTCTTTTTTTCTTTTTCGAGACGATCTTTTCGGTTTCTGGATCCAGATTCTTTCACTGATGCGTATCTGTTCGTTCTACTCGTTTTCAACTTGCCTATAGAAGTGTTAATTATGTGCACCGCTGGCCTAAGCTGTCTCTTTGTCTCTTTGTGTCTCTCCGTGTCTCTGCTTAATCAAGTAACGTAAATGAAGAAACAGGCTAATTGCACACAGGGGGATTTTGTCCGGGGGATAGCGACCGGAGGATAATGTCCAGGAGGATAATTTCCAGGGTGGATAATGTCATATGCAACCATTTTTTGTGATATGCAGTGATACTGTTGAGTGTTGAATGTTTGGTAGTTACGGCCGACCTGCATGTCATATACACTGTGTCCCGAAAAATTCCAAGGCTTTATGGTAAATATGAAAATAATTAGTAAACATTAATAGATTTTTAAAATTCCAAAAACAATTTAATCCTGAAATATTATGGAACTATAATTTATGTTCAAAATGCCCGCCATTGGCTTCAACACAAGCTTCGAGACGTACACGCCACTGACTAACAGCAGCATCGACGACCAGTTGATCAAGTTCATCCCAAGCATTAACAATCCGCTCGCGGAGTTCTTCGAGGTTTCTGACCTTTGTTTTGTATACTTTCTCCTGCATAACTCCCCAAATTTTATAATCAACAGGATTTAAGTCCGGACTGTTTGGAGGCCAAAGATATGGAGGTATGAAATCTGGAGTTTTCTTTGTCAGTAGCTCAACCGTTGCATGAGCTCGGTGAGCTGGAGCTCCATCTTGCTGAAATGTGTAATATTCTGAATATTGTCGTATATCAGGTAATAGTTTTTCCAGCAACAAAGAATCTCGATAGTAATTTCCATTTATTTTAACGCCTGGTTCTATGAAATGTACGTCTGTTTTACCCAGAGCAGATACACCAACTGAAACCATTACTGACTGGCTGAATGTTGGGCGAGTTCTAAGCAAACGATTAGCTGGGATGTTTTTCTTCCGAGTTCCGGTAGCAACGTACAGACGATCATTTTGACTGTTCTTTGGTGTGGCGATGGTAAACAACTTTTCGTCCGTAAACCAAATAAAATTTACCATGTGATCAGGATATCGATCTAACAAAGTCCTTGAACGCTCGATCCGTGCTTGCTTGTTGGCTTCGGTTAGTTCAGTCGCTCGTCTTTTTTTCAAACACTTCAGCTGAAGGTCATTTTTTACAATTTTGTGCACTGAAGTTTTTGAAATTCCAATCTCTCGAGCGATTTCTCTTAGCGTTAGATGTGACTGAGGTCGATCTTCTTGACTTAAAACGAGATCCTGAACTTTTTCGATATTTGCATTTCTCCGTGCGACTCTGGGTCTACCGCTACCCTTGCGACGCTTAGACAATCCGGTTCGATCAATTTTTCTTATAAGGTACTCTAGTCCGCCTAATGTCCAACCTTTATCCGGATATTCTTTCAGAAACTTATTTGCACTATAATTGTTGTTTTGGCGTAAAAATTTTATAACAATTTTGTCTTCCTCGCTGAACGCCATCTTTCTAGAAACTTTCTTTACAAAATATAAAATTCAAATACGTCACTGTGACGTAATTTTAAACGGGGGCCGTTAATAAATTACAACGAATTTAGTTGGTAATTATGTACGGATCAAAAAGGTTTTTAAATTTATTAATTGATTATTATTTACTATAGTTTTTTCATTCATATTTTAGAACCTTGGATTTTTTCGGGACACAGTGTATATATTTATATATGTATATATATATATTTGTGTGTGTGTGTGTGTGTGTGTGTGTGTGTCTATCATGCGTCGTGTCACAGTGACTACATGTGGTCTGTTTATGGGACAGATTCGAGTTAAAAAAATTTCACTTCGAGCATCATGTCTCTCGAATCAGATCACGGCCTTTGAAAATAGTGTCATGAGAAGAAGACGAAGACGACGAAGAAGACGAGTATATAGCGAGTGTGTTTTAATTGGCCGCTTGCTCAATGTGCGGTCGGTCTGTGTGTGTGAGCGGAAACCTATTTGCTTCTCGATCTGTCGACGACGACGGTTGCATTCAAGTGTCAGCTGAAGAGAGCGACCCGTCGATAAAATCTCAAACCAGCATCGTCGACAATCGCAGGCGATTCATATTTATCATAATTTAGGAGACTAATTAGGGTCATATATAGGAGGCTCAACCTGTCTCTTCGTAGACCTACCCGTGAATGCAGGTATACCACCTACCACACGCGTGTTACCTGACCCTCCTCCGAATTTACCCCGTGACGAGAATAAAAGAAGGATCCCTCTAACTGGGGGAGTGTGGGGTGTGTATGAGCTGCTCATTGGTTGGTTTTTCATGCGGAGGGATATCAATCGGCTGTTCCTCTATTCGAAGTCTCAACGACAAATCGGATTGTCGCTTGCATGCTTGTCAAGAGTGGCGTGTTTGCAATGTGTGTCACCAGATGGCCTGTCGAGCTGTGAGCTGCACCTCCCGTAGCCTAAAGAATGAACGACAAAGCTTTACACGCTCTTACGCAGATGACTATGTTAAGATTTTTGTCGCGCAATTTAACTACATACTAGGTCTACATCCATATTGCCAAAAAGTCTTCACTGCATAACTTGCGATAGTATTACATTTATGCTTATAATTATATCGCATCGGAGGATTTATATAGCGCCACCTATAAATATAGCTCTCCAGAGGCGCTCTCTAAACTAGGAAATAAGTCTTCAAGCAACAAAGTGATGAAGTTTGAACCCCGACTGAAGTCTTTCCACGGATTAATAGGGAGGTCATGGCAAAAGCGCGGTGCTGGGTCATGGGAGATGGTCCTTGGTAAGGGGGAGGGGTAACAGTGGCATCAAGATGATTCGCAGACTGGAGATGGCGGGAAGAGACAGCAGATAGGGGTTTCTTAAGTGGGAAAAGATATTTAAGAGGTTCAGTAGCTACTATAGCTATCTGTAGGTCTATATGCTGATGTGCATGGTATACCGTCGCCTTCACATTTTAACTTTAAAAACAAGCTAATGTCAAGTGAGTTTGATTAAAGAGACTCGTCCTTCTATTTGCTGTCGTCTGCACACGTGACTTGCAGTGGAAATCAAACTACTTCCGCTGGCTATGAGGTAACTGCGATTTCTCGTTTCCGCCCACAACTCGCTGATAATATATGCTGTCACTGCGTATACACACAATTTACACACTCACCATTTACACATTCCTTCTTAAACTGACTGTTTGCTCTCTGCAGTCTTGAATGCGAGTCATGCGATAGCAAACGAAATTCGACTCCTGCTCACATCTCATTCTTTGTTGTCTTTTGTCTGGCGGCCTTGCAATGGCTCTGCGATCAGCGGGGCGCTCCACCGAGTAATCCGTTTCCGGGATATCTTATTTTTCTGTTTGCAGATCAGTCGAGACTTTGATTATACAATTATCTGTAGAGAGACGTGCTTCCTTTGGATGAGAGAGCGAGAGAGCGAGAGAGCGATGAGATGTAGGCGTTCAAGATTTTGACACTAACGAGATCACTTTTCTTTTGACGTTCTCAACAGCTTCTCAGCAAACAGTATACATTTCTAATTATATATACTGTATGTATATATAAATATATAATCTATATATATACTGCGTATATATTTTGCGTGTGGTGAATGTAAGGTTTCCTCTGTGCGAAGCTTTTCCTTTTTCTCAGTTCTAAATAAACATTGCAAAGGTGTGAAGGAAAATGGATATGAGTCACCATCTTGTCCTAATAATATCACATGATCAAATACGTATGTGCATAATGTGCTCATTATACACGCGGTTATATATATATATGCATAGTTTTACATACATATACATATATAATTATATATATGTAGTATGTACGTATGTATATATTATATACCCAAACCTATACGTGTATATATATTTGTGTGTATATACATAAAATATCTCGCTCTCGTTCATGATTGGGCAGATTTTATGACGCGGGCGTATACACAATCACTGTGTTGTTAAGGGTTTGTTACTTTGGCTCTATAACAAAATTGTTTATATCCGTCCGGGAACAGACATTTCCCTCTGAATGGACAAACCCCTCCGGACAAACCCCAGATAAACCCCCGGACAAATCCGCTTCCCCGATTTAGCCTATAGTACAAACCCCGGACAAAACCACCCTGCCCTGGGCAATTAGCCTATTTCGGTAGTTAATTGATGAAACGCGTTTGGTCAATCCGATTTTAGGACATTATCCCCCCCCACCTCGGACAAAATCCACCCTCTGTGCAATTAGTCATGCATTTCTTCATATTTCTCTGTGTCAACTTGTTACTGCCGTAAGACTTGCTACTGACATTCAGATGCAAAGTAAAGACTTGTTAGTACCATGCATCATAATATAGTTATTCATTTCTAACGCACGGTGTTGTTAGTGTCAGTTAGGAACACAATTAAGACTTTTTAGTGTTGTCCGCGACATAAGCTATAGTGACTTGCAAAAGTCGTTAACATCTGAAATTAAATGTATGTATGTTTGTATAGTATGTATGTATGTATGTATGTATGTATGTATGTATGTATGTATGTATGTATGTATGTATGTATGTATGTATGTATGTATGTATGTATGTATGTATGTATGTATGTATGTATGTATGTATGTATGTATGTATGTATGTATGTATGTATGTATGTATGTATGTATGTATGTATGTATGTATGTATGTATGTATGTATGTATGTATGTATGCATGTATGTGTGTATGCTTGTATGCGTGTATGTATGTATGTATGTATGTATGTATGTATATATGCATGTATGTATGTATGTATGTATGTATGTATGTATGTATGTATGTATGTATGTATGTATTTATATATGTAAAGATGCATGTATAATTGTATATGCAACGCGAACATCTCTAAAAACGCTGACACAATGCATGCGCTGAAACACGAATTCTGTGGAGCAGGTTATACATAATAGCGGTGCATGTCACATGTGCACTCTGCTCGTCAAAGTCCAGCTGAAAGTGTTTCGTTAGCAATTGCATATATATATATATAAATATATAAATTATATATATATATACTCATCCGGGTTCAACTCAACCCTGTGGCCATCTGTCGAGTACATTTCGAATCTCGTCGTCGTCGTCGTCAAAGCGCAACTTTCGTCAGCCTCGTAATCGTTGCACTCTTCTTCGAGTGGCACCTTTCGGGATAATTTCGCACAGACCTACTTCCAGCTATCCTGACCACAGCATCAGCAGCAGCAGCAGCAGCAGCTTGTCCTTCTCCCATCTGGAGAAATAGATGGGAGGAGGAGGAGGACCCAACAACTTTCCATCTTGTTACTGATCCGCTGATCATCATCATCATCCCATTCTCAGAATCTGTACCCATCCGTCCTCCGTCTTTACTCAGAATATTGTCGGCGGCCATCATCTTCCACAGCGACAGAAGTTTGGCGCCAAAACGTCGGTGCCGCCGTTTCATGCCGATTGAATCACGTGACTCATGCCGTGCGGTGGTGGGGAGGGCAGGGGAGGGGGAGGAGGGCGTCGGCGATTTCGGTTCAAGATTAACTGCCAACTGATTGTGATTGGCTGCTGAAGTTGCCGCGACTTGTGAAAGATGATGATTATAATTGATGGGGTTTATGTGGCGCTAGTGTACTAGACACTATTTGCGTCACTGCTTTGATCGTTGCTTTATCTGGAAGAGACTGACCGCCGCCGCCGCTTCGTGCAAGGTCCAGTTCTGAGTCAGGTCCAGGACGAAGTCACGTGTGATGTCAACAACGAATCGCTGTTTACAAGATCAGGGCTTTTTTAATTAACGTGCAGTTGTACACAACTTGTGTGCAGTTCTAAATGGATTTCTGCAGTTGTGGAAGCACTTCTGTACAGTTAAAACTAGCAAAAATGGTTAATTGTCCTCCGATTGGAAGTAATTTACCATGGATGATGGGAAAGGAAAGAATGAGTTGTGCAGTTCTACACATTTCTTAAAAACAACCCTTTACCAAATGCATGAATGGCTTTTTCACATGCAGCGTCTCGTTGTAAACAGAGAGCCGTCATGAATTTAGGTGGCATTGGAAAACCCCTTTGATACTGCTACGTCCTATAAAACAGCTGCAGCCTTTTGCCTTTTGTAGTCTACTTGTATACATGCGTATGGTGAGAACCCCATTGGAACAGAACATAAAGTACCACAACGTAGCATAAAAGAACATAATATATAATGTAGAACGAAACTACATGTAAATTAGCGACAGTTCTCCTCTCGGCCACATAAGCCATGGAGTGTCTCAATAATTTATGGGGACGGCATAAGAAAATCCAGGTGAGGTATACGAGGCACATAATTATATCGTTCAACGTTGAAGAGACCAATTCACTGCAGTGTCTAGAAAATCACCTCACAGCAGATCAAAACTATCAAAACTGTATCAAACTGTATCAAAACTGTATCAAAACAGTATCAAAACTGTATCAAACTTATCAAAACTGTATCAAAACTGTATCAAAACTGTATCGAAACTGTATCAAAACTGTATCAAAACTGTATCAACACTGTATCAAAACCTATCAAAACTTATCAAAGCTGTATCAAAACTTATCAAAACTGAATGCTGAACATGTAGCACGGGCAACCATCGTATTCATCGCAGGGTGTACGTTGCGTACCGTGCGTGCGTTGCGTGGCGATGGAGACTGGTCTTAAGAATCTCCTCTTTCGGCCTCTGCTGTGTACACCTGCTGCAAGAAGTGGTTTTTCTGCATACCTCGCGGTTTTGCTTTGATCTCTGCGCGTCTATTGTTTTTCGGACCAGTTGGAATTGTCCAATTACGCCCCAAAAAGGTTTTACTGTTATGCGCACACGTCTGTACATTGAAAATCACAGTCAATGCAATTCCTATTCATTCTATTCAATCCATTCTTTCGGACTATTCATTCTATTCCAATCCATTCTTTCGGTCTATTCATTCTATTCGATCCATTCTTTCGGTCTATTCATTCTATTCAATCCATTCTTTCGGACTATTCATTCTATTCCAATCCATTCTTTCGGTCTATTCATTCTATTCGATCCATTCTTTCGGTCTATTCATTCTATTCAATCCATTCTTTCGGTCTATTCATTCTATTCAATCCATTCTTTCGGTCTATTCATTCTATTCAATCCATTCTTTCGGTCTATTCATTCTATTCGAACCATTCTTTCGGTCTATTCATTTCATTTTATTCCAATACGGTCCTTTCCATGTTATTCTCTTACATTCTCTTCTATCCCATTCTTCATGTGTACTCGCCAAATATTCTATTTCATTCCAATGTATTCTATGCTGTTCCATTCAATTATAAACCATTCTATTCCTTTAAAGTCTGTCATTACCCTCTATTTCATTCTATTATGTTTTAGGCTATTCTATCCATTTTATTTCACGGTATTCCAGTTGATTCCAATCAGTTATATTTTATTCTATCTTATTTCATTTCATTATATTTCATTCTATTATTCTCTATTCTCCTCCATTCTATTCTATTCTGGACTAATATATTATAATTCTAGTCTGTTCTACTCTATTCTATTTTGCTCTGTTCTATTCCATTCTATTCTACTTCATTCTATACCATTCCATTTCAATTTGTTCTATTCCATTCCATTCTAT
The DNA here is from genome assembly GCA_945859605.1 of Lumbricus rubellus. Taxonomy (NCBI): domain Eukaryota; kingdom Metazoa; phylum Annelida; class Clitellata; order Crassiclitellata; family Lumbricidae; genus Lumbricus; species Lumbricus rubellus. The sequence continues at coordinate 17,880,894 of OX243812.1, read as the reverse complement.
TTTTTTCTAAAATGGTCAAATAAAACAATTGTACTTGTTGTATTTCAATACGTTCTGTAATAGTATATCCTAACATTATAATACTCAAATGTGTAGCCTATTATTATCAATTCGATTGATGATAGGCAAACATTGTGACGGTTATATTATATTATTGAAGGTAAAGGAAGAACTATTGATCTATTAATTTTTGTAGAATTCATCAACTGGGATCATTCGAAGCCGAGGCCAAGATGGATGCAGTGGCGTCTAACCCCCCCACTTGGCGTGGGAGAACAAACCCCCCACTTTGGCCGACTTGTATTTCTAATACACTCGGTTCTTCAGAAGGCACACAAAACTGTACATTAATAGGGTATATATGTATATAATTATATATGTAATATATATATACATATATATATATATATAATGAGCAGATCATGATAAAAGTGATTATAAGCAAAGAAAATCAAATATCTTAATTATAAAATAAAAAATCTATTAATTCGCAAGTTTACATCATTTACAATTTATTGGCTTGGTGGCATAATTTAATTTTTTTCCAACAGACAGACTAAAGGTCCTATTCTACAGATGAGTCTAGTGACCATTAGGCTACACACAGTTTTATTCTGATTTCAGTCTTGAGTAGTAATGCAGATTTGTAACTACCAAGTTGTGGCCTATAAATATCTTAACGTTTGGCATAGGTGCCAACATAAATTTTTGCAGGAAAAAGACAGATCCTTCTGCTAAAAATTATAGGTGCCTACATCATTAACCATAGATCACCATTAGCATACTTAATTTTGGGGGGAAGTGGGCTGTAAAACCTACAGCATAGCAACAAAATTGCAATCATCCCAAATGTTTACATTTTCAGCTTGTACTCACACAACTGTTTTAAGTGACGATGCTGCCATAGCAGGTCATGGGCAGGTCATAATGACCTGCCCATTCAGCTCTTGACCTGGGCAAAACTTCTTGGAATTTTAATGTAGGCTATTCCTTGCATATTATATTTCATAACAAAACAGGGTTAGGGCTTAAAGAAATTTTAGTTTGAACAAAAGTCACGTCAATGCGCTGTGCTCGGGCTTCGGCCTACCTGCAACTAAATAATCAAACAAATTTAGATTAGTAGAGAATTGTGCAGTTCTAATTAATTATTGTTATGACTCACCCGCGGAGAAATTTCATGTTTCTGGTACCTCCGAATAGGCTATTGTGCCTAATAGTAAAAACCTAATGTCCGAAGTCTCCCCACGGATTGTCTGCAGGCTATTATATCCCTCTGGCTGGCTGTCAAGAATTTTCCGTTGATGTGCATGCTTAATTATTGCATCTCTCGGCGAGAAACAATGAAAGTCCCTAGTCTATGGCATAATAAGGAATATCCGAATATCACCTTCAGAAACCAGTTGCCCCTTAAACTCCAGAGTGCATCATTCTCTAAAACTGGAAGGCTCGTGTTTACATCTTACATGTACATTAATTTGAGCTG
>OX243812.1:17869408-17874408 GCA_945859605.1 Lumbricus rubellus | reverse complement strand
CAAATGTGACTGAAAATATTGACAATGTGGACTGAAATCTGTGACGACAAAAATGAAGTAGGTCTACGATAGCTTATCAGGGCTGCTTTTAAGGAATCTTTAGAACTGCACAACCCCCATCTTTCCTTTCCCATCCTCGATGGTAAATTTCTTCCAAGTTCTAATCGGAGGACAATGAAATTTAATAGTGCTATAGTTTTAACTGTACAGAAGTGCTTCTACAACTGCACAAGTCCATTTAGAACTGCACATTTTGTGTAGGCTACAACTGCACGTTTAAAAGCCCTGTATATAGCTTATAAGGGTCAGACGCTAGCATACATGCTCGTGCGTATGAATTACATACATGTATATAGGTCTATTGATCTGAATTCTAAATTACATAATTATTGCTATATGATGTCTTAATGTAGCAATTAAATTGCAATATATACAGATGTATGGACATTTAATGCACATTAATTTTATTACGAGCATGCCGATGTTTTAAAACTCTTCAAACCGTTACGTCTGTCTGTTGCCTTTAATTGTCTTGTCATGCAAACACACAGACCTATATAAACATGCATAAGAAGTGCATTAAACTACAGACTGGTGATGTAATATATATATACATGCATATAATGGTAGTTTATTTATATTCATATATATATATATATATATATATATATATATATATATATATATATATATAATATATATAGGCTATTCCTCATTACTTTTGTAAATTATAGACGGTGAATCGCGAAAACAGACGTTGCAAGTGTTTACATAATTAAACGTAACATCGCGTCATCTGCTCTCTCCTCTTATAATTATCGTCGTCGTCTGCTGCATATATATGCGGCGTGGTCTTCGTTTCCGCTGATTGCAGCGCCTCTTGCGACGGGAGCCTCTTCTGCATCGGTGGGTCATCTGTAGGCAATAAATGATGAGCAAACAGACCAACGCTTGTTTTTGCGTGCATACATTCAACCGATGAGTTAGACAGTAACGACTACATTATTAGCGCATTTAATTCTAGAACGGACAGAGATTACGATTCTTGTCGTCATAACTTAACTACTCACTGCCTGTAGCCTACCCCCTCTCCATGAAGCTTGTTTTCCTATACTCCACCACTTTCTTTCTACAAACACGGATCCGCCATGCATGCAGAGGGCCAGAGACTCAATAAACAGGACCAATTAGCGCTAATATTCTTCGTCATGAGTGGCCTGCAGTTGCGCCTCTCCTCTGTCTTTGTCTCTGTCTCTGTACCTGTATCAGTGTCTGCGTATCTCTGTCTATGAACTTGTGTTTCTTTCTGTCTGTCATCCTTACGTCTCCATCTTTACTTGTCTCGGGACTTGTTTCTCAAAGTCTCGAAAGTCTGACGGCTGATGAAAGAAATCGGGAAACGGAAGCAACATTATGCCCATAAAAAAGTGGTGGTCAATACCAGGAGTAAATTTTTCCGGAGTGGTGGGCAAGGTCACCTCTGGTGCTGGATCAGTGGATCACCCATGAACATAGGCGTAGGAGGCGGGGGTCCAGGGGTGGCAAATGCCCCCCCAAATTTTGGGCAAGTCTGATTTTTCGGGCAAGCAGACCCGAAAAAATAAAAAAAGTTTTTAAATATTTTTCCTTTTTTATTTTTCCGGGTCTTCTTGCCCGAAAAATCAGACTTGCCCGAACAAAAAACCTTTCGGGCAAAAAGTAACAGGAAATTTCAGAAGATTTCGGCCGGATGACTAGAAAAAGGTCGTCAGAATTTTCGGGCAAACGTAACGAAAATTTTTCTTCAGATTTCGGCCGGACGAAAAAAAAATTCGGGCAAAAGTCTCATTTTTGCCCCCCCCAACGCTGAAATGTCCCCTACGCCTATGCCCATGAATCTGACTATAATAGTTGAAGTGATTCTTAAGAATAGTGACGATGAGAACGACGCAAAGTATCTGACCCGGACCACCGTGGACTACTCTTACGGGCAACCGTTTTGATTCAACGCAGCGCTCGTGAATAAGCTTGGCTTTCGAGTGGCGCTTTATAAATTTGGAGATTACGATAAACAACAAAAGAACAGCTTACGAATGATCTTTGCTATGTCATATAGATTGTTTATTAGAAACCAACATAACAATAGAAAAAATGCTAACAAAGGAATATAATTAATTATACTGATATGTAAAGAATAGGAAGAGGCAGGTCGAGGCAGTGGACCTGTTGCTGAATAGTTAGTAAAGATATCTGACGCGTGCGGCCATCGATGGTTTAGACAAAAGTCTGAACAAGTGGTCCACTCTGCTCAACAAGGACCTACCTGGAAGCCTCTTATCATCGATAACAATGACAAAGCAACAATTGTGCATTGTTGCGCCGCGTGTGTTATGAAGCGACTCTGCAGGTTATAACGTTATTTGTCATTGACCTCAGCTATACACTTACACTACTCGCTGCTCGACATTGATTTGCCGCTTTGTCAAGACTTTGTCTTGAGATAAGGCACTGTCATCGTGTTTGAATAATTGAATGATTGTTTAATGATTGATTTAAATTGATTGATTTTGTGCAAGACAATGCGTCTCAAAGTACCCCGTCAGCCAAAAGGCAGAGCTTTATTTGTTTTCTGCAGCTAATAACAACCGTAGGCTATATGTATAATAGGGGGCCTACGATTTAAAGCACTTGTTCAGGTTTTTGAACCATACGTACGAGACACTGACTTGGTGGTCCATTTGTCATATGCACGTCGCGATTGTGGGCCAGATATGACTTCTATTTGCGCTTTCATTATAATATTATCAATTGAACTATCATGCGGACGCTGACAAATTGGCCAACATCACGACCTCATAAACTGCCAAACATACTTAGTGACCACCCAAACTGCGATTTTCTGCACCAATAGAAAAAATATGTTTGGTCTACAGTGGTTAATGTGCTGGCATTTGAAGTTTTGAACCCCAAGACTCGGGAGATCAAATTCCCCAGCAAGAGTTGGAATTGCCGGGGCATGCCGCATCAGCCCCTAGTCTTTCTGTGGGCCCCATAGTAAAGTTTTCATTGCACCCCCCAACTCCACATGAATCAACGCCTGACCCCTCACTTATTTTCCTACAATTCTCACACTGCCCCGAAGTCATTGGGGGAAAATCTGCTTATAGATCTCAGCTCCACCTGCTCCTATATATAATTATTACAGCAAACCCATGATGAGCACACAGACCCTCATGCTTTCGAATGGAGGATGAGACGGCGAGGGAGAGGACTGGTAAACCCCACCCAAATCCCCACCCCAATCCCCACACCCCAATCCCCCCACCCCAATATACCGATGCTAGGAAAGTAGGTCTCTAGCAATAATTATTCAGTCCCTTATAGGTGTCTCCTAGGATAGCTCAACTGACTATATATTATAGGCTACTCGTCTTCTAGTAAACCCAAAGAAATGTCAACTATATATCCGCTGTTTATTGTTGAGTGCTGCAAATTATAGTTGTATAGATCTACACGTACACTGTACAGGGTCTTCTAGGCCTATAGTGTCCAACTAAATCTTATGTTTATCTAACGTAATCGTATTATAATTCTAATCGTAATCGTAAGCTCGAAATTGCTACTGCGCCAAAATGGAAGTAGGCTTAGATGTATTCAAGTCGGGCAACCATATCTGCTGTAAGTGTATCAGGATGCAACTATAGCCGGCACGTCTAAGTTTGCTCGTGAGGCCCTCAAGATGGGTTTTGTCCAATCCATTTGCAAGACCCCACCATGCAGGAGAGGCATACATCATTTTAGGTATACGATAGTATTCTAGTGATTGTTTGGAACTCTTGTATATAATTATATAGTGATTGTTATCTAGTGATTGTTTGGAACTCTTGTATATAATTATATAGGCCTGTTTGATTTTGCACGCGTTAAAATATTTGTACTGGAGATTATAATGTACGGTAACGACGAAAGCAGTACTTTGCTGTGATGTAACAAATCTGACCACACCCGGTGCGGTTTAATTGCTGCGGCTGATAACGACCAAATCAGATTCTGAGGAGGTGGCCATGGTGGCCATCTGGTGAGAAAATTACGCAAAACGAGCGCATTAAATATGTTACGTCACGGATTATTCTTCATTAAGAAGTTTATGATGCGCCATTATAACCGTGGCTGCCATCCTTCGAAAGACGTATGCACGACACACAAGTCGTGTTAATGCTTCTTGCCATTATTTATGCATCAAACGTCGACAGTTTCCAGCTAAAACATATCGAGGTTAATGACGAGATTAATTTTATACAGCGTCTTGATTGGCGAGCTTCTGGTTTTGCAGAGCAGCATCGGAACGTCTTTCTTGAAATCCCTTTACTCTTGAGATAAGTGGTTGTTGTTGTTGCTGTTGCTGCTGCTGCTTCTGGTGATGCTGCCACTCTGGAATGTGGGTGGACCGACGCGGGTGGGGAACTGTTGGGTAGGATGGATGGTGCATGGGCTGCTGTTGTGGGAACTATTTTGTGGTGCAATAAATGCGGCACATTGACCCAAATTCAAAGAAATCCCCGTAAACGATCGTGAGCTGAGAGTAAACCGTTGTTGTAAAGTCACAAATGTGAATTAGATTCTTCGTCAAATACAATGCAAGCCCACATCGTACTCGCACGTGCGCACACACGTAGGCTATGACATTATGTACATATAAACATGTGCATACCTACAAATAGGCTATACAATGTATACATGCATATATACACACATACACAAATACGTACAAATACATACACATCATGTATGCACGATACATAGTATACATATGTGTATACATACATACATACATACATACATACATACATACATACTTACATACAAACAAACAAACATACATACATACATACATACATACATACAAACATACATACATACATACATACATACATACATACATACATACATACATACATACATACATACATACATACATACATACGTACGTACGTACATACATACATACATACATACATACA
>OX243812.1:17819408-17866908 GCA_945859605.1 Lumbricus rubellus | reverse complement strand
CTCCAATGTAACTTATGCGTTATTCTTAATGTTTTAATTTATAGACGACAACATATGTGCATAAAAATAGTATTCTACATGTGACCAGAACATGCTACGATGAAAGCATAATGCGTGGGGCATGATTTATTAGACTGGTCCATCTTGCCCCATAGTGGGGGCAAGATGGACCATTACAACTAAAATTTTTAATTTAAAAAATCTTATTATCAAAAAGGGATGCAATTAAATTTGTGTTGCCCTTAGCTACATTACTGTATAAGCTACGAGTAACAAAAAATTTGTGTCCGTGATGCACGTTTATGGTGTCTTAAAACCAGAAGTCCGTTACGGGGTCCGTCTCGCCCCTACTTCCCCTACGTACGCACGTACGTACGTACGCACGTACGTACGTACATACATACATACGTACGTATGTATGTATGTATGTATGCATGCATGCATGCATGTATGTATAGGCTACATGCAACTAAATGAGGTGCAGGTATAATAGTTATATACTAAACTAAAACACACGACCCCCAATTCCTGGGTTAACCACAAGTCATCTTTAAAAAATCATTTGTTTTAGCCAGAAAGATTGCAAACAGATTTGTCTGATGACCGATGACTGATGAGTCAATGTGGCCTGAAGCGAAACAATGATGAGTTGTGTGGCTAAAGTATAGTGTGACGCGTTCAGGGACGTAGGTCTAGAACTCTAGATGTACTTAAAATTGCAGAATTACTGGCACGAATCAAAGGAAACAGGAAATGAGAATCAAAGTGCATCGTATGCAATCGCTGGTGTATAATAGACCTACCGCCTACACAATACACATAAGTCCACATAATGCAGCCTACATGTTATAGGCCCTATGTAAACAACCTAAACATACATGGTTTAAAGACTTATTCAGTCTTACTTTATAGGCCTACATGTGCAAATTCAAGAAATACTTAGTATAATTGTGCATCCGTCCACTTTGTATCGAACCAATTAGCATAGGTCCATTTATTCATAGGCTTTTAAAAGTATAGCCTACGGTAAGCACTTATCTGGCATTGAGCGTTTAGACGCACGTGATAGTCTATTGCGTAAGGTTTTTTTTAAATGGACAACTTCCGCCGGATTTTGTCTCCAGCCAGTCATTGAAAGTGAACACCAGCGATATAGGCCTATAGGCTTACAATATTATAGGCTAAATAGTAGTAAATACACACATAATTATAACCTACTTATAGGCCAAGACTCCAAGTCTATATACATGTATAGAACCTAATATTATATTAGGTGTAAAAAAAGTGGATGGGCTAACTGAAAGTGATTTTAACTTTTGTTCTATTTCAAGCATTTTGGTGAAATTTGGCTGTTGTAGGCTAGGCCTACGTAGATATTAATTACCTGCAAGCCTGTAAAAATGATTTTAAAATTCCTCTTTCTGGCAAAAATTTAGGGGTACTTGTTTGGACCACCCTGTATGCATTGCATAGGCCTATGGCATAAAATCAGCGTAGTTCATTCGTCGCTGCGACCGATGGTAGACCTAAGTGTCACTGATTAGAAAAGTGAGTCAATCATCATCGACGTAAACAATAGTCAAAAATAGTTCATTATCTACTACTCATGATGGCATAACTATTGGCCCACCCTAAGCGTAGGCCACCTATAGGCCTATCGAAATGTCTTCTGTTGAAAATTGAAATGCCTACCGCAGTAAAGGGGCAAATGAACTAGGATGCGTAGGTTTACGTTTTATGAGATAGTAAACGGTTTACTGGAACCTAAAATTAGTTTCAGTCAAAGTTGTTGAGCTGAATAATTATATAGGGGCCTAATTGTAACTCAAAAATTTCGTTCCCAACTCACAAAACCAGCCTAATGTTCCCTTGTTCAGATCCTAATACTTAGGCTATTTAACGAAAATCAAACACTTCTTACAAATTCACAATTCTTTTAAATAGTTAGACTATTTCAAGACTTGTGTATGCTACACATAGGCTAACATTCCAATTATATTCATGAATTAATGACAGATAGTCTTCTTGAAACAGCCAAGACTATAGCTGTTAGGTTAGTACAGCACCGTAGCTGAACTACAGAGAAATAAAAGAATAGGCTGCGAGTGCCGCAGTTCAACAGCCAACAATCAACAAGTCGTCTGTCAGATGTTTTCCTCCCATAGGCCTATATACGTTTCTTTGCAATGCATTGAAACCACGAGCTTTTTTTACGTTGGTGTAGAATAAGAAATTGCCTCATCGTGAAGCATCGCACATTTCGATGTCTTTGGAGATGGACGCGAGACCAGGGTGAGAATTGCCGGGGTTTCAACCCCCAGTCTTTCTTACACCCCGATTCCAAGTGGATAATGGTCCACCCCCCCCCCATTTATTTTTTCACAAATCTTACAATGCGCGAGACTCGTTATTTTAACCCATTATCGATAGTTGCATTGGGGACTTGGTAGGCCTATATTGTTATGACAACACAATTACATGCCTCATTACATTACGAGACACGGTGGCCTACTGTCAGAATGCTCGCTCCATATGAGAGTAGACTTATCGGTTCGCATTTCCTCTCAACTCACAACTGCTTAGCGTCATTGGTGATTAGGCTATTTATACGATTCTATAGTCTACAGAGGCGCCTAACAAATGCAGCAACACACCCCTTATATTATATAAGATAATGAGTTTAAAGAGCTGTTGTCGTTATTATAAATCTTCTTCAAGTTTAAGAACGACCGAAATTTGGACCAAGTGCTTCTTGACGTGACTCAACTTATGAAAGATGGACACTTCATTGACAGCAAATTAATTACGCAAATTAATTAATTAATGGACCACACAAGTCAATAAACCACACACGTACACGTGCTATAAACCATGTCCATTTGTCACCTAGGTTATTTATAATAATTCTAGATCTATGAACTATACACAACTATCTAAATTCATGTATCCATATAACCACATTATGCAACATTTTATAAACATTAATATAGTTATATGCACACATATAGTTATATACACACACACTATGTACAGGGTGGTCCAAAATAAACCGCACAATGATAAATTGAGAGTACTTTATTCAGACCAATTCAAATATAACCGTGAAAAGTCACAAAAACACAGCAATTATTTTTACTGTAACATTACATGGATGGATTTCGTTACATAAAATGTTCAATGTGTCCTCCTTGCTGCTCGACCACGCATTGAAGCCGACGACGTCATTGATCAATTGCGCGGTCAATGAAACGCTGTGCGAGCTTGGTCCACTCTGTGACGATTGTTTCTTTCAGCTGATCCACTGTGGTGAAACTTCTACGACGGTATACCATCTGTTGAAGGGCGCCCTAAACAGCGTAGTCGACTGGATTCAAGTCCGGGCTGTTTGGGGGCCACATGTCAGGCTCAATGAAAGAAATGTTCTCACGTCGCAGATACTCCATAGTGTTCTTGGCGGTGTGTGATGGAGTGATAAACAACAGCTTCTTTACCATAAACTATGATAAACAATGATGAAATCAATAATGACGTCAGAGAAAATATATAAATAAGTAAGAAAAATGGCATTAAGCATTGAATTGTTATACATTATATCAAGAAAACTGTCACTGTGCGGTTTATTTTGGACCACCCTGTACATACCTCTTGTAACCTGCAACAATTAACACACAGTCACACACACACACAGTCACACACAGTCACACACACAGTCACACACACACACACACACACACACACACATGTAAGTTATTGTATTGTATCTATAAATTTATAAAGCGCCTCTCACAGTGCACACCAATCAGAGGCGCTCCCAGTACGTTAGACCAAGAGAGAAAAAATAGTCTTGAGACACCGAAAAGAGGCATTTGTAAACATGTGTATAGTTTATATGCATACATATAATACATGTATATATGCATATGTATATAAAAGAAGAAATAAAACACACTGCTGTAGGTAATCGATGATTACTGATTAGCATATCAATCAATCCGTCGTTAAGCAAGAGGTGACTATTTTTTTAATCCTCTGTTGATTCAAAGACAATTATTGACGCATGTGTGAGTGCACATTGTGTGGTCCATCTTCAGATTGACGTGAGATCATGTCCTACTTTTCGATGATATTGAAGTAGCGGTCACTTAATAGAACCTGAAGGGATGGCCTCAAGTGTGAAAACTACAATGCCGTAATCACATCTTCTTATCCGGCAAATTGAACTAGAAATGTCAGTCTTGTAATTAGTCAAATAAACCAAGACAATAGAAATAATAATAACAATATAAATGACCAGTACCTAATAAAAAAATAATAAATTGTTCAGTTGATCTTGATGAGTTCAGACCATTTCCAAACATAATTAAAACTAAACAGATTAGATGCACCCTCAAGTGCTCAAAACAAAACATCATTTACGACCCAGAGGAATTCTTAAATCTTAAATGATCAAAATAAACGTTCACCACTTCTTCACTCACTACTGATCAAGCTGAACTGTTGGTCCTTCACTTGCAGACTACTATAATACAGTGGCGCTTTCTCTGTGGCTGGCCCTAGAACCTTGAAGGGCTCAGCGTTGCTTTCTGCCTGGCACCTAAAGGTCACACCACCTATGTTCCCATGGATGCACTTAAAAGCTGCCTTATTTAGTCGTGATTGGACTGGGAGCACTTCTGAGCAGCTACATTTTCTTATCTTGCTGGTCAAACCCAGCAAATGCAGAAATTTGGCTCGAGATTCTGAATGCACCCAAAACAAATACCACTACAAAGTAGTAGCCTACACTGACCATACGCTGTGGGTGGGTAGATGATGATGAGATGATGAGGGAGAGGAGTGGTCAATGGCCATCATATTCTGAGGTTAAGAAAATAAAATCACTGACATATCACACACTTGACTGTCTCTGAATTCCCTACTCTTTTTTGTGTTCGTAATACCTTATGGTAAAAATAATAACAACAATGCCACAAATATGTAGATTCCATTATTATATAATCAATGGCAGCGCAGCATACTTTTCTCACTAACATCACACAATATCCTAGGTTTAAACTTCCATTTTGTTTTATTTAATCGGTTCTTCAGACTGTGGTCGCCCGGTTATAAACAAAATTCCTGCTATGCAGCACGCCTGCAACTGATCTAGGACGAGTGAAATGTCTGAACGTTTTTCTCCGCCGACAGCAGTTCACAGGTTTTGTCGTAACCAATCACAGGAACCAATCGGTCGACGTCGTATTTCGTGAACAGCACAGTGCACATCTGATTGTACTTTTCGACGGCCGATCCTCCTTTCGAGTCTTCGATCATGTTGCAGATTTCTGGGTAGAAATGAGGATAGATCGGAAGGTCGTAGAAAATCACGTGCTGAATCCCTCGTATCTTATACCTGCGCCAGAAAATAACATTTTGTTAAAAACAGACTGATTGGAGAAATTGAATGATGAAAGGCCTTGCAACAATGACCCACCTGTCTTCTATGAACCTCTTAAAGCGCTGAAACTGGTTACTTTATAAAATGCTGAAAATATCAAGTTAGTGGAAATCACATTAAAACTTTGAAGAAACAAACATTTTCAGATTAGACTTCAGCACTAAACACAACTCATAGTCATCAAGACAGTTAGATCAATCTCATTTTATCATTTCTTACGACTACTTAAGCACTAGAATTTCACGCATGGCAATTAGTCAGCGTTTTTTGTTATCGTTAGCTTTTACATTGCAAGAGACAGACAATAAAAAATTAAGATAATATATTTTTCATTTAAATAGAAAATAGTTTTGAATTATTTCTATAAAAATAATTCTGAGTTTGCCTTCGAAAGAAGTGAAATCTTTCAGAGAAGAGCAGAAAGCGAACTTTGCCCTCAAGGAAGAACTGCCTTGACTTGGAAATTCCACTCTTCTTCGAGTACCTAGAATAGTGAAACACCAGTCAGCAGTCAACCACAAAAAATTCAGTGTCAAACACAATGGGGGACAATATCACAATTAAAGCACTTACAGAATTAATTCAATATCCAATAATGATTAGATCACTATTAGTATAAAATTAAGTGAGCTAGAACCAATAGTAAATTTAAGTAAGCTAATACCAAAATTTATAAGATAAAACCAAGTACAATGAAGTGATCGACAGTGTATTAACATGAAAAACTTATTACTGAACACAATGAATTCATGTTCCAACATGATCACACAATGTTCTCACATAATTATAACATGATTAAACGGTTGTGTAGGCTTAAATAGTGAGATGCATGACAGCACTACATAAGTGACTACACATCAGAACCTACTTAGTTTTTAACTTACAATGGCTATGAAAACTGCTTCGCACCTCTTACGAATAATTTCTAGGTGTAACAGAAATACATTTTGGTACATTAAAAGTGCAGCAGAGGAGGAGGTTCTTGGCAAGTACGGCTACGGAGAGAGAAATGACAGAGGTCAGTTGCTGATTGACTTCTGTGCGGAGAACAATTTGGTCATCGCCAACACCCGTCACCAACTGCACCCCAGGCACAGATACACTTACAAAAGCCCTGGTGATATTTATAGATCTCAGATCGATTTTATTCTGGTACCCAGGCAATGGATCCAATCGGTTTATAAGTGCAAAACCCGACTTGACGCGGATTGTGACACTGATCACAATCTCGTCTTTCTGAAATTCAAACTCCGTTTCAGAAAAACTAAACCTCGTCAGCTTCCTTTTTTGGACTTAGACAAACTGCGAGATCCACAGGTAGAACATGACTATGCAGTCGAAGTTACCAACCGCTTCGCTGCTTTAAGCTGCGTCACAGAATCCAGTCCTCCCACTGACTTGTGGTCTCAGCTCAAAAATATCCTCATTGAATCGGCGCAAAAGATTGTTCCCAAAGACTCGGAGAAGCGTAAAAACTGGATCTCGGATGACACTTTCGCGCTTATCAAGAGGAAGCGCGAAGCCAAGACGAAATCACCGGTGGAATATAAGACTCTGAGAGGAGAAGTGCAAAGAAGACTGAGGGAAGACAAACAAGCCGAACTTGATGCGCTCTGCTGCGAACTGGAAGAAAATGCAAAGCGTGGAAACTGCAGACCGGTTTACAAGACAGTCAAAAATCTCACAAGACCGTTTCAGGCGCGTAAAATAGCTATCAAGGACGTCTCTGGAAAGAAGTTAGTTGACCCGGTGAAGGTTAATGAACGTTGGAAAGAATACTGTGAAGGACTTTACACAGGCAATGAAGACGAGATAACGTTCGAAATTACGGAAAGAGAACCGCCTCCACTGCGAGAAGAAATCAAACGCGCTTTGCTTAAAGCCTCTTTGCACAAAGCCTCGGGACCGGACGGAGTCGCCACCGAGCTTCTCAGATTTGGTGGTGATATGACTCTTACCATGCTACATAAGATTTGTACTGATGTATGGATATCTGGAGTCTGGCCCGACGATTGGACGCAATCAGTTTTTATCCCTTTACCGAAAAAAGGGGATCCGCTCTGTTGCGAGAACTACAGGACCATAGCGCTAGTTTCGCACGCCAGCAAAATTCTCCTAAGGGTCATCCTGGAGCGCATTCAAACTAAACTTGACAATGAACTGGCTCCTGAGCAGGCCGGTTTCAGACCCAATCGAGGCACTCGCGATCAGATTACGAACCTCCGGATCATCATAGAAAAGGCAAATGAGAGAAGTCAGAATCTCTACTTTTGCTTCATAGATTTTACGAAAGCGTTCGACATGGTGCAACACGGTCAGCTGTGGTTGTCCATGCTGGACATGGGGTTTCCCCCACAACTTGTCCAACTATTGATGAACCTATACAAACAGCAGCGAGCAGCTGTTAGGACAGATAATATCACCTCTAACTGGTTCCGCGTTAAGAAAGGCGTTCGGCAAGGTTGTAACATCTCGCCTTGCCTATTTAACATCCTGGCGGAACAGGTAATGCGCAAGGCGCTTGACGGGTTCAGAGGGGGCTTCAGAATTGGAGGTAGGACCATCAGTAATCTTAGATACGCGGATGACATACTCTTGATCGCTACATCACCAGAGGAACTCCAGGAGCTCGTCAATCGTGTCGAATCCGCTGCCAAGGAGTACGGTTTAAAGATAAATGTTTCAAAGACGAAGGTTATGACCAATACCGATAGGATCCTCAGGATTTTTGTCGCGGACAGTGAACTCAAACAAGTGGATAACTTCACATATCTAGGCAGCAAAATCTCAAGCGATGCAAAGTGCTCAGTCGATATTAAGTCCAGGCTGGCCATGGGTATGGCGGTCATGGTGAAGCTTACGAAGGTCTGGAAAAACAAGTCCATCAGTACTCAAACCAAGCTTCGTTTGATGAAATCCTTGGTCTGGTCAGTTGCAACCTATGGTTGCGAATCATGGGTGCTTAAAAAGGCGGAGGAAAAGCAGATACAGAGTTTCGAGAACAAATGTACCAGTAAGCTTTTGCGCATTTCTTGGACGCTCAAACTTACCACAGAGCAGGTTTATCGGCTTGCCGGAACTTCACCAGAGCTCTTGGGTTCCATTAAGGCTCGCAAACTCTCCTATTTCGGTCATACCATCAGGATTCTCCAGGATTGCGTGGAAAAAGCCATTATGCTGGGTCACGTGGAAGGTTGTCGACGCAAGGGAAGACCGCGTATTAGCTGGATTGACAACATTCTTGCTTGGTCCCGTCTTTCCGGATCCAATCTTCTCGCCGCTGCACGCGATAGGAGGCAGTGGAGAGCTGTAGTCCATGCATGCGACCAACCGTCGCGCAGCGACGTCGGTGATTGACATGACATGACAAAAGTGCAAATCGAGCAAAATTCCGTACTTACTCGCTGAGCAGAGCAACTGGCGCTCCACTTCCATTCTGTTCCTCTTTGACAAGGAAATTACGAAGACGCACAAAGTCAAAGTACGACGAAACGAAAATCAGAGTCTGAGCCGCAACCATACCATCAACATAGTGTGGCAGAATCTGTAACATTGCCAAATGGTACAGTCTTGATAACAAAGAACAACCACAGGCATGTAAGATAAGGTAAGACAAACTGCCAAAAGGATAGGTAAGTCAAAATAAGGCATGAAGTGACTGAAAAGGTCCAGGCAAGGCAAGGTCAAAGAAGGTGAGGCAAACAACACTGGAAGTAAATTCAGTTAGACAGCATAAAGCAAGGTAAGGTTAAAGATGAAAATACTACTATGCTAGGAGAGCAGTCAAACAAGTAAGATAAGATATCCAGAAACAAAATTGGGTGCTATGCCAGAAGATAGACAAGAGGTAATCAAAGATGTTGATGAAGACATCTTAAGCAAATAGACTCTAAAACTACTTCATCTGTTATCTACATTTGTTTTCTTAGAAAAAAGTGAAATAATAACTCAATATAGCTTATTATTAAGAAGCAATTGTAAATCATTTTCAAGTCAAACTTGTTTAACGAAGAAGTTGAATCGTGAGTCTGGACATTCTTGTAGACTGTTCACGTTGACACGTTGAAATATCTATAAAGGAAATATTCAGATTGAAATCGTTGACACAGGCAGGGTAGTGCACAAATCTTATGTCTATCAAAATAAATCTAATCTGATTGATGGTCTGCCAAACAGATTTGCAATACGGTCAATTCCAATAAACGAAGGCATTGACAGGTCCTCACCGATTTATTCATTTCAACTGACTGACTCTCAAGAAAATTTTCCAAAATATTCCAATTAAAGTTTGAACAAAAACTATTCTAAATATTTTATCGGCAATTCCACTTCTACTCCTTCCTGTAGCCAATCTGTTTTTCATCTGCAACAACTTCTCATCTCTTCAGTCACTCTTCTCCTTGCAGCTCAACCTTCTTGCCCACTCTGTTGTGGCTTTCTGTTTGCATTCCAAACTGGGCTACAAACGGAAAGCACTGGAATTCCCAATGCTTCTTAGCATCTAATATAACGACCTCCCGGTTACGCTTTGCTCTCTACTTGTGGTCCATAAGGCTGGGTTCTACAAGTCTCTCAAGTCTTTTTTCTTTGTTCGTGGTTGGGCTCGGAGCGCCTCTGAGTAGTTTCTTGAAGGGGCGCTATATAAATGCTCTGAATGAATGAATACATGTGCATCTCTTATAAACAAAAGCACAGACTTGTCAGTGTTTGCACGGTCCATCAACTGCTTGAGGTTCACGGCAGTGCAATTAGACGAACACAAACTTATCAAGCAATGTTGTACAATTGTCTCTACATAAATCACTTAATTTCATGAGCATTGTCAACCTGGAGAAGAGGGTGGACGGTATGGATGTCACTGATTGTTCCGCTGCTCGGTAAATTGAGCACCTTCAGTTTTCCGCTGTAATTTACACCTGTTAAAAAGAAACTTCATCGGTCATTGACTACAAGTTAATCAAAATGAAAAGAATTACAACAGCTAATCTGAGAGGAAAAGTGTTAGAATTATAGTTATTCACTCTAAAATCTCATGACTTTTTCCAACAAATTGTATTTATTTATTAGTGATTGCACTTATTGTACATGTGTGCAATTCGGAAAATATATTAAGCCTGTGTAAACAGCTTGTCTAGAGTCATTTCACAGTAAGATTGAACTTGCATTCATCGGATATGAACAAGTGCACAGTACAACACAGGAAAAAAATCAGTAGAGACCTTGAAGAGGTGCTATATAACCATCTGTGATTGATCGATTAAGCTAATCTAAACCACAACATGAAGAACCTTTGAACATGATATCATTATCAACATTTCTGCTCATTAAATTAAAATTCTACGTCTGCATTTTACCAAATGTTTTCTGCAACATTCAAAAGAAATAATTAGTCCAGCTTACATTAAAACTAGTCTAAAAAATTTTCTTATAAAGACGCAATTTTTGCGCGAAAGCATATCCTACATTGTCGTCTGAAGATGGTTTCAATCATCGGATGCGTTATTGAGCCAAACATCAACGTCTGCCGATAAACTTTAGACCTTCATTCAAAATAAATACACATACAAAGAATAGAATTAAAAGTAAATTAAAAATATAAATTTAAACAAGTATTTAAAATTACGAACCCACCAATCATTCAAAATGCAAGAAAGTAATTTCTGAAAATAAACAACACAAATAAGCAATTTCAATAAAGATCAGAATTTTGATAACGACTGAAGTTACACGTATACACTAAACTATAAACTTGAAACAAAGAAGTTAAATCTCCCAGACACCTTTAGATAAACATTTAATTTCAACCATGGAAAAATTTTAAATTCATCTGACCTATAAACATCTATCTACACAAAGAAATGCAAGATGCCACCACCAACCATCCGTTCAGAGCCCACATTCGAACGCGGAAGTAGTCGACACCATGCATTTCTTTCGGAACATGATGAAGATGAGAGAGGACATGCTAGAAACAAACAGTGGCAAATGGAGACTAAAAATAGACAGAGTAAAAATTTGAAAAACACTGACAATAAATAGTCTATCACATTGCTAAAACAGGATGCTAAATATTATTACAAACTACCAAATTTGTATAATAAACAAAATACATTAAATAATATTACATATTATTAATTATGTATATAGGCAGTGACACAGAGCATTAATGGAGAGCATCATTGAGAGTAGTAATCTCCTGACATATAGACATCTATCTACATAAAGCTGAGACCAGCAAGGTTACCGGGTATATCAAGTCTAAACATATCTCTGATTTCATGCAGAAACCAGAATCTGCAACCTCATTTTCCTATATTCGTACTTGGCAGACATTGATTCCTCCCCCCACTACAAATTAAACTTATGTCTGAGGTGACTTCCTCATCATCTTGCCAACCAAAGGTACTCCTTTTCCACCCTACAAGGGTTTCTGCAATCAGAGCACCTCTGAACAGCCAGTACAGTACTGTGAGAGACACCTTAAATTGTCAGAAGTGATACTTATGATAAGACAAAATAATTATCAATCCTTGATAGTGAATAAAGAAAGAATCTGAACAAATAAAAGTACGTAACGTGAAGAAATATTGCTCCTGAGACAACAATAGACATAAATAAAATAATTAACCCTATGATGAATTCAGAAGAGAGTCTTCTTACCGTGACGTGATCAAAGTTCTGCATGAAGAAGACATCCATCTGGTCAAAGATGAGAATCTCAATCGAAGACAAGAACTCGAAATCTCTTTCGTTTTCACTGAAAGCAGAAGCAACTGTTTCTTAAGAATCATAGAACTCCTAAAGTTCAAATCAGATAAAAGAAGATATGACGAAGGTAGGGAAGCGCCTCCTTTTGATAGCCACAAAAAGCTACTGAGAAGCACTTTCTGGCATCAAAAAATCTTTTGTAACATCTATGTTCCACTAACTCTTTGTTGTCATTTAACATCAACTTAAGAAGAAACTATTTTAGCATAGTATCAGTTTCCTTTTTTAGGCTGTTTTGTTATCACCTAACCAACCCAAATGACTACCGAGTATGTTGGTGAGAGTAATTTGGTGACATCAATTGCATGATCAAGATAAATGAACGTAAGATAGGGTGAGAAGGTAAGTGGGCAATAAAAGGTATTTATAATAAGTATCTTCTCGAGAACCAGCATCTAATGCATTGTGGCTTGCCAGAGTTCAGAGTTTTAAACATTGAGAGAACAAATTTCAAACTAATCCTGTGTTAAACAAAAAGTATAATAAAAAAAGAGATGAACTAAAGAAATAAAAGAGTAAGCCAGGTTAACACAAGACAATGTTTACCTAGGTAACAGACAAAAGAAAGTGCGGTAACATAAGACAACATATAGAAAGTTAGGGCAACAGCCACAACATAAAGCAAGGTAGATACTAGATAAGCTGTGGCAACACGTCAGTTGTTTGTTTGTTGTTTGTATGTGCACTTGTTATAGCGCCTCTTCAAGCTCTCTCTACTCAGAGGCGCTCCCGAATGCAGAGCGGACACTGCATCGGAGTTTCGCGCCGAAGCACTGAGCAATTGTGAGTGAAGGACTTATGCGGTGAGGTGGATCGAACCTCGAACCTTCTGGCTCCAAGGCAACGACGCCACCACTACACCACCGCGCCCCACAAGGTTAAGGTAGAAAGATAAACTGGAATGAAATAAACTTACTTCTGTGCTCCAATAATCGTCCACAGACCGAGAGGTGAGGCGAGAATGATGTCTGAGGAATAAAATTCTTCATATAGCTTTAGCGCTTTCTTTGAGACACTTATTCCGATACGAAATTGGTCGTCGATGTTGCCATCAAATGTTGCCTCAAAGTCCTCTACAAATTAATCAAAGAGATTTGTGCACCTGCTGATACATTTGAAATAAATGTAATCACATCAACATCTAAGTACAAATCTTTCGAAGATACTATGCACGCATCTAATTAAAATATGCTAAAATGATGATGATCGGAATTACATATCCCGTCTCAATGCCTATTGACACTGTTCATGCTACTTCAAAAAGACCTGACCCATTGATGTAATTTGCTAAACTTTGATTTGGTGTCCATGCTGTATTCAGGAGCGCTTCTGAGTAGTAATCTCGAAGGGGCACTATAACAAGTGCACATACAAACAAAATGTATTTCTATCACACCTTGACATTATTCTTAAGAGGTGTCAAGCAGTCTGTTGCATCTGTGTCGTCTGATTGAGGTTTAATAACTGAGAATTGAATTAGGTTTCATCAGGGTACAAATTTTAAAAGATTAAGTAACACGCGATCCTGTTCTATCATGCGACATCAGGTGGGTCACACAGTTGGCCCACAAGTTTTAAGAATTAGTTTCCTAACAAAATTTATGGGGATGGGATCAACAAGTTCCTTCTCAGACCTCTATCCCCACTTTGGATCTCCATTTGCTAGAGAATATATCACCACTAGCTCACCATTAAAACATGTTTAACATTCTGTGCTGCACTAATGTTCCCCTGAAGACAGTAACTTAACAGCCAATCATGATAGGAGAAATAACATTAAATCAAACCTGGTTTAAGTCCCTTCTTTGTGTCAACTTTACTGCCATATTCTGACTCAAATCGGTGCTTGCTGGCAACAGTGTACTAAAAGAAAGCAAACAGCTCAGTACTTAGCAGTAAAATACAACTGAACTCAAATGTGATGCATGAAGAAACCATCTTAAACTTGATTTTACTCTTTTCAATATACAACTCAGAAACTGAGGTAGCCTATTGCTGCAAAAAAGCCAAAAAACACAATGTTTTGAGAAACGCCTACAAACACTGACAATTCAGGCTGGTAATCAAAAACTTACCAGTATTTATAAAACCAGTCATTTTATCCAGTATATGTAAATATACTAACCTCTCGGTTTGACAGCAACTTCATCATCATGTGAACAACTTTCAGCGCAGAATCACGGAACGGCAAAACTATCAGGACTTTTGGTCTCGTTAGGCCTTGGTCTCGAAGTTCACTAACAAACACCGAAATGAAACAAATCTGAGAAACTATGTTTTGGTTTTGAAAGCGACTGCAAAAGAGAAATTAGATTGAGCTGATCTGAAAGCTTAAAAACTGGGTAAATTACGTTAAAATGTAAGATAAGGCAATTATAGTCTAACATAACTGGACCTGGTGTATGGAACTCGATTCCTAATCATATTCAGAAGGCATCAAGTTTACTAAGGACTAAGACACTGCTACGTGACTATTTAACTCTTTCGCAGCGAATGGGGTCGATTGTGACCGCACAACAAAAACGCACCCGTTTGTCGGATAATGTAGATATATTTAGAAATCTATTTTTATATTTCGATTGGGGACATGCTGACGGATTAGAAAATACCCTAACGTAGGTTTTCCCCAATGGTTTGATGAAGTTATAAACGAAAATTATGGCCCTAAGTTTGTGAAAATTTACATCCCGCCATTTGTTTACTTTTGGCCGCGTCTGCGGCTTCTTGGCCGTTGACCATTTCGCTGTAATTATGTATTTTCATCAGCCAAGTTCAGACAAAATGAATTATATTGTTCAACAAATGCTCTAATAAGGTCTCAAGCACATTTATTCTAGATGATGTAAAGGTTTCGGGATTTGAAGACAGCACATTTACCGCCAGTCCATCAGACCACGCCGATATCATCATAGAGTAGGAAAACATGAGCTCATTTGATCACTTCTCTGTAGTCAAT
This sequence comes from Lumbricus rubellus, assembly GCA_945859605.1. Lineage (NCBI taxonomy): Eukaryota > Metazoa > Annelida > Clitellata > Crassiclitellata > Lumbricidae > Lumbricus > Lumbricus rubellus. The sequence goes on along the minus strand of OX243812.1, from coordinate 17,851,747 downwards.
TTTTTTTATTTAGGTCTTTCAGCCTAATTAGAAACATAAAATTTATCAGTCAAGCAAATTGTGTAAAGGATTTATAAAATAATTATCTATGTTTGGACATTTTTGGATAGAAATACGGCGACATCGCAAGCAGACCTAGTATTTTGCTGACGTGAGCGTCGATGTCATTATCTTCTAAGTGGAAGTAATATAAAATAATTTTAAAATTAAATTCACACTTTTTTTAGTTTTTCACTGTTTGATACAAGTTTGTCATGCAAGTAGCTACATTTAGAAGTATTTGCATGAATTTTATTTTGTTCACAATTTTTTAATTTAATTTTTATTGTTATAAATTAACTTTTTATTTTAAAAAATATTTAATATATTTATAAATTTTAAGGCAAACACGTCAATTGATCTGCTTTTTCAAGACAGAATATTGTTGAGTAATCAAATACGAACAAAATGATATAAAACAAGTTATTATTTTCATGGATTTTAATTGTTTTTCTATATATGAACAAATTATGACTATATTTATGAAAAACAATTTAGCTGCGAAAGAGTTAATTAAGGACTGTGAAGATGTTTAACCTTGTAAGCACTGGCACTGTTTTGTTTGTTTGTTTTGTAAGTGTGTTGTTTTTTTAGTTAAGTTTTCTACATTACTTGTTATTTCATTCTGTTGTTTTGCCTACTGTTCAATTCATGATATCAACCATTTAGCCATCAGTTAAAACTGCACATGTATGTAAAATAATAGGTGTCCCTATTAGCGGATTTTCATCCCTAAGGGCCTTCCTTGTTACCATCCGATCTTGTGAAGCATTTTGTACTATGACAATTGTTTATGGTTGATGGTTACAATAAATGGATTGAATGATTTTTAATAAACTTTAAATATATATATATATATATATATATATATATAGTAAAATTTACAGCATGGAAATATCAAATGAATTTTAAGGTAAACTCCATTGATTTAGGAGGCCTAGCAAAATCGAATAAACTGACAAATTCCACATACTCGGATATTTCATCCTTCTTGCTCTCTATCTTCTTGTTGTGACGAATTACACGATTTCTTGTTCTGAAAATTGCAACATTATATATAAATAAATTTATTTAGTTTCGGAAAAAGTAATGACCAAGTGCAAAGTCACAATGAAGTTAATCAACAGACGCCTATAGCATTTCTTCATTCATTCTGTCAGAGCATTCAATTTAAAGTCAAAGAAACAAGAAAAGCATAACTCTGCTGCTTTAATCGGCAAATCAGAATTCCAAGTGGAATCCACGGAATTATATTAAGTAATAAAAAGCAAAAAAGACTACTCAAAGTGCACTAAAAATTTCATGGGTTTCATTACAAATGTTCTGGGCATTCACATATACACATTTGTGGGGCGCGGTGGTGTAGTGGTGGCGTCATTGCCTTGAAGCCGGAAGGCTCGAGGTTCGAATCCACCTCGCCGCGTAAGGACCTTGGGCAAGTCCTTCACTCACAATTGCTCAGCGCTTCGGCGTGAAACTCCGATGCAGTGTCCGCTCTGCATTCGGGGGCGCCTCTGAGTAGAGAGAGAGCTTGAAGGAGCGCTATAACAAGTGCACATACAAAGAAACATACACACCACAACGTAAAAACCCATCCAACCATAATAAACTGACTTGTATACTCACCCATATTCCATTCACATAAACCCATACTCTTGCATATGTAATGTCACAAAAACTTATCTTTTAAAAACATCGCAAGAAACAATAAGCTTGATAGAATATACAATGATACATACTTTAATACATGATTGAGAGCATGAAGACAGTACGTGAGTCGGATCTCTTCACTGTTTTTGTGCGTCCTTCGTGGAAAATACAAATCCTACAAAAAGTAGAGTGAACCTCATTAAAGTAGCATTTCTCCTAATGAATATCCCAACCCAAAACTCAATATTCATCAAGAAAGCTACTTAACTTCGTAATTGTTTTGGACCAGACTTTATCATTTCATCCACTGCCCGTCTATTCAAATCCAAAGTAATTTACCTATCTATGGTAGTTCAATAAATTGATCTGATGCTCAATTGCTTATGCTTCTCTCTGTAAACAGTCATTTGTTCTGTTTACCACTCTCCAAACCACCCAACCATCCACCCTCACTACTTCAATTCATCTACCTACCTTTGATCATTCTGTCTATCCATCTCTCCACCATTGCATTCAGCTCATCAATTAGCACAAGACAATATATGATGAGTCTGTCTTGACGTCAGAGATACTGTTTAAATCAGCAGCAGCAATTACAATGACATACTAATCAATTAGGCCATTATTAACATTGTGCATTTATTTTAAAAATCATAAAATAATAATCAAACATCAATTGATGGGTCTGAGCAATTGTGAGCAAAGGACTTTCTCAAGGTCCCTACACAGTACTTAACCATCACTGGAGACGCTCAAACACATAATCCCTGCATTTACAATCAACAACCATGTCCAATAATAGTTGACTGGTTAGAGCGATATGATAGATCAATTCAAACTAAATATTAACTCACCTTATAGGAGTTCATAACCGTGAACAACTCTAGCTGTAGCTTTGACAGCTGACCTGCGGACAAAACAAAAGAAGAAACATGATATACATAAGAAAAATTAATATGTGATACCACTGAAACTATTTTTCAAAATCAAACTAAGGAATAAATGTGCAATTAAAAACACATCTATAGTCTAAAAACTGGAAACCTTCAGTAAACTGAGTTTGAAACTTAATAAAGATATCACTAGTTAATAACTGAACAACTAAGTACGGCAAATTAAAATAAGCATATTCTGGTTTAGATACGAGATTCAAACCACATTATTTTAATACCAGTTAAAAAAGGTTTTGCAATCTGATAAGCTGCTACATTGCATAAATCTGCCAACTAAAGTATATGATTAATAAACAATCAACAAATATTGTATAAAATCATTCATTTATCTGATTACAAAATCAGTTGTTCAACCAAAATGTCAAGAGACCAATCAGTCAATCAATCACTCAGCTAATCAAACAAACAGAAAGACATGTTATGTATCAACAAGTGAATTGAATGATGCAAAAACTTACACGTTGAATCATCAGATTGGTTGGGTTTCCATTCGTTAACCGTTGCGAGTTGATCGACCAGCGATTTCTTGACCTGAAAAATTTATATCGAAACAACGAGATGTAAAACATTTTGAAAGAATTTTTATGCGGTTTGCCCATCTACTAGAGGGACACGCATGTCAACAAATGCTAACTTGCAAATGTGTATCAAGAAGTGTTTACTTGCAACTAAGTTAACATTAATTAGCAAATGCTTGCTACAGGTTTACATGACATCTCTTTCAGACTTGAATTTATCCCTTGCAAAGCCACTTGTCAGCCACTTAGATATTTCTCCTCCACTTTTTTTCTCTCACCAATATCTTCTCTCTTCAATCTAAAAGACAGCAGGTCTTGCATCATGTCTTCCCATCTCTTCTTCCACCGTCTATAACTCTGGCGTTCGGTGACCTCTGCTATCTGAATTTTTCAACGTAAATATTTGATTTCTTAACATTTATACAGTAGCAACAGAAGAAGCTGTGAACTGTTGTATCAAGTTGCATGAGTACCGAAGACGGTGTGTTCCAGTTTATGATATATTCAACTTGCTGAGCAGAGCATCTGTTAATTTATAAAGACTAAAATAAAGCAAAATCTGACTGTATTCAACTACTTGCAAATTCTTACATGCAACTTCGTCAGGTCGTTCTCATCAAACGTTGAAAGCACTTCTGATGAATCGTTGGGTTGGAAAAACTCCGCTTCACCAAGATGAGGCAACTACAGATCAATTAAATATCAACTTACAAATTTATGCTTACAAATATCCTCCAAACGCTCAGAAAAATCCCCAGACTCTAAACTAATTTTAATTATAATAAAACCCAACAGAACATATCTGCAAGGTCATTCCGTGCCAAATCAACCCATGCCTCCCACTCTCCAATCCAGATTTTCGATGAAAATGTCATTCTATACAGTCTTCTTCTGGTTCTCTGCCCCTAGGCAGGTTCGGCTGTCCAATGTCGCCACTCTTCCCTCCGCTGGGCCTTCTCCTTTAGTTTCTGATATCCGATCTTCTTCATCAGTGTGTCCAGCAACATCTGTCGGGGTCTTCCTCTTGTTCGTTTCCCCTCCATTTGTCCTTCTAACACCGTTTTCACCAAACTGTCTCCTCTTAGCATATGCCCTATCCAATTCTTATGCCTTTCTCTGATTGTTTTTATCATTGTTCTTTCCTCTCCTACCCTTTCCAGCACTTCCTCGTTTGTTCTGTGTTCCGTCCAGCTGATCTTCTCCATTCTTCTCCACGTCCACATTTCAAACGCTTCGATTTTCTTTATGTCTTCTTTTCTCATGGTCCAGGTTTCGGCACCATACAACACCACACTCCACACCAGTGTTTTTATCATTCTTTTCTTGAGACTTCTGTTTAGCTTTCCTCGTAGTAGTTCTCCTCTTTTCGTAAATGCCTCTTTTCCCATTGCAATCCTCCTTCTGATTTCCTTATGACATTTAGCATCCGTTGTCATCAAGCTTCCCAGGTAGCAAAATTCCTTCACCTGTTCTATCCCTTTGCCTTCTATTTGAATGTCGACTGTAGTTTCTTCTCCCTTGCTGATCTTCATTACTTTTGTCTTCTTGATGTTAATTCTCATGCCATATTCAATTGACGTTGTGTTCAATCTATCCATCACTTCTTGCAACCCCTTCTGACTTCTTGCTAACATTGCCTGATCGTCCGCAAACCTCAAAGCCTTAATCCATCTTCCTCCCACCTTTATGCCTTCTTCCATATCATCTAATGCTTCTCTGACCAGTTCTTCTATATAGATGTTGAATAAAAGAGGTGATAGAGGGCAGCCCTGTCTCACTCCTCTGCCCACCTTTCCTGGTTCTGAGTACTCTCCGTCGATTCTTATTCGTACCTTCTGCCCCATGTATAAATTTCCTATCAATCTTCTGTCTCTCCAGTCTATTCCCATCCTCCTCAGTACATGTAGCAGCTTTCTCCAGTTGACTCTATCAAATGCCTTCTCATAATCCACAAAACATATATATACGTCCTGTCCATTTTGACAACTCCTTTCTGTTAGTATCCGCAATGCTCCGATAGCGTCTCTTGTTCCCACACCCTTCCTGAAACCGAATTGGTCCTCTCCTAGTCCTCCAATTGTCTCTGTTTTTCCCAGTACTCTTTTCGCCAGTATTCTTACCATAATTTTGGATGCATGGGTGAGCAAGCTGATGGTTCTGTGTTCTTCACATGATGTTGTATTCGGTTTCTTCTTAATCGGTATGATGATTGCTTGTAGGAAGTCTTCTGGCCATACTCCCGTTGTATATATGTCCTGGCATATCTGTACTAGTTCATTCATGGCTCCTTCCTCCAGACTTTTGAGCATTTCTGCCGGTATGTCGTCTATTCCCTCCGACTTGTTGTTTTTCATTTCCCGTATGGCTGCTCGTACCTCCTCTGCCATCACCTCCGGTCCAGTGTCTTCCTCTCTCTCCTCTCGCTCAATATCTTGGATTCCTCCATCAAGATCTTCGTTTCTGTAGAGTTCTTCTACATACTCCTTCCATCTGTTTTTAACCTCATTTATTTCATTCAGTATGTTCCCCTGCTTGTCCTTGATCTCTATTCCTCCTCCTCTGCCTGGTTTCTTGTTTAGCCTTTTCACATTTTCATACACTATGTCATATCTTCCTCTTTCCTGTAGCTCTTCTAACTCCCGACATTGTTCCTCCCACCACTTTTCTCTTGCCGCTTCTGTTGTTCTTCTTAGTTTGTTGTTCAGTCTTTTGTATTGCGTCCTCGCTATTTCAGTGCTTTGATGTTTCCATTTTCTCCTTTCCTCCATTTCCTCTATCATTTCTCTTGTGATCCATGGTTTTCTAGGGAGTCTCTTCTCTTCAGTTCCTATGATGTCCTTTGCGCTCTCTATAATGTTTTCTTTCAGTCTTTTCCATCTCTCTTCTGTGTCTTCTCCATCGCCATTTGTTAGATTCTCTTCTATTCTCTCTCCCAGCTGTTTGCTTTTCTCTATAAGGTTGTTCTTGTTCCACCTCCGTCTTTTCTTCATTCTCCTCTTGATGAATTTCAGCTTTATTTGAGCCTTCATGATGACTAGATTGTGGTCTGTGTCTGCATCCGCCCCAGGCATCGCTCTTGCATTTTTCACACTGTTCCTGTATCTTGTTCTTACCATTATGTAATCTATTTGATATCTTGCTGTATCTCCCGGTGCTTTCCACGTGTATCTTCTCCTCTTTTCATGCTGAAACCAGGTGTTTGTCAACATTAATTCTTTCCTCTCACAGAATTCTGCTAGTTTTTCTCCTCTGCTGTTCCTCTCTCCCAATCCAAATTTACCTATGCCTTTTCCCTCTGCTCCTTCTCCCACCACTGCATTCCAGTCTCCCATTACCACCAGGTAATCCGATCCCTTTGTTCTATCCATTACTTCTTCCAGTTTCTCATACATGTTGTCTACTTCCTCCTCTTCATGTGTTGATGTTGGCATGTATACCTGGATCATGACAACATCCACTGGTTCAGCCTTTATTTTAATCTCGATCATCCTGCTTCCATACCTTTCGATTTTTACTATGGCGCTGGCCAGATGTTCCTCCACCAGTATTGCCACTCCTCCTTGGCTCCTCTCTCCGCTCGTGTGTATGATTCTTATTCCCTCACTGGTGAAGTCTCCTTCCTCCTTCCATCTTGTCTCTGCCAAACCCAGAATGTTCAAGTCTGCTCTTTTCATTTCCTTAATGACATTCGCCAGCTTCCCAGGTCTTTTCATTGTCCGTACATTCCATGTCCCCACTTTGATGTTATTTTCCTTTCCAATTTCACCTTTGATTTCTTTGGTTTTGGTTTTGCAGGGGTTTCGCTGGTTGACGACCGAGGAGGCCCCGCTCCCTCCCCTGCCGGGCGCGACTCTTCCCGTACAATTACGAGTTGACCCGTTAACGCCGTTAACTTGATTCTGTAGTAGCTTCATTTGACATTTTACTCGGGATTCGTAGAGGGGTGGTCTCCCGTTGCCTTCCCCTCGGTGTTTTTAGCGAGACACCATCTCCATGCGTTGCCGAGTTCCGTCATCCGTCCTTCAGGATCTTCTCCTCTGGATTCTCGCATATACCGGCGAGAACTCGGTCGCCCACCACGCACTTCGTTTTCGACAGGGGGGACCACATTAACTACTATACAGTAGTTAATGCAATCTATTTGTTGCTACGGACCACAGTGAAATTAATCATATTTTTTAATTGGCACAAACTTCAATCTAATGAAATATTGCAGCATACAAACAATATAATTAGATTTTTTAGAAAAGATCGGAAAGTCTCCATAAACAGTACATTAGGAACCATATCTTTCTCTGTGATCTTAAACATGTGACCAGTGCATTGCTTGACTTGCTCTTCACAGCAATTCCCACAGATGAATATGTAATAGGTCTCTTTGTCTCTTCTCAAAACCTGTTTCTTCTCGCTGGGCCTTGCGCACTGGGAGCGCCTCTGAACGGTTCACCCTACTAGAGGCGCTTTATAAATGTTTAAATACAATACAATACAATAGGTGTGAATCTATTCAGCAGTATTGTGGTTACATGTATCCCAATTGACAACGAAAGATGAATGAGAAAAGCCACAACCCCAAGATCAGAAACGTTGTCTACTCAAATAGTTTCGAGTTGAAATTGCTAGTTTACACTGAGCACAAGTCTCATAAATGCGGCGAACTTTTCATTTTGTAATAAAGTTTTCTTTACTGCTCAGTAGCAATATTTTGAAGTACTAACAACATACCATAACTTCAGATGAAGTACTGACAACATACCATAACTTCAGATGAAGTACTAACAACATACCATAACTTCAGATGAGCTCCAGAGAGTTGCTTCTTTTGACTTGTCGTCAGCTAAAAGTTTATTTGCCAGGACATCTGAAATCTCCTTTTCAAAATGTTCTGCAAAAGGGTCTGAAAATAAATTCATTAAAAAAATTAAGAATAACTTCAATTAAAAATACTCAATCAGAAGTGAATTTTGAAAATACGCCACTTAAAGGAGTACAATATAATAGATATTCTAATATTATATGATACTGTATATGATTATACTGCAATATAATCTTCCTGCTCCGATGCTATGTTATGTAATCAGGTCAGATAACCGTTGAGTACATACATTCCATTAGCCCAATTTCTGATCAAACAGATCTACAATCTGTGAATGACAATTTATATCACTTAAATTCTCAATTTGTACTTTCACAATCTCTATATTTTCAACCACCAAAATGATGGATGTTTAAGCTGGTCTCGATGGCTGAGTAGATCATAGACTTTGGAATGCTATGACCTGACTCGATACTGCATAACTGTCTAACAACACCAGATCATTAGTTGGGATGTCATTCGAAAATTAAGAGATTAAAAAATATCTTGATATGAAAGAAATTAACAACCTGTTCCTCTGTTATATGCAGCAGCATCATTTTGTTCACCATCCGAGATTACATCTTCATCACTTATCTGAAACACCAGTCAAGATGTAAAGTGGTGCAAAATGGTATTGCTTGCAGCTGGATAGCATCTTAAGTAGAACAGTCCCTAAGCAGAACCATCTATGGGTATGAAGTGTTAGCAGCTTCATTTTTCTCAGTCTTGTCATGTGAGTGACCAATCCTTGCATAGCCATCTCATCTTTCAATCAACACTGTGCAATCAGCTGTTCCTTAAGGGGCACAGATGGCAGAAATCTTAACAGAAATTCGAACCTACAACATCTCATAGACAGTTGAGCATGCTAACCACTAGAGTGCTAGACCACAGTGCACTCTCATACATTTATTAAACGGCTTCTTTAATTATGTTAGTTCTCAAATGCCATCCTTGGAATGAAAAAGTATCTTTCCATGGAAGTTCAAAGCAGGCAACATCCTACATTAGATTTTAATTTCACCAAATGACGCACACGTACAGTTTCCTTTGACGCGACCATCAACTGTTGACTCAAGCATTGCAACAAAAGTGCCATATGCAGGTCGTCTGATTAGATACCATCAACCAAGCGAGGTTGTCATGTCAACGTGCAATAAAACTGCACATATTTAATATTAAACACCAGGGCTCATCACACCATGGACAAAAACAATTTCAGGTACAGCATGAAACGAATTTATGAATGGGTAGAAACCAGAGAAAGAATTTTGAACCTCAGGATCCACTGAAGTTGCATATTTTTTCTCAATTTTTGTTGGCACCCTTTTCTGCTGATTTTCTTTCTTCGGCTGTTTATCCTTTGGCTTTTTCTGCTTCGGTTTCTCCTTCTTAAACTTTTTTGCCTTCCTGAAAATATTGAACATAAACTATGAATAAGCTGGCACCCCCGATTATGCTTTTGGGCGCTGTATAAATTACGAGTTTACGATAATGATTATTAAAAAGTTTTGGTTTGTTTGTTTGGGGTTTTTTTGGGGGTGGGGGTGGGGGAGAGTTTCCACTTGTTTCAGTTGTTTAGCTTACATTCAATGTACTTCGATAAACTTGTAAAATGGAATAGTATGCGTTACACTAGAGGTTCCTAACCTTGTTCGATCTTAGGGAAACTTTTTCTTAGTTGTAAGGACATTATAGGGCCACAAGGCTAAAATTTAATTAACTAAAAGCATATAAAATTGTTATAATTGAATCAAATGTTTGATGTCATTTACAATCGTCAAAATGAAATAATTTGTAATCGAAAAGAACATGTGTTCTATCCTGTCCAAATTGTCAATATCTTTGAATATATTTTGTTAATTCTTTGGAAGATGAGGGTCATTTTTTAGACCTGGCGGGTCACTTTTGGCCTGCGGGCCACGGGTTGGGAACCACTGTGTTACACCTTGATGATATACAACTGTCTCTAGACGTTTACTATTAAGTAGAAAGTTAATGATTGATCGATTCTTCATGTAATTAGGGCGACCCTGTTAGCGGAACCTTGCGTTCCTTTGGGCCTACCCCTTTGACATCAATGCATGTAACATTTTCAACTACTGCTTGTGCTATTCTGTATATATTCATGTATACGGTGATCAATAAAGGATTGATTGATTGATTGACGGCCGTGGAGTGGCGTTAAACTTGTTTCATTTAACCAAATCAAGGCACTTATACAGGCTGTTACCCGCCACAACAATTTTATACCTTTGTACTGCATCTTGAACATCGCCAGGTTCCCTATTTCGCTTTCTCGCCATTTCAGATTGTATATTATAAGGTTCAAAACAAATTTAAACAAATTTATTTGCCCATTGAAAAGCACGAGGGTACACGATCTTTACTACACTTCTTGAATTAGTTCATGGTTATGTTGCACTTGTATACAGATAAGTAAGTGAATTTTCCAAATCATACTATGCAATACAATGCAATTTGTAGGCCTATTCAAAACGAGCCTTAATAAAACAAAGTCCAAATTTGAAAATCGCTTTTACAATATAATAACTAATCATAGTAATGATTAAGCATAGAGCAAAATTAAATGATTTTGAGTAATTCTCAAACTTTGCTAACCGTCGTTCAAAGTTTATACACTCTGACCGTCGTTAATTATGGCGGTGTGTGTCTATCTGAATAAGTGTAAGCCAATGAATGCAAATTAATAATTTAATTTTTAGTCGTGTTAAAATTAAATTTAAATAATGTAGGCCGATTTTAATGGTTGCAAATTTACTTTTAAAATAATGTTGTCAATATGCGCGCATGCGCACCGTGTTGTTTACTATTCTCTTTCCTTGAGAAATTAGCCCACAAAATTTGATTTTGTTTAGAATGTGTCATTTATAACGTTAATAGAGGATTGCTGTCATACACAAAACCCAACTGCAAAAACAGGTAAAATTTAATAAAAATGAATTCTCGTAATTCCAGATAGGTATTTGAAATAGCGAGTAATGAGCCCTGCAGTGCTTCTAGGTACAGGGGCATAGTGCTATGTTTTCACTTTGGCATAACAGACCTGTGGAGAGATAGTAAGAGGTGAGGTTTTGGTGAGTTAAAGGTACGATCAGATATTTTGCAGGATTTTGGCAGGAGTTTATTTCAGTCGATGTACAATTATTATTTCCTGAATGTGTGTTTGCTCATGTGTGTGCATACATCTTTCTTTTCCTTCTGGTTTGAATTCATCTCTCTCTGAGGGGTCAGCCACTTGGATCCTCCTCTTCCACTTTCCTCTGTAATTCGAAAGTGTAATTGGATCCATAGAGAAAAATTGGAGCAAAGTTTTTCACAACTGGATGCCCTTCCTGACGTCAACACTTTTCAGTTTGGAACCTAGCCTTTGGTGTTTGTACCTTCTCGCAAGGCAGCGAGGGCATCAGCGCAAGTATTGATATGATTAGTTCAATACAGCAATACAGTGCTTTGCAGCCACTTAAAGCTCTGCAAGTATATAAAATAAATTCTCATTTTTTGCAATTCAACCTTTTAGAACCTTTATGTTTGTATTACTTACAGCGCCATGGCTAAAACGGAGATTTATCATGAGAAGCAGAAGTGGCAACTGTGTGCCATTCATGCACTGAACAATTTATTCCAGGAGGAAAAGTTTACAAAAGCAACTTTTGATAAAGTCTGTGTGGAGTGAGTTTTGTTCAGCATGTACATATAAACCTTTGTGAATGTACAGGCTGAAATTTTTAGCATCATATTCATTTCTCAATTGTTCATGCTTTTGTATGTTCTCGGATTGACTATTGTAATTCTGTCCTTATTAGTCTGCCCAAGGTTCGCCTAGCTCCTCTGCAATCTGTACTCAATGCTGCTGCTGCTAGGCTCATTGCCCGCCTTCCTCGATTCTCCCACATTTCTTCATTCATGACTGAACAACTTCACTGGCTTCCACTCTCGGCCCGTATACAATTTAAGGTCCTAATTTTGGTCAAGTCTCAAATGGGTTGCCCCGAAATATCTGTGTGATCAGATACTTTACCCCCTTTCTGCCACTTCGCTGCGTCCTCTTAGGTCCTCTGATCGGCTTGACCTCTTTGTCTTCCGAGTCAGGACCACCATGGCGCAATCCAGATCATTTGCCTGCATTCGTCCCTCCCTTTGGGATGGGCTTCCCCATCAGTTCGCTCTGCCATCCTCTCTGGTAGTGTATCCTCATCTTTCTCTCGTCTAAAAACTTGCCTTTTTTCTCGGAGTTGAACGCACTGGGAACGCTTCTGAAAGGCTCTTGCTGCAAGAAGCGCTTTATAAATGGTCAGATAAGATAAGATAAGATTTACAGAGAAAGATCTTTTGACGTGGGGCTTGATATGTTCAAAAGCACTTGTCTAGTTTACACAGTAACTTATAAATACATTCTCTTGTGAGTCTTGAAGCAATATATAGAGTTTAGGGTTCAGTAATGTGATGTGTACACTGCACAGTGCCATATTTAAATATGTGTTTCAGTATTAGATGTAGGCCTACTTGTTAGACTAGATTGATATCACCCAACTTATCTGTCAGTTGAGTTATCTGTCTGAGTATCTGCTTGCTTGAATCTCTAAAAGATTAGCATGCATTTTGATCTGGAACCAATTTAGACCGTATACCTGCCTATCGATTTTAGTTAAATCTAAGTACCTGGTTACCAGAATGCTATTTTTGGGAAATTTAAAAATTACAAGATTACGACGATGTTGAATTATTTTTGACTACGGTACCTTATCTGTACCGGTAGTTTAATAGTATTTCAGTGTATATAGGATGTCAGCATGAGCACTTGTTATAACGGTTTCAAGATCCTGTTCAGAAGTGCTCCCAACTACAGCGGGAACACTGAATTGGAGTTTCACCTGCGAAGTGCATGAGCAATTGTGAGGGAAGGACATAATCAAGTCCCTACACGGTGGCTTGAGGTGAATTTGAACCGACAACTTTTTGGCCACAAGGCACCAAACATACCCCTATGCCATTTAAACTTTCTTGCTTTCCATCTCTTTGTTTTCATGAAAAGACAACTCGGCTATTGAGATTATGACGGCCGACAGCTTCATTTTATTGCATTTTAAATTCTGCATATAATTAGTTAAACTTTGTTTTGTGCTTCAGGTTATCTCCCGAGCCATTCATTAACCCACATCGAAGCATTTTGGGTTTGGGAAACTACGACATCAACGTTATCATGAAGCTTCTGTCAGATGAGAAATTTGGAAATGGTGAAAGATATGATATGATTTGGTACAACAGAAATAAGTAAGTGTCTCATTTAAAAGTGTAAATTGCAAAATATTTTTAAAGATAAAACTTTTAGGAATAAATATTGACTAACAGTGTCTAAGGCATAGTAATGTAATCACTACTTTGTTATCTGTCAACAGTATCATCTTTAGAGGTATGGCTGTGCAGGTTACATCTTGGCCTTGCTCTGACACAGTATTTGCATGTCAGATCAAAGTGCATCGTTATCAATGGACAACAGTGTTGAAACATCTCGTTTGATTGATTCACATTATTATTATTATTACTATTATTATTATTATTATGAATTTTTTTAGTGGACACAAAGTGATAGAGGGATGCAAAGCTTAGACCAGAAGACGTTTTGGTCTATTCTGAGTGCATGAGAGCCTATGGCCTATATATATCAACCAACAAGGAGAGACCTGTGCTTGGAGATAGGTAGCAGTGCTCAATGTAGGGATTTCATTGGTCAGAAGGGCCTGGGTAAATCTTATTCTTTCTCACATTTCATATCTACTGTTGGCTTCTGGACAGGTTTGACAAGAGAAATTTTTGTTTCGCAAGGGAGCCAGTTTCAGACCACAAGGCTAGCAACAGAGAAGCAAATATGACTGCCTGATAGACGTTTGTGCATAATGGGACAAGAAGTGCCGAGAATCTGCAAACAATTCGCTGCGGAGTGTTAGCCAGTGCAGACTGCAGAACATAGAAATATGTCCAGCCAGGCACACCGTCGACCAAAAAACCCATTCCAGGCATCTCATCTACCTCACTGGTAGACCAATGTAAAGCGAGCTGCAGTTGCTAATTCCAAATTTAAATGCAGAAGTTCAATAAAACGATTCTTTAGTGTAAAGAAATTACAAACTTTTTTGTTCAATACCTGTGCTTCACAGGATCTGTAATTGCGAACCCTGTACAGCGCAAGACCAGCTTGGTTCTTTTTAGCTTTCCCTTTGAAACCAACTGACATACGTGAAAGTCTGCAAGTTAAACTCTTCCAAGTGATAATAAATATTCATAAAAATTTCTAAGTTTCGCGTTTTCTTTTCAGAAATCTTGATAAATTGTGCCTCTCTCAGATCTACGGTTTCATCCTAAACATCCCATCACAAGTGAAATTTGGTTTTGTTCAATTACCAATCCAGAGGAAACACTGGATCGCAGTGCGATGCATAGGTGGCATTTACTACAATCTTGACTCAAAACTCGATGCGCCGCAGCAGATTGGAACGACGGACGATGATATGAAGGAATTCCTCAAGAAACAGAAATTGAATCTAGAAGTGCAGCTTTTTCTTGTTGTGACTGATGCCGTGTCAAAGGCTCACAGCTGGGAAGAGGCTGAAGATTTGAAAGGAAGGTGATGCTACTGGTATGTAAGAAGGAAACAAGACTGCTTTTGGATTTAAATAAGTTGGAATCAAGACCATTCTGGACCTAGGAGACAGCAAAATCACGTCTGGAGGTGGTTTAGCATGGGCATTTGTGAAATGGCAAAGTTATGATGTTCGCTGCTGGAGTTAAGAGGTGGTGGTATTGTGTGATAACAGTGTGCCACTGTGCCTAATACTAACTACTTGCTACGCAGCTGCTTTACTATATTTGATTTTATTTCTTCATTCTGTGTGCGTTTGTAATTTTTTTAAATGATTGCGCCTCATGCGACGTACTAGATTACTTTATTATTTGGGATATTATGACATTGATGTGATGTTATTAGGAACGTGTGTCTGTGTTAGATTGAAGACTTTGAAACGAAAAATATGTCATTATAGTACAGCAAAAGAAAGTCAGTGTGTTGTAACACTGTTGTTATATGACAAGAAGTACTTTTGACTCTGAACTAATTTGTCCACATGATATCTAAAGTATATCAATTCAAATCAATTCAATTTTCGTTTAATTAACATTCCAGGCTGGCAGAATGCAGCCTGTGACATATAACTAATTTTTACAAAGGTTTTATGTATAAGTTCAGTTTATGAGCAACATAAATATTTTTTCAAAATATATAGTAATGTAATCACTATTTTGTTTTGTGCCTATGTTATCTTTAGAGGTATGATTCCAGGGTCAAATCTCAGGCTAGCACCTCTGAGTAGGCTTCTTGAAAGGGGTGCTGTATAAATATGTTGCCTTATATTTAGCCAGTTAATGTGGTCCCATATACACTGAAGCTTTAGCTGAGTGTAAAAAGTAGTACCATGACTGGTGGTCAACAGTGTCGAAAACAGCATTAGGGTCAAGGCATACTGAGAGGCACACCTTTTCAGTATCAAGATATAAGATGTTGTCCAGCGTAAGACTAGATCAGTCTCAGTAGAGCAGCCTTTTTTCACAAAAAGCCGATTGAAAAGGACTGATGTTAAAAGACGAATAACGTGTGAATCAAATCCATGTAAGAAAGAGGCATTTAAGAATCTGAAATGTTGCGATTGGTTTCAAATGTGTTAGGATGTTGGTGTGTAGCTCAGTTTTGACAAAGTCAGTTTTGACAAAGGCAGTTTTGAAGTACGATATATTCAGTAAGAGACAATCTTGTTGAAAAAATGGACAATAAGGTGAGAGAAAAACATCTCACCAAGAACAATGAATCTATCAGAGTCCATAATTTTAGTGGCATTGTGGGTGTGAAAGCTCTCAATACGATGAACTGATACAATTTCCCCATAGAATGTCTTTTATAACATGTCATGTGCAAAGTGCAATATATACTGTGTCTGTAATGGTAATATTTTTTCAACATGTTGTCGATAATAAAGTTATTCTCTAAATATCTAAGACTTTTTTGATATTGTTTCTTTCAGAAATATTGATAAACTGTGCCTTGCTCAGATATTTGGCTTCATCTTAAACATCCCATCAAAAATTAAATTTGGTTTTATCCAGACACCAATCCGGAGCAGGCACTGGATTGCGGTTCGATGCATAGGTGGGCGCTTCTACAATCTGAACTCAAAACTTGAAGCACCACAGCAGATTGAAACAGATGTTGCTCTGAAGAAATTCCTCAAGGATCAGATTTCAGATGTACGAGTACATCTTTTCATTGTTGTGACCAAAGCCGTGGCAAAGGCTCGCAGCTGGGAAGATGCTGAACCTTTGCAAGGAAGGTCTGACTGGTATGTAAGAAGGAAAGAAGACGGCTCAGGATTCGAGTTGGAAATAAGACCTACAAGGGACCAGTGAAATCGTATATGGACGTGGCTTAAGTAAAGGACAATTTTAATAATATAATAATAATAATTTTTTCTTTTTAAAATTCAACGCCTGCAAACGCACTACGCTTTACATATACAAGTTATGCAGTAAATTGTGATCTTAATTAACATCAAACTGAACAGACAGCCTGCATTACACGGTGCTAATAGCAGCCTACAAAGCACGTCCGTCCAACGGGGGCTCGAACTCACTACATCTTGCACTCTACACCAGCGTGTGATACATTACTCTACATGGCCTCTGGTTTTTACGAAATGGCAGTTCTTTGTAATCGTATGCTAATGTAGGAATTCTCAAATCTGATTAAGAAACGACTGGTATTGGCTGACCCATTCAAGGATGTTCCCTGCTGGAGTTAATGGCATTGTTTGGTATCAGTAAAAGGCATTGATTTTTGAATTATAACAAATGAACTGTGTGCATATTACTTAATACTTACTTCACAACTTGACTATAATATATGCTTGTACTTCGTGACTGTGTGTGTGTGTGTGTGTGTGAGTGTATGAATGAATGAATGTATGCATGTACCGTATGTATGTGTGGGATATCAGCCTAGCTGGAGCATTTAAGACTGAGTGTAGGGGAGAAAGTCGCTGTTTCAGTTGGCCTATAAGAAGTGACTTGCTAGGCAGGAACGGACAAATGAATGAAATATGGCAGTAAACATACAGAGGGAGAAAATGATCATCTGTCTTTCAATGACTTTTCTACACCTGAGCCACCTGAGATATCAGTGATTCTTTGTGTATGTGTGTGTGGTGTGTTATAATTTTAAAACTGATTTCTCTCTAAAGAAAAGTACCAGACTATATTCTGATTGCCATATCTCGAGTGAAAGAGATTCATAGCTTGTCAAAACAGATATCTTCATCAGAAATTTAAGCCAAAATTCTGTGATAGTCATCATTTACTGAGCACTGTCATAAGTATTTGCAACACTGCCAGTACATTAATTAAATTTCTTGAATTCATACTTAAGAAATTATACAAAAATACACAAACAGTAATACAGAAAATCATTTGGTCATGTTGCAACTCACAGTAAAACATTCAATGACTGAATAAACTGTCCTAGAGATTAAGTTAGATGTTTGACAAACATCCCTAACAAAATTCACCTCTGTAATAAACAGTGTACAAAATGGCAGATCTGAGAATACGAGAATTAATTTCCTTGTAAACATGTTATGTAGTCAAACTTTCTCCTGAATATGACCATATCACTGTTTAAAGCAACTAAGCACATTAAACATGAAAATAAATATTGGCTGAGAAAAATTTAAAAAACTATACACCGAATACAAACAAGATTTTAAAAAACAGGAATAACTTATCTTGAATACAGCAAAATGCTGTGTACTGTACATATTTCCTATGCCATTTTGCAAGGCAAGGTATTTTGGTATATGGGACAAACTCAATGCTTAAAGTTTAGGAAAAAGAAGTGCCTGGACGCCCCTTTACCTTTCCATGTTGTGCTGGGCTAATAAGTGCCTGGACGGCATTCAGATTTGAAAATAAGTGCCTGGACGCCGTCCATGACCATCCAGCTACGCTTTAAGCCTTGGACACACTGTATTCTACTATACCACTCAACTTTTCTCTGCATGTACAACTTTCATACTTAAGTATTCCACATGACATTTCATGTTTATCGCTTTAACACAAAGCTTTTTTATTCTATGCGTCATTCCAATAGTGCTCGTTATGTACCAGTACGTGGTACGCTTCAAATCGCACAGTTCTTTATACCATTCCTTTCTCTTTTTTATGTACCAGTTGCAACATACACATGACATCCATCATTCGGGTGAACATTGGGAATGAAGTTATCAGATTACAAATTACAGTTTGCCAGAGACCTTATAAGATCAATTAATTTTTTGACACAACTTGCATTAACTTGTGCAACTTGGCACTCCACGTCAAACGTCCATTCTTTGCTAGCACACCAATGGAATAATTAATCGCATTTAAGGAATGCATCAGACGTTCAATTTGGAGCCAATCATTTGGCACACCATTGAATAAATGTTCAAATCATGTGAATGTAAACAAATCAGTTGGACTTGCACGCACACACACGCACACACACACACACATACTGAACTAATAATATCAAGTCCTCTATATATCACCATTATGCGAAAGTATACAACATGTACACTGTACATATAAGTTATGTTCAATATTTCTAGGAAACCAAAACAATGTGTACGCTTAACTATAGTTTTCCCACACAACTTAAATATTTAAGGTCATCGTAGCTCTGTCTGGCTCTTTGAGTAGACCGCAGACTGCGTCTCACCAGTTCAGATTTAACGACCATCAACATCAAAAACAACAGTTAGCGTAACCGTTTTGCAATCACTGAACTGGGGGCCGTCCATATATTACGTATGCATGGAGGGGAGGAGGTCACCGGATTATGCGCACTGGTGGGAAGAGAGGTCTCGGCAAATGTACATACGCAAAATAAATATCTAATTATAAAGTCCACGTTAGCATATTTATAACTCTGTATTTATCCTATAGTCATCCGATAACATTTGCCTACATTAAAATTATATTCTTTTCAAATCTTAACAGTTAACTATAACAGTTAAGAAATTTTTATTAGCAAATAACGATGTTTAACAAAAAATAATAGTGGCCTACGGTAAAATATATGTTTCATAGATGACTTTAGCTAAATAACCATCTGTAGGGAGAGGGTAGAGAAACTTATGTGATCGAACACATAGGGGTGGTCCAACAAAATGTACTGGGAGAGGGTGGTCGAAAATAAGTTTTGCGTACGTGATATATGGTTAAAACAAAGATCATTGAGAACTAGCAAGTACCATAAATGGCCCTATATAAACATCTATATGCATGATCAGTGTTCTGCTGGTATCATGCATTCAAAATCAATGAGCTAATTTGCTCAATCACATACTCTTGATGCGAGTCAATATACCCAAGTACAATAAGCTGTAGAGTAGATTTCAACTAGATACACACACACACATTATTTACAACACTAATATCATGGAACTGCATTCACAACCATGCTTGAGACAGTAGTATGACTAAGTTCATGTTTGAAGTTCTTCTCACGAACTTACATACAGTGTATTAGAAATCACCAGTGTTAAGCATAGACATGACTGACCTATTTTTGCCTAGGTGTTCTATCACGGCACCATAATTATCATAATGTAGGACTTGCCGTTAGGCTTCAAACCCTGTGTTATCATTTACAAACGTTTACTATATAACAACATGATCACAGCTAGTTAACCTGGGTGGGTGATCGGCTTTTTACAAGTCTTATTCCATTCAATTTCTTATCATAGCTACTACCAAACACTCTAGCTTCAAGCATTCATCAATACTTATCAATAAAACCAATTACTCTGAAATCTGAAGTCTGTGAGCTTTTGTCCTTAACCCTTTGAACCCGGCTGGCCGGTTTTCCGGCCCGTTATCCATAGCGTTACAGGAGCTCCGGGTTCAAAGGGTTAAGTTCCATCTTCTGAGTTTCCAATAAGTAGATTTGAAGCCTACTGCATATACTCATTGACTGAAGATTTGAACATAGACATGTGTGGGCCACAGAGATTCAGATTTGGCTATTAATGACTGAAAGGTTCAAACTGCGACTTCATTAGCGAGCATGTTGGCTTGGTTATGGTGTGTTATCGTTATGCAAGCTGGATGCTGCAACCATGGCTCTCCATCGACCTGCATTGGTGCACTACCCTTGACAATTGTGATCTGTGTGAATAACAACAAATCAAAGAAACACACTTAAGTTAAGAACCTGACACGTCTGACATTCTGTCACAAAAATCATGACATATGATAAGCTTAATCTAAGCCACGATAATTAAGTACTTCTATTGTTCTGTTATCACAATGTTCAAAACGTCAGCTGAGTGTTACTGCAGTTGCAAGTGAAACTTTTGTCATAGTCGCACAGTCCATTAGTGAAGACAGGTCAATATTTGATTGCAGAGAAAACAGATGCTATGTTTTAGGTGAACAAAATGTTTCACTATAGATGTTTAGTTCTGAATCACATGAGAGAAGTAACAGAAAGTACAAAACCGAATTCCAAATCATCTTTGAATGCCAATGTACCCAACACTGTTGTGGACCACCATCATATCTATGTGCACTTTTTACTCCTGTCTCCGTTTCTCTGGGCCGCCGTTCGCTGCGGTCAGCTGCCCGCGGTGACTATCTTGTCCCTTTTTGTCGTACCGCTACTATGCAGCGAAGAGCATATTCTGTGGTGGCTCCAGCTATCTGGAATGGCCTCCCTACGGCTCTCCGTTCTCTTCCTCGTGACTCTGCTGGCTCTTTCTACCGTCTTCTCAAGACCTTTCTTTTTTACCAGGCCTGGGTTGGGAGCGCCTCTGAGTAGAGATCTTGAAGAGGCGCTACATAAATTTATGTGATTGATTGATTGATTGATTGACCAACGCACAGCTAGCTTCATGGTATCCATAGACTGGAAGGTTTGACGTCATGAGAGCAAGGAGTTGGCAGATTTAGGTCAGTATATATGCTTTGTGCACTAAAAGACAGATATTAAATTGAATACTTTGCCAGATGGAAAGCCAGTTTGACAACTTGTGCAATATTGGAATTTATTCATATAGATTCTCTTCTATGAGTTTAACAATTACTTTCAATCTAAATCCTCGGCTTATGTCTACATATGCTTCAGTGCAAACCTGTACATACCTTAACGGTTTTCGCCTGTCCCAGTCTCAACGGCTCAGCCAGACCAACCTGAAGCTGAGCGATGTGAAACGACGAATAAAGGGCGAACACTTCGAGCAAACCATCGTCATATCTGAAAGCAGAAGAAACATTCGACTTTTCAGAGAAAATCCCCCACCCTCCAATTACCCTCCAGTTATTGAACTTTTATATACAGTTCAAGGAAGCTTTTGTTGCACTGCAAAAGTATTGAATGGACAGAGGCCACCTTTCACTGCACAGTGAAGATATCACTGGAAAAACTTAAACGTATAATTTATAAGCCAGGCTGAATTTCGATGTATAATTATAATGAACATCTTAATCAGTGTAATAATGGTTAATATATCCAATTTAATCTATCTATCAATAAGATTCTGAGTAGAGTATAACTTTAATAATGAAAGCCAAGATCTTATATCTGGGCCACAATTCCATTTTCCAAGACAAAATTATCACGTTGCACTGACAAACGATTTAAACAAAGCAAAGCTCAGTGTTGCGGTATACATGCAACGGGAGACATAGAAGGTAACTAGAGCAAGAGGGAGACAAAGTGATTGGTAGGGTACATGGTTCCTCTCGTTAATGTCTTCTGACTGACCTTGCTTCTTGAACTTTGCCCTGTGTGCTACGGTTCTGCCAGGGGAAGCATCCTCCACCCCAGCTGGCAATGTTCAGCACCACAACACCCTCAATGGCTGGCAGTTCAACCAGCTGATCGTCTAGTTCCACCTGGTTCCACCAACAGAAAAACTACATGTCATTTCTCACAGGAATTAATCAAATATTATATATTGAAAACTTGAGCCACGATTTTTAATTTAAGTCAAATGATAAAAATTTAATTCTGCACTCCTTTTTGGAGCTCTGTGTTCTGTTGTTCGAACAGATTTTCCTGTCCCACACCTCAATACAACAAGGCAAGCACATCATACTATCTTGAGCACCAGCCTTCTGATATAAGCTACCCTGAAAATATGTTCTTTTCTGACATAAGATCATTTTCAAACAACATTAAATCACACATCTTTATGACTGTTAGATAGCCAAGGTGTAGCATATTTGTAAGTTTATTAGAAGACAGACAGACAACAGACAGACATCCAGACAGACAGACCTTTATTTTCAACTGAAGGTCTTTGCATTCTCTTTCGAGAACGTCTCGTGTTCCGTATGTAAAATACCACAACTAAAGGAAAAAAGAAAACAAGATCACTAACTTCTGAATAAAACTGAATATAGTAAATTCTGCCAGAAAAGTGCTTCTAACTGCAGGTACAGTAGCACTTACTTTAAAATGCAACATAAGCTACAACAAACTTTTTATAATAGAATAGCGGTTTTTTAGATTATATTAAAAAACTGAACTAAATTTGAAATCCGCAACATTATACATTCAGAATTCATGCTCATTCAATTAATCTTACAAAGTGGTGCTAATGTGCAAATTGCTGAGCAGAGGACAGAAAGAAACCAAAATTTACAATTAATTTTTCAACCATGTACTCTGAGGAACATTTTTGTCGGTTTGTTGACCTACTGCTGTCCCAAATGATTCTCAATTAAAAAACAACTGGTAAGTACCGGTAAATGCTCTAAATGAATGAATAAATGATTATGAATGAATGAACGATTAAATGGAAAAGATCTTCCAACTCTGTAATAGCACCTCTAAGGATTATTGCTGTGCATTACATTTCGTAAAAAATAACACTACTCACCCTAAGAAGTAACTAGTGCACTAGCGCATTTCAAGTAACACAGTAAGACACAACACTGACGACAAGCTGTTAGTTAGTTAAACGCTAAAGTCTCGATGTGTATTGAATAGACAGAAACCTTGTTGATGAACCGACTGCCAAACAACATCGGTCGACTCTCTCGGTGCCGATGGAAATTCAGAGCAACGAGCGCATCAACCCCAATCGAAGCATAATTATTCATGATTAGACGCTAAATCAAAAAACATAAACTCAAAGTTCTCAAACTTGAAATTCAATCATTGCATATACACCCTTCTCTCCCCAGATTGTTCATGGGTGCTCAATGCTTCAGAAGGAAAAGAGAATAAAATCTGATAAACTATAGTACCTATGTACACATTTAATTTTCTGTAAACCTTATTATAAAACAAATTTAGGAGCACCTAATAAACACTACAATTCTCCTATCCCTATCAACTACAATAATTATGTAATTATGTAATTAAAGTCTTCTTAAATGAGAAGCATGGGCTAAAATAATATGCTGAACTTCTATTCATTTCGTAAAACACTTATATTTAAATATAGTTTAGTAGATACAATGTTTCAAAATAGACATCAATAGTGCTAAAATGCTATCAAAGAAATATTATTTACTACTTTCTCTGTAGATGCAGATTTATTTACGAATTTTTTATTAAAAAATTCATGCAATTTTTTAATTAAAAATACATGCAAATTTTTAATTAAAAATACATGCAATCTTGTATTTATATTTGAAGGCTCAACACAACACAAATTTAAAAGCAGCCTTTCTTTAAAACGGCATAATACTTTTCATTCACAGCATTACAATGTAATGTAATAAGAAAAAAATTGCCTTAATTGGCATTTGAATGCCAAAGTGCTTCTGAGGTTTAATTTCCAGCTGCCACCTGGAAATTTAAAAAAACAGAACATTTATTACAAAACATGGGCTACAATAAAAAAAATAGTTTTTCTTGTTGTAAGTCTTGTGCGTGCAGGATAATCTAAAGTAAGGTAGGTCAATTGGAAATTCAAACAGTGTCTTTCACAAATGGCGTGCTCATTAGTATCTATCAAAAACAACTAAATTTCGATGCTTTTGTATCATAAAACAAAGCAGGAAAAAAGGAATGGAAAAACAACTTTTATAAACTGAAGAATGGTGAAGTATAGCAACCAAACAAGTAAATGAATAGTTAGCAATGACGTTACCTGTCCAGTCTCATGACCTTAGCAGTTTTCATCCTCATAAGTATGTCCTGTGCTTTCACTTCTCTAGAATGCCCTTCACCACAGCCAAGGACCCTGGACAGATCATTCCCAGTCCCCAGTGGTATAATATACACCTCGGGACAAACCTAAAAGATACAAAGCACAATTTTCTTAGATTCAAACTCAACAGCTTGAAAGTAATGTCTAGAAACAGCAGACAACAACTTAACCAGAACACTCAGGATAGACAAGAAAGCACGCTAACTGTGGTCCTTTGCAAATTTTAACAGCAAACTTCTCCCTACCATCCCAAGAATACCGTCTATAGATCAGGTTCTGCTAATATCCCACAAGGCAATTCAACCCATAGTTAGTTGATCAGTTTAATTAATTATCCAATTAATACCAAATTTGCATGTACGCAGATATACACAGATCTTTGTACGGCCGGCCAAAAGTTGCATATAAAAATGTATAAATTACAGTTAAGTAATTCTACATTTTACTAAATTGTTCAAAGGTAAATCAGAAAGACTTCAATCTCAAAGAGATAATATTATGTGTGCATCCAATGATATTAGCCTTTAGTTTGAGGTTGTCGATGGCAGACAGCACCCAACCAACAGTGCCATCACCGCCAGCTACGATCACTCGCCACGTCACGTTTGGCAGTAGATGGCACCACTCGAGAGCACACTCAGGCGAATTCTCCCACAAATCTGTCACCTACGCAGATAAATGTAACATTGAAAACTACTGCACAGAAGACCCAAATAATATATACAATTTAAAATCTATTAATTAAGCATTGCTTATTACTTGACAAATATTTAGTGGAAGAAAGTTTGAATGAATGTGTGCATATAAGTGGACAGTTTAAATAGCACCTTTCCAGCACTCCACACAAGCGCAGTCTACGCAAACTTAAATGATGCAGTACAATGGTAGAATCGTCAGCATCAATTGACAGACCATCTTGGTCTTTTCAAATAAGGAAAAATAAGTAAGAAACTGTCATAATCTAAAATGGTAAAAACCGTTGTTTGGCTATGTGCATTGTGCACCGCATTAACACCAAATGGTCAGACCAAACAATCACTCAGAAACAAATGTAAAATAGAGGAAAACTCAAAGAACACATACTAGGTCATGCTAAAAGTTCGAACAGGAGAAAAGTATCCAGCAAAACTCTGCATATGACCAATTAATTAATTGATAAAAAATTAGGCACTAGAGCAGTACTGACCAACTTCCTTTAAAGCAAAGCACCCTTACTGTACAGTCATTTAGTAAAGAGCACCTAGCCTGACTCTTTTAGTTATTTTTCTTCCATTTAATTTCTTCCTTTAAATGCAAGCAACGTTCTTTGTATTCAACAGAAGTGTTGCAACTGCTTTGAGTTATACACAGTAATTACACATTTATGTTGGTAGTGAAAATTAGTAATTTTTCACAATTTTTTTACAGAAATAGCTGCATATTAAAATGCATTCATGCATTTTCAATACACAACACACTTAGGGCAGGTTCAAAACACCATTGGGTGCTGCGGCATAAAGGTTGGTATACACTGCACTAGAGAGACATGCAACCATCTTAGCCACAACACGTACAATCGTACATAAGACTTAAACACATAAAAAAAAATTAAAACTAATAAATGTATGCAATTAAATCACCTGCAACGGGTTTAGAATCCTACGGAACGATTGTAGAATGTTGTCTGCATCTCCATTTCCGCTCTTTCGATTCGCGACCACGATCACAGGCCTCCAGTGCGGTACAAGAGCAGCAACCACAGACTTCACCACGAATCGACGCCTGCCACGCACGCCAACGAGCTTCAACTGGAGACAGTTCGGCGGCACAATGCTTTCGCGAAATGGTCCGAGGTCGCACGACGAGTCCAGACTGTTGACGCACTGTTCGTGGACGACACGACTGCACCAGCAACAGCGGAAGTCATGAAGCTGCGGAAGATGGCCACAGCCCTCGCTGCACACCTCACAGACGCTGCACGGTGGAAGGTTTCCCTTGATCCAGTGATGTCGTATCGGAACCGTATCAGTTGCCAGTTCCTTGCACGCGAGCATCCGGTCCGCATCCCGCATGTAATGGTCCTCGACACAGATGCTGCAGATGGCGCAACACGCGCCTTCAACGATGCGATGTTCGCTGACGTTGCAGTACGTTGGCTGCGGAAAGATGTCGACCATGCACCAGCGATGGCCCTTGCGGAAGTTCTCGGCTGGAACGCTGTAGTGACGCTGTCGCAGGCGGCGACAGTAGCGGGTCAGACACAGGATCAACGTGAAGACGACGACCATGACGAAGACGATGAACCAATCCATCGTCTCTCGCCGTCATTCACAATCGTTCAACCTAACGTGCACAATCAACAGTTAGCGTCGCATCGTCTGTGTATTCCCATAATAATTTTAGACACGAAAATCGATTTTAAATAGTAAAATCAACAATGTAAGGCACTTTCCTTTGAACAAATTCAAATTATCCAATCTTTCAATTGAGTTCTAAACTCTAATTTACCCGTATATGATACTGTGCGCATCAAATACGTCTTGACCAGTGACTTGCAAAAATTCCACGGATGCAAGTTTTGGCTTTTTGGACCACATATTCTGTGTATGGCAATTCTCAGTAACTTGGGAACTCTTTAAATAGTAAGTACTATTAAATTGTATTTGAATAAGTGCATTTAATAACTATATATTTTACTATTTCAAATAGTAATGCAAAGGACTTAAAATTACTAAAATAGTATTTAAGTACTACGTGCCTTTTACTAAATATTTTAACATATTTACAAAAGAAATAGTAAACCACCAGCTAAGCAGAGAATAAATTATATTTTTCTTTTATTAGGCTCAGGACTATTTACTTGATAGATCAAAATCAAGTTTTTTAACCCTAATTAATGCACAAGCCGGTTCCCTCAATGTTCATAAAACTCTATCGATCCTATGGTCTCGTCTATTAACCCTTTAATGCCGAGATGGTAGTAAATGGTATGGGAAATAATATACCATCCAGCATTAAAGGGTTAACGAATGACGCTGCACTCGATGTTGATGCAAACAGATTTAGCATGCCATGTCAAACTCAATGGAACACATATTACATTTACATCAAGGATTCGTTCAATGCTTAATCTAGGTTCAAGTTAGTGCACAGTGCACTATCACAACCTGCTCTTTTACAGCAGGAAATAGCACTTCGGTGAGAGTACAGTACATGTTACTTACGGAACCAGCTGTGGCTACATCAGATGTCCTGCAAGATGACAATGAGTAATCGCTCGAGTTCATGCTGCCAACATTGCAGTTCAAGCTGAAAATTAAGTCAAATGCAGGATTAACCCTTTAACGACCAGCATGTACTAAAATGCATTGAAAACATATGTAGCATTGTAGTTGGTCATTAAAGAGTTAAACAAGATCAAGCCTTTTGATGATGCAATACTTGCAAGTCTGAAAAGTGATTTTGATGCTGGTAAAGCCCTCTCAGCAGTAGATTGCCATCCAAAGTTCAAACTCAGTTGGATTGAAAACCCGGAAATGAAGTCAGATGCAACATGTCTCTGCAGAAAGCAATATTATGGAGCATGAATGATAAAAGTGACACTACTACTCATAATGACAAATCAGTGCCAATCAATTCAGTTTCTAACCATGATAACTTCCATGTGATTTTTATGAACTATGCATGCAGAGGATCCTCATTTGAAGTATCCGAATGATATGTCACAAGAAATGCTGAATGAAACAAGTCAGCGTTTCTGAGCATCAACAAAAGCATTCTATCGAATGCTCCAGTAGAGAGACGATAATTATAGTAATGCAGCACTAATTCTCACCAAAAAAGGAGTAGCTTACCAGAAACTGTTGACAATTGGCATTACCTTGAAGTTAACCAGAACTACTAACTGAGGAGTGTCAAACCTTTCCTAATAGTGGGCAAGTCGCAATACTTTCAAGCAAGTGGTGGGTTATGGAGCCAAACGTGCCTTAGCAAAATGGTAGTTTATAAACAATTATAGATATGTACCTGAAACTGATACTAGATAAAGTTTATAATTAATGGCATTATTTAGTGCACAACTGCTTACTATTTTAAATACTGTTGACATAATTTCCTACATGTACTATTTCTAGTCTATTCAAATAGTCACCACTGTGAATTACATAGAAATCTTTGAGGAGTATCTCTGGGAAACAACATCAGGTTTGATCGGTATTTTACAAATGTAAGCAAACTTAGGCTGGGTTACGGCCGATCAAGTATACACAAATTGCAGTCACGAACTAAAAAAACCTTCATTCTGAAATTTAGAACATTTATTTGACCATTACTTATGCGTTGCCAAAGTCGCATATCCACATCAATATTAAGTGTCACATGGAGACGAGTACTAGCTCTCTCGAAAACGTCTGAGCAGATATCTATGCAACAGTCAGTGTCTGATAATCCTGCAGTCGCCACGCTTTTTTCTTGACAACTGGATTTTATTCGACGTTTATAAACTAAGCGCAAGGCTCTGTGTCGGATCTACCAGAGATAGATTTGTTCTACGAGTAAACTACTTATTATTTTCAGACAGACATTTAAATCGCTTCCATGGTTGACACATAGAATACATACGATTAACTACCGACTCTAACATATATGACGTAGTAAAATTGGACATGAGCGCCATCGCGCGAACGACTGAATAATTATTGTGCGAAAAGCAGGTTTATTTGACTTGTCAGGGACTCGAACACGTTCACTTGGTTTATTCCTTTCTTTCCAAGACCGACTGATTCAACTAGGCTACCATAAAATTATTCAGAAGATCAGATTGAGTAGCCTGCGTCTAGCTACTGCGATTGTGTTTGTTTACTCGAATTCGTTTCTTTGGGCGCTGTAGATATTTTCGATTTTCCCTAGGCAGGGCCGGCCCTAGCTATAGGCAAAGTAGGCAGTTGCCTAGGGCGCCGCAGCCTTTGGGGGGCGCCGCGGCACCGGCGAATTTAAAAAAAACTATATTGTTTTAAACTCAAGACTTTCGCTAATGGAAAGAATTTAAAACAATGTCTTCAAGAAAGGGGCAGTAACTGAAACAGGGTCGACCTTAGACATAGGCAAAGCAGGCAGTTGCATGAGGCGCCAAGTTCTAGGGGTGCCATTTCCATCAAAGAGGGCGCCATTTCAATAATAGTTTATTTTAATATTTTTTTAAAACTTATACCATTCTCCACAAAATTGAATATTATCCAGCCTTCAGTGTACTAATAAAGAAATAAGAATGAATTGCTCAGTTGAGCGTACAAGGCCGTAGTTAGGGGGATGTTTTGGGTGTTTGAACACCCCCGAAATGAAATTATGTAAAAATGAAATAATTATGCATTTACTAGCACATGACAGTGTGTAATGTAGGCCTAATTTTGAGCAGAAAATAGTCGAAAATCGCGGAAAATAATGTTTTTGGGACGTCAGAAAATTCGACGACTAACAAAAAAGTCTTCAGAAAAAGTCGACCGCAGCGTGTACGCACCTCAAAATTCACGGTCAAGAAAACATCCCCCGAAATAAAATCCCGGCTACGGCCTTGTGAGCGTAAACCGGCTCTGGCTAATTCATCTTTAGATTCTGACGTGGGCTGAACAATTGAGTGGGAATCTAAGAGCGCCAAATGCAGGCCTATGCCTGGGGCGCCAAATGTAGCCTATGCCTTGCCTAGGGCGCCATTTGGGCTAAGGCCGGCCCTGTCCCTAGGCCTACAACAATCCGGGACGGAAATTTTTCGCCATTAGGGCCAGGCAAAGACAAAAATGTCGCGTCTTAGGCCTACTCAATAAGGACGATCCTTATCACTCTTGTCCTTCAAAACTTCTTTTACATTTCCAGAACTTGCACTATTTGAAAATTGCCGCTCTATAGCCTAGGACCTAAACTAGCTGTTCGTGTCATAGGCCTACATGGTCGCATTAGGGCTATAGGCTAGAGCGCGGACTCATGCAGGTGCTTTGATTACCATCACGATGCCCCGCTCTGACAACCCACCAGTCTACTAGTCTACCACTGCCATGGTAGGCATACTACGCGCATATTCATAACAGCATGTGCCATATTGCTTACACCTAAAGCCGGTGTCACGAAGTAGAGTAGGGCAGTAGGCTATCCTCCTACTATATAAATATAATTTTATTATAGGCATATATAATATACATTATAATAGAAAAATATATATATAATACGTGAGTACTTGCCTCTCCAATATCCAGCCCCTTCTTTCGAACGGATGTGGCTTTTAATACAGGCCACGGATGGATATATATATATAATTATATATACATACATGTATATATATATATACTGCAGTACTGCTGCTGCTGCTGCGGTGGCATAATCCACTCCGTCCTTTTGACCATACATATATATATATATATATTTATTACTGCAGTAGTCATTGCAAAGCGATTGGGCATCGTCGTCTCGCATCAGCGAGCACAACCACAACCGGCAACGAACCAATGATTCGCCAATGAATGTCGCCGTCTAATATAGAGTGAAAGTAGTCCATACGATGATTAGTCAACAGCTGCAGTTGCACAACTCATGGGCATCATTAATATTACAAATCTCTTCCGCAGCAGCAAGAGAGGAACCTGAGTCCCCTGGAAAATTGACGGATTTTTCTCTGGTTTTAGCACTTATTATGCACAGAGTGAAACTGAGAAATTCTAGTTTAGAAACCTCTATTAAAAATATAATTTCTTTATTTCCTGCTTTGCATTATTTTGTCAACCTCTTGCTAAACATTTAACCGTGACTGTTGTGTTCTGACTGTCCTGCAATTGCTGCAAACATAGCCTATATGATGCTAGGCCTATATCTATCTTCGGGTGCCAATGACACACCTCGATCGACTTTTCCCCATCAAACTCTAATGTGGCCGAATTGTGTATGATGATGCCTCGATCTACGAGCATTGAACGAAACTGTTTCATCATATTCCAGTCCACACTTCCCACATTCTGTTTAATCTGTTCCGTATAATAAATAAACACGCGTCCGCTTGTATAGGCCTATAGGACTTCTGCGTTTCTGTAGCCTATTGTGTTACAGTACGGTTGCTTATTAACTTATTCAGTTATTCTTCATTGTTTCTATTCATTGAGTTAATTAAATTGTTTCCTGCATATGCTATAACCTATAGGTTAATTCATTGCCTGACTTACCAGAGTCCCAGGTTTTAGCACAAATACGGCCGGTACTCTGAATGATTCTGAACTTTAAAGTTTCTTGCAAGCTTGTTGCAGCACTTGACTGCTGAAGTGATGTCTGATGTTTTGATCTGTTTTCAGCTTAATTCTACAAGCTTATAATAATAATTATCAACGACAGCGATGAGACCTGCAGCTTTAAACTATAGAAATGTAATATAATGACAAGACTTCTACTGTCTTCGATCCACATTGCATTATTTTGTTGTTTTCAGCGGCTGGTCACATCTATATCAATTGTCAGGCTTATACATATTTGTCGCACGCATCTATAGATACAGACCTAGGCATATATGCATAGGCCTATATACTCCTGCCATCTCTCTCGTCCATGCATCGGAGTAGCTCGAGTGAGTAATGATTTGCTTTCCATAACGCGTCTGAAACAGATGCTCGCATGCGAGCTGTGTTCACAGATTAATATTCCTCTCCTCTTTATCTCTCGTCTCCGTTTAATTGATGACTGCTTGCCGACTAATGTCATCCGCAAATTTATATAGCGCACGCTGATAATGGTCTCTAACATGATCACGTGACTAGACCTGTAGACGCTTGCGTTGGACAAACAGGATAATGAAAAACCATGCGTCATACTATATAGTATATAATATGGCCAGTTAACACACACACACACACACACACACACACACACACACACACACACACACACACACACACACACACACGTATAATTAATATATATATTATAGCCGAAATTTCTTCCATTCTTCAACCGCTTGAAAATCAAAATGATTCGGTCGTAGGCCTAGACATAATTTTATAGTCTGTATACATACCGGTACCTAACTACCTACAAATACAGACAT
>OX243812.1:17799408-17816908 GCA_945859605.1 Lumbricus rubellus | reverse complement strand
GAAAATTGTAACATATAACCCCGGTCTCCCCTACATGCATATTTTATATATATATGCATACTATACATGTATATATATATTTATCAAATACGTAGATCGTAGTCCTCATCAGTTCCCGACGCCAGCTAAATGGCGGCGATGGATACGAATAAATTGTCTTCATTGTCCTATCGGTCATATGTCTGCAGTTTATTTCTTCCCACTGTTTTTAGTCTGCAAGTGAATTTATGTCGTCGTTTGCATTGTCTTCATCAAACGTAGTCGTCGTCGTCGTCGTCGTCGTATGCCTTTGTTACGCTTTCCTTCGAGTCTCGCGTGTGGTGCATTGTCTGCGATTCGGTATACGCCTATTGTACACAGGCATAATTATTGTGGTGACCTTTCGCATTTAGGTCTACATTGGCATCGTAAATTTGTGGCTGAACTGCTGAAACAAAATTGGCTGAACTTTTTAAGGTATATACTATAGACCTAGCTTTTTAGTTAAACTAGGAGTGATAATAATTATAATTGGTCGTTTCATCGCAGCTTCTTTAAGTCGACGAGGGGTGCACGGTAGTCCAATGGTTAGCGTGATGGACTGTCAAGCGACAGGTCGGCGGTTCAAATCCCCTCTTGGGCAGAAATTTATGTCGAGATTTCGACTCCATCCCAGTGAATGTCATGATGTAGCGACATGTGTGCTATGGATCTACTTGGAAATTTAAGGTGCTCTGTTTTGCAACCATATTTTGAGAACATAGCAATGAAGTCAGCAACGGTCGCCAATAGCAACTGTTGCCAAGGCACGTGACCTGTAGAAGCGGCCGTTCCTAATCTGACATGTTCCAACGCCGTGCACGGTGCAGGTCAGTGCCGCTGATTTCAGGATCTGCCAGTCCAGTCACTCGAGTGTCATTGGCAGTTTTCGATTGAGTTACCAACCGTTCACTTCCTAGTAAAAGCAGTTAGAGTAACATTGCACCGAGTGGAGTACGTTTCAATGACTTAGATTGATCATTGGTGGACCTGTTGTTGACATTGAGATTGAGACTAAACTCCCGCTCTCTTTTACGTATAGCAATTTCGTCCTTAACTGCCATTCAGGGTTAGAATTGCCGGGGGGTAGTTGAGGGGTGCAACCCCCAGTTTTTCTTATGGTCCCATAGTAAAGTCTGGTTTTCACACCCCAACTCCACGCATATCATAGGCCGAACTCCCAGTTATTTTTCCCACAATTTTCATACTGGTCACCTTAATTATGGCAACAACCAATTTTAAGCCGAACTTCGTCTCAGTGAAAATGCTACCAGACAAAACCCAAAACAAACCGTCCTAGCAATCCAACCAAGTGCAATTATCCTCATGCCAAGGAGTTGCGCCTGCTGAATCAGTGAATAGTGCACTGACCACAGAAATCATAATATAGGCTTCAGCGCGCGTCATAATATGTCGCACGCACGCACACCATGCAGGCCTAGAAACGTCGCGGGGAGAAAATACGGTGCGCGCGCCGCTGTCATTATTAGCACGCCGATGTAACAGCCCAACCAATATGCCTGCATTTAGACGCACGGGCTGCAGCAGCCTCCGCACGCTGCCCAATGTGCCCATAATTCCATTGACGACTGGAGGTCTGGCGCTATAACATCGCCGCCAGATCATATCCGGATTTCGTCTAAACGTCGCGGGATAAAGTTGTGCGCACGACGGCGGCGCCACCTACAGACGGTGACGTCATAATGCATGTTCAGTGCCCGTTGCCAAGGAAACGTGAACGCTTGGGGTCAGGCGGTGGAGCGTGCATGGGTGCGTGAGTGTGCGTGTGTGTGTGCGATTCAAGACGAAGAATTACTACGCGATGTGATTGCCTCTCGATAGCAGAGCGAAGAGACTTCTAGAAATACTACAGAAGTCGTTAAGATGGCCGATAGCAGCAGCTGCTGTGTATATTGTGCGTATATTATTACACATAATATATTATGTGCACATGTGCGTCGGGGAGTATATATGACTGCATCGTTGATACCGCGAGCAGCAGCTATCCACGTCATGATCGGATAGCGTGATATACTGCGACATCGTCGTTTCTCATTGACGTGTATCCTATGTCAGAAGTCAGGTGAGAATAATAGTCTTCTGCGCTTTTTTCAATTCACGTCATCCCATTGGCTGCTGTTTTATACCTGCATTGGATCAAAATAATGTATACCTGGTCTTTTACGTCATTAGATAGATGACTCATTCGCTGAGCAGCATTTACTCTGTAACACAGTCGCTAGGTTCGATTCACCGCCGCCACTGATGCATGCATGTATGTATGTATGTATTTATGTATGTACATACGTATATACATACGTATATACATACGTATATACGTATGTACGTATAATACATGTACGTATGTACGTATTTGTGTGTATGTGTGTATGTACGTATGTGTGTAATACTGTGTATGTATGTATGTATGTATGTATGTATGTATGTATGTATGTATGTATGTATGTATGTATGTATGTATGTATGTATGTATGTATGTATGTATGTATGTATGTATGTATGTATGTATGTATGTATGTATGTATGTATGTATGTATGTATGTATGTATGTATGTATGTATGTATGTATGTATGTATGTATGTATGTATGTATGTATGTATGTATGTATGTATGTATGTATGTATGTATGTATGTATGTATGTATGTATGTATGTATGTATGTATGTATGTATGTATGTATGTATGTATGTATGTATGTATGTATGTATGTATGTATGTATGTATGTATGTATGCATGCATGCATGTTGGCTGACGGTGAATATCTGATGTTTATAGAAGAAACATAATTATTGTTTGTAAGAATAAAATCAGTGCTCTTTACATGTAAATCTATCCTGTTTTCTTGACATTTCTGGTTAGTTTAGGAAATTGACTTCAGTCTTGTAATTGTAATTGTAATTGTAATTGAACATTTATATAGCGCCGCTCACAGATTCAGTAGCGCAATTGGTTTCAATTGGTATAAGCCTAGTAATTAGTTTCAATTGTAATCCAGCGACACCCGTTCATTTTTAAAGATAATCTGAGCAGAAATTGTCTAGAAATTTAAAATATAAGCATACAACTGAATGACTAAAATTATGCCTGTCCACTTTTCTATAGAACACCTCATTGTGAATTGATGATAGCATGATCGTATCTTTGTCAGGAAAATCATGCCGAAAATGTCAGTTTTTTGTTCGATCTACAAGTGTTTCCACTCATTCTGGGAAACGGTGAAGATTAGGATTACTTAAATCTACACAATTATAGAAGATCGTTATGCATCGGGTTGAAAGAGATTCTATAGAGATCTGATTAGGGTAGGCAACATAACACCAGATTATATTATATTACATCGGGTTAGGACAGATTATATGAATCTGCTTATAATTGGACGAGACCAGATCATGCTTCAAAGTGATTTCTTCAGTTAAGCTCTTTATTTAATAATAATAATACAGATCTAATCAAATGAAATTCCGTAATTAAAAATCGTGCTACACATTGTATTGAATTTCATTTTATTCTAAAAAGATTAATTGGATCTCATTGTGCAATTATTTTATCAAGTGATTCAAATCACGTGATTATTCTGCTCGAACAAAACAATGTCTGTCAAGTGTCAACACATCTGCTTTGTTCTCGGCAGCTATTGTCAACTGTTGTCTGTGTCCACTGAGGAATTAATGTGGCCGAAGTATAAAGTGTCTGCCTGGATGATGCATGGCAGCAGTAGGGGTCGAATTTGGTGTTGAAAGAATTGAGATCGGTACAGCAATTATTAGCAGAGTTTGGTGAAAGTGGACTATACAATGTAGGCCTAGTACGTCGTTCCAACGAAAAAGGGTACTTTAGGTTGCTTAGGTACCGTAGTTGTCTATATTTAAGCTTACAATATACTTTTGAGGGGTTTTTAATCTCTATTATAACTGGCACTGTAGTAGACTATACGATCTCAGTTCTTTATTTTGCAAAGACTAACAATGATTTCCGGACTCAGTTTCTGATGCCGACAGACACGGAAAATGCAAGCGTACATATGCCTGGCAAGGATATTGAGCTTGAGACAGTGCTGGACTGATGGATTGGGATGGATTGGGATGGAGTGGGATGGATTGGGATGGTAGGGATGGCTCCCGCCAGCGGCTTATTCATCCTGGCCATGGCAATGGTCTCTGGTTATGACCGCTCGACTTGTGTGCACAGAATTTTTAATCGACCAATCAGTTAGCCGTGAAAGTGGTTGTTTCCGATCCTGTTTTGCGAAATCCCTGCAATTCATTGTGAAGAAGAATCACGAATCATACATACTTACATACATGATGAGTAACATATGACGAATAATATGAAGAGTCCTGTGAAGAATAATTAGAAAAATCATTGTAAGAAAAGAAGAAGATTCTTCCTCTTCCTCCGCTTCCTCCTCATCCTCCTCTTCCTACTCCTCCTACTTCTCCTACCCTCTTTCTTAGATACAGGTGACCTTACAAATATCATTGGAATACAGATGATGAAAAAATGGATAATCATTCAAGAGCGGATACAGAAACTTTGGACGGGGGGGGGGGGGGGGCAAAAAATTCTTGACACCTTGGGTCTGGGGGAAAAAATCGCATCTGCCAAAAAGTTGATGACCTTTTTTTAAGTCATCCGGCCAAATTTTTCGGAAATAAATCATACCATTTCATCCGCCAAAAAAGTTGATGACCTTTTTTTAGCCATCCACCCAAATTTTCGGGAAAATCCTACCATTTCAGCACCCGCTGAAACCAAATGGGGGGGGGCCACGATACATGGGCATTTCTAAATGGGGGGACATGGCCGGATTGGCCCCCTGGATCCGCCCCTGTAATCATTGTAAGCGTCATTATACATGTAACTATTCTGCTCCATCTCCCTCTCATCAGCAATGATTGACTATAATAATTGGTGATTAATTGATTTTATTGTTGATTGTCATTATTTTGCTTTCAGAGATGTCCGTTGTTTATCCGGTCGTTTGCACACTGTAAACCTTGTTCCCTCTCTTCGCATCCTCTTTCCACTTTTTCTTTCCTCATCAGTTCTCCATCCTTCTTCTTCTTTCCCTCTTCCTCCTCCTCCTCCTCCTCCTCCTCTTCCTCGTCGTCGTCGTCCTCCTCTTCCTCGTCGTGTCGATGGAGCGTCTCTTCAAGGAAAACTCCATCGACTGTGTCGGCCTTCCACTCGGCATCGCCGGCGTCACTCAACCCTGTCCACCACTCCTACCACCCACATCCGAATCTCCTCCCAGCCCATCATCGCTATCACGGCTGCGTCGGCTGCTTCCAGCCCCTCCTCCTCTCCGTCCTCCGTCTCTCACCTCCGCCACACCCCTGTTCACGTCACGCTCCAGCTACCCATCCGTGGCGGACGGTCTGGCGATCCCAGGCATCTGCCGAGAGCTGATCTCGTCGGAGAAGTGCCGCGAGCTGTCCCCCATCGCCATCCTGAACGTCGGCGGGGACCGGCACGAGGTCCTGTGGTCGACACTCGACCGCATGCCACACACCCGCCTCGGTCGACTGGGTCAGTGCCAGAGCCATGACGCTCTGATGCAGCTGTGCGACGACTACGACCTCGATGAGATGGAGTTCTTCTTCGATCGACATCCAAGGTCATTCTCGTCCGTTCTCAACTTCTATCGAACTGGAAAGCTCCATCTGGTCGAGGAGATGTGCGTTCTCTCCTTCTCCGATGACCTTCAGTACTGGGGAGTGGATGAACTGTACATGGAGCCGTGCTGCCAGCACAAGTACCACCAGCGAAAGGAGAACGTGTTCGAAGAGATGCGAAAGGAAGCGGAGAGTCTGGAGGTGGCCGAGGAGGAAGAGTTCGGACCAGGAAAGTACGGACTGTGGAAGAAGAAGGTTTGGAATCTGCTGGAGAAGCCGCAGACTTCGATGGCCGCCAGGGTAACCAACCTATTCTCAATCACATAGCTTTAACTGACCATGGATTGGATGGGATTGCCTGTAGGCCTAGTATATTTATAAATGCATACGTATACTTACATGTACATATTCAGCATTATGTATAATACGCTCGTATACAGTTGACTTCTGTCACGACATCAGTAGACTCAATACGTTAATGGAAAGCACTCATGATTCAGAGTCAGACTATCTAAGTAACCCACTGTGAATCCTGGCAGACACCCCACAACCCTGCAGCCCTAAACTATACCCACGGAAACGCCGATCTGACTGAAACACATATACAATTATACATTACTACGTATACATAAAAATATAATCTGCGTGCACATGAATGCAATGTAAACACGCAATAATATAGGAAGACGTCTTATATGCGAAAAGATTGTCGTCGTCGGTCCGTCGCTTTAGTTATGAGAAAGATCATGTCTTTAGGGAGAATATATTCGTCAGGCATCGATGAAAGTTCGCGGAACTGAGAATCAATTGATTGGCCTAGAGGAAGTGAAACAGACATGCAGACAGACAGCCTGCCAAATAGTACATCAACAAACCCCCACATCATCAACTATGTGTAATAATAATCAATGGACGACCAAGCAATCGCCATACATCTTATAAATGGTATACTCTATGAAAAGGAACATTCAGCCATAATATTATATTCTCTTCAATTAATTTATCCAATCATTTCACAATGTCTTCTGTTATTTTCAGTTAGTCTATTGTAATGTTCTGCAGCATCCTATATTATATTCGATTCTTTCCTTTCAGATCTCTTCTATTGTATTCCATTTTCTGTTCTCAAATCTCAATTAGGCTAATCTAGATTCTAGCCTATATCAATATTCGTCTATTGACTTTATTAACGGTTAAATTTGTCATTGATGCCACGCTTACATCGACATGTATACATCTACATCTAGGTCTAGGTCTACATCTATATACATTTATAGCAATAGCGTTCTATTTGTTTTGTTCTACTTTGTTTTGCTCTTTTCTGTTAATTTTCTTCTGTTCTATTCTATTCTATTCTATTGAGTTTTTGTCTGCTTGTCTGTCTGCTTGTCTGCGAAGCTGGACTATGCACACAGCCGCGTGCATGACATGATCCAGCTTCGCGTATTTATAATGGGAGAGAGATCGCAAGATATTGACAACGTTGGATGAGAAGGTAGCGATGGAATCATGGAAATGTACCAGAGGGCAAAGTGACAAAGATGACGACGGACGTAGGGAGGGGAGGATGGGGGGGGGGGGAAGGGGTAAATTGGGTTTCTGACGACAAACGAACAAGACATTCGTCGTGAGTGTAACTGTTGTAAGAACGCTCGGCAACATATAAAAGCATATCTCTTCTTATTAGGCCTTACTCGTTCGTTTATTCGTTCGCTTTCCCGGCCATTTTCAGGCATCGTCTATCATGAGGCGCGGTGGTGTAGTGGTGGCGTCGTTGCCTTGGAGCCGGAAGGTTCGAGGTTCGAATCCACCTCGCCGCGTAAGGACCTTGGGCAAGTCCTTCACTCACAATTGTTCAGCGCTTTGGTGTGAAACTCCGATGCAGTGTCCGCTCTGAATTCGGGAGCGCCTCTGAGTAGTGAGATCTTGAAGGGGCGCTATAACAAGTGCACATACAAATGAACAATGATGCACATCTCCCAAAAAATATTCATCATCGTGACCATCACCGTGCACCGTCACCACCACCACCACCACCACCACCACCACCACCACCACCACCACCACCACCGTCCATCATCATCATCATCATCATCATCATCATCATCGTCGTCGTCATCACCATCACGATCATCGTCATCATCATAAACATCATCATCATCATCATCATCATCATCATCATCATCATCATCATCATCATCATCATCATCATCATCATCATCATCATCATCATCATCATCATCATCATCATCATCATCATCATCATCATCATCATCATCATCATCATCATCATCATCATCATCATCATCATCATCATCATCATCATCATCATCATCATCATCATCATCATCGTCATCGTCATCACCATCACCATCATCGTCATCATCATAAACATCACTATATAGATGATTTTCATTTTTCATTTTGCGCCAACTATGTCTGATATTAAGTTTCGAGCATCATTCGACAGCAACAGACGAGTAATTCGATCGCTGGTCAGCGTATTAGTCGGTCGGTCGGTTCGGATGCTAGCAACGCTGCTGCTGCTGATGCTGCTGCTGCTGCTGCTGCTGCAGTGATTGGAAGGAGCATCAGTGCTGGAAGCGTACGCAGGTGGTTGGCAGATTAAACGATTAATGTGCCATCGCCATCGCCATCGCCCTCTCCCTCTGCCGACATAAAGGCCGCAATTTGGCCGTAGCCCTGATGATGCTTCGCGTAGACCTGCTGATGCTTCCATGCATTGCCATGCTGATGCTACTATATTGGCTTTGGATGCTGGTCAAGTATGTGCAGTAGCATCTGTTGGTGATGCCGATGAAGCTGCTGCTGCTGCTGCTGACAACGACGTATGAGTCATCGAGTATATCATCCTGTTGCCATGGAAACGGTCTAGACTGGCAGACTGAGATCTAAAGTTAAGCATAGCCTATTATGCTGACCTAACATTTCTCTATCTTAACTTAATTCCACCTCAACCTTATCCCGGTTTCATGTTTTCAGGCATCTTGATTCTTGATTGGGACCCAATGGTTCCATTCCCCTTTTCGCCTCCGTGTGTGTGTGTTGTGAATTCTCGAGAATCTACATGTAGGAAAATATTTATTCATGAATGTTGTTGGGAAAGCACGGATTTTAGGAGAGGTAGGAGATTGAAGATTTATGGGAAGGGTTAATTTGAGAAGGAAAAGGTTGAGGAAGACACGAGGAGAGGAGGAGAATTAAGATGACATAGATCTGAGAAAAAAGGAGAATTATTAGATTGAAAAGACGAAGGAATGAAATCGTGGAGAGGTAGAAAGGGAAATAAAGT
The DNA here is from genome assembly GCA_945859605.1 of Lumbricus rubellus. NCBI lineage: Eukaryota > Metazoa > Annelida > Clitellata > Crassiclitellata > Lumbricidae > Lumbricus > Lumbricus rubellus. The sequence goes on along the minus strand of OX243812.1, from coordinate 17,807,939 downwards.
AACAAAAAAGACAAACAGACAGAGAAAGAGGGATATAGGGATAGAGAGGGACAGATAGAGAGAAGGAGAGATGAGATGGATGGATTAATGGATGGATTAATGGATGGATTAATGGATTGATAGATTATAGATAGTTAGACAGATGGACAGACAGACAGACAGACCGACAGACAGACAGACAGCTAGCTAGCTAGATAGATGATAGATAGATAGATAGATAGATGATAGATAGATAGATAGATAGATAGATAGATAGATAGATAGATAGATAGATAGATAGATAGATAGATAGATAGATAGATAGATAGATAGATAGATAGATAGATAGATAGATAGATAGATAGATAGATAGATAGATAGATAGATAGATAGATAGATAAACAGATAAACAGACAAACAGACAAACAGACAAACAGGCAGATACATAAAAGACTCTCTGTCCGAAACTATTGCTGGAGAAGTGAGGTTGAAGAAAGAGAAAAGTTGGTGTAGATGTTGCGTTGGAAATCGGATTGGTAGAAGATGGAGGAGGAGGAGGAGGAGGAGGAAGAGGAGGAAGACGACGAAGAAGAGTGCTAAGTTAATAGAGAAAGAGGGTAGGAGGTATGATGGGAGAGTGCATGCATGGGGAAAAAGGTGGATGAGGGGTTTGGACAAGGATGATGTGGATAGAGAAGAAGTATTGATTAGTGAGGAACTGAGGATGAGGGAGAGGATGATGAAAGTATAGAGAGGATATAGGCTGAGGAGAAGAGGGGCAGCAGGGGAAAGAGGATGACCCGGGGGCAGGAGGAGGGAATAGGGAAAGGTGGCCGCATGCTTTTTCAAATATATTCATATTGGCATCTGACAGAAGCAGTTGTCTTAATATGCATTCGCCATATCGTCAGAGCTGCAGTCAACATCGGTGCCTCGGTCATTGTATGCATGGTATACATGTTGCAGAGGCTGGATGCTGATGCTGAGGCAGATAAGGCTGCTGTTGCTTCTGCATGCTGTCTCGAATTAGGATGACGTGTTTGCCTATATATCTATACGCTGTCACCGAACATTTCTGTAGCGCCAGAGTGGATCTAGACTCAGACTTTCTGTCTGAAGTCAAGAGATGGATGATGATGATGATGATGACGATGCAGTTAATGGATCAACTGTGGACGACGTCAAGATGTGCCTTTCACCCGTCGTCGTCGTCATCGCGTTTTGTCAGCTTGCAGAGAAGAAGCAACCTCTTATGGTTGGCAAGATGTATACACGCTGACATTATGTATGACGCTGACATATGTATGTATGTATGTAGACAAGCATGTTTACATTGTACATGTATGTACAAGTATATGCATCCATATTTTATGCATGTATACTATGTAGTATAATATCGTACGATGTGTGCCTTTTGAGAACTTCGTATATATATATATATATATATATATATATATATATGTGTGTGTGTGTGCTATACATAATGCATATGAAACATTAATAGAACAGAATAGAACCAATTGATTGCACATGCATGTATATTGTACATGTTTATTCACAAATACACAATGAGGCGTAAAGGCTCCGATTGCATTCGCAAACGCATGCATGCCATAGACTGCGGTCTCTTGACTATAGTTACATGTATAGGCCTATACAGATGATGTTTCATCTTATATATATACACGATGAAACATCATCTGTATATATATGGTATACCATATATATATATGTGTATATATATGGTTATACCATATATGTATATACACACCATATATATATTATGCTGCCAGATTTCAATTGTCTCAACTGCGCCTAAGCCATCTTTGTATATATATATATATATATATATATATATATATATATATATTCATCATTCACATGCACGAAGCTATTACAAATGGATCGGTCTTTTACCTATATTCTTAACTCACCACATTCATATCACTGCACATACCCAACCATATTCCACCCGACAATACCATTACCACAGTACCATACAAATGCCAACCGACCATATCATTATACCGCCAAACCATACAAATACTACCGATCATATACCACCTGATCATGTAGGCCAACCACCCGACCATATACCATTACCACCAAGCTATATACAAATGCCACCCGTCTATATACCATTACCACAGAGCCATACAAGTAACACCCGTGACAGCAGGGGCGGATCCAGGGGGCTTCTCCGGCCATGCCCCCCCCATTTAGAATTCCCATGTATCGTGGCCCCCCATTTGGATTGAACATGCCGTGGAACAATGTATATATTGTACAATTTGGCCCCCCCCCTTATTAAGAAATGCCCATGGATTGCGGCCCTCCTCATTTGGAAATGGCATGACTAAAAAAAAGGTCATCAACTTTATTTGGCGGACAAAATGGTATTATTTTCCCAAAAATTTGGCTGGATGACTAAAAAAAAAGTCATCAACTTTTTGGCGGATACGAAAAAAAATTTGCAGACCCAAGGCAAAATTTTTTTCCAGGACCCAAGACCAAAATTTTTTGGCCCCCCCCCCCCCGTCCAAAGTTTCTGTATCCGCCCTTGCGTGACAGTAATACCCTCACCAATGAACCATGCATGCAAATACCACCAGTCCTGCGTTAAAATTCAACCAAGCAATTAATGTCAAATGGCAGAATTGTATATACAGCGAAAACCATGCATGCACATAATATCGTATATGTATACCATAACATATCTGTATAGTGTATACACTCCAGCTAGCGCTATTATAGGATATCTAACACAGCTATAGACTACTATATATGCATATTGGTCATCGAAATATGCCTCTGTTTATTAATTTTGCAGCACTAACATTTTGCTCTAACACACATCCTGCAGATATAAATAGGGGTAGCTGCTGAGACAGACAGGTGAAGTATACATATCTATAGGCTCACACAAAATATGTGACATCCACAGATGATAATTATATACCCATCATGCTGACAAAATAGCACATGCTGACATATAAACACACCTACAAGACGCTACAATGATAGGAATATAACTCTTCTTCTTCTTGTTCTCAGCCTCGTATAATTATAGGCTAGCATGCAGCTTCAAATGTCAAACATCGTCATTCCTCTTGATATCGAACATAAACTGTCATATATGAAATCTCTATTATATTATGCGGGCCATTTATATATATATATATATATATATATATATATAGATTCATATAGAATAGAGATATCATGTCACATTCATGTGTCAGAGAAAGCACAGCCAGACAAACATGAGCATATATACACGTATAGACACTCTAGCATTAATAGACATACATAAATGAAAGATCTGCGGCCATTCTAAAAGGAGACAAACAATTCAAGATGTTATTACAATCTCTGCCCATGATTCATGTCGCTTTTAATCGGAATCACATATTCATTTACAGGGCCGGATTAAGGCATGTTCAACATGTTCGGCCGAACAGGGGCCCCCACACTTTAGGGGGCCCCCACAAAATGCAAAAAAATTTGTTTTGCAAATTTCGACGAAACGACTATTTTGCAAAAAATTTCCCAACATGACTAAAAATTTTAAAAAAAAAATAAATAATAAGGTCATCAACTTTTTTCGCGGATGAAATGGTATGATTTTCCCGAAAATTTCGCCGGACGACTAAAAAAAAGGTCATCAACTTTTCTGAAAATTTCAAATTGGGCCCCCACAAAATTCTCCCGAACAGGGCCCCCACATTGCTTAATCCGGCCCTGTTCATTTATATTTACATTCATATATAAATATGCACATATGTACTTTTTATGTATAATAGATCTATGTACATGTATATCTGTAGGTGTATAATTGTATGTGACCGCGAAATAAATTTCAGGACACCATCAAAGATGAATTGACATGCCTGGAGATGTCATGATATATAGGAGGCTGAAGAACTGGCGATGGACTGCAAGGAGGAGTGGAGATGTGTTGTTTAATGTGCTGACCTGCACGGGAATTAAGGACTAAGTACTGAGAAAGTATTAAGTACCAGCCCTTAAGATATCTAATTTATGTATATGTATATGCATATGTATATGTATATGTATATGTATATGTATATGTAGCCTATATATTAAATCTATATTGTCTCCAAACTTGTACATAACCCTCACACACATGTCGGCTTATATATAATAAGCATTAATAAACATTTATAATATATAATATACATTTTTGAATTATATATGATACATATGTTCAAATTGCACAAAAGTAGTGCAGTCTGCGCATTTAATGGAGACATAATAGTAGATGCGTATAATTATATTTCGCTATAGAGATAATTGAGATGTGTATACACGTGTGCATAGTGTATACGACATGTGCAATTGTGCATGGCATCGTATGTAGCTTCCCTTTGTCTGTCATTGGAGGAGACTGTCCATTGTTATACAATGCAGTCGACATGAGATTGATGAGAATCAGGAATGAAAGACATCCCTGCAGGCTTATGCATTGTCTTTGATTAGACTAAAACAAAGACGCACGATATCTTTACATGCAGCATATATATTTCTGTGCGTGCGTGCGTGTGTGTATGTGTGTGTATGTGCGCGTGTTTGCGGGTGTGTGTATGTGTGCGTGTGTGTGTGTGTGCGTATATGTGTGTGTGTGTGTGTGCGTGTGTGTGTGTCTGTACGTGTGTGCTTTGTATGTTTGTCAATGCTGTTTGGAGATGTCATTCAAATCATTCCGTACATTTCCTGTGCACTATAATTATATCTGATGTGCCTCAGTCGTGCGCAACTGTATACATGTGCATCCATTCATTCGGGAATTTATATAGCGCCACTTTACGAAAACTACTCAGAATCGCTCCCGACTCCAGCGCGCCAAACCAACTGTTATCATCCGTTAATTTATGTAGCGCCTCTATAGCGTGAGCGTCGTTGCCTCAGTCTCCGTAAGACGTCTCTCAGTGGGTCACATTCAGCATCCATAGCATACTCTACGTTCATAACCTCTCCTTCCCAAATTCATAATTACTCTGATGACTCATCAACCCTCACCACCGCCACCACCCCCACGCACAGGAAGCCCTGTACCTTGGCATGGACGGAACTTCCGTCCTTTCCGTGCGTCTAAAATGAGTTCATATCCGACGGCGCACGGTGTATTACCCGAGGGGTCATAAAATCTGTGCCCTGTTGCGGAGTCTGTCTTCGTTACTACACAGCAGTTGGTGTAATAAGCGCGCGGATGAATGAACCTCCCATGCTTCTAGGAACCAACTCTGCGCGTCTCGTCGACTAAACAGCACGGCGTGCGGTAAGATTTAGCGCATAAACTAAGGATCTGTCGTATACTCTCGAACCGTAGGCCTAATCGTAAACCTTATTTTCCAAGAGACTGAGCACAAGACTTCGGCTTTTCCACGAGCACCAGGGCCTCAAGTTATAGCCTAAGTTGGATAGAAGTTGACCAAAAGGCCACATTAATAATAATAATAATAATAATAATAATAATAATAATAATAATAATTATTATTATTACTATCAGACTCAATGCTATTATTGTTGTTGTTGTCGTCGTCGTTAGTATTGCTGTTATCATTGCTGCTGTTGGTGCTGCTGCTGCTGCTGCTGATGATAGTTATATCGAACCAGTCCAGCGCCAACCTCACCACACTCCGTGCAATTGTGGTTTTCTCGCCTGCAGAGCAATTTATCGTCATTCGTTGACCAATATATGAATTCATTCGTTAAAAGTCATCGACCCAACCCCCTCCAGCACCCACCCATCCTTCCACCACTCCCCCTCCTGCCACCACTCCCCCTCCTGCCACCACTCCCCCTCCAGCACCCACCCCTCCTGCCACCACTCCCCTCCTGCCACCACTCCCCCTCCTGCCACCACTCCCCCTCCTGCACCCACTCTTCCTGCCACCACTCCCCTCCTGCCACCACTTCCCTCCTGCACTCACCCTCCTGCCACCACTCCCCCTCATGCACCCACCCCTCCTGCCACCACTATCCCTCCAGCACCCACCCCTTCTGCCACCCCTCGCCCTCCAGCACCCCCCACCCCAATCCCTCCCTCCGTGGATGCGATTGCTGAGCAACTATATTAAGTCGTTTGCGACAGTTCCATGAACACGTATACGCTGTAATTTGTATAGCGCCAGCATGTGAGTCAGCACACTCTGAGAACTCATGTCTGCTTCGAGCAGACACCACGGCCGACTGTAAACCGACGAATCCAATACGATTGCTATGATCCGATTGAATTGGATCTGAATTGGATTCAACTAAAGACCGCGAAAACTGTTATTAGGTGTCTGCAAATGATTGACCACTGTTCTCACCAGCCACATTGCAATCTGGTCGCTTACGACAGGCAAGCAGGCAGGCAGGCAGGCAGGCAGGCAGGCAGGCAGGCAGGCAGGCAGGCAGGCAGGCAGGCAGGCAGGCAGGCAGGCAGGCAGGCAGGCAGGCAGGCAGGCAAGCAGGCAGGCAGGCAGGCAGGCAGGCAGGCAGGCAGGCAGGCAGGCAGGCAGGCAGGCAGGCAGGCAGATCCTAAATTCCTAATCGCAGTATCTGCTGCAACTTGCATGATGCTGAATTGCTGATGTGACGGATTTAGACCACATTGTTTTTAGGGATGTCACTGTGTACTGTGTACGAGCAACAGCGATCCCTACTTCACACCCGCCACATCAAAGGATCAAACTACCCACTCATGACCCATCTAACCACCCACCCAACCCTAACCACACCCATAACTACAGTGCACCCCTAACCTCCCATCTCTTTCACCAACTTCTGGCTACCTTATCACTCTCTGGTGATGATCAACAGCGGGTCATCTGCGACGATCGAATCCGACTCAGATTGGCATAGTAAACTCATTCAAATTTATTCATTCAATTGCAAGATAAATGCACATACATTCATACATACACTCACACACACACACACACACACACACACACACACACACACAAACACATACGACTACACACATACACAAACACACGAGAGCAAAATAGTATTCATTGACAGACAGGAGATGATGCAGATATTAAAAGCGAGATAAACTAATCATAAATCGATCGGATCGAGTGACGTGTTTTCAGATGAAAATTCACAAACTGGTTGCGATTGATGCAGATTTGAAAGCTTTTTTGACCTTATAGCGGCCAATGATATTGGGGGGAAATAAATGAAACTTCAATTAGTTACTATGGGCATACTGTTCTAAAAAAAAACAATATTAAGCTGAGCAACGATAACCTACACAAATCCTCTGGACAGTGAATTAAGCATGACATGAAATTATGCAAATCTTTAGAAATTATTGGCAGCGAAATTCAATGATGAATATCGTATAAGTTTTGACTGCATAATATAATGTTCATGCATGTCTTTGACGCATCTGAGAAGACTGGGATAGTTTTAATATTTAAATATTTATAGCAAATTATGCATATACTTAATTAAATACTTAGGTATTGACCGCAGATGATCAGTTTTTATATAATAATTTATGTAGGCTACTGACCATTAAATCAAATTTTCATTTCATGAGTGAGATAAATAAACACATTACAAAACATAACAAGTATTTTAAGTGGGTCAGTCTTCAGAAGACTATGTATGTATGGTCTGTGCTAGAATCAATGCAAATTCAAGTGGAACGCTTAGTGGTCCATTTTCCCTTGCAACCTCTCCAAAGCAGTAAAAGTGCTAACCGTCATCCAAGCTATTCCACGAGTTTATACAACTAAAGAATTTCTATACCTTTGGCTTCTTAAACAATTTTTACATGATTGTGTTCTCGAGTTGCCTTATTTGGTGCTAATTGAAAAAAAACACTCCCACTTTATAGTGCTTCCTTTCCAGTGATAACCGCACAAACTTCGATTAAATCTCCTCTGCTCCTCCTTCTCTCCAATGTTGTCAGTTCACCCTGTTCAACCTTTCCTCATAGCTGAAATCCTCGTCGCCACAAAATCGTTGTTGTATATACGTCTTCCTTGCCCTTTCTCCAGTATTCCGGTTTCCTGTTTCAGGTTGGGACTCGATTCACTCGAATCCGAGATGCATGCAGTTTTCTAACTAATGTGGCTTAACTCTTTCCCGCCGTGACCCCATTAACAGGATAGGTATCAAAACAATTCCGGCAGGAAAGGGTTAATTAAGTTGTTTTTTTGTGCTTCGGTCTCAGGTGAAAGCAAAGCGGAAACGGTTGCCATAGGTTTCGACGGATCGCCTGCTGCTCTCAACCAGACTTGAACTGCCTTATATACCTTCTAATTAGCGTGCGCATTGTGATGACTCACCTGCATTGCCATGGCAACAGACAATCACTGCAAGAAATCGTCGGCAATCACGTTCGATCCTATAAGGCTAATGAGTTGTGAAAACGTGAAGGAAACATTGTCCCACTAAGTTCTAGTACTTGGTGATTTTTATGGCGTTTTTAGCGATTTCTCCAGCAGCCATGCACGAAGACATGTAGGTATAGTTAGGCAGGTGGGCAGGCAGGTAGGAAGGAAGGAAGGAAGGATGAAAGGAAGGAA
>OX243812.1:17729548-17799208 GCA_945859605.1 Lumbricus rubellus | reverse complement strand
AATTATGCATAGCTAAAAACTCATCAATTGATCACAAATTTTATACACGATTGTCCATTGGTTTGGCTTTTTTCGTTGAAAGCGGCAACATTGAAGCAGAGCTTTAGTTGTTCAATGTTGTTTAGGGTTGAACTTTGGACCTATACCTGCGTAGCCTTACGACTCTGCATTATCTTAGGACTCATCTGCTTCATCTGAGGAGGACAGAACTATGTAGGCCTAGCCGCATATAGTACAAAAATCTGTCTGTTAAGAAGGAGCTCACGAAATCCTGCTATGGAGCCCATGAATGGGAATCTGGTGAACGCTTATAGAGTATAGACAAACTTGTATGGAATTAAGAATACACCTATACGGAATCGATAATATTGGTCTATAGGCCTACTTTTGTTATAGTTGAAAATCAACATAGCAATAGAGTATTTTATTTATTTATTTATTTAAGAAATTTATATAGCGCCTCTTCAAGGTAGGGTACTCAGAAGCGCTCCCGGCCCAACCACGGCTAAATAAAACAGTTGTTAGGTTCTAAGGAACAGAGCGGAGTGACCCCTGGAAATTAGGCGCAATGTAACAGGGAGACCATTCCAGGTTGTAGGACCAGCAACAGAGAATGGATGACGCTGTCGGATAGCAGTCCGCGAGCGGGGAACCAGAAGCTCAACTTGGTTCGCCGATCGAAGGGTGGATCGTCGCTGAACTCCCAACTTCCCAAGGTGGAACAACAGAGTTCTCGAAGATACGGTGGAGCTAGTCCTTCAATGCACCGCCTAACCAACGCACAGACCCTGTATGCAATCCGCTGTGGAGAAGGGAGCCAGTGTAAGATATCCAGCATATAAGATGAGACATGGCCATATTTTGGGATATGGCCAACAAGTCGCACCGCAGAGAGGATGACCCGTTCGAGGCAGCCGGTAGTCCATGATAGAGGGTGCTACAGTAGTCAAGGCGGGAAACTACGAAAGAGTGAACAAGAGTAGAGTCAGCACTGAAAGACAGAGAGCGTGAGACCACCTTAAGCTGACGCAACTGGTAGTAACAGGTTCGGCATAGTATAGGTTTATATGCCGAGTGAGAGTTAGCCTTTGGTCTAAAATAATACCAAGGTCCCGCACAAAAGGTGAGAAAGTAATCAGAGGAAACTCTAATGCTAAGGCTTTCATGTCCATTTTTTGCCAGTTGTTGACGCGTCCCAAACCAGATCATATATTGCGTCTTGGTAGCGTTCAGTCGCAAACGGTTAGAATACATCCAGGCCTCCAGGGTTTCTATATGGCCGTATACACATTTCTCGAACCGCATCAGCAGCGGCAGATGCTGGGCAGTGAACATACTGGAGATCATCAGCGTAGGATTGACTCAGGATTGCACTTGCCAATAAGAGTGGTCCAAGGTCTGCAGTGTATATTATATATAATAGGGGACCTAGGACAGAGCCTTGGGGGCAACCCAAATGGGGCAGGTGTCCAGGATGATCTAGTAGTCCCACAAGCCATGAACAGCGTAAGAACGGTCCTGAAGGTAGGAAGTAAATAAGTTAGTTGAGAAAATTTCCTGAGATGCCAAAAGGGTGACCGGACAAAATGGTAGCGGACAAAATGGTACGGACAAAATGGTATGGACAAAATGGTATTGGGACAAAATGGTATTGGACAAAATGGTACGGACAAAATGGCACGGACAAAATGGTATGGACAAAATGGTATGGGACAAATTGGTACTAGGACAAAATGGTGCGGACAAAATGTTATGGACAAAATGGTAGCGGATAAAGTGGTACTAGGACAAAATGGTACGGACAAAATGGCACGGACAAAATGGTATGGACAAAATGGCACGGACCAAATGGTATGGACAAAATGGTATGGACAAAATGGCACGGACAAAATGGTATGGACAAAATGATATGGACAAAATGGCACGGACAACATGGTATGGACAAAATGGTACCCTGGTACTTGGAGATAAAGATTCTTAGACTTAGGCTAAAACATTTAATACATTTAAACAAGAATTGTGTTGCAACCCTTAAAAAACCAACTCATTAACTATTCTCTCTCTATCTCTCTCTATCTCTCTCTGTCCCTCCCCCTCCTCTCTTTATATACTATAATATGTATGTAATCCTAATCAGAAGGTTTTAAAATAGTGTGACATAGGGCGCAAGGTAAGCCGTTTTAAGGTCCAGACACGCGAGGCTCGTGCCTACAGTGCTCCACGCAACAGTAGGGCTTCGGCGACCCATAATCACCCATTGCAGCAGTCAGCAGTATACTACTAAACTAATAAGTGTAAAAATGACCCACATGCACATTGCACATAGAAGGCACGAATGCAAAACTATATATATGAGACTGACAGATTGAGGCGAAAATCGGGTTACGTTCAGTGTTCAATCTAACATCTCCCGAGCGGGTATCTCCCCCATAAGTGACTACTACTGGTTCGACGCCGAGTGCCGTCCCTTACGCCGCCATGCTCGTTGCTTATAGAGACGTTACAGACGTACCAAATCATCGGCAAATGCAATCCTTAGTCAATCCTACGCTGATGATCTCCAAGCATTATGTTCACTGCCCAGCATCTGCCGCTGCTGATGCGGTTCGAGAATAATTTGTAGGGCCATGGAAACCCTGGAGGCCTTGATGTCCTCTAACCGTTTGCGACTGAACCCTACCAAGACGCAATATATCTGGTTTGGGACGCGAAATATGGCCATGTCTCATCTTATATGCGGGAAATCTTACACTGGCTTCCTTCTCCACAGCGGATTGCATACAGGGTATGTGCGTTGGTTATGCGGTGCATTGAAGGACTAGCTCCACCGTATCTTCGAGAACTCTGTTGTTCCACCTTGGGAGTTGAGCGACGATCAACCCTTCGTTCGGCGAACCAAATTGAACTTCTGGTTCCCCGCTCGCGGACTGCTATCCGACTGCTATCCGTTCTTTCTCTGTTGCTGGTCCTACAACCTGGAATGGTCTCTCTGTTACACTGCGCTTAATTCCCCGGGGTCACTCCGATCTGTTCCTTAAGAACCTAAAAACTGTTTTATTTAGCCGTGGTTGGGCCGGGAGCGCTTTTGAGTAGCCTACCTTGAAGAGGCGCTATATAAATTTCTGAAATAATAATAATAATACCCCTAACATTTTAAAATAATAAAAGTTTTTAGTTGCTATGTAGATAATTTTTTTTTATTTTTTTTTTAATTGTATTACACGAACTCTAATAATATACCGTGACGTTATTTATTAAATTATATGATGGTAACAGAAGGGTCTCAGAAGAGTGGACCTTGCGAAAACCCGTGTAATAAACCTGGATTATTCAACTCTATAGGCAGTATACCGGGGTAAGTTGAAAAATCGGAGCAGGTCGCATCAGGGTCGTGGGATTCACAGATCTACAGTAGGCAGGCCCTAATAGAAATTAAAAAAGATGTAGAACATTCCAACGAACTTTGGTAGGTCACAGGCAAGAAAATTTCAGATCAAATATTTCCTTTGCCGCGACCTATATGGTAGGGTAGCGTCAGCACAGTTCTGCGGTCGTTAGGTCTATGTCATAGGCCTAAGCTATATTTTATACACCAATATGAGAACAATGTCGAAAAATTCAATCCCATTTTATCCATGCCCCTTTCGCCGTACATTGTGTCTGATATAATTTCCCTAAGTACCGTTTTGTCCATACCATTTTGTCCGTGCCATTTTGTCCATACCATTTTGTCCATACCATTTTGTCCGTGCCATTTTGTCCGTACCATTTTGTCCTAGTACCATTTTATCCGCTACCATTTTGTCCATACCATTGTGTCCGCACCATTTTGTCCGTACCATTTTGTCCTAGTACCATTTTGTCTCATACCATTTTGTCCATACCATTTTGTCCGTGCCATTTTGTCCGTACCATTTTGTCCAATACCATTTTGTCCCAATGCCATTTTGTCCATACCATTTTGTCCGTACCATTTTGTCCGCTACCATTTTGTCCTAGAACCGCCAAAAGAGTAGGCCCAAAATATAATAAATTAATATGGCCTACAATAGACAATAAAATGTACCTAAACGGTATTATACAATATAATAGGCTATATATTTCAGAATACAAATAGTGTAGGCAATGAATTGAGTTGTTCAGTTGCTGTGGAGAAATTCTTCACAACTATAAACGCATCATGAGCAATGAGTTGTCGCAATTTCACGACACAAGCAGTGAATTACAATAATATGGTATAGTCCAACGCCAAATAATGGCCGAAATCACTCGATAAGAAGTCGCAAATTATTGCCAAATATATCAGTCAATTTAATTGCCGTGAATTGTTTAGAAACTGGGGCTCCGTCACACGTCAAGTTTGATCTTTTTCAAGTGAGTTCATGTCGTGAGAAGAAACGACGAGATTTCAATTTTGCAAGACGCCAATTTCAAGTGACAGACCCACCAGCCTGAAGAACTATACAAGATGGAGTTTAGTTAGGCGAATAAAACTAGAAAATACTCAATAAAGATGGTGGTTACGTAGGACGGTGGGTAACTGAATAGCTATAGTCTGTAAGAGGCGCTTTATAAATGCTCATATACAGTGGTGTAGTGGGGGGGGGGGAACGCCGTTCCCCACTTTTTTCCAGGGATAATGGAATATTAATACTACTACTACTACTACAATATTATTATAAAGAGCGTTCCCCCACTTCATTTTTTAGGACTACACTACTGCTCATATAGTGATATACCAATGCTCATATACTTAGGATTACTAGTAAACATGATCAGAGCACATGTGGTAATATAAGGTGAACCGATAATTGCATGCATATCATACGACTCATAGGCCTACCTGGTTGTTGATGCTTAAAGAATAAAGATGCTCAATTTTCTAACAGGAAATGCCATCCATTTTTGTAGCCTGTGTAAATTGTAATACATGTATTGTAGCGAAGTTTAGTAAATCTGAAGTAAGTTGGTCTGCATATTAATCACGTTTTGATAGCCGCCATTTTGTCTGCTACATTTTTTCCAGGGATGCCACTCTGAATTTTGAAAAAGGTCAGATCGGGCAAAAAAGACTAGATCATGAATTTCGGAGAAAATACGTGAATTTTCAATTTTTCGCGCTTGAAATTCAAATTTCTGATGAACTTTTTTTAGTCATCCGACCAAAATTTGCTTCCTTTTCCGAAAAAAGTTCTGATGACCTTTTAAAATCTTTCGTTCCAAAATAAATCTAGAACTTTTGGGGTCCGTATTCACAACATTTTCGACTTTTTTCACGTATTTTGTGCATTTTTACCCAGCAAAGCCAATTTTTATGCGTAAAAAGTGGAAAAAAACAGCCTTGAGAAAAAAGGCTAGATCCTGACAAAAATAACCTAGATTGAAAGGCCAAAAAACCTAGATCTAGGTGTAAAAAGCTATGAGTGGCAACACTGAAGCTGACTGATGCCAATCATAAATATTCATGATCTGAGCATAGCCGATACGATTTTCAGAGGTAAGGAATGAAAAATATGCAAGTAGGCCTAGATAAGCAAGTATATTCTGACATTTTTACTGGCTATCAAACGGACGCCAGTGCTGTCTGCTGAAGTGATTAATATTAACAACGCCCTGAATAGACCTAATCGTAGTGTATTTTTGCATTTTTTGGTGTAGTAAATCAATCAATCAATCAAATCTTTATTGATACCTTTGCCAATGCATATAAAAAGGAATGGACGCAGCAAAATATCACCGGATAACCAAATCTTAACTACGAGAGTAACGAGACTGAACTTTGGTTTAGGCTTACATTGTTTTAATAGGATCACTGTAGGCCTATTAGTAGGCTAAATTAGGTGCCTCTTTAATGTTTGAATAAAATGAGTTACAATTTTGGGGACCCACAAATCTGTTGGAGACAGGGGCGGATCCAGGGGCCAATCCGGCCATGCCCCCCATTTAGAAATGCCCATGCATCGTGCCACCCCCATTTTGTCTCAACAAGCTTTGGAACAGTGTGTATATTTGGTATATTTCTAGGAATTTGGACCTGATGAGTGATGTCTAAAAAAAGTCATCAGCTTTTTTGGCGGATGAAATGGCATCTTTTCCGAAATGATGACTAAAAAAAGTCATCAGCTTTTTTGGCTGATGTGAAGGATACATTTTCAAGACCCAAGGTCAAGAATTTTGGCGCCCCCCTTCAAAAAGTTCTGTATCCGCCCCTGGTTTGAGAATCTACCACAGTTAGAAAGCGCCTGTATAGCAGTGTATAGGTCTATCCTATGCCATGATAGGCTACTAGCTACATTCTAAAGTCTCCAGTAGGCTATTAGGCCCATATATAATGGGTGTACGCCCAGGGGCGGATCCAGAAGGGGGCTTATCCGGCCATGCCCCCATTTACGAATGCCCATGTATCGTGGCCCCCCCCCATTTGGATTGAACATGCTGTGGAGCAATGTATATATTGCACATTTTGCCCCCGTCAATAAGAAATACCCATGCATTGTGGCCCCCCATTTGGAAATGGCATGTTTTTTCTGAAGTTAAACCTGGCGGATGACTAAAAAAAGAAAGGTCAACTTTTTGGCGGATGAAATGGTATGATTTTTAAGAAATTCTTGGCGGATGAAAAAAAGGTCATCAACTTTTTGGGCGGAGACATAATTTTTGTCACCCAGACCCATGCAAGGCGTAGACTTGTGTGCCCCCCACCCCCGTTAAAAGTTTCTGTATCCGCCCTTGTGTACGTCAGAGCCTTGCTGGGAAAACACCTGTAGACATTCAGCCGGAGATTGTGGTCAACGCGATAGAAAACTTGCATATCTGAAACTTATTAATCTTGCAAAATCTGAGAATCTGGAAATCGGAAAATAAAAAGCCAATATGCCATATGGGAACAACGTGGAGCTCCAGAAATTATTCGCACCGCTCTTTTTAGTAGTGGAACTAATTTACTTAATCGTGAAGCGTAATTGGATCCCATAGGCCTACTAAGTTGCAATACGTGAAATAAGAGTAGGCCTATGTTACAATTTAAACATATTAGGCTATTTCAATACCTTTAATTTTTATCCGGCCGGGTCCATCCTTAGGCTGAGTCCACCTTAAGCTGATTTCCTCTGTTAGACTTGGGTCCCCTTAGGTTTGAGTCTCGCCTTAGGCTGAGTCCCCTACGCTTGAATCCCCCCCCCCTAGGCAGAGCAGTGGCGGCGCCAGGATTTCAGGTTTGGGGGGTTGAAGCCCGAAGCCCATTTAACACATTTTCCTTCAGAGCGCTCATTTTGCAAGCGCCGAAAGCGCGAAGCTGCGAGTGCCGAAGGCACGATGTCCATACCGACTAGGGGTCTGGGGAGCGCTGTAAGCTCTCCCAGCGATGTTTGGGGCCGAGCCCCAGAAACCAACGCATTGAATAGAACACATTTCAGGGAAATTCAGGCTCTTGTTCATGCGACGTTCTTATCCTCAGCTGGACCTACCATTCGTTTCTGTGCTCTGACTAGACACGTAATTGAGATGCAATAATCTGATAAATCCACTTCTTCAGCTATTTGTCAGGCTCTACTCAGTCTACTGCACAAAATTGTGCAGTTGTCATGAAGAATTGTCATTTTGAACTCATCTTACACCTCCAATGTGACCATCTGAGATTTGAGTGAAATTTAATGTATTTCAAGATGTATTATAGGAAAATCCAAAATCTGTCTACATGCAATAGTTATAGGAACTTTCTCAGGTAGGCTACAGCCGATTCTGCAACCCAACGTGCACAGGATCACATCAGTTTCACAGTTAATACATTCATATGCGAGAGTAGTAAGCATAGGCCCAAATGTCATGTATCAATGCAATTCTTGGGACAAAAAAGACCGCATCTGAAACACTCTCAACTACAAGAAACTACAAGAATTTTAACACTCATCAGCTAAACAATGTTCAATCTGAATATCGAAATAAAATCAACTTTATAAATGTCTCAACAATAACGTTAACAATAACTCCTATCGAATTCGATCAACAATGGCCAGTGGCGTCGCCAGGAATTTATGATTGGGGGTGGTTAAGGCCGGATGCTTGTTTTTTTTAAAGTGGACCAACCCCCTTGTCTACGCCACTGACATTGGATGTTTCTGTTTCTATCTAACAAATGTCAACACGTATGTCAAATTTGCATACTCGTTCTGAAGACCATCACTATCACAAAGTGAGGACTATGGAATGTTGATGTTGAGGAAGACCATTTCGTAACAACAGGTCATCTTCTGTTGGGAGTGCTTCGAAACGAACACTCCATACTTGTTGTAATGCCAGTACCATCGGTAGAATCCAGCTGCTTGGAGTCGGCGCAAGATTTCAGAATAGTAGACAAGGTCCTGGATCGTTGACCGGGTTTTGAAAACCTCCCTCGTGTGTGTCTCCAAGCCGAACTGCTTAACGCGTGAAAGCACTGTGCTGTTCAGAACTTGGTCGAGAGTCCACCATTCGCTGTATTCAACGTCGATTTTCAAGTAGTCTATCATCGTCTGTCGTATAAAGACACAATTTTAAGCAATGGGGTGCAGTTACAGTGCTCAAACTAAGTACAATACAATACAAGGCAACCCAGAGCTTTAGCTGCGGTGCAGAACACAGCAGGGATGGAACAACTGTTAGTGGACTGACAATTTCAGTTAGTGAATGACATGACTTTTTTTATAAAACTGCTACGGAACCCCTGGTCGACGCCCGGAGAACTCTTTCTTGGGAACCCAGGTTGAAAATCACAGAGTTAAGTAGTTAAACAAAAGCAACGATTGCTTAAGTTTGAACCCAATGAGCATCTCAGAAACTAAGCTCTTAGCTATAGAACTTATTTCCAAATGCTGCTCGAATGATCCCAAGGTGCATATGTGGCTCTACTGCAGTGGGACTATGGTTCCTTTGGGCTTCCCATTTTGTATGCCCATTAGAACGTTCTACCTCATTTCATGTTCTCTGTATTCAGTTAAAGTGATCAATGTATTTCCCTTTCTATCAATTTACAACCTTGAAACGATCTATGGTAATCAATAAAACAAATTATTATATTTGTAGGCTATTTAGATAAATAAATCGATGAAAGAGCCAAGCAACATCGCCGATGACATGTCCAGACGTCATCCCAATAACTCATATTCCACTATAATATGCATGCATTATATATATATATATAGGCTATATATATATATTTATAATTTATTTATATATGCAATTATGCATGTATAATTATATATAATTTTATATAATTTGGAGCGCCTCTGAGTAGTTAATTACTTGAAGGAGCGCTATATAAATGTCCGAATGAATGAATGAATGAATAATATGTGTATGTGCATTGTGCACTGTGCAAATATTCTGTTGGTCGTAATTCAATTTCGTGTCTTCTTATCATCGATAAATAATCGATTTATTGGTCTAAGTGCATGCGTATTTTGCTCAGTGATTTTCTAACATGTTATGGACTACTGCTACTCGCCTCACCTTATCTTGCATCATAATAAATTCAATAAACTAATAGAGATTAATTTCTATAGCTCTATTAAACTGTTATAGCTCAAATTATTTATAGAAAAAATATGTTGTCTTCATGCTTACATCTGTTTCGTTGAACGTTCTAATGAACGACTCGAGAGTGTGAATCTGCCATCCGTGGCTGTCGACTAAGTTAGAACCGCCAAGGCCCTCCTTATAAAACCAAATGTTATTTCCACGCCGGTGGCTGTTTGCAGCCATGCTGGAAAAAACCACAAAAAACCACCAGGCATTATTATTGTTGCCATTGCTGTTAGTGTCACAGTAGTCATTATTAATTACTGTAACTATAACTATAAGTGCTGTTGCTGTAACCAATATTACTATTACTCCAATTATTATTGTTATAATTAATAATTAATAGTCGCTATTATTATTTCTATAACAGATGCTTTACAATCATTGCTTTCATTAATATTTCTGTTACTGATTCCTTCATGGGGAAAAACTGGAAAAAACTGAAAAAAATTTCCCATTTTTTCAACTGGGACTAAATCATATTTATCTTAGAATTTCTTCCTGAATTCAAAAATTTATTTCTTTTGCTTGTAGCATCAAAATGCAGAATGTCACACTACCGTAATGTTCAGCTCTGGCTACAAAAAAATTGTTATTGAAATTATATTATTATTATTAGTAGTAGTAGTAGTAGTATTATTATTATTATTAGTAGTAGTAGTAGTATAGTAGTAGTAGTAGTAGTAGTAGTAGTAGTAGTAGTAGTAGTAGTGGTAGTGGTAGTAGTAGTAGTAGTAGTAGTAGTGGTAGTGGTAGTAGTAGTAGTAGTAGTAGTAGTAGTAGTAGTAGTAGTAGTAGTAGTAGTAGTAGTAGTAGTAGTAGTAGTAGTAGTAGTAGTAGTAGTAGTAGTAGTAGTAGTAGTAGTAGTAGTAGTAGCAGTAGAGTTAGCGGTAGTACTTACTAGTCGCGGTGATATTTGGACAATTAAGATGAGGAAATGAAGTACACCACTGACCTAGGGTCGAAGGCACGAACCGTACAATTAAATGCTGTAACGACATCGTCGTCGAAGGAAAAATCGTTGTTGATTCTGAAAATAAACGAACCAGGTGAACTCACAGAATACTGGCGTGTCAACATACGCTTTAATCGACCATTTTTGTCGCATTCATTGTTTGTTTGCTTTTATTTCTTGCCCATAGGCTCTATTTCGTTTCCATAATGACTTAGAAAAGCAATGTGTTTTGAACATCTGTACGGTATACAACTATACATGTCCCTCATCCATGTCGGGTGTGGGTTAATTTTTTACCGGAGGTACCTCAGATCCCTCGGGATTTCAAAAAATTATCCGGAGACGTACAAATTACTATTATATTATTATTTTATTATTATGTATTTTTATTATGTCGTCAGTACGATTAACAAGGGATGTAGTAACAATAATAGTTCTAACTTCTAATAATCTAATTGATAATAAAAGTGCCAATAAATTATCATTATATCAAGTGCCTCGAAAGGACACCGAGTTGAGACCCTGAACAGCTATGGAGAGCCATTGCAACAAGAAACAAAAAGACTCCTTCAGAGAGATAGCATAATTATTATTAGGGACCTTGAGCAAGTTCTTCGCTAGCAATTGCTCGGGCGCTTCGGCGTGAAACTCTGATGCAGTGTCGGGAGTGCCTCTGAATAGAGAGCTTGAAGGGACGCTATAGAAATGGATAACTGAATGAATGAATGACAATAATTCGTCACACTATTTATAGTCGTCGTCGTAATACCATCAAAATCATTCAATTGATGCAATGACAAATGATTACAAACACCTTAAGTAAAACGATGTTGGAAGGGCAAAATGAGAAGGACAGAATGCAGACATCAACTTCAATCTTCTCCGTTACTCACTATATCTGGAAATAACTTACATAGTATAGGCTACCTCTTTGCTGTGGAACAATGAATGTTGTACGACAGGTTAACTTATCTTCCAGCTTGATCACCTTAGCCTCACATCGTAATCGTAATCGCAATCTTGAAACTTCTACAGCGCCCACAAAAGCGAAGTCGCGGGAACCAAGTTATTTACAGGCGCTTAATCAAAACATAATCGATAGGCAGCGGGTCAAGTCCGGAGAGTCAGGAAGGCAGACAGATGGACGGCTAAGGAGGGTGATGTTTAGAGTTGAAATGACGAGGGATGTGAGGAGAATCGGAAGAATCAGGATAGGATTTGTGGAAGAGCAGTCTTGAGTGAAAGACCTGTGCAAGATGGCGAGAGGTGGAGTTTTGGTGAGCTCGTATGATGGGTCGGAAGTTTGCCGTAGTGCTGGCGGAAGTTTGTTCCAAAGAGGTGGAACGGCAATGACTATGGTGCGGTTTGCGAATTTCAGCGATGAAGTGATGGGAGGATGAAGCAGTGTAATAGAGGATGAGGAGCGTGTTGAACGAAGTGGCTGTATGGTGAATAATTGACGAAGGTAGAACGGCTGGGATGAAGAGTGTATTGTAAGTGAGTGAGAGGACTTTGTATTCGATGCGTTCAGGTATTTTTAGCCAGTGAAGTGATTTCGGGACAGGAGTGATGTGGTGACGTTTGAGGGTTTTCGTCACTGCACGGGCGAGGGCATTCTGGATAGCTTGGAGGCGGTTAATTTGGGTTATATCAATATTTAGGAAGTGAGAGTTGCAGTAATCAAGTTTCGCATGAACTATAGATGTGGCTATTGTGACTGCAGTTTTAAAGTCGAGCAAAGATCGGATTCTGCGGAGGTCTCATATGTGCATGAAGCAAGTGCGGGAAAGTTGGGTTATGTGGTCGGAGAAGCTAAGGTGCTGGTCAAAGATAACACCTATAGGTTTCGGACAGGAGAATTTGCTATGGAAGTGTGGTTGGAAGAAGAGTCAGTGTTGAAGGAAATAGAAGGATCTGGAATTTTCTTGAGTTGTTCTCTGAGTCCTATTAGTATAAATTCAGTTTTGGATGGGTTCAGACACAGGAGATTTGAGGTCATCCAAGAGTTAATTTCGGTGACCACACAGAGAAGATTATTTATGGAGTCAGAGAAGCTACTTGGAGAGAAAGTGATGAATAATTTGGTGTCGTCAGCATATAGATGACGGTCGACTGCTGATGCATTTATGAGTGAACTGAGTGGAGTGATGTAGAGTATGAACAAGAGGGGCCCGAGGACAGAACCTTGCGGAACAACACAGGTGAGAGGGCATGATTGAGATGACATTTCAGGTGTTATGACTGAGAAAGAGCGTGAAGAGAGAAAGGACTGAATCCAGAGGAGAGCAGTGTCGGTAAAGCCAAACCATAAGGAAAGTCTTTGGAGTAGTATGTTGTGGTCAGTGGTGTCAAAGGCTGCAGAAATATCAAGGAGGCAAAGGCAGGAGACTTGTTGATGAGAGATGGCAGAGACAACTTTATTGCAGAGAAAAGTGATTCGGTTGAGTGCTTCTTAGTAAAACCAGACTGGTGTTGAGTGAATTTGATGCCAAGTAGTCATTGATCCGAAAGAGTATACAACACGCTCTGTTAGTTTATAGATGAATGGCAGGTTAGAAACAGGTCGGTAATAATTTGAAAGTATTTCCTTATCAAGCGATGGGTTTTTTAGGAGTGGAGTTACCAAAGAATGTTTTAAGAGGAGGGGAAGTTTGCCAGTATAGATAATGAGAAGTGGATTATTTTTGTGATGATGGGGTCAATGATAGATGCCTGCAGAAATTTTTGCAGGAGGGGCAAAACCTGATGGTCACAGTTAAAGTTTTTTGTAGCAAAGCAGAAATTAAGAACATACATCCATCCATGGGCGTTTTGCATAGAGATTTTCTTAATGTAAATTTCACAGTCTAACTTTTTTATAATTTTTTATTATGAATACAGTTCCTTAACTTCCTTTAGTGCAAAGAAATTTGTTAACAACCAAAAAGGAGTAGTTAGAAATATAGGTTTCAACTTTCCAGGGGGGGGGCAAGTGTCCCTCTTGCCCCTATGTGCGGGCGCCAAAGGATAGATGCGCACTCTTTCACTAGGGAAGTTGGTATAGGGTCAAGTTCGCGCTGCTTATTTGGGAGAGATTGTAATAAATTGGACACTTCAGACTCTGATGTTGGGTTAAAGACAGATAGTGATGATTGAGGTGGGGAAGACGGAAGGTCGTGAGAAGATACGTCGAATCTGAGAAAATAAAATAAAATAAAGTCCACTCTTAACTAAAATCGATGGCTGCCGCTTGGATTGCTTTTCAACGCTATGAATTCATATCAGCGAAGCTCGTGGTCTGTTTGCTATTTGCTGTGTCTTACCCGAACGAGTATACAAGGCACGGGGATTGAATCCTGTATGACGAATAGAGACAGATGTCCCAAAATCCCACGTCATAAATCCCGAAACGCCTCGATTCAGGACAGATCACCTGTATTTCTGATGAATACCTATAATAAGGTACAGTCATACAGATACAATGGTAGTGGTACATCGCATGAACAGTAGTAGTAGTAGTACTTAGTAGTATTAGCATTAGCAGTATTAGTAGTAGTAGTAGTGGTGGTGGTGGTGGTGGTGGTGGTGGTAGTAGTAGTAGTAGTAGTAGTAGTAGTAGTAGTAGCAGTAGTAGCAGTAGTAGCCGTAGTAGTAGTAGTAGTAGCAGCAGAGCATGCAGCAGCAGAGCAGCAGCAGCAGCAGCAGCAACTGTGTTTGCGGCTCTCTTGTTTCGTTCAATAGTCCTGACTCCTGCACGTTAGATCCGGTGTAAAGGTTTCAGATTACCCCCTCCTAAACATTACCCCCCTGAAAACTGTAAATTGCATCAATCATCGCATTTATTGCACTAAAATAATCGGAAAAATCATCGATCCCGCTTCTTGTTTTGGTCTGAAGATTTTCATCCGTCATCCCACTTCGTGGTTTGTTATCAATATTTTCATCTGTAACTAAAATACTAATCGCCACTGAAGTTACAATGGAGAAAATGTCTTCGAGGCTATTATTTTTTTCGGATCAAAATATTGATAACAAAACACAAAGTGGGATGACGGATGATATTCTGCAGACCAAAACAAGAAGCGGAATGACTTTTCTGATTTTAATAGTGCAATAAATGCGATGATTGATGCAAATCTAGTTTCCGGGGGGTAATCTGAGACCGGTTTCAAGTTACCGAGGGGGGGGGGTTATGTTTAAGAGGGGTAATTTGAAACCTTTATACCGGGACGCTCGTTCCGACATGCGTACCTGAACGACCTAATTAACCGCAGCTTGGCCCGATTCGGCTACCCTTGTGCCAAGGAAACATGTTCGCGTTCTGAAAACCGACGGTAGAAGACCTGAAGACCACTCTAATCCTTAGGAGGACAGTCTGGTTTGGGATGTGAACGCGACGTCATAGACACCTTGGCCAATTCATACCGACCAAGCTCTTCTCGGACGTCCGGGGCGCATATAGGCATTCCGTACCCGATTTCGTAGCATTGCAAGCCATAACGCTTTTTCATTGGCCGGTTCCAGATTATGAATATTCATAACCAATGACGTTTTTAGTGCCTTCTCGTGCGCTGTTTTTGCTGCTGTTGTTGGCATACGGGGAAAATGGGCGATTGCGGTGCGCTTAAAGTTATAAGGAGTTTCCATTCGATAGTGAAGCAATCGAAAGTGTGAAGGTAGACTTCTAATCAGAGCAAAAATAAAATGCAAAGGTTACGCGTTGTTACGTGCGTGCCAGCGAATAATTATATCATCCACTAATTCATCGCTTCAATAATACGCTGTGGTCAACAGCTATTAGGGTCTATATGGGATGCATCTGGCTTCGTTGAATCAACCGCCTCCTGCGATACCAAAAATCAAACCTGCGCTACAAGTCATTACATTAGATTTTACTAGACTTCAGTTGCCTAAATTCGCACAAGTTGAAATTAGTGTTCTACACATTCCCAGTTGTAATTTTAAAAGCTCTATTTTTATTCAGTTTTCGTGAACTGTTTCATCTTCCATGCCTACTGTTTGACAACCAGTAATATCTCGAGCTTATGTACAGTATTTCATTTCAATCTCAGTTCTAGTGAAAATCATCCTAAATTTAAACCTATGTGAAGTCTGTGCGCAATTGCATATAGGCCTAAATACGTTTTTATTAATATGTGTGACGGTTATCTTCATTCAAATTGTTCAAATTTGATTATGTTGAATCATGAATCAGAACCCTTTGCATCCACGTTCACAGACCTTCTAATTCCACGTTCTGGCTTCCTGAGAGGAATAGATTTGTAGAAACACTTCTGTAGGCCTACAGTTAAAAACTAGCAAAAAGGTCATTGAAGGTAGGCTAATTTACGATGGAGGATGGGAAAGGAAAGAAGGGGTTGTGGCGTTATGCAGTTCTAAAAATTCCTTAAAACAGCCCTGTAAGAGTGAACGTTACTGCTGAATTATGAATAGCCTAAGCAGGCCTACCAATAAAAGCATTAATGCGAATGCAAGTAGCCTTATGGCTTTACATAATAGAAAGGCATTTGCTAAAAACATCAGTGTTACTCTGTTATCATTGCTCATCAATAAATAATATTATCCTTCTTCAACAATACGGTTGACAGACCGCAACCTATAGTCTAATCATCTAATCACAACTTGTGACGATTCATACATAGCGAAGTCCCAACATTTACAGCTCGACATACCTGCCAGTTGCTTATATTTTAAATACAATTATTAAACTAAATTCGGGTGTGTAAGGCAGTATAATAATAATTATCGTCTATTCAACAATTTGGTTGAAAGACCGCAATCGGTTACAGTTGAAACAGTTTGCAGGAACTCAGATTACAGAATACATAAATCTTAACTATAATAGCTGAACAGACAGCCTGCAATAGGCTACATGGAGCTAAAAACAGTTTAATTACAAAGCATATCCGCACAATAACAAATCATGCAACGCAGCTTTATCCCATTATATGCAAAACTGTTTGGTGTAGGCTATCTATTTATTAAAGCACTTTAGAAATCTTGGCAGGTAACTGCCATATAGGCTAGGCCAAATGGACGCAAAGGCTGCGAGTTATTAAACATAATAGCCTAAGATTATTGATATTGCCATCGCAAAGTCTGTAAACAAAACGCGCCTAATGATGTCACTGGCTATGACTATTCATAATATGGGATCGGCCAATGAAAAGGCGCTTAAGGCTGACAGTGCTACCAAATCGGGTACGGAATGCCTATATGCGTCCGGGGCATCGGCCGAGATGGCGGATGCTAGCACAAATTCAGCCGTTAATCACTTTGTCCCTCTGGTCTTAGAAACCATGGCCCTCGTGAGCGTTGGAAGACATGACCTTTATTTAATTTTTGGGACAGAAGCTCAGCGCAATGTCTGGAGATGAACGCGAGACCTCTTACCTATCACAGCGACTCTTCTGATCCAGCGACTCTATATGCGGTGGCATTCCGCGGTACATTTCCTGCACTGAATCTCTACGACGAATAGGTGTCGTTCAAGACGTTTTTCTTCCTGCATTAATTAATGTTTATGGCTAAGTCCCTGAGGTATCATTAGGCAGCCTATGTACCCCGGGAGCATAAAAATAAAGTAATAATAATAATAATAATAATAATAATAATAATAATAATAATATAAATAATAATTAGCTTTTTTCTTTCAGAGGCACTTTCGCAAGCCTTGAAGCAGACGAATAGGGCCATTCCGGACTGGTTTTATAGCAGTAGTTAGGCGATAAGTCCCTGAGGGATCCTAAATACCTCGGGGCAAAAAAAAATAATTGGCAGCCGCATCTCTTCTATCACTGGTGACAGACGTGAAATTTTTTTTTTTTTCAACGTCTGTCCATTTGTATCCAACGCTTCAACTTGGTCGCTTTCAAAGGTACTTTTGTCTCACACCCTGAAGACGAAGCTGACCCACCAGACGATCATTCTTCAATTAATAATAGTCCATAAGTCCCGGAGGGAATGAAGTACCTCAGGGCAAAAAAATAATAATAAAGCCGTACGTAGCCTTCCGTGGCTCTTTTGTCCATCCAGATTTTGCTGAATAATTGATCGATTTTTCTTATACATAATTTTTTTCATATAATAGTAACAATAATAATAATAGTATTGCTCAACAAGGAACTGTGGAGCGACGCATACGTGGAAGAAATCATGGAGGCCCGAAAACATCGCACCCGGGAGGAGAGGAGCCAGCCCGTATACCAGCCAGAAGACCTGGGACAGGCCATTGATTAACGCTGACAAGGTTGCAGTGTTGTCTGCCAACACTGATCCACTCAACCGGGCAAGTTTGGGCGCGGTGACATCGCCCCACGCTGGAGACTGGCTATCGACTGTTCCCGTGGTCTCTTGCGGATTGGGTCTCAGCAATGAGGCCGTGTGAGTCGCGGTCGGCCTCCGACTGGGATTCTAAATCTGTACACCGCATCAATGTCAGTGCATTGAGATCGCCGATCCTGGAGGCCACACCGGGCTTGTATGTCGACGATCTGCAGGGAGAGCTGCACGCCACTTCGCTCTGAATGACACTATCTGGAGAGCTCTTGTAAAAGCAGACATTCCATGCTCTAAAGAACCACCGGGCCTGATCCGCACAGACGGCAAGAGACCGGACGGAGCAACATTGGTCCTCTGGGCGAGGGGCAGGTATGTCGCATGGGATGCAACATCCATCCATACCTGTGCTACCTCCTACCTCAGCATTACGTCATCAATGCCTGGAGGGGCAGCAAAACACGCCGCGAACCGGAAGCGCGCCAAATACTCAACCCTTCCGACCACCCACGATTTCGTCCCCGTCACCATCGAATCGCTGGACCACCTCAATCGGACAGGACGTGAATTCTTGATGGTGTTGGGGCGTCGCATGATCGCCGTCTCTGGAGACCCTCGGGAAACTTTGCACTTATTTCAACGTTTGCCTTATAACCGGACGGTTGCAGGTTCGAATCCAACTCAACCTGAGCAAGTATTTCACTCGCTATTGCTCATGCGCTTTGGCGTTAAACTCCGATTCAGTGTCCGCGCTGTGGTCGGAAGCGTCTCTGAGTAGCAGTCTTCAAGGGGGAGCACTATAACAAGTGCTCATACAAAAATATAAGGAATTGCAGGTTCGGATAGGGCTTTGAAGTGGATTCGCTCTGGTATTTTTACCAATGTGATGATTTCAGGATTGGGATAATGTATTGATGTTAGAGAGCCTGAGAATTAATAGCGCTGGCTCGTTTTTATCACGAAATATCTTCAACACTTTCTCACCCATGTATCTGGACACTCATGCAAATGCCATCTTTTCCATCGCCTCTCAGTCATGATGCAACGATACTACGATAGTCTCAAAGCATTTCTCCCGTCCAGACGAGATAGGTCTTTGCAAACCCGATAGTAACAATCCTCCGGAGCCTTTAAAAGTCTTGAGGGATCATTTATAAGCTTACATCAGGTCAAATATGATGATAGATATCAGGAAAAATATGACGATGACAATAGGATTAAATGAAGGTGATCACTAACTTGTGGAAGATATGTTCAGCCTCAATGATGTCTGTGTCCAAGTGAATTTCACCGGTTGAGATGTTTGTGAAAAACGTGAGATTCTCTCGCATTGTCATCACAGGTCTCGTGGCATCAAGGAGCTTCGCTTTCCAAGATTCGACCGTCTATAGCGGGTACACATTTGCACACAAATTATGAACAAAACATCAATTATATATTAAGACAGGAATGCAGACATTGAGGATGAGTGACTGGCTGGCTGATTAACTGGCTGTCATTAGAGCTGGCATTGACTTTGGTCCTCTTGACCCTACAGCGCCTTGAGGTCGACTTGAAGTCGACGACTTGGAGCCAAAACGACTTGACCCGTTTTGTCAAAAAGCAACTGACTTCAGACTTGAAGTCGACTTCTGTCATGACAATAACCATTAGCCTATAACATTATAGGTCTACGTACCGCTAATAAGCAAGAAGTCAAGCCGATTTCGCCTGGCAGGCATTAATTTCATATACTTTCAGCAGTCAGCACCTTAGGAGAACTCTTCCCTTCTCTTAGCAAGTTGCCATTACACCTAACTGAGAAGTCTTCCAATACCGGTTCCGGTACATATCTTTATAATTATGCATGCACTGTGAGCCTATTTAATATGTTTAGAATGACAAATGATTAAAATTGTCATGCATGATTGATACATGAATAAAAATTGACAGGAACTGTTTAAGTCAATATCAAGTTTTTGTAATCAACCAATCAATCATTCATTTGTGTAACCAACCAATCACTTTACAGTTTGTACATCCCAAATCCCATTGTCAATGGGGAAGACCACAAGGATAGGCCTTGAAGGGATCACTGACCCACTAAATAAGGACACCTACATGTATGTACAAGTAATAAAAAGAATGCAACAATCCATTATTATTGCTGAGTAAGACAGTGCATGATTACAATTACTTAGAAGATCTTGGCTAAATTAGACGGATCAAACTAAATAAAGAAGAAAGAGTAACAGTACTAATGAGTGAGAAAAACGTGTGCATGAGTGGTTTAATAAAACAAATATTTTGATTCATCACGACATTCTAATACTATTGCCGACTAATTGTGAGCATGGCTTTTTCTTAAACAGCAATTATGACGGAGATTGCCTGACTTCTTCAGGAAGTTTGTTCCAGATTGAGGGGCAGTAGCACTAATAGCGGACAGACGGGAAGTTAGTACGAAAAATGATGCATCTGTAATAATTAGAGTTTTTTGTTGAATGAGAATGAATCTTGGGATGCAAGATCAACGAATCCCTTGTAAACAAGAGGAATCAAATATGCAATCCATATGCAGTACCAGCCAATAAATCAATTACCCTTTTTTGGAGTAGGCCAATTGTCAGTCTATGCAGTACAGTGGTATACATGTAGGTAGATGCCAATATTAGATTACAGTATGCTAAGAATGGATACGCAAGCGAGTTATATGGCATTACACAAATAGGTGGTGGCAAGAGGTAACTTATATAGTACGTGTTATTATCCAAGTGTTTTTTAGCGATACTTGAGGAAATACATTTTATATGATCTATACATGTTACATGCTGATCAACACAGACTCCCAGAAATTGTGTGGACTATACCCGAGAGATGAGATCCATTAATGCTTGGTATAGGAAGCTGAGAGGGACAAGGTTTCCTATGAGACCTTAATAGAATATAGTTCGTTTTAATAAGATTCAGTATAAGTTTATTGACACAACTGTAATCTGATGCTAGTGTAAGCCCCACGCTTGGTTTTCGAGTAACGTTTTAGAAATTTGGAGATTTCGATCACGATTAATCAATCAATCCGTATTTATAGGATACATCCACAGACGGCTGGATATGAGGCAGATAAATCAGCAGCCAAAACGGACAACCATACAATTAAGTGGGTGAAGAGAGAGATAAATTATTGCTAGCCGGTGTCGCGTGACAGAGTCTCCTCCCTAAAAGTCTTCCCCAGAGACTTTATTTCGAAATAGATTCTCTCCCGGAGGATCAGTTCTAGAATAAATTCGCCCCGGAGACTATATTCTGAAATAAAGTCTCTGGGGAGAGAATATTTCCTCCGTCCACGAAACAAAGTCTCCCCCGTTGAGCGTGAAATCGGCTACAGTCGCATAAAATTAATAGATTAGCATATCAAACCGCTAGTTTGCGTTGCTAACACGATAACACGTTATTTAACACGAACATATATACTTTAACGGTGACCCGTCATAATAGCCCCGTCAAAACAGCCCCGTCATAATCGCCCAACGACAAAATAGCCCCGTCATAACAACAGGAAAATGTCTTCCAAAACAGATTTTCAGCCAGGGGAGACTCTGTTTCGGGAGGAGACTTTGTATCGGGGGGGAGACTTTATTTCGTGACACCGGCAGACCGACATGAAATGCAAACAGACACACAGACAGACAAATAGACGGATTTCATCCCACAAAGATAGGGCCCTGTTAAATATCAGGCTCACAAACATGCAAACAGACGATTAAACTGACATACAAGTAAAGAGAAATCGAAACAGCTAGATTAACAGAAACACAGACTGACTGAACAGGAGCACAGACCACCAGACATCCAATTAAACTCAGGTCTACTACTGTCAGACTGTTCCTTACCTTGAGGAGGTTTGGATGATCAGTTCTGTAGGTGCAGATGCAGGTGATCACTACTAAGACAGGAAGGACGATCAGAACGCAATGATATTTCCTCGCTGGCACGCGAAACAACATGGTGGACCTGAACGACAATTTAAGTGTCTGCGTCAGTCATGCAGAGACATAAACCCTCATCAATTGATCACAAGCGCACGATTGTTTTAGCCTTTCGTTGAAAGCTGCAATGGTGAAACAGAGCTTCGGTTGTTCAATGTCATTCAGCACTTTGAACCTACCTGCTTCACCTTACTTCTCTGCTTCATCTTGGGACTCATCTGTTTCACCCAACCGGCTTCATCTCAAGGATATGTTCAATGACACAATTAAATGCATGCATGCACTAAATTGTTGCTCATCTGATATAATATATTTTAAAATTTATGCATATTAAGCATTATTTAGGTGCAGTATCTACAGGATGGGAAAAAAGACTCCCTAGGTGTTTTGCCAATAACTTGGCCAGAAGTAAGAATTTCGAAATGAAATTTTACAGTCTTAAAGACAATTCCTATTTACACATGATGGCCAGATTTCATTAAAATATTTCAAACAGAACAAAAGTTATAACACTAGTCTTTTAGTTAAGTCACCCACCGTTTTTTGACGATTCAAAAACGCGACGCAACAAAAAGTGACAACAAACCAATTTAATTATTCAGGCCAATATTTTGGCCAGAAGTTAGAATATCAAAATAAAATTTTACAGACTTACAGACAATTCATATCTACACATGATGGCCAGATTGCATCAATATATTTCAAACACAGCAAATGTTATATCACTTTTAGTGAGGCCACCCACCGTTTTATGACGATTCAAAAACGTAATGCAACAAAAAGTAACAAAAACACGATTTTATTAAGTCTCATCTCAAATAATTGTGATCAAATAGCCTTGATATTGCCAGATGATCATTATTATTACTATTTAGAAAAGAAACAGGGCACCCGCGTAGCTTTACGTCACTGAGAAGTCACTTAGCAAGATGGCAATCAAGTTGGTAAATAAGTAATCTGTCAAATTAATAATTTTGCTATTAACGTAACAAAATTCAAATTTCTAAAAAAAATGGCACCTGCAGTGCATCATTGCCGAATATAAGTTAATTTAATTGTGGTAAAGTGTTTAGAAACTAATCTCTCTGCCAACGAGGATTCGTTCAAGTTTGGTGTTTGTCAAATGATGGCAAACTTATAGTATCTGGGACCGAATGACGACACTAACCCTTTTTCCCAATTCTAACCGACCCTCACGACGCCTAACCTGATTCTAACCGACCCTCACGACTCCTAACCGGACCTTAACCGACATTCACGACCCCTAAACCTGAACCTAACCGACATGTCGGTCCCAGATGCTATAATTATGCCGGTTAGGGTTAGGTTAGGTTTCGTGAAAGTCAGTTAGGTTCAGCTTAGGCGTCGTGGGGTACTCTCCAAATTAAGATACTGTATTATGATTCGGTCCCCATACAATAGTTTTGCTGAAACGACGGATTCAACTATTACAAGACACTAAGTTCTAGTGAGATCAGCCTGAAGAACTTCAATAGGAATGTTAGTTAACCCCTTTAGTTGGCGACCGGCTAATGGTCGTATACAAAATCGACGATTATAATCGGGGTTGCCGCTAAAGGGATTAAGCAAATAAAAATATAATTATTACTCAATAGCGATGGTTGTTGCGTAAGATTGTAAGATCGTAAGTAAATATTTTCTCGATTAGATCTAGCCTACACATTTACACCACATGCAAACGCACAATGGGACAAAAAACCTAATTATAATACATTGAAAAAGGTACAAATGAAATCAAATTTGTAGTAAGCAAGGTGAGAAAATCTAACACTATAAATCTGAAAGTTTGTCCTTCTGTTCGGATGTATTTTGATTTTTTTGACGCACGAACTCCTCTGAAATGACAGAGTGTCGGTTTACCAAAATTTTTGCAATTCATTCTTACCCAAATTTGTAGGTCAACATGACTATTTTCAGGTCTCAATTCACTTTAAAACCAGAGATATGAGCGTTTTAAATTTCGATGTTGTAGTCAGCGACTTTACAAATTTGAGCAGCGATTTTAACGTCGCCATTGCGGCGCAGACGACACCATCTTCGCCTCTCGCATATTAATTAACAAAGTCGTTAAACACCGCACATGTCCAAAGCACTGCATGCACGAGTGCAGCACCCGAGAACAAACATAAGGAAAACCTCTATGGAAACAAAAATCTTACCTTTCCCGAGTTCCAAACATTTAATTTTCTATCCGAAAGTTAACGCTGTATTTAAAACGTTAGGCCTATTTGTTTTCAACGGGCGCGCATCGGCGCATGCATGCATTAATGACGTCATTACTTCTTCACCTCATTTTTGACGGCGGCCGAATAGCACGCGGTTCGCAAAATAATAATTAGGGTAGTCCCAAAATCACGAATTCACGGAAATCACGGAAACCGTGAATTTCGCCGTTTGCCGTGATTTCCGTGAATTTTGCCTTTTTCCGTGATTTTCCACATTTTCAGCACTTTTTTAAATAAAAACACGTCAAAAATGGCGCCTACGACCAAAAACAGCACGGAACCATTAAATTCATTTAAGATTTTCTGTGCGGAACCATTAAATTAATGTATGAATTTCTGTTTTGGGGGTTGAATTACGTCGCTGACAAGTGAATATTCATTCATAGGCCTAAATACTCGTTTATGATAACTTTCAAAATAAAATCGACTTAATATAGAAATTGTGACTGAGAACAAATTCGCGGCACCGTGATTCACGGTGCCGTGAATTTTTGCATTTTTGCAAAAGTAGGCCGTGATTTTTTCACTTTTTGACCGTGATTTTGGGACTACCCTAATAATAATAAAAGCGCCGATAGCCTAATGAACGGCTGATCGCACGTTTGGACAAGACAATGGCACTATATGCCGGTACATGCAATTAATACCGATAATTAATTAATTAATAACCTACCGTGTTGTTGAACGCAGGCTATGTCCTATCTAGCATTATTTAGGGCGGGACGGGTTAAGGCAAAAAACAAAATTCACCGGCAAACGCCAGCCGCCCCCGGGGGGAGGGGTGAACATGCCCCGCAGAGGCGGGTGGGAGATTGGTTGGAAATTCCGGCCACCCAGGTCCCCGGAGGGATGGTGAACCCACCCTGCGGGATATGGGCTGGTACGGAAAATCTGGGGTGGCGAACCCGCCCGGAAGGGGCGGTTGGGAGCTGGACTGGGGACGAAGAATCTAAACGTTCCGAGCAACGCCAGGTAATTCAGCTCGTGATTATATAATATATATATAAGATGAACTGATAATTGCATGCATATCAGACCTCTTTTTCAACCAATAACAGTCAGTATATTAGGTATTTCTAGGTCTGAAATAGAAGCCGAATTGACGAAGAAACGCTTAAGTAATGGAAGCTGGATGAGGGTATTTTTGTATCTGAATTAGAAACTGGATTGCCGAAAATAATTGAGCGAGAAATAGAAGCTGGACGAAGGTATTTTTATATCTGAAGTAGAATCTGGATTAATCTGTCAAGAAATGCACTGGTAGCCTATGCCAAATGGAAAAAGCTAAAATCGCTGAAAAACTAGCAAACTAGCGTCCCGTGTTGTGCAATTACGCCGCATATCATACCTGGGTAAACGTGCAGACTGGCTGCCCGTACTCCAAACAATATGGCTGCCAACGAATGCAATAAAATTAGAGCGCGACCATCGACGACATTGTTCATCAATGCAGCTTCAATTTCAGCAGAATAACCCTAATACTAACCCTAACCGACCCTCACGACGCCTAACCTGAGCCCTAAGGGCCTAACCGACCCTCACGTCGCGATGTCGTCTATAGGTCGCGCTCTAATTTTATTGCATTCGTTAACGGCCATATTGTTTGGAGTACGGGCAGCCAGTCTGCACGTTTACCCATACCTGGTTGTTGATGCCTAAAGATGTTTGATTCTCGAACATAAAATATTATCCTTTTGGCAGAATGTGTAATATTTTATCACAAAGCAGCAATAATATCACTAGACAGCGCTCCCTGTGTTGAGCTTCCCGGTGACGTCTATGGGAGTATGGGTGACGTTGAAGCAGCAGAAAGGTCAAGAAACAAGAGTATCATACAAAATTATTATGGGAAGGATAGCGAGCGGGGGATTGGCGGCCTTCGGGAACTTATGGAGAAGTCGCGAAATCAGCATAACAACAAAAACAAAAATGATAAAAAAAACGTGCATATTTAGTATAGGCTACTGCATGCGAGACGTGTAGCCTACTCCATGTTAGCGGAAAACAAACAAACTATTTAGCATTTCAGATGAGATGCTACAGGAGGATAATAAATCAATCTGAATTTATATAGCGCCCCTTGAGGTAGGCCTACCTACTCAGAAGCGCTCCTAATGCTCCATGCTTACACATGAGAAGTGAGCAACACGTACCTAATGTGGAGGTGCGCGCAAGAGCAAGAAACAAGAAAAAACATCAAACAATTGATAAGCCTAATGGAAAGAAAATTAAGCTTTTTGAGCACGTGGGCAGAATGGGAAATGACAAAGGCCTACTCGTCAAGCAAGCTTTTTGGTGGACGATGGACGGAGCGGGAATTAGGCTAGGGGAAGGCCGTGTAGGGAATGGTTGGACGACATTACAGACTGGTGCGAATTGGAGATCCACAAATTGCTGAACGCAATGAAAGGCGAACCATGCATGCACAGAGAAGCAGAAGCCGGGGCGAAAAGCTCAATTATTGGTAAGATGGAGCTTGAGCCAGAGTCTACCATTGGTGAAAGCGCGGAAATGTAGGCTATGTTAGTTTGTAATAAGTGGCGGTGCTACGCCTGGGTAAATCAGCGCAAATGCCCTGGTAAAAAAGGCCTTTGCCCTGCCATGGTCGTTGTCCTGCGGCAGGATTGCCAGAAATTTTCTCTGCCAATTTTTTTTGGGGGGGGGGACATGAAATTGCGTAACTGCACTGTTTGCGTGTAGGCTACCTGTGCACTGGTGAGAAGCTCTGCATGGTTAGAAAAAGTCTGATCATGAATCACTTTAATGTTAATAATTATTCTTAATCAATCAATCAGAATCAATCAATCAGAATTTATATAGCGCCCCTTCAATGTACCTACTCAGAGGGGCTTCCGGCTGAGATCAAGCGATTAAGCCGTAGGCCTAAAGATCTAGCCTAGACGGAGAACGGACATCCCCTGGACATTTTCCCCCAGGACATATTTCCCCGATTTTTCGTATGACATAATTCCCCTGATTTTTCGTAGGACATAATCCTCCCAGGACAAAATCCCCCCCTTCATGTTCAAGTCCTAGAATAGTGCCGTAACCGATAGGACTTCGAAAGTTCTTAATGCCATTTAACTAGACTAAGTAACTAGGCCTACATCTTACCTTTCCATTCAAAATTAAATTCAATAGGCCTACAGTAGAGAAATTAACGAATGGGAGTCATCTACAGTTAGCTCTACGAAGGTTTGTTAACGTCATTTAGGCTACGTAGGTCCAATTAGTGTCAGTAGGCCTAGGCATAGAATTAAATTTGAACTAAACGAAATGAGAATGTAATACTATGTAGGACCTATATGATTAGTGTCTACAAGAAAGGCTTGTTAACGACAGTTAGGCTACGTCTAAGCTTCTTCGTAGCCTTATTAGCGTCGTTTCACAGTTACGATGAATGAACGAATTGGAATCTTTCTACATTTACGACCTTTAAATGTTTTATCAAATACATGTAGCCTACATATCAAACCTGCAATAAACTTACCACCTTTTTACAAAGATAAACTAATGTGTGATGTATAGATATTAACTTAACATAGGTCAATTGTTATATTTTATGGATCATTTTTAGGTAATGATATTATAGACTGGGGGTAATGTCCTAGCCCCGGGGGAATAATTATGTCTGGGGGGGATAATGTCCGGAGGGATAATGCCCAGGAGGGATAGTGTCCTAGGCCTACACCCCAGTTGCCTTCAAAGTCCTACTCATTACCTTTCTGAGAAACAATAACATAATAAATTCTGTGTTTATCACGCATCATTGTAGAATCGTTTAGAATCTTCAACCCGATAGAAGCAATAGACTTAGGCCTATCTGCATCCGAGTAGGCTAACATTATCAAAATATCCCGTCCAGTCTTCTTCGTGAGAGGTTCTTATCCTCAGCAGGCTCAGCTAGATCTGCAATTCGTTTCTATCGCTCTGACTAGACTCGTGATTGAAATGAAAATAATCTGACAAGTCCACTGCCTCAGCTTCTCGTCAGGCTGTACTCCACTGTCCAGTTGTCTTAAAGATCTTCCATTACAACCACAACAGTCATAGGCGTGTATACGAGAGATTTCAGCAGTGGGGGGAGGGGGGCAAAGATTGAACTTCTGCCCAAAAAATATATCCGGCAAAAAAGTTGACGACCTTTTTTTAGTCGTCCGGGACTGTGCACGCCCGAAAAACCAGACTTACCCGAAAGTTGGGGGCATTTGCCGTCCGTCCTATGACAGCAGTTAACTCAACTTAGGGCCTACAACTCCAGCATGACCATCTCAGATATGACCGAAACTGAATGTGACACATTATTGCAAGATATATTATAAGGAAAATCTAACATCATTCTGCATGTAATATTTATAGGAACTTTCTCCGATACAGCAGGTTCTGCTACCCAAACTGCGCAAGGTGACAAGGATTACATTTGTTTCACAGTTTTGAAATTCATAAGCACGTTTAACAAGCATGCATGATGCAGGGAACTATTTAAAAATAATGATGTGCATCATTGCAGGGCTTTTTTAGCATGCAGTTGTAGGCCTACACAAATTGCAGTTGTAAATGAATTTGTGCATCTATCAAAGCAAACTTGTGCAGTGAAAATTATGACAAAGATTACTGTCAGCCGATTTACCACAGAGGACCGGAATGGAACGAAGAGGTTGTGCACTGTGCAGCAGTGGTGTAGTGGGGGGAACGCGGGGGAACGCCATTCCCCACTTTTTTTCCAGGGATAATGGAATATTAATAATAATACTACTAATAATAATATTATTATAAAGAGCGTTCCCCCACTTCAGTTTTTAGGACTACACTACTGCTGTGCAGTGAAAAAAATAGGCTAAATTGTCTGTTTTGAGGTAGGCTAACCTTTTGAATAAGTTGAGGAAGAAAGACTTAAAAGGTAGTCAGATATTTACAGCCGGTGATTTAGAAATATTTTTGTAAAGTTTTGGTTGTACGGTTAAAAGAATTTTAAAAAGCCCCGCATCATTGCAACACTTTGGATCAGGAAGTGACCACATCTGAAACACTTTGAACTGCTGAAAACAGCAACAACCTACCACCACTGAATGCTGCAGAAAAATAACATTTTAAAATGTCTCAGCAATTCAGCAATGACATTTTAATGTGACATCTTGTCGAATAATCGAATTCGATCAATATTGATAGTTTCTATTTAAAAGATGCTCACACGTAGGTCAAATTTGCATACTGCAGGTTGTGAAGACCTACACTATCACAAAGTGGTTCAGAGCGCTAATGATGGTTAGTTGACGAAATCTACGATATGTAAGGATTTAATCGTTTAAAATATTACAGAACATTTGGATTTCTCAGCGATACATCTTGAAAAACTTATGTGCTTAAAATCTCAACCAATTACAAAATGGTGCGATGAGACGTTGCTCGGAATTAGTGTAACACTTTAACTAGAATGAACCGACAACCGAGTATATCGAGATCATAAGAGAGGTGATACACCAGATTGTGTTGACAGGAAGAATGACATCAGTCGAATATTTTACAATTGCTATTTGTTAGATAAAACTGCACAATGACATCATAAACATTTGGACACCAAACCTCATACCTGTACGGTAATGGCCCGCTATTCCGAGGGTCCACTATTCCGAAGGTCCACTATTCCGAATGTCCGCTATATTTTTTTATCCTTGGTGGTTAAAGTTTCAGTGGGTAAGGGTTAGGGTTGGGGTAAGGGTGGGTTAAAGTTGGGTGGGTTAGTATTAGATTTAGGGTTAAGGTTAGGGTTTGGGTTGGGGGAGGGTTAGGGCTATGGTTATGGTGTGGGTGGGTTAAGGTTAGGTTTAAGGTTATGGTTGGGACCGTTGGGGTGGGTTATGGTTATGGTTTATGGTTATGGTTGGGGTGAGTTAGGGTTAGGGTTATAGTTAGGTTTAGGGTTAGGGTTAGGAATAGTGGATCTTCGGAATAGTATACCCTCGGAATAGTGGACCCAAACCACATGTACGCCTACATACATGTAAATGACATCGAATTCTTTATCATGATATCTGCACAAAATATACGCGAATATGTGTATGTATGTGCACTTATATGTAGGCCATTATGTATGCCATGTTTTATGCATGCATTACGTTTTTTATTAATAGGCTATCTGTACACATCTTGCATTACACTACCATATTATTTATCTCTATGGGTCTATGTGCCACCCAAGTCTTTATGTCTCGACATACTACCACTTGACAAGTCAGAATTTCTCTCCATAAGAAAGACATAATGATCAGCAAGGCATTGGTTGGTACATTAGCCTTCTGAGTTAATTCTTATCATAATGTCTGCACAAAAATATATGTAAGTATGCATGCATTTAAAGGTAATATGTATTATATTCATGAATGTATATTTGTATTAATATCTGTAACATCTTGACATTTATGCATTATAAATTATAATGCCGCTAAGGCACGTCTACATCACCAGATACCGCTTCCAGAAGTGCTGCCTTCGAGACCACGTACTATACAATTTGAATTGGTCCATGTCGTTGCATTACACTACCGTACCATAGCAGTAATATTATTTATCTCTACACCCATGCTTTCCTAGCCTCTCTACGTTTCGATTTGTAAAGTCACCAAAACCTAAACGCCCGAAAAGCAGTTCTTGACGGCGCACAGGCTACCTCACTAGATATGCCTCCCGAGTTGTGCCTCACGAGTTATACCTCAATAGATATGCCTCAGAGATTTGCCTCACGAGATATACCTAACGAGATATACCTCACGAAAATGGAATGTTGACGTTGATAAAGACCATTTCGTAACAACAGGTCATTTTCTGGTTTGAGTGCTTCGAAACGAACACTCCATACTTGTTGTAGTGCCAATACCATCGGTAGAATCCAGCTGCTTGCAGTCGGCGCAAGATTTCAGAATAGTAGACAAAGTCCTGGATGGTTGACGGGGTTTTGAAAAGCTCCCTCGAGTGTGTTTCTAAGCCGAACTGCTTAACGCGTGAAAGCACAGTGCTGTTCAGAACTCGGTCGAGAGTCGACCATTCGCTGTATTCAACGTCGATTTTCAAGTAGTCTATCATCGTCTGTCGAATGAAGACACAAAAGCAATGCAGTTACTGTTACAGCCCTTGAAGCCTTGAGCTTAATGGAATAGAATAACAATGCAACTCTAGCTTTAGCAGCGGTACAGGGCAAAGCAATGATGGAACAATACAGTTACACAGCGTTTACCTATAAGTAATTTAATCATGTTACGTATAATAGGCCTACATAATTCTTATAATTACGTATATTATAAGAAATAAAATTTGTGCTTTTAGTTATCGTTACAACATGTAAAATAACAGAATTGTGAAACTATAGGTTTGAAACAAATCATCTCCATTTACATTTCATTTTCCTGACATCTATCCTCATACCGATCAAGCCTTAATTAACTTGCTCAACTTGGTAGGCCTATCTTAAAACTTCATAAAATAAAACCAATGTAAGCAGGTGAATTTTTGAACCAAATGCATTTGATAATTACTTCGATCTAGCTTTGGACTTTCCCCCCCCCCCCCCCCACTCCCTTCCATCACACGAGAAGCCATAGGCCTAATTATGGCTCAGTATATGGGCGAATGTGCTCGAACAACTATAGGCTACACGGATTTTTGCTGTTAAAATAACTGGCCGATCTCTATGGAATGACCTTTCACAAGATTGCCATGAAGCCCTAAGTCAGTGGTTCCCAAAGTGGTGGTCCGCGGACCGGTGCCGGTCCGCAGAGGTATGATCGCCGGTCCGCGGAGAAGAGTTAAAAATTTAAAAAACTAATTATTACTTTATTTGTTTGAAATTGTGAAATTATTCGAATTGTTGTCCAAAATTTATTCAAATTTCTGTCTTAATATTTAAAAATTTGAAATAAATCAATGCGCCTTATTTTAACTTGCCAGATGACGAATTCAAAAATTTTAATTTATTCTAAATTTACTACATTGATGACTACTGACACTGTAACAGTCAGCTTATTGGTGTTGATCATCGCCTTTGAGGCCTAAGTTAACGGTCCGCAAGCTTCACCAAAAATTATTGCCGGTCCGCGGCCTGCTGAAGTTTGGGAACCACTGCCCTAAGTCACCCTCTATTCAAAGAAAATGCTCAAACTTTTTATAATGAACCCGTAGTAATAATCCTGAATTATTTTTTATATAATTATAGCTTCGTTGATACATCTGTTCTTGCTTAAGTTTGGTTTCATTGAGTAGGCCTATCTCTGCGACTATTATGTTATCAATGACTGATAGGCTATTCCAAATGCCGTTACCATTGATCCCAAGGTGCATAGGTGGCCCTACCCAGATGGGTCCCTTTGAACTTCTCATTTTTGTAGCCATTAGAACGTTTCACCTGTTAAGTTCGTGTTTCTCTGTATTCTGTCAAATGATCGATTTAATTCTATAATTACTGTTTTGCCCTGTTGCCTTCTATATGATAATAATCAATAAAACAAGCAGATAATATATTGCATTTAGACATATAAAATCGACGACAGGTAGCATATCGGCCAACATAGACGGTGACACGTGTAGGCTAAGATAAAGGCATGTGTTTATATAGCCTAATTATATGCGTATGTATGTGTAATTGTGTATGTATTTTATGTATATATGTGTGTGTGTGTGTGTGTGCGTGCGCGTGCGTGTGTAGGTGTGTGTGTGTGTGTGTGTGTGCGCGTGCGTGTGTAGGTGTAGGTGTGTGCGTGTGTGTGTGTGTGGGTGTGTGTGTGTTGGTCGTTATTCGACTTCGTGTCTCATTTCAAAGATTTATTTGTCTAAATTCGTATTTTACTCGGTGATTTCTGACATGTTGCAGTTTACTGCTGCTTGCTCGCCTTAACTCGCGTCTGTGACAAGTGGTGGTTTACTTTATTGCTACTCACATGTGGCCTGGTCTCGTCTTGCGTCGTAAAAATTCAATATAGACAATAATTTCTATAGATTAAACTGTTATAGCTCAAATTTTAATATGAAAAAGATATCGTCGTCTTCATGCCTACATCTGTTTCATTGAACGTTCTAATGAACGATTCGAGAGTGTGAAGCTGCCATCCGTGGCTGTCGACTAAGTCGGAACCGCCAATGCCCTCCTTGTAAAACCAAATGTTATTTCCACGCCGGTGCGTGTTTGCAGTCATGCTGGAAAAAACGACAAAAACACCACATGAGGCGTACATATAATATTACTGCAAGGAACCGAACTACCATGGCAGATACATAAACGACCTGGGTACCAGAGTTACCTTTCACCCAAATATGGCGATCATCATCGTCATTGTCATCAAAATTAGTGCTATTCAGCTTGCATTGCTATTATTCTTATTATCATTATTATTATTCTTATTATTATTATTATTATTATTATTATTATTATTATTATTATTATTATTATTATTATTATTATTATTATTATTATTATTATTATTATTATAACTATTATTATTATTATTATTATTATTATTATTATTATTATTATTATTATTATTATCTTGAACATTGCTACTAGGTGCAATGTAGTAGTAGTAGTAGTAGTAGTAGTAGTAGTAGTAGTAGTATAGCAGCAGTAGCAGCAGACAGCAATGGTAGCAGCAGTAGCAGTTGTTGTAGTGGTAGTAGCAGCAGCAGTAGCAGTTGTAGCAGTAGTAGCAGTAGTAGCAGTGGCAGCATTAGCAGCAATACCAGCAGCAGCAGTAGTAGTAGCAGTAGTGGTAGCAGTAGTAGCACTGTAGTAGTTGCAGCAGCAGCAGCGACGGCACGAGCATAAGTGGTAGTATAATAGTAAAGGTACTTAATTAAGATGAGGAAATGAAGCACACCACTGACCTAGGGTCGAAGGCACGAACGAGACAATCAAATGTTTTAACGACAGAGTCGTCGAAAGACCAATCGTTGTTGATTCTGAAGAGAAAAGAAAACCAGCTGTCATCAAACTACACATCATCATCAGTAGCAATGCAGCATCATCATCATCATCATCATCATCATCATCATCATCAACAACAACAACATTAATCATCATTAGGGTAATCATTCACATCGCAATCATCGCGTCATCCTTGTTCTTATTTCTTCTTCGTATCCTCCTCCTTCTCCCTGTTCTCATTTAACTGAACTGATCATAGCCTACTTCTAAGCAGTGCTTACCCGTCGTCGTCGTCATCATCATCATCATCGCAATCCTTGTTCTTCTTCTTCATCCTCCTCCTCCTCCTCTTCTTCTTCTTCTTCTTCTTCCTCTTTTTGTCCTCCTCCTTCTCCCTATTCTCATTTAACTGAACTGATCATACTTCGTCTTATGCAGCGTCTTTATCAATGCCATTCAGCGGAATTCTGGTAAAGAGCTGAGCAGTGTTTTACCCGAACGAGTAGACAAGGCACGGAGATTGAATCCTGTAGGACTTATAGATACAGATGTCCCAACCTCCGTCGGCAGCGTTCCCCAGTCGCTTCGATTCAGGACAGATCACCTGTAGTTCTGTTGAATACCTGTAGAAGGCAAAATGAATCCGTGTACGTATAGGTTGATTGGCAGATATAATAATTATTATGTATAATTGGAATACATCATAGCGTGCGGTAGGCTATGTCTATATGATATAATTCAATTATAAGTTCTGGACAGTAAGAGGAAAAATAAATGTGGGAGACTCAGATCCTATGATCCACTGTGGAGTTGTGGTTTGCAAGAAAACTTAGGTTTGTGCTCTATGAAAGACTAGGGGGTGGTGGGGGGGGGGTTAAACCATCCAAATGCTGGGAACTGCGTTCATGAATAGTTTATGCGCTTATATGATGGAATTATCGTCTTGCACGGCTGGTTTAATTAATTATGTTTGTGCTGTGCTCACGCACTATGGTCAAATGCCATATTAAGTAGCCTGCATGCGTGATGTACTATGTCGAAGAACTAAGAGCTATATGTGTTCTATTATATGCCCTGAATCGCATGTCATTGTGAATACATAATCGAATTCAATGTTCTGATTACGTCGCCTTGCTTCAATCTCGGCAGTCTTGCGTGATTGACACGTCATGCTTCTAAGAGCGAGATCACAGATTGAAATTGTAGCCCTATAGTTGCCTATTTGCATTGGACCATCTCTACGCTGCAGATTCACCCCGAAGGCCATCCAGCCCTAACAAAATGAGACCATGATCAGACAGAATGGCCATCAAGTGATATTAGAGAAAAAAGCAGAG
This sequence comes from Lumbricus rubellus, assembly GCA_945859605.1. Taxonomy (NCBI): domain Eukaryota; kingdom Metazoa; phylum Annelida; class Clitellata; order Crassiclitellata; family Lumbricidae; genus Lumbricus; species Lumbricus rubellus. The sequence goes on along the minus strand of OX243812.1, from coordinate 17,763,962 downwards.
AGTCTGAGGAGATTTTCATGTCTCGTGATGTTAGGAAATTTCATTCTCAGAGGACCATGACTTGTGCAGACCACAGCTCAATAAATAACACTGGCAATTGGAGTCAAAGAATGCAAGATTGTGCTTAATATAGAAGCCTATACGACGACATTAGAACTTCCTTTGCTGAAAGGTCTCCAGTGTGGTCTTATAATAATTAATGATGACGGTTAAGTGCGAGCGTGAATACATAGAGCTAAAACTGAAAACCATGACGTGTGAGTTAGTGTCACATTAAGTAGGCTAAATAAGTTAAGTAAGTAGGCCCACAGTCGTTATTTAACCAGCTGGCTCTACAGGCTACATGTTACTCAAACCTAAATGTCTCGGTTGGCAGCACTCCTAAGACCTTCAAGTTATGGTTCAATTTAAGATTGACATCATTCGGCTTATCCGCCCGTTCTGCATGTTCTAACTCGGCTGTCCTAAGTCGCTGCTTAGGTTAGCTTCATCGAGGAAAGTAATTAAATACAGTCCACTATCATTTTACCCATCTGGTCTTCGAAATTCTGGGCCCAATAAAAATTGCTGGAGTGCTGGCCTTGATCTTATGACGGAGACCTTGGACACTTTCTCACTAATGACTTGTATCTGTAGGATTTATTGCAAATGCCATCATTTCCAGCGCCTCTCAGTCATGATCCGACGATTTAGTTTCAAGGCAATTATTTCCCTGCCGGACGTGATGTGTATATAGCCAACCAAGATAGTAACAATTCACCAGAGTAATTTTTAAGTTTCGATAGTTCTTTAGTAGGCTACGTAGTACATAGGACAAAATAATACGTATGACAGGATTGACCGAAAGTGATCACTCACTTGTTGAAGATGTATTCAGCCTGAGTGATGTTTGTGTCGAGGTGAATTTCACCGGTTGAGATGTTTGTGAAAATCGTGAGATTCTGTCGCATTGTCATCACAGGTTTTGTGGCGCCACCGAACGACATCGACCATGATTCGATCGCCTGTAGCAGACACACACACGTGACACACACACACGTCACACACACACGTGACACGTGTACACACAAATTACGAACAACACATTAAATACAGATATGAAGTTAGAAATGTATGTAGACATTAGGGTTAGGTGACTGATTACCATAATTTTATACTCTGTTTCTGATTTGCATGTATTCTCTGAATGTGCTGCAATCCTTTTGGCAATTGAGCCTTCATCTTCGATTTTGTACATTTATGTTTTTCAGCCACATACGACAAACCACGGCACACACGCATATATATACACACACGCACATGCACACGCACACATACATGCACACATACACATGCGCAACCACCACTCATCGTCTGCCAATAAGGGCTGCTTCATGTCTAAAACACAAACATGCATTGTATAAGGACATGCATAATTATATAATGCGCATAAGCGGCAAACATAATAACAAAGACAGTGTAAAGTGGATGAGAAGACTGTTAATACGATGCAGTACAACTGTGTATTGACATTTCGCCCTCCTTAAGAATCTCAGAAGTGTATGCAAATGTATGATTGTTCTACATGGTGCTTAATAATAATGTGAGTCAAGGACTTGCTCTCAATGTTCATACACTTACAAGTGTCTCAGACATCGGGGGGGGGGCGAATCCGTAATCTTTGCGTTATAAGCCGAGTTGTTATCTAATAATAATAATAATAATCTTCGTTTAATGACTCAATCTGACAAACCGCAGAACGATTACAGGTACAAGTTATGCGAAATACGGCCAGCTTCGCACGACACGCAGGTCGGCTACAACAGGTTCGGTAACTAACACTATGGCCTAAGTGTTGGAACGCTCCTGATCGGCCAAGCCAGGAGTGGGATGGGCTAACTTTTTTCTAACGGCAGTGAAATCTAACCAATCGTCCAAATGTAATGCCCAATATCTTAACTCTCGAAAATCTCTTCTAACAGCCGCGATAGTATCCACGACGTGAGAAGGTTAGAACAACCAATCCATTTCACAAGTGCACAGCTGTTGCACTGAAAAATGTCTGCCCCAAACGTCCCCTTCGGTTTTTCTATGGCCCAACCACTGAGTTGTACGGCATCAGTAATTCAGTATTTTATTCTTGTCTCTGTATAGACCTACTGCCTATTGTCCTGTTCATAGCTAAGGTTATGCTTCAGCCCAATGCCTACATGTATAGAAGGTTTACGAAATCCCTTTTCTCTTCACTTTCCTCCAATACCTTAGAACAATAATAATTACCGTATTCTGCTTTTCACTACCCATGCTTTACAACTTAAATTCAGAAGTCTTCCAATACATATCTTTTATGCGTACACATGTGAGCTTAATTTGACACGTTTAGAATGACGAATGGTTTTTATCATGCATGATTTATACATGCATATATATATAATTATATATATATATTTACAACCTGAGCGGTTTATGTTCATATCGATAATTATAGCCATAGCCTATGCCACCAGCCCATTACACGGCAGATCTGACGAGATAAATACACCATGATTCAAAAAAGTAAGCCAAACTGTTTTTCATATATCTCTAATACCTGATAACATATCACGCTAAACTTTTCCAAATATTTAGAGAATCGGACCAAGAATATGATTCCGAAATTTCATGAGATAAAGTTGAATGGACAAAAAGATATGAATCCTTCAACTTCATATGCCGAAATTTCAGTTTACAAGCAATTTTTCTGTTAGATTCAATAAAATGTAAGTCAAACTGTTTTTCTTATATCTCTAATGCCTGATGATTAATCATTCTAAAATTTTCCAGATATGTAGACAATTGAACTAACAATATGATTCCAACAGTATGGTTTGATTATTTAATTAAATAAGATGCTCAAAATGTCCTCCTTCTGCTTGCACGCAAATCTGGAGGCGCTGGCACCACTGGGCAACAGCATATATAGTTCTGCTGTTGCAACATCTTCTACCTGTAATCAGAAATCTAGCCCCAGAAGGCTGCATTGTTTTTCAACAGAACAGTGCAGAGCGTCACAATAATAGGCTCCATTAATTTTTACTCCAGGATCAATGAATACTGGATGGGAACGACCAAGCGTCGAACGGGCACCATAACAGACTTGCTGAAAATAATGGGCTCGCGTACGCAACAGTCTGTTTGCAGCAACCTGCCGTTTTTTGTGTGCCTCGCGTGATGTAGGCCTACAGGCGATCGTTCTGGGTGTTACCTGGCCTCCGAACAGCCCCGTTCAATTCTCAATTTCTCTACATATCTGGAAAAATTTAGAATGCTTAATAAAGATAATGTAAAGCAGTTTGACTTAAATTTTATTGAATCTAACAGAAAATTGCCCGTAAACTGAAATTTCGGCTGACTCAGACAGACAGATGGACGGTCGGGACGGACGAACCAACAGCCTGATAAAGCATCAGACTTAGGCTATAGACGAGAAAGCAGACGATTAAACGGCCACAAGTAGTTTAAAGAGGCAGCGAAACAGAGGGAGATGAACATGTATGAACATTGAACACAGACCGACTGAACATTGAACACAGACCGACTGAACATTGAACACAGACCGACTGAACACTGAACACAGACCGACTGAACACTGAACACACACCGACTGAACATTGAACACAGACCGACTGAACATTGAACGCAGACCGACTGAACATATTGAACACAGACCGACTGAACAGGAGCACATACAGTGACAGACTGACAGACACCAGACACAGAAGTGGCATTTTCAACTTCTCTTCATCTGGGGAGATAAGATTAATTTGGGTATATTCTATTTAGTGACACCTGCTGACCTCCAGTCTGAAATAGTGCACATCTGACACAATATCGAGTCCGACGTCTGATAATTTATACGTCTATGTGTTCTGCAGTGTTAATTGTTACTGCTAATTCTAAATCAACAGCTGCTGCTGAGATGCCGCAGAGATGTGAAATAGAGAAAACTAAACGCTGCACAGAATAAAGACAATAATATATCATACCATGGGCGGAGACATAGGGGGGGACAGGGGGGGACGGTCCCTCCCAAAGATTGTGGTGGGGGGGACGGTCCATGTATTTGTCCCCCCCAAACGTTAAGTGTCAGAACATGGACATTTGATGAACACACTGCAGGCGACTGACGACTTTACAATGTTAAGAGATTTTCGAACAAATTATTAAAACACCTGTTCAACGCATAAGAGCGATGCCATAACAGAACCGTGATACATCGTCCCTGTTTGAAAACACCTTACTTAGACACCCTTAAATTCTTTCTTCATGAAACTTCATAATTCTGGTAAACTTACAGAATTCAAATAATTTGATTTTAGCCATCAAATTATTATAAAACATTGTACACATCTTTGAAAAAACCTCTCGATCTAATCATGAATGGAGTTTAATTTCAACATAGCCAGTGTAGATTCGACAAGTTAAGATCGTTTTAATTCAGATCTATAATTCAATTACAACCAATTAATATTATAATCATTGAAACCATCTAATTTTGGATTCATCCACTTCCATCAAATTCTTCCCATCTTGTTCGTCCACCACAAGGCCGTAGCCAGGATTTGATTTGGGGAGGGAGGTTTCTTCGGCGTAGAATTTCTGACGACCATTTTGTAGTCGTCCAAATTTCTGAAAACACCTTTTTTAGTTGTCACAATTTCTTAGAGACACCTTTTCACCCTTTTTAGTCGTCAAAATTTCTGAAAACACATTTTTAAGTTGTCACAATTTATTGAGACGCCTTTTCTGAAGACACCTTTTTTAGTTGTGAAAATTCCTATACATCTTGTTTTATTCGTCCAAAGTTCTGAAAACACCTTTTTTAGTCGTGAAAATTTTTATACATCTTGTTTATTCATCCAAAGTGCTGAAAACACCTTTTTTAGTCGTGAAAATTCCTATACATCTTGTTTATTCGTCCAAAGTTCTGAAAACACCGTTTTTAGTCGTGAAAATTCCTATACATCTTGTTTTATTCGTCCAAAGTTCGGAAAACACCTTTTTTAGTCTTGAAAATTCCTATACATCTTGTTTTATTCGTCCAAAGTTCTGAAAACACCTTTTTTAGTTGTGAAAATTTCTATACATCTTGTTTATTCGTCCAAAGCTTTGAAAGAAGATCCTGCGTGGTCGAGTGGGTTGTAGCCCGCTCGCCGCGCCGGCGGCCCGGGTTCAATTCCCGGGCGGGGATCTTTACAGCGGGTGGCTCGGTCGCAATATAAACGTGGAGTGTGAGGTTGTTCTCTGCCTCCGACACTAATCATCTTCGATATGAAACAGTGTCGTTAAGCCCTGAACATTTCATTTTCAAAGCTTTGAAAACACCCTTTTTAGTCGTGAAAATTCCTATACATCTTGTTTTATTCGTCCAAAGTCCTGAAAACACCATTTTTATTTGTGAAAATTTTTATACATCTTGTTTATTAGTCCAAAGTACTGAAACACTTTTTTTAGTCGTGAAAATTCCTATACATCTTGTTTTATTCGTCCAAAGTTCTGAAAACACCTTTTTTAGTTGTGAAAATTCCTATACATCTTGTTTATTCGTCCAAAGCTTTGAAAACACCTTTTTTAGTCGTAAATTTTTTTATACATCTTGTTTTATTCGTCCAAAGTTCTGAGAACACCATTTTTAGTCGTCAAAATTTCTATACACCTTGTTTTAGTCGTCAAAATTTCTGAACATTTCTTTAACTATTAAGCATTTCTAAAGACACCTTTTTAGTCATCAATATTTTTGAAAAAACCTTTTTTATGTCTGTCAAAATTACTGAAAACAATTTTTTTTGTCACAATTTTTGGATACACCTTTTCACCTTTTCTCAGACGTCCACATTTCTATACACCTTGTTTTATTCGTCCAAATTAATTTTCTAAAGACACCTTTTTTAGTCGTCAAAATTTCTATACACGTTGTTTTAGTCGTCAAAATCTCTGGACTTTTTTCACTATCAACATTTCTAAAGACACCCTTTTAGTCATAAAAAGTCCTGAATAAACCTTTCTTAGCTCTGTTAAAATTTCTGAAGACACCTTTTTTAGTCGTAAAAATTTCTTTTTTAGTTGACACTATGTTTTCGGCCGCTCGTCCGTCCCCCCCAAAGTTCGGACCAGGTCTCCGCCTATGTATCATACCCTTCAAGACGACTATAACTATTCTCAAAGTAATTAAAGTACATAAATTATTTTTGGGTGAGAAGCTCGGGGGCCCCTGGAACCTCGGGGGCCCGTGAATTTTGTCCACCTTCGTTACATGGTTGTTACGCCACTGCACAGACTGGCAGACACCAATTAAACTCACGTCTACTATAGTGTTAGAGATGTTCGTCGTTAGGCCTACCTTGAGCACGTTTTGATGGTGAGTTCTGTGGACGCAGATAACCACTAAGGCAAGTACGAGGACGATCGCTAGTAAACGATACTTCATCGTTCGTATGCGAAACAACATGGCGGACCTAAACGACAAAAAATGGCTGCGTCATTTATTTGTAGTTATAAACATCCATCAATTATTATTGGTCACAAATTATACGATTCGTTTAGATTTTCGCTGAAAGCTGCACTATTGAAACATAGCTTCAGTTGCTCAATGGCATTTAGGACTTTGAACCTACAGCATAACCAGCTTCATGATTTCATCTTCCGATGCTTCTTCATCTTAGAACTCATCTGCTTTATCTTAGAACTCATCTGCTTCATCTTAGGACTCATCTGTTTCACCTCAGCGGCTTCACCTCAAGTAGGCTAGGCCTATATGTTAAACGACATAATTAAATGCGCTGAAACGTTGTTTACCTTATTATATCATATGGTGTCACGACAACTGGTCTACAGACAACTGGTCTAGCGACAACTGGTCTACAGAAAACTGGTCTAACGACTAGTGGTCTAGGATACAGATAACTCGTACACGACAAAATGTTCACTAAGAATTTTTTAGTCGATGGTTATTGTCGCTGAAAGAGAAGCTGGATTGATGAAAAGAACTCCTTATAAAGCGAAAACCGATTGATGAAATCCAGCTTCTATTTCATCAATAAAGGAACCTTTATCCAGCTTCCATTTCTTAAGCATTCTTTTGACAATCCAGCTTCTATTTCATCAATAAAGGAACTTTCATCCAGCCTCCATTTCTTATGATTCTACTGCTCACACAGCTACCATAATCATAGCAAAATGTTCGCAGGTTGCATCCATATTCCAAATGTTATTCCTTTAAAGCCTTCATTCCACGTTAAGACTTCAGGCCAAAACTGAGTTTCATCAACAATATTTCTGACTTTTTAAGAGTAAATGAACCGAGTCTACCGTTAGGCGAATCGTCCATGCATGTAACCATAGTAACATCACTTGTCCTTCCAATAACAGCTGTTATAGTGCTACTATTATAGGCTCAGTGCTATAGTGCTATAGGCCAAAGTACGGTACAGTTTTTGCACCCATGCCGTAATTTAGGATCCACTGTATATACATGAAAACTCGGATTCATTCACGGAGATACCAAATATTTAGAACCCTGTATCCCGATCCAATTGGGTCTCATAAGTCATAATAGCCAGTAGTTACTAGCACAGTCTAACAGCCAATAGACACGTTGGACATTGGCAATAATTCATCAACACGCAAATCTCCGTCTTCATAATTATTTTGTCTTTTCCCATCAGAACCATATAACCCTGACTCGACTATATAGTCTGTCAAATATCACGTTGGATTTCAATATGGGTTCCATATAATTGTGTCTCATTGTAAACATATAATATATAGACTACACATCTATTCACATATCTCATAATATACAGGGTGGCTCAAAAAAAACGTACCACCGGAAAAAATGCGATAACTTCGCTACCGATTGACCTTTTTCTCCGAAAATTTTCCAATTTGCAGGGGAATGAATTTGCCACAATCCCTGAAAGTTTCAGTTGAAACTTTTCATGTTTGCAAAAGTTACAGCTGTTCAAACTTAAAATTTCGTTTTTTTTAATATCCGGAGAATCTTGTTCCATTACATGTGATTTCATTACGATTTTGTTGGCAAATTGCAACACATAAAATGATGACAATGTCATACAACCTCACTAAGAGCTGTAGATAAGCTGTTTATTATGTAAGCTGTTAGTATTTGGTCATATTTTGTATATTAAGGTCTCAGTTTGTGAATCCGTTACTGAACGTCATGGGCAAAGTTTCTTCAGAGGATAAAATGGGAACTCGGACGTTACGTGAACAGAGACTGGGACATCGCGCGGTCATAGCAAAAGACCCAGTGAAAAGTGAAGCCTGAAGCACTTTGAAGGCTATCTGCAAACGTGTTTATGTAACGGAGGTCAGATGCTGGAAGAGAGGCAGGAATTTGGCATTTGGTCTGACGGGGGAAAATGCCATGTTCAGGAAATTCGCTTGGTATTCGAAAGGAAAATGCCATGTTCAGGAAATTCGTTACGTTTTCAAAGCACATCATGATTTCATTATCAGCTATGCTGGCGTGTGTTACAGCTGCAAGAAAAGACTGCATTTAATACCATTCAGTAGGCTAAATGTCAAACTCATCGCTGAACTCTCTTACCCAGACTCATTGAAGACCAGGCATGCTCTAACATCTGGTTTTAATTTCCAGCAGGACGGTGCGCCTGCTTGCTCGCACGGCAAGGCTGATTATGATGACGCTACCTTATTTTTGCCATCAAATGCAGTAAATTTATTGGCAAAGGTGACTAACAAACTCGCCAGACCTTAGTCCTCTTGCTTATCACGTCTGGTGAAATATTCTGGAACGCTGCAAGACATTTCATCCCAAGTTGGAGAACACTGGCCAGCTGAAGCAAGTCTTGCTGCTAATGTGGGGTCAGTTGCCGCAGGACCCGACCAACAAGGCCATACTGAGCTTCACAAAAAGAAGTTGAGCTTGTGCTAAGGCAGGGAGTGGACACTCTCATTATACCTTACAATAAATTGTAAAACGAAATTCTGAGGTCGTAGTGAAAAGTGATATCATTTGACATGGAAATCTACAAGTGACGTTCATTTTCCGCGAAAATTTGAAAAAACGAAATTTTAAGTTTGAACAGCTGTAACTTTTGCAAACATGAAAAGTTTCAACTGAAACTTTCAGGGATTGTTGAAAATTCATTCCCCTACAAATTGGAAAATTTTCGCAGAAAAATGTCAAACGGTTGAGAAGTTATCGCATTTTATCCTGTGGTACGTTTTTTTTTGAGCCACCCTGTATATATATATTATATAGAATTATAGATTATACATATGCATTTATGTACATTCACAATAATCCAACACGCATCCCCAGTTATTGGTTTTACCCATGACATTAGTGGTGACAAACCGTCACAGCAGAACGTTATTGCTTAATTATACGACTGATGCAATGATGCATGCATTGCAAACGCTGAACGAAGAAGGAATTTTGACCAATCAAAAACAATGGTGAAACGTTTGTCTATCTTGGATGTAACTTGACGTATGACTTGGAATATGTAAGAGCGAAGTGATGGTCAGGATTGCAAAGGCGACAGCAGCACTAAAAGCTATGGATAAGATCTGAAAAAGCAAAGTCGTATACGGCCTAAAGCAAAACCAAAAATGAGCGTTAGAAGCATGCGTTTTCAGATGCATGTTATAGGCATAATTATGGATGCGAGGCTTGGGTATTAGGCCTTAACGAAGACATCGAAAGAGGAGAACTGCATGGCCTTCGAAAGAAAATGCTACAGAATGATTATATGAGAGTAGCCTATAGGATGGTTACAAAAAGTGAGAAATGCAAAACTGTACAGACGCATTTAGGCCTACATAGATTTATTAAGGAGAATTTTATACAAAAGATAATTCAAAGGAATTAGTTGAGTGATGTGGAATATCACTCCAGGAGCCGAGCCACCTGGTGCTGGAGGTGACGACGACGACGATGATGATGATGATGATGATGATGACGATGACGGCGATGATGATGATGATGATGATGATGATGATGACGACGACGACGACGACGATTACGGCGGCGGCGGTGGCGGCGCTGGCGGCGGCGACGACGACGACGACGACGACTATGACGGTGACGATGACGATGACGATGACGATGACGACGATGATGATGATGATGATGATGATGATGATGATGATGGTGATGATGATGATAATGATGATGATGGTGATGATGATAATGATGAATAGATTCTAGCTTGGAATAAGTTGGGCTGTTGTCAGTTTTTATGAATGAATTATCGACCGCCAGTATATAATTATAGTCAATTAGTGAATTGCTATTTTCTTTCTAACACATTCAGTTGAACTGATTGAACGCTTTACGTAATAGACACCAAATTAATAAATCTAATGAACTAATCGAAGGACATTTTTGAAGATTAATCGATAAAAATCTGAATCTGCACCAGCCCCACACACTTGTAGACTATAGGCCTATAGTTCACATAATTATATCTCTACTCATTTAGGATATTTCACATAGTCTAGCGCCTTTTCGGATAGGGCTACTCCACAGCTAGGCTAAATATGACAGTTTTGAGATTTTTAAGGAACAAAGTGGAGTAAACTTTGGACAATATTGGCAGTGTAACAGGGAGACCATATACCAGGCTGTAGCAGAAGTTTAACGCATGCACATATATACGCCATGGGTTAATTATGAGTGTAGGCTATTAGCCTATATATATATATAGATCTATATAATATTATATATAATACATAATTATATGATATATATATAATATATGCATTAAGATATTGGCATGAAGCTTGAAAGTTTGACGCAACGATACTGCATGCAGGACCATTATTATAATACATGTAGTTTATTCAGTGACTATTCAGTGCATCGATTAAGTGAACAATTATTTCATGTGCGTACGTGCTCAGCCATGTCGATCGCAGAGTCTGTTTCAGATCGCAGAGTCTGTTTCAGATCACGGGAGCTGCATATTAATTTTTGACCTCTATGGCTGTCGATAATTCATTTATAAAAACTGACAACAGCCCAACTTATTTCAAGCTAGAATCTATTCATCATCGTCATCGTCATCGTCATCGTCATCGTCATCATCATCTTATAACCACTCGGAAATAGGAAATTGAAGCAGGTCGTGAATGAACGAAACACGGATTATGCCAAAGTAGCAGACCTCTTAATAGAAACAAACGAAAAAACAGCTTCACTGTTCAATATTATAGCTAGAACCGTAAATTTATACACGCGGTCATGTATAATAGAAAATGTTCCTGTAAGCACTTCCATAGAAGTAGGCTATAGCTGTTTAGATTGATGGAAGAAAGAATGAACGTAATTTGTTTTTGAAAACCCGTGGATTACTGGAGGATGGCAGTATAAGTGTGATTTATTCAAAATTCTGTAGGCTAGCATGGATATACGCTCAAGTGTGTCAGTGTTGTTTTTCAGCAATACACCCTAATCTTGTCGCATTCATTTGGCCTTCCGGTTATATTTCACACAAGCAATAATCAAAGACTCAACATAGGGCCTATCGTCTACGCACGTGCTGGGGACAAGATGGATGGATGGTTGGATGTATGGGTGGATGTTGATTTGATGAATAAATAAATAAATCCATCCTTGGCTTTCCGTACTGAACATAAATTATATTATAAGCTTATAGTTCAGCATTAGCTGACTCTGGATGCATTTCCTCCCATGTATGTCGGCATCACACATCTAGGAGGAGTGGAGGACTATACTAAGCGCTCTGTTTAGACATTTTAATCCATTTGCATTTTCAAAAGTGACCAAACGTTTTCTTGTAAAAACAAAAAGCTGGTCCACTCAGTTGGTTCTGTCACTGGCCACACCGGTGTTGGTCTACTCGACCTCTACAGCTCGTCCAGCTGAACTTTTAAGGCAGCTCCGTTGTAATTAGGCAGTTATGCTCGTCTGAGTGATAGGTTCATACTTAGAATAAATCTTTGAATTAATCTATGAGTTGCATCAATTGTCCATGTGACTGACAGTATTCGCATCATTTTCAACCTGATATTTCTCAGTTGTCTTTTGGTCTCGAGGTAAGTTGTAAGCGATCAAATTAAGTTCCGTCTCTTGGTCACATACATGTAGGCTATTATACGATTCGTTGCGCCCTCCTCTAAAACGTATCATATGCTGGCCTAACTTCCTTTTAAAGTCATGCAGACGGAGGGCAATAAAACTATAACCATTTCCGGGTTGTTAAGTAACCGAATGAAACAGATAATATCTCTCATAATAGGGTTATAATATTTCATTCTGGCACGGTTTGAACTATGAATCATTCTGGCTAAACATGCCTAAAATTAATTATATGATAATGACGCAAGGACCTGCAACCATGGGTTTTAGAATAATAATGGTCATGGATGGTTATATCGAAGAGGCTTAGTCCAATTAGAGAAGAAAAAGTCGTGTGGTAGAAACTGGAAAATATATGGATACGTCTAGACTGCAGTTTGAACGATCGGATTATTGGACACACACACACCCACACACCCACACACACACATACATACACACACATACATACACACACACATACACACACACGTGATGCACTCTACCTTTAACTTTACTTTCGAGTCTGTTGCACAATGCACATGCAGGAAGCGACCTCTGAGGTCGAGGGTATCAGCCAGACAGAAATCGACGAGTATCAAGTCTATTGATTTGTTTACAAAAAAAAGATATAATGGTACTGTCTACGCGATTACATTGGATTCATGGTTTGACGTACTGTAACGGTGTAACCAAACGATCTGAACCAAGCTTAGATTATTTAAACTAAGCTATCGTAATCGTAGCCTCAAAATTTCTAAAGCGTTATATTCGAAAGCCAAGCATGGTGCACCAGCTTATGCACGAGCGCTGCGTTGAGTCAAAAGGGTTGTCTGTCAGAGTAGTCCATGGTGGTCCGGGTCGAGTTACCATAAGGCATAAGCAATGACCTACATGTATAGACGATATTGGACATTAAGGACATGCTGATAATAATAATTATTATATGGACACATGTCCATATATCATAATTATTATGATCACACTAAATAAGCAGGAAGTAAAGCGTAACATATTATTATTATTATTATTATTATTATTATTATTATTATTATTATTATTATTATGTGCCTCGGCAGGTCACATAAAAAATAACTGGACATAATTTTCCAGTCAGATCCAGGTCTATGCATGTTGGCGTCTGCAGATGCTATACAGCAGGTCTGTGTGATGATATAATAGGCTATATAGCAACCGGTTGAAAAGAGAGTGAACTACGAGTTGAAAACAATGTGTGAATTATCAACACATGCGATATTGTTATTGCCTTGAACAGTTGTCACATTGTATACGGTTTAACATTATCGCGACCAGGGTAGATCGAGCCACTTATATTGCGTGCTTGCATTGGCAAACATTACATATATACTTTATATATTATATATATACATATTCATATATACATTATATAATATATATTATCATAGGCGTACGAGGCGGGGGTCCGGGGGGCAAACCCCCAACTTTCGGACAAGTCTGGTTTATCGGGAAAACACAGACCCGAACGACTAAAACATATATTTTTTTTCGGGCAGAGGTTCAATCTTCCCTCCCCACTGCTGAAATCTCCCGTACGCCTATGTATATTATATATAATTTTATATCTATATATAATTATATATATTATAAGTAGCCTAGGTCTTACATCATTAGAGAAACAGCAGTTTGACCAGTTTCACAAGAAAGGTCCTTATCAAGAACATCCATGCTTCAGCCGAAACTGTCCAAAATATTTAGCATCTAAGTATAGTATGTGACATATTCAACGACATTATGTGCGTTTAGCAAACAGAGAGCAGCTACGTGTACCAACCACTTTTTGTTCAATCCGATCAGTGTAGCATTGGTGTGCTTTAAAGCAAGGCCAGCAGCACAATGTCTCATGACGGCAGACACACTCATGTATCCCTCAATCTCAAGAGGTGAAGACCAATAATATGTCAAAGAGCAAGTCACACGCACACATACACACACACACATGCACGCACACACATGCACGCACACACATGCACGCACACACATGCACGCACACACATGCACGCACACAAATGCACGCACACACATGCACGCAGACATATGCACGCACACACACGCAAGCACACACATGCACGCACACGCACGTGAAAACTTATTTCCAATTCTCGTTAAGCCTATAACGAGCGTGACGTTTATAAGTCATGGGTAAATATAAACAAATGTCAGCCAATAATTGTCAATTAGGCCCAATGTTGAGCACAGGGCCTGGGCTGTATGATATAATTTATAACAGCGTGGGACTTTATAAGTATCGGCACATGTCGGGAGATTCAAAATGACCTTCTGTCGTTGTTTGGATACATCTGGCCGTGCTTACAATGTAGCCTACATTATTATCGTCAGTCAGTCAAACTTTGGGAGTGTATGCTTCGAATGACATTATTTATAGAGACGTGTCTATAATTGCGCTGCCTTGGTCTTTTCACATATTCATTTTGATAATTTATATAGCGCCTTCTCTATTGACTCAGAGGCGCTCCCAGTCCTGCCATGAACAGCTAAAGAGGTGAGATTTGAAGGACACAAAGGAGCAGGTCAGTTTGACCGAGATAGCAAACGTAAGCCTAGTCTAATCTAATCTAATCTAATCTAATCTGGTTTAATGTAATCTTCAAATTTCTATAGCGCCGTTAAATGATTACACAACTCATCAATCAACGGTATTCAAACTCAGATTCGCAATCCAATCCATTCCGAATGTTAGTCCAGTTAAATGCATGAAAGGCAAATAAAGCGTCTCTAGTCGTAAGCTGGAAGACACTTTGAACCGATAATTACCGCAAACAGATGTGACATTCCTCCGTTCCTTTATCCATGAACAGAAAAACTGTCAATCATCCAGGATTTATTAATTGTTCAATCATAACTGCTGCTGCTGCTGCTACTTGTTGCTGTACAACGACACTGTGTCATATCAATGATGATTATAGCGTTACCCTCCTCCTTGTCAACGCTTGGGACTGGCGCTGCAAACTAACTCACATGTGGAACATTGAGAATTTTTAAGTTGCATTGCAGTATATATAATGCGTTGTACACGATCATAAAATGTCATAAAGCAGCATAAATTATAATACATGTAGGTCAACCTTAATAATTATAATCTGTGTGTGTGCTCTTGGTCGAGATGGCTCTGCGCTGTTTGTCTAAAGTGACGTTTTAATCAAGCAACTGTCACAACGCAGATACGAGTTTTGATTAATTAACTTTGCTTGTTCAATCTTCATTATATGTGACCTCGCACATGACCTTATTTAAGTGATTTTCTCTTTCTTTTTCCAGGTGTATAGGCTACCTGTGTATCACGGTCTCATCCTATCCTACATGTCCGCAGATCACTTCCTTCTGTTGCCATGGGGGAGGGGGCTGTCGCACCAGCCAGAAATCAAACTGGTCGACGTGTGGATAATTCTGTTGGTGGCCCATCCTTCGGGAATAATAGTAACCTAGTAATAATAGTCCTGGCACGACGTTAAACTGCATCCATCCTCCGCCACAGGGAACCAACAACGTCTCTGTGCCGGTCCTAAGCCCGAAAAAAGGAGGAAGGTTTGCCAGATGGGTGGAGATACACTGGCAGAAAAAGACCAAGACCATAGAAATCCGCAAAAACCACGACACAAGTGACATAGCGACCCAGATGCTTCAAGGTGTCATGATGTGGAGCACATGCACAGGTCGGTCAGGACAGACCGGTGGAGAGAGTCGAAGGAGAGAGCATACGTGGGCCACATACGGGCATTGACCCAGGTTGTCCTTTGTACCTCTCTCCCAATATTCTCTTCAATCGGACAAGGTGGTCTAGCCGCTCTAGCGGCTCCAAGATGTCAATGGTATGGAGCGGACCTGCTGACCGGACCGGTTGAAGCTGGGAAGCATGATGCGAGACAGACTCAGACAGAGAGTGGCGTCGGACACCTACGGGTTGTTAACCCAGGGATAGCGATGATGATGATGAGTATTAATAGTAGTCCTTCGTCCAACACCATCAATATCAATCCCACTCTTTTATTTTTATTTGCCTCCATTGAATGAACGATCGAAAACAGTTCGTTCGACAGCGGTTTCATGCTGTTAAATGGGGGAGGGCGCGACTCTGATGGTTCTCTCTCTCTCTCTCTCTCTCTCTCTCTCTCTCTCTCTCTGTCTCTCTCTCTCTCTCTCTCTCTCTCTCTCTCTCATTAAAAGGCGCTATATTAATTCTCAGACTACTCATACAGTTGTAATTGAAACACACACAAAACATTTATCTTCGCCTTTGAGGAGTCAATAATTGTGTCGTATAATTTTCATGTCCATAATATAATATGCGATCAAAAATGCACCTGTGATGGTGTTTTAAATGACTACAAATGGCACTTGTGATGGTGTCTTAAATGACTACAAATGGCACTTGTGATGGTGTCTTAAATGACTACAAATGGCACTTGTGATGGTGTCTTAAATGACTACAAATGGCACTTGTGATGGTGTCTTAAATTACTACAAATGGCACTTGTGATGGTGTCTTAAATTACTACAAATAGCACTTGTGATGGTGTCTTAAATTACTACAAATGGCACTTGTGATGGTGTTTTAAATGACTACAAATGGCACTTGTGATGGTGTCTTAAATTACTACAAATGGCACTTGTGATGGTGTTTAAATGACTACAATTGGCACTTGTGATGGTGTCTTAAATGACTACAAATGGCACTTGTGATGGTGTCTTATTCTTAAATTACTACAAATGGCACTTGTGATGGTGTCTTAAATTACTACAAATGGCACTTGTGATGGTGTCTTAAATTACTACAAATGGCACTTGTGATGGTGACGACGACGACGACGACGACGATGATGATGATGATGATGATGATGATGATGATGATGATGATGATGATCTTGCCACCACTGCTATCACTGCAACCTCTCTAAATGGTCATTTTGCGAAAAGTTCATTAGGACATAATAGATACGATGCGATAGCACAGTCATACAAGTTACAACCCACGCACAATAGATTTCAACGCTTACACTACTGCACCACTGCTGTTGTCGTTTTTTCCGTATTCCTAAAGAGCGAATATATAAAAATTATATGTATTAATCAAAACGACCATCGCTATCTCAGTACCTGCCTTTTAATCGAATGAAACTATATTGGTTTTGCAACGTTTACATCATTTCGTTCAAATCTCAATCAATCTATCAATCAATCGTAATTTATATAGCGCCCCTTCAAGGTACCTACGCAGAGGCGCTCCCGGCCGAAATCAAGTGAAAAAAACAGTCTTCAACAGTTTGTGAAATTGAGAACAGCTTGAGAGGTGCCACATAGTCAGAGGAAGTCCATTCCAGGTCATTGGACCAGCCACAGAGAACGAACGCCTCTGCGTTGTTGCAGAGCGAGTGAAAGGAACCATTAAGTCACCATGGACAGCAGAGCGCAGTGCGCGGCGGCCTATATGCAAGTGGAAAGAGGGAGGCAAAGCTCACACAGATAAGAGAATGCCCAGCCTGATAAGCATCGCCACACCAAAGACGCAATCCTAAATGAGATGCGCTGCGGGAAAGGAAGCCAGTGCAAGACAGGAAGCTGTTGACCTATTATGAAATCTTACCAGCAAAACTTTTCTTGCATAGTTTCAGTCGCAGATTATTATCAATCCTATCCACGGTACTGAAATAGGGGCTACACACGAGAACACGTGCAACGGTTTGGCTGAATCTTTTCTAAGTCGGGAAGATTCACAATCGTCTTTTAAACTCTAGCCCTGCAGGAAACTTGAAGAGCTCTAGAGTCTAGATATACACTGAACTGCGAAAACCTGAGAATTGGTCAGTGGCTTTTAAGACTCAATCAGATGCTGATACGCACGATTTGCCACACTGTCACATGCTTCCGATTAAGTTGTTCCTAATATTAACTTTGAGCCAGAACAGACTTTTTGAGCAAATTAAATTTCGAAAATCTGCCCTGTCCGACGATTCGTCGCTTAAACTCGTAAAACTCAAATCCGGTAGGCTATTTATATTCACTGCAGCGACTCGTATTCGGCTGATAAAAACGTTGGCTATTTATTGATCACTGCTGTGGTCGCTGCAATGTATCCTTCGCATTCGCTCAATCGACTGTCAGCCCGGCCTTCTATAGAATGTATATCCGAGCGGATGCATGTCAACAGACTAACAGAGCGCAACGAAGCGGCCAGGCCTTGGTCCACGCGGATAACTGCATAAGAAAGCTCTACCTACCTATACCTACCTACCTATACCTACCTAAACCTACCTATACCTACCTACCTACCTATACCTACCCACCTACCTACCTATGCCTACCTGCCCACGTATACCTAACAATGCCAATCTACCTACCTATGTATCTATCTACCTATCTACCTGTATGGTGTCCACGCAAACCTCGCTCACAACAACCTATCATTATACTGTCAACTGGGGCGCTCAATAGTAGGCCCATACACCAGGTACATTATACCTGGTATAGTGGTTGGCCCGCTGAACTTTCAATCGATGGGCGGGTGTTCAAATCCCGCCAGGGCATTTGGTTGTAGGCTTATGTTCTACCTGTGCCATCTAGCCAACTCAGATGGAATGAGTACAGCAACCGTACACTGTCGGTGGGAGGTGACGCGGTGAGAGAGAGGATTGGCATCATATGCCGAGGTCAAGAAAATGATGTCGCTAGCACCCCATGGCTGCCCCGGTGCTAACCGTTTGGGACTGATTTTCTGCACTTCTCCTAAGTTCTAATTTTGCTAATTCTGATTTCTGGTGCAAATGATAGGCCTAAATCCTCATGCATGAACAAAATTATTATTGCTGTTGGTGCAAGGATTATATAGTATGTCTGTCACGCTGCCTGTCATGATGACTCCTGGTCTTATTGGTCATCTCTGTTATGCTATTGTCGCACGTCGTGTTCTTATTGTTGCTGTTGCTGTCAATAATTATTTATTGTTTAGCGCGAGGTAGGATGAATCGGTCAAGACAGAAGAGTGACTCGTTCATGATTTTACATGAGCGTCATCATCACTATCGTCATCATCATCATCGTCGTCGTCATCATCACCATCGTCGACGGCGTTATAAGCATCATCAACAACCACAGCAACATCATCATCATCATTGTCGACATCGTCGCCGCTATCATCATCGTCATCATCGTCATCATCGCCATTGCTCTTAACTTTACCGTTGTCATTGTTACAATGATGCATCGAATCATCATCGTCATCATGATACATCACAACCATCATCATCATCATCGTCATCATGATATATTATCACAACCATCATCATCATCATCGTCATCATGATATATTATCACAACCATCATCATCATCATCGTCATCATGATATATTATCACAACCATCATCATCAACATCGTCATCATGATATATTATCACAACCATCACCATCATCATCGTCAACATGATACATCACAACCATCACCATCATCATCGTCATCATGATACATCACAACCATCACCATCATCATCGTCATCATGATACATCACAACCATCACCATCATCATCGTCATCATGATGCATCACAACCATCACCATCATCATCGTCATCATGATACATCACAACCATCACCATCATCATCGTCATCATGATACATCACAACCATCACCATCATCATCGTCATCATGATACATCACAACCATCACCATCATCATCGTCATCATGATACATCACAACCATCACCATCATCATCGTCATCATGATACATCACAACCATCATCATCATCATCATCGTCATCATGATACATCACAACCATCATCATCATCATCATCGTCATCATGATACATCACAACCATCATCATCATCATCGTCATCATGAAACATCACAACCATCATCATCATCATCGTCATCATGATATATTATCACAACCATCACCACCTTCGCTTCCACTTTCTCTTTCTCTTCCTCCTTGATCCTACTTCTCTGAATCCAAATCATCATCATCATCATCGTCGTCGTCATCATCATCGTCGTCGTCGTCATCATCATCATCAATTTTATCATTATCGTCGTCATCGTCGTAATTATCGTCATCATCATGTATCTCTATCATTACCTGTTCTGGAAGAAAACATTTTTCTGATCAGACATGTTAAGGTCAAGTAAACTAAGCTACAACGATAAAGATGAAGATAAGGTAGGGAAAGTCCTCATTAGCCAGACGGCATTGCGATTAATTTCAGGCAAGATAAAGCTAGGCTGCTCAAAGGTAAGTTTAAGATAGATTTAGTGTGGTGGCAAGATAAGATAACGTTATAACTTTATAACGGTGGAAAGATAAGATAACCTAATTATTTATAGCCTACAGCAACATTTAGAATTAATATGAACTCGAGGCGAGATGACACGATTTGCCACCAGAATATACTATCAGATAATATCGACCTCAGACCTTGCTTTGGCGACTGCTAGACTATAATTTATGGGCCGCAAGATAAGAATAGTTTGGCCTTTTCTCTGCAACGGAGAAATCAATTAAACGGACCCGCTTCAATGAATTCGTGAGAGTGACGTCAATACAATAGTGCGATGCTGTAATGCACTCCATTCTGTTCAGACTGCCTAGGATGGCAATAATAATTAAGAAGCTGCTGCGAGTGCTTTCTGCGTGTTCAAGCAACACGCTGCTAAGGTGTATCAATCAATAGGCCTACCTTGAATATACCTACCTGCAGTATGTGTATACTGCCTTTGTTCTGCATTTTGACTGCAGCATATTTCTGCAGTGTCTAATTGTCACAAATTCATTCATTCATTCATTCATTCATTGTGGAGATTTATATAGCGCCCTTCAAGGTCAGTATACTCTGGATCGCGCTCCCAACCCAACTTCGGTAAAGCGCATCAGAGCAAAACCTAGGCACAAGGCGTAGGGCGTAAGGCAGAAGGCATATAATATACATGGTGTATGTGAATTTACGCATATTATGCGTATTGACAGTGCACAGGGGCACATTCTATACCATGAGGCCAGTAACGGAGAAAGCACAGTGACGTCTAAGAGCAGTAAGTAAGGGCTTAGCTTAAATTGCCCTGTATTCATATATATATATATATAATCATATATAATCATATATATATATAATCATATATATGTCTACTGCTTATTAAAGTCTCAATTATTAAATTGAATTTCGGTTGAGTGGCCAATCATCACAACCAATTACTTGTCTGAATGATTCTTCAATTATCGCACTCTGTATACGATCCTATATCTACTCCTCCTCCTCCCGACCCCAGTCTTTCTACCACTTGACTCTCATTAAACTCTGACACTCTTCGCAGTAACCATTGAATACTATATATATATATATATATATATATATATATATATATATATATATATATAACACCATGTAACATATTAAGGACGACTTGTCCTTGCGTCGTTAGCTTGCGTTCAACCAATAGGTCCTTACTTCGTGAACTTCGTGAGATTCTACGAGGTCATAAAACGACGTTTGCGTCTCCTGTCACACTATAATTATTAATCAAATGTCACTCATTGCTTGCAGAATATAATATATATATATTTGCCACGTCGTGAGGTTTCGATCATTTAGACGTCAGCCATGCAGTTCTGTAGCTCCAAATTAAATTAACATGTTGAGGTTTATCTTCGCTGTTCAAGTTCTGTGGGTGTTCTTGTAGTTTGCCTGCATATAATTTTTTATGTCTCACTCGTACTAGTCGTACAGAAGACATTCCGCACATTTGAGAGAAATTCATGCTGACGTTTCAATGGATCGCCTCGTCATTGCATGGCTGCTCACAGCCTCACACTCTTATAGGTCATGGCTGCATTTTCTGGTGATCATGCTGCTAGAATACTTGTTCAAATCCTTTTACAATTGATGCTAGAGTTTTTCAAGAGCAGGGGCAATTGAAGTGGCAATCGAGGCAGACGACTTATAGAACAAGAGGAATCTGGATAAAAAATTTGAAAGAGCCGTGTTTTAAACATTGATTTAGTGACCCGTGAGTGGAAAGATCCTGGGCATGACGTTAAGCTGCATCCATCCTCCGCCACAGGGGACCATCAACTTCCCTGTGCCGGTCCTAAGCCCGGACAAAAGGAGGAAGGTTTGCCAGATGGGTGACGATACTCTGGCAGTAGAAGACCAAGACGATTGAAATCCGCAAAAACCATGACACAAGTGACATATAGCGGCCCAAGTTGCTTCAAGTTGTCATGATGTGGAGCAGACATGCACAGGTTGGTCAGGGCAGACCAGTGGAGAGAGTCGGTGGAGAGGGCATTGGACACAAAACGGGCTTGTCCCACTGGTTGTCCTTCATGCCTCTTTCCTGACATTCTCTTCAAGCAGACAAGGCGCTCCAGCTGCTTCAAGATATAATGGTATGGAGTAGACCTGCTAGCCTGTAGAAACTGGGAGATGACACGAGACAGACTCAGACAGAGAGTGGCGTCGGACACCTACGGGCGTTGCGCCTATGGTTTTTGATGATGATGATGATGAGTGGAAAGATCGTGCGTGCGCCAGTGATAGAGACGAAAGGGGGTGGGGTTAAAGAGTGAGAATAGAGAAGGAAGGGAATGAGAGAGAGAGTTCTCACCATTCACACTAAATTTGTATCTTGGGAAGGGGCAGAGGAAGCCGAAGGAAAGAAAGGAACTGAGAAGTTGTGAGCACAGGAATAGTCTGAATAGTCACCACCACTTTTACGGGGAAAGTTACACCCATGGTTATAACCAGCCAAAGATGACAAACACTAGGCCTATAGGGCGTATTATACGTCTCATGTGCACGCGTCCTATATAGAAGCCATCTTATAATTATGCTCACTAAAGAGGATAAATTATCTCATCTCATTTATCTTGTGTATCAACCTAATTAGGTAGTCTCATGTTATCCCCGATATATAAAAATTATAATCGCCTCACAGTCTAACCCAGCAACGCCCCGCCGTCTTTTTATGTCAACATCTGATAGCAGTAGACCCGTCGATGTGACCACAGAGCCAGCGTCGTATTGTGGCATGCAAAGTAGATCAATTTAACAGGTATGGACATAGGTAACCTCAGGTATAATTATGCGGATTAGATCAACGGTATTTGCATCTGACAACAGTTCACTGAGTGCAACTGTCAGTCTTGTTGTCATTAAACGAATATAACATTAGCCTTTAGGCCTATTTGGGTTCCCTGCACTTTGGACTGCCTATATTATGGGCTACCTAGTACCCACACTTTTGAAATCTCTGCATTTTGGACGAATGACCGCATTTGGTTATATATTTATTTATGTATAATTATAGTTCTAGAAACCGACAAAACGTTCAGGAGAGGTAAATTAGGTATACTACTATAGTCAGTACTTTTCAATCATTATAATGTTTTACAAGCCTTATGTAACGTGTTGTTTAAATTTCAGACCTCTTAATCAATAGGCATACTGTCACTGTTCATCACATACTGTCACTGTTCATCACATACTGTCACTGTTCATCACATACTGTCACTGTTCATCACATACTGTCACTGTTCATCACATACTGTCACTGTTCATCACATACTGTCACTGTTCATCACAACTGTAATTTTGCTATTGCTGCATTTTAAGAACTGTTTACAATGAACGAAAACTGTCCATAACTGTGTTATGTTCTCGCTTTTTATGTTTTTTTGTTTATACAGGTATAGGCCTACTACTATAGTCAGTACTTTTCAATCATTATAATGTTTTACAAGCCCAATTTTATATTTCAAGTATAAAGCGATAAAATGTATCGTGATTCTGGCTTCGGTGTCAATTCAAAGTCAATCGACGATACCACAACCGCAGGCCACAATTATTTCAGTAGCCCTACTTTATAAGTACAAGAATTATGCTTATTTAGTTGCATCGGCTGCTTGATGAATTCATACCACATAATATAATAATTATTCGAATCTATTTAAAATTGCACTTTTTCAAAAGTTCAGAAGTGCATACGTGCACTCGACTATTATAATACGACAGAACATCGATGGAGATGAGTACTAAGTAAGCACTGAACACAGAGTGCACTAAGCACTGAGCACTGAATAATTTGTTGAAGGCCTTCGAGAAAACTCAAAACCGCAAATGTAAGTGTATAGGTTAATATTATCTGCGTTATCGGGCAGCGAGCAGCATAAGCTATAACCTTGCAGCACACATTCATGCATCGATTAGCTATTAGCCTATACATTGTATAGGACGTCACATCACAAGCCTTAATATAAGCAAATGTTTTCTTTGTTATTTCAGCTGAAGCCTGAACAACAGCAGAGAAAAGTACACAGTTCAGAAGAGAATTATTCAGTTGACAGATGGCTCTACATGTCGAGCAATTGAGAATTGAGCATGCAATCTTATGCCGTCGACTTAATATTGCCACGAACGCTGACCGATGCACAAAGTCCCGTTAACTTAATGGCTGAAACCCATAATCCCATGGCTACACACACACACACACACACACACACACACACACACACACACACACACACACACACACACACACACTCACACCCACTCACACATATACACATAGGCGTACGGGAGATTTCAGCAGTGGGGGGGACAAGTTTTCACTTCTGCCCGAAAAAAATCTGGAATAAATGACTTTGTGGGTTGAAATCTCGTGGTGGGAAATACTATTTTTTTCCCAGACAAATAGTTGACGCTCTTGTTTATTCATCGGGTTGAAATCTCGTGAAAAATACTATTTTTATACTATTTTCCCGGATCTGCTTGCCCGAAAAAACAGACTTTCCCGAAAATTAGGGGCATTTACCCTCTGGACCCCCGCTTCGTACGCCTATGCACATACAGACACAACCATCTTAAGTGGGAATAACAAAAGAGACAACATTTAAAACTATAGTATAGGCTACACATTGTTCTATAGAAAGCGTATACGTGGCCTTCCTCCACCCTCTGCATAACATGCAAGTCGTGTATATACATTGAACTTGCCGCTCTACATCCTTTATATCCAGGTATCGAAACAATTACTCTAATGTCGACTTCCTCTCACCTGTGTCTGACTCCTTCTTTAGGTGTAATATGCCTCGGTGGTGGTGGTCAATTACAGCCGTAGTGCCACGAATACTGTAGGCCGTTGTACACGTCGTAAACGTATACCACCGTCGACTATATATCCCTAATTAGGTCGTTTTACTTCAGAAAGTGGGTGACGTCACCATTACAACAAAGGAACTAAAAGGTAGCAGCCTACATCTGTAAAATTTTCCATGACCTTGGCTATCATCTCATCCTTCGATATCAGTAAATGATAAGTCTAACCCAGCAACGCCCCTCCGTCGTTTTATCGTCAACGTCTGATAGCAGTCGACCCGTAGATGTGAATGTGGCCACGTCGTATTGTGGCATGCAACTAGAGGCAATCTTTTCTGCCGAAGTGACACCAGTATTTCAGCGCCTTTCTGAGTTTGTGCGTGCGTGTGCTTGGGTGCGTGTTTATGTGGATGCGTGTTTGTGTGGGTGCGTGTTTGTGTGGATGCGTGTTTGTGTGGATGCGTGTTTGTGTGGGTGCGTGTTTGTGTGGATGCGTGTTTGTGTGGATGCGTGTTTGTGTGGGTGCGTGTTTGTGTGGATGCGTGTTTGTGTGGATGCGTGTTTGTGTGGATGCGTGTTTGTGTGGATGCGTGTTTGTGTGGGTGAGTGTTTGTGTGGATGCGTGTTTGTGTGGATGCGTGTTTGTGTGGATGCGTGTTTGTGTGGATGCGTGTTTGTGTGGATGCGTGTTTGTGTGGATGCGTGTTTGTGTGGATGCGTGTTTGTGTGGGTGCGTGTTTGTGTGGGTGTGGCGTGCGCGTGCGGGTGTGTGTCGAAGTGTATGCGGGCAATTATACGTGCAGCTCATGCTGTCTATTTTGACAAACAACTAGCGTAGCATAGGAATACAAATGGGAAATATAGGGCCTACCATGACAACGTGTGTATCACATTATAAGCCTATATTATAATACGTAGGCCTAGGTTATGCATCTAAAAATGTAATGGCATTTTAGAATCCCTCAAAAGCACTAGAAGAGATATGGCTACTGTCTAAACTGTTAGGGAACAGAGGCGTCTCAAAATACCGTAGGGCTGTAGAAATCTCGAGATTACGATTATACGACTACGATTAGGCCTATAGGCTTAGATCTATCACCCAAGCATCGATTATGTATTCTCTCTCTAGAGTTTTACCGATTAGAAATTCTAATGCATAGGCGACGTGTATACATGTTTGTTTGACCACGTCTATAAAACTCGACGGGTAGTCATACAATAATTGTAGGCTCGGTCTATTGTAAGGAAATGCGATGATGTGACGTGAGTAAAACTTATGCACAGCATGCAGCGTCATAATCGGTCGTGAAATCCGTAGAAACCGACGCTCTGATTATACATGCAGCGTTTTAGCCACCGACATGTACATTGTCAGACGTGCAAATTGTTAGATGTGTATGTACTTTTGCATACAATTATAGGCCTACCATATATGTGTGCTAGTAGATCTAATTGTGCATAATCTGTAAGCAATTTCTAGTGTGCTCACAACATGCATGTTTGTTTGTTTGTTTGTTTGTATGTGCACTTGTTGCACTTCCGGCTCCAAGGCAACGACGCCACCACTAGACCACCGCGCGATCTAGGTATTCGTGGGGCGCGGTGGTCTAGTGGTGGCGTCGTTGCCTTGGAGCCGAAAGGTCCGAGGTTCGAATCCACCTCCCCGCGTAAGGACCTTGGGCAAGTCCTTCACTTACAATTGCTCAGCGCTTCGGCGTGAAACTCCGATGCAGTGTCCGCTCTGCATCGGGAGCGCCTCTGAGTAGAGAGCTTGAAGGGGCGCTATAACAAGTGCACATACATAGGTATAGGCTATATATATATATATATGTATATAGGCGGTATATAACTTATGTACGAATTTATGATGATATATATATATATATAGGCAATGTAGTTATGTACCGTACGCTCGCAGACGCGTATGATTATTCATAGTATAGTTCATGCATCGATGTGTCTTCGCTTGGACTGTTGCAACTCATCTGAAAATCTCTTCTCTAACAAAGCTTTGAACTTATTGAGATTAGACGACTAGAGGCACTTGAAACAAATTCCGATCGAACCAAATAACAGAATACAGCGAAATGCTGAAAAAGTTCTATTCTCAAGATCTTGAACAACACTATAACTAATCTGAGAAAATGAGCACCTGAAATGTGGTAGCCTATCTAAGAAATTGTCCAAACAATTCATACATTTAGCCTACGTATTACAATCGCACTTTCAATAATGTAGGCTAAGCTAATAACAAATCACTTTCAGCAATGTATAGCAAATTAAGAATAAAAGCTATACGAAGCGTGTCAAAATAATTATTCAGTATAAGCATTGCTGCAGTGTTAGTTGTGTTGGAAGTGTTAATAAATTTAGCAGGATTACGCTTACGCACAATTATGTGAAATTTATGTAGCGCCATCTTTCACTGTTTTGCAAATGCAATGCATCAATGCAATACTTTATACATCTGAGGCTTAGAGATATAAGCGAAGAATTCGGGTTACGTTTAAACTTGGGGTTCGTATCTAGGGCCCCAAACTTCTTAAATCGGCCCTGCGTCCACGAAATCCTTTAAAGCGACACACAGTCAGTGAGCGGGTCCAGTTCACAGTTCACACGACATTGCTGACGACGAGAAGCGCGGTAGATAACGAAACTCTTCAGGGGAGATGGTCCATTGACATCTCTGTCTCAATGTCAAATAGAGGTCGAAAGATCGGCAGTGGGTCACCTTCGACGGAGCCGAGTTCAGACCGAGCTGAGGTCTTTGTACGCATTAACTATCCCCTCCTCCTCTCTTCCTTTTCTTCCTCCTCCTCCTCTCATTCCTCCTCCTCCTCCTCCTCTCTTTCTTTTCCTCCTTCTCCTCCTCTCTTTCTCTGTCTGTCTGTCTGCATGTCTGTCTGTCTGTCTGTCTGTCTCTTCTGACCTTTATAATGCCAGGTCTTGCCCCTCCCCACCCACTTGCGCTGGCGAGCATTCGCAAAAGGTGGTCGTTCCAGCTGAGTGGCCTAATGTTCATGTCTGTATGGAAACTGTGGTTCACATTTAATCTAATGTATACATAGGCTATGTATACGCCTAAACACTGTGCGTATGATATTACAGACGAGAGCAGGTCATACGAAATATAAGACGAGTAATAATCTGCACTCAAGCGTGTAGATTCGAATAAAAAATTATAGTCTGTCAGTTATAATAGCTAGTCATGCTACTTTTATACGCTCAATTATGCCTATAGTCATTTGTATACATGCTGAACCGATCTAAATGGTTTACACCCAGCGTTCGCAAATCTGTGACTAACACAACGTTTATAAGCTTAGTCCCTAGACTGTATTTTTATTTATATAGATATCATACTAGATATCTATATACGTTAATACATATATTTTTTTTATATGATATTCATGATGTCTGATCTGTCTGTACATAGGAACATGAGTGTACATAATTATATAATATTATATATATAATTATATACATAACATGTATGATGTATGTGTGTGCGTGCGGGCATGCGTGCACTGCAATTACACGGATCTATGGCTGGCATAAATTGTTGTGGCAAACAGTTTCTTAACAGGTGTGTCGCGACGCAGTAAGGTGCGACGAATCCAACGGCAGCGTACCACATAAACATCCTATTTCTCAGCGTACCACGTAAACATCGTATTTCTCAGGTGTTCACGAAAAAACGACGATTCTCACATCCATTACACTGACTTACACACTTAACCTAGGGCCTATCTAGATGACGAAAGCTGTGAGAATTCTTAGCACTCTGTTTTTCCTATAGATTTTACTCCATTTTTATCGCAATCTCTGCATGGCCAGGGTGCCGACAGGAAGTTCTTCGGACCCTGGGAGAGCAGAGCTCAGACCATCTGCAGGCACTGTGAGAAAATTAAAAGAATAAATTGAAATAATAAAAGTGCGGGGTATGACTTACGATATTGTATGCATAAATTGCATATGAGCATTTATATCGCGCCTTACAATAACCTCACGAAGGCGCTTAACATAGCTAGCCGACAAACTGTTCTGAACAATTAAGTGCGACTTAATTGACGATATTGTATTTATAAGGTGTACAAGGCAACAGCTCGTAAACTATTGCACTTGAAAATTTGAAAATTTGCAAAGCGCCTTTTACGGATACACTCTGCGTGAAAGCCCCCCGAGGGAAGTATAGAAAAGAGATGAAAAACGGTCGATAGACTCTATAGAGAACCGAGATACTGAAGAAAACATTTGAGGGGGGCTTGTACATCAGTAGATCACAAAAGTTGGCTACTTAAGGCGACTTTGGGCAAGAGACAATACCATAATTATTATACACATGTATATACATATATATACATATAGATCTATATATATATATATATGTATACAATATATATACATATATATATGCAGGTCAAGACAAGTCGATCGATCACGTGTCGTGTTGTACTGGAATACACTGTGAAGTCAAGCATCGCCGTCCGTAATACATCAACGTATACCTATAGGACAATGCAGTATATATAATATAGGTTACAGTGTACAATTATACAGCCGATGCCACTTAAATGCATAACGGATAAGTGCATAAATATATATATATATATATATAATATATATAATATATATATAATATATATATATATATCACTTATGATCATATAGCAGCTTTTCGTTTTAATATTGGGTTTAAATGGAGAAAAACAGGCATGCGCATATAAATAATACATATAATATATATATATATATATAATATAATCATATATAATTATATATACATTATTCTATTATGTATCTACGACTTGCCCTGCTTGCACTGTTCTGACTTAGCACATGCACTGACCGCCTATTATAATCTAATAGACGATGACGACGACGGTTGACCCGTGACCAGCAATCGTCTGTCCGGCTCAACCGCAGCCGTTGTCCGGTGGTCACGCTCACCTGCTGCAGCGCTCTGCTGATCCGTGTCATCAGCAGCAGCAGGAGGAGGTCAAGTATCGGTGCTGCTACCTGTCGACATTCCTGAATATGCTCAAGCCAAACCAGGTGCTCTGTACTTTTAATGTCTGCTAATGGTGGTGCTCTGATCTTGCGGTTCGTTTCACATCACCGTCTGCAGGGCGAGCCAGTGACACCTCGACATTAGCAGCTTAAACCACGAACGCTCGCAAATAGGTACAAGAGGTGCATTTGCCCTCTGGTGGAAAAGACACCAATATTTTTGCTACTATACTTTCTGGTAGGTCACGTCTGCGGTCGCCCATGGTCGCCGACGTATCCAGTAACCAAAACTAAAGCAGATGATCGTGCCTTTCGAGTCGCTGGCCCACGCGCCTGGAACACAGTGGAACAGCCTTCCAGCATCAATTCAAGAAATGAAAACTCAATCTGATTTTAGAAAACAGTTAAAGCTGCACCTGCTTTCGAGTTGATTGCATTTATGCCTAACTTCGACTATAGTATTCTGTAACGCATCCTAGAAGTAGGATTCTATATAAATTGTCTTGATTTAGTTTCAATTCAGAAGGATAGAGCGAAGAAGATGGGCGTTGATGCCGTTGCAGATAAATGTTTAAAGAAATATATCATTTTGCAGAATTTCATTGATATAATGCAGGTGCCACGAAGTAGAGAATACCCTGCCCCTAAAAATCGTACCTATAAGCAATATTTCACAATACCTGTTACCATCTTTGATGTGCATACTTCAGCTAAGTACATGGGTTCAAGTCAATCCCGAGGCTATATGCATTTAGACAGAGTCGGCTGCTCGCTGATGATCAAAGTTACTGCATATATAGAGGACAAACGTGTTATGTATAATTATACAACGTATCGTGTCAGTAGTGGCGCCAGAGGGGGATAGGGGGACTAAGCCCCCAAATAAAGTCATCCGTTTTTTTACATGTAAAAATGAAATATTTCCACGTTTGGCCTCCTTCCCCCAAAAAGAATGTGACATATACATGAGATTTTGACCAAATGACTAAAAAAAAGGTGGTCAGAAAGTTTGGCGGATGAAAATGAAAAAAATTCAGCCCCCAAAACTGAAAATCATGGCGCCGCCACTGTATCGTGTAGACCCATGGAATTATTATTACATATGTCCTCTATATACTGTATACACTATACAGTTGATTCTTAATGTAAAAGCAAACGTTTTATACAGCGACTGTATTGCATTTGACCCTTCTCATTTTTCAAGACATCGATCCTATTATTATGCGAAACTTTATCACCGCAACCGTTTGAAATTTATCCAGTCGGCAGCATGCAGTGCAGCAGTGCTCAGCTTCTTGTTTGTATGTTTGTTTGTATGTGCACTTGTTATAGCGCCCCTTCAAGCTCTCTTTACTCAGAGGCGCTCCCGATGCAGAGCGGACACTGCATCGGAGTTTCACGCCGAAGCGCTGAGCAATTGTAAGTGAAGGACTTGCCCAAGGTTCTTACGCGGCTTGAGGGTGGATTCGAACCTCGGACCTTCCGGCCCAAGAACCTCGGACCTTCCGGCTCCAAGGCAACGACGCCACCACTAGACCACCGCGCCCCCACTTGGACTAATGAGGGGTGCATGGGGTCGGGAGTCGGTATTAGAAGATTACCGAACTGCCGATGCATGTTTACTTGTTTAGCTTAGACAACGCTTGAGCTACTGTTGAAGAATTGCTGTGGCACAGTGTTATATCGATAGGCGCTGCAACAGTTGCCGAGGACTGACGCACTTTAAGCGTGGTATTAAAATGCCTTAAAAATGAAAAGAACAATCAAAATAGGAAGAAGTAATTTTTAAAAATGCAAGAAATTTGAAGAAGAGCAAAGAGAGGCGTAGTTTTCTCAGACAACTAAGAATTTGTAGGATTAAAAGAAAGATGAATATTAATTTTTCTCAAAAACCTATTTCGCTGAAAGACAGCAACAAGTAACCAAAATACGGTTTTGTCTTTCACTTTAAACATCGTTGAAACAATCAAGATCACGCTCAACGGCATGGTTGCCATTGAGAAAGCCAATTACCGTACATGAATCCCTCATGTGAACCAATGATAATTATAATGAACAATGAGTTCAAAATGGTCGTTCGTTAAGTGCAATCTCTGCTGAGCCATTCATCGATCTATAGCTGCAGCCATATGGCTCAGATAATTCTCATAACATGGCTTAAAATATATCAGGATTAACGCCGTCAAACAGTCATCACAAGAGAAGGATCAGCCTATCATTAATGTCGTCTGACGTGTGTATAGGCTACCTGGCATCTATAATTCTATATAGGCACGACTTCTCCAGCGCATGATTCTAAGCTCTTCCATTTTGTTGGTTTCGACGATCGATTGATCTCGTCTGCAATCCTAAAACGGCGCCACAGAAGTCCATAGGTGTTAGACAAGACTATAATAATTATACTTAGACTGCATGACTAGATTAGATTGGATTGGATTGAATTGGATTGAATTGGATTGGATTGGATTGGATTAGATTGGGTTGGGTTGGATTAGATTTGGTTGGGTTGGGTTGGGTTGTATTAGATTGGGTTGGATTGTATTAGATTGGGTTGGTTTGGGATGGGTTGGGTTGGATTAGATTTGGTTGGGTTGGATTGAATTGGATTGGATTGGATTAGATTGGGTTGGGTTGGGTTGGATTGGATTAGATTGGATTGGTTTGGGATGGGTTGGGTTGGATTAGATTGCTGCATTTCGTTCTGCATTTCATAGAAGTGTTTATCTGGAGCGAAAGTGAGTCGATTCCACAAACCGATCCACGAATTCACTTCCATCATCATCATCATCATCATCATCATCATCATCATCATCATCATCATCATCATCATCATCATCATCATCATCATCATCATCATCATCATCATCATCATCATCATCATCATCATCATCATCATCATCATCATCATCATCATCATCATCATCATCATCATCATCATCATCATCATCATCATCATCATCATCATCATCATCATCATCATCATCATCATCATCATCATCATCATCATCATCATCATCATCATCATCATCATCATCATCATCATCATCATCATCATCATCATCATCATCATCATCATCATCATCATCATCATCATCATCATCATCATCATCATCATCATCATCATCATATGAGTTGATCCCAAAGAGCGTCTGAGTAAACCCTATACAGAACAAGCGCAGCGTCAAAGCTAGAGGACAACCATTGATACATAACTCGATTCTGTTCAGTAGCAATGCTGGCAAAAGGAACGTTGGACCACGATAGCTGTTCAGTAGAGCAGAGAGCGACGACGACGACGACGACGACCAGGTACAAATACAATCAACGTATGATAATAATACGATGACGGTGGCTGCGGCAGACAGAATACAGGCGACGGCTACAGCGACACCCAGTAAAGACCGTGACCAGACGAAATCGAAGCACAAAGGCATAGGCTACGGTTGCATAGGCTACCAGTGCAGAAAGCAGGTCTCGGTACAGGCACGCATAGCGACCAAACTGGAGGCCAACATACATGTAGATTGAACATTGAGTATAGTCATCGTCATCATCATTATCATCATCATCATCGTCATCATCATCATCGTCATCATCATCATCGTCATCATCATCATCATCATCATCATCATCATCATCATCAACAACAACAACAAACAACAACAACAGCAGCAGCAATAACAACACAAGTGTTTACAGCACCCAAGGCCGTATACCAAGGATTTTATTAGAGGAGTGGGTGTTTACTCGACCGTGAGCATGCCCACAAGCCTCCGAATCAACTGACTATAAGTGGTTTGGGGAAGCATCGTGACTCGTGAGCTCTCGTGAAATGTTCTGGAAGGCAAATACATGTACATTACACGTAGTACACAATGTACTGTGACCGTAGCCTAGTTCTCGCATCATGTGCTAGCAAATGCATTATTTCACTTTTACGTTATTTCATTTCGGAGGTGGGTGGATGTTCACTGTTCAAACACTCAAATATACAACAGATGCAGTCCTTCCCCTAACTACGGCCTTGACAGCATCATACAATCACCGCAAACTTTATGACACCGTTATACAAACTGAAAGCGTAGGCAATAGGCATAGACTGGAAGCATATACCGGTATAACCGAGATCGATATACAACAGATGCAGTCCTTAAAACGTGTCTGATCGCAAAATAAT
>OX243812.1:17717048-17727048 GCA_945859605.1 Lumbricus rubellus | reverse complement strand
TGCGAAGAAGGTCCTACTCAACGTCCATATACAAATGCAGTCTCTGCCTCGGGCGTGGCTCGAGTTTGTATACTTGTTGCTTTACAAGCGTTTCTTGTCCTCCCAAAAAGCATCGGACCACACCCATTTTGACACCTGATGCATGGTATACACCAATAAAACTTGTGAGCGTGAACTTCTGCACGGCAACTATTATAATTGGCCTACATGTTTCGGCTCCTTTTACGAATAGTGTTAGGCGACACCATGCAGCGTACAATGCATGCTTCAGAATTCAGCTCAAAAGACGCAGCAACCGTGACCGAAGGGAGATGGCAAAGAAGAGAGGAGGAGGAGGGACATAGTGATAAAATCTTGTGTGCTATGTATGTTGGTCGTTCGATTGTTTACCGTCTTTTCTGCTTCACTTACGGATCAATAGGCTATATGCAGGTTTTGTTTGTAAAGAGAAGGAAAGTTCCACATCTATCCTCACCATGCGCCTCTCAACCAACCCCCTCGCGATTCTGCTTCATACGCATTCCTGATATCCGCAGCACAACCCATGCATGCTAGACTTCAAGAATACCTCCATTGGACTCCACATAATTATTTACCTACATGTAGCCTATATTGTCCACTCAAAGTAATATTACGGAAAATTTCTCTTCCTCAATAAGGGAGGGACAACTGAGAAAAAGCGATGTAAAAAATAAGGAGAGTTGGGGTAAGGGGGTGACACTGGCTTAGTCAAATGGATCATTATCTGCATTTATAGACTTTGTTATTATTAGCATCAACGGACGACTACCAACGTGTTTTAGCCGGCAGGCTTCCCTGCAGGATGATGACAAAGGCAAGATATATATATATATATATATTAACATAAATACATTGCATATTATGCATACACCTGCATGTATCTATTATGCCTGATATACTTTTATATTCCATGTGTTGCGTTCACTGTGTGTGGCGGAAACTACTTCCTAGACAAAAGCCAAAGCTTTTCATAAGCTTATGTTCGTCGTCTATGGGTAAAAAAACGCATGGGCTTATATAGAGCTTTCAGGTTCAAAGACTGATAGATGCGAGGCCTATTCAACGGCTTAGCTGGTAGATCAGCCAGGCATGAGCACAACTCTATAATTATATACAATAATCCTGAAAATCCTGATTATCTAATAACAACGGAAATATTAGTGTAGACTACATAGTAAGTTTATGTATGCACGACGTTGCATGTATATGTAGTTTGCACTGCTAGAGGTGCTCAAAAATTCAAATTCAGTACAATGTATATATATATATACAATACAATACAATATCTGAGCAAATATAGTGCGAACATGTGAGCATGCACAATTTTGCGCTCTGTCAATATATTAGTCTACACATTGGCACACGAAAACAACAACGATATTTTGGCTAAGCCCGTGTACTGACAGTAACAGTAGGCTATAATAGCCCCATATACATGTATGTGTTGACAGTGTAAACATGATATACACGACAACAATCGTAGGCTACATTGCATGCATGTAGGTCTGCAACGTCAAAAATCTGTCGTCTATAATGTCAACGGCCAAATATCGTTTCTTGCATTCATTGAATTCACTTTTCACTATTCAGTCGTTTAAAGCGACTATGACCTCATATATTATCTGCTGACATAGATACGCATCGCATAGTTTCACATGCACCGATGCGTACGCTCATACTCTCATACAATATTATCATGTATTCGCAGTTCACTCAACTCGTTTTTTTTCTTGATATCCATAGACAAATCAATGCACAATGTACAGGCATCCATCCGTTTGTTTCGACTCTGCACATAGGCTACATATAAACATACATACATACATGCATACATACATACATACATACATACATACATACATACATACATGCATACATACATACATACATGCATGCATACATACATATATACATACATTACATGCATACATACAATACATACATACATGTAGTTACATACCAATTCATTCATTCATTCATTCAGAGCATTTATATAGCGCCCCTTCAAGAAACTACTCAGAGGCGCTCCCAGCCCAACCACGAACAAAGAAAAAAGACTTGAGGGACTTGTAGAACGCAGCCGGATGGACCACAAGTAGTGAGCGAAGCGAGAGCGGGAGGTCGTTCCAGACAGTAGGCCCCACGACCGAGAAAGCACGGCGCTGCTTAATAGCCAAGCGAGCCCGCGGGACCAGAAGCTCACCTTTAGACGAAGAGCGAAGTACACGACGCGCTGCAACGTCAGAGACTGGACAGCACAGATCACGCAAGTATGACGGAGCACAGCCAAGGATGCAGCGAGAGACCACAGCAGCAATGCGGTATGAGATCCGCTGGGACACAGGCAGCCAGTGCAGCACATCACGCATATAGGCAGAGACAGGCGCAAATTTAGGAAGCCGCCCAATAAGGCGAGCAGCTGAGCGCAAGACGCGATCAAGTCGCCCCAGGACCCCAAGGGGAAGACCAACAAGTAAGGAACAACAGTTGTCGATTCGACTTGTAACAAAGGCGTGGACAAGGACGACGACCGCATCGTGAGAGAGAGAACGGGAGACCACCCGGAGCTGACGAAGCTGGTAATATGCACTCCTCGCAACCAAGTTCACATGCTGGGACAGAGTAAGTTCAGAATCGAGGGTGAGACCCAGATCACGAACTGTGAGGGAAAAGGTGATATGAGGAAAGAGCAGAGCAAGTTGGGAAAGGTCAATACCCTGGAGTTGTCTACGGCCACCCAACCAAATAAATTGCGTTTTGGAGGGGTTTAAGAGTAGCCGATTGGAGGCCATCCAAAGAGAGAGGACATCCATATTCCTACACATCTGGTTGACAGCGGCCACCGCATCAACCGAGTAGGTATGGATGTAGGCTTGCACATCATCGGCAAATAGCTGGTGCAGAAGGCCCTGAGATGTCAGTAAAGAGCAGATGTCAGCAGTATAGAGAAGATAGAGCAGTGGGCCCAAAACGGAACCCTGGGGCACCCCGAGAGGGGCAGGGACCCAAGCAGACCTGGACGACCCAAGAACTACACAGTTAGAGCGGTCAGTTAAGAAGGATGTGAGCCAGTCAAGAGGCTGGTCCACTATGCCGAAAGAAGTGGAGAGGCGCTGCAAGAGAATTGAGTGGTCCACAGAGTCGAAGGCAGAGCTTACATCAAAAAGAGCAAGGAGAGTGACTTGACCCCGGTCAACTGCGCTATAGAAGTCTGACAAAAGTCGAAGCAGTAGAGTCTCCGTGGAATGATTCCGACGGAAACCCGACTGCTGCGACGGAATCAAATCATTTGCATCCAAATAGGTAATTAGCTGATTGGCAATAATGCGTTCTAGCAATTTAGACAAAAAGGTAACATTTGCAATAGGGCGATAGTTAGCAGGATCGCTTTGATCGAGACCATCGCGCTTCAGAACGGGGAGGATAACAGAACGTTTCTGCGAGGCGGGTAGGCACGTCTCACGGATCGAACTGTTGCATAGAAGAGTAAGGAA
This sequence comes from Lumbricus rubellus, assembly GCA_945859605.1. Lineage (NCBI taxonomy): Eukaryota > Metazoa > Annelida > Clitellata > Crassiclitellata > Lumbricidae > Lumbricus > Lumbricus rubellus. The sequence goes on along the minus strand of OX243812.1, from coordinate 17,723,533 downwards.
GGGAAGTAGATCCTCGATTAGTTCCTGAACGAGAAATGTCGGAGCAGGATCCAGCTCACACGTCTTGGCGGCAGAGGAGAGGATGAGTCGACGCAGCTCCTCGCTCGAAATCTCCTGGAGTGCAGAAAGCCGATGCTCGGTGGTAGAGAACGTAGGCGGTGGCGATTCGTCGGTGGAACTCCGGATGGAAGAAATCTTGGCGGAGAATCGTTGCAAGAACACTTCCGCAGAGAACGGCGGAGGAGACTCCGACTGACGACCACCCCTCGAACGACCAAGTAGGCCGTTGAAAGTGGTCCAGAGTCTCTTCGGCTCCTTAGACTGGCGAGTGATGATGGTCTCCCAGTATTCACGTTCTCTGGTACGGTACGACGTGTGCATTTCTCTTACGAACCGGACCCACGAGGCCCGATCAGCAGGAGAACGTGTTCTCGTCCAGATTCTCTCGAGTCTTCTTGCCTGCCGTCGGAGCTTCCGGCATTCTGCGTCAAACCACGGAGAAGACGGGCGGTAGCGCGACTGGACGTTGCGTACAGGTAGAAAGGCGTCTAGGAGACCAGACAACGCAGTCTCGTAAGAGCTGAACAGCTCTGACGTAGAGAGATCGGCAGATGACTGAAGATCAGCGAAGAGGGGATGAGCCCGGATCGCTGAGCGGAATGCAGAACGGTCAAGGCTTTTCCATTGACGGATCTGACGAGCAGCGAGGAGAAGAGGTTCGTAGATGAATGGTATTGACGCGACGGCGAGACCGTGGTCGGAGAGAACAGGAGGAAAGACGGTCACATCTGACACCCGACAGTCATCTCTTGTGACCATGACGTCGAGCCACCCACCCAGCAAGTGAGTGGGTTCAGCGACATGCTGCTTGAGCCCGAACTGTTCCATAACCGCCGCAAAATGCATGGATTCCGAGAGCGACGGGTCCTCTAGATGTAGATTGAGGTCCCCGGTGAGAACCAGCTGCGTGTTGTGAAGCGCAAATTGTTCCAGTAGAGCCAAGAGCTCTTCGAAGAACGTCGACGACGGGGGTGATGAACCGGGGCGGTAGATGGCCAGGAGCGTAGTTGGACCACGCTTGGATGACAGGGAGACCGCGAGGGCCTCGAAGGTCGACGGGGTCCTGTCCAACTCGATCCTCTTCGCCCTCAGCTGATTGCGGTGGTAGACGATCATCCCACCTCCTCCCTGGACGGCATCACCGGTGTCGTCTGCCCTCGGACAATCCCTCGGACGATCGATGAACTGGAAGCCAGGCGGAGCAGCACGACGAACAGCAACATCAGAGGAAGAAACATGCCATGACTCGGTCACGACCAAAACATCCAAGTCATTGGACGTGATCATGTCCGCCGTCGGCACGTATTTATGTTTTATAGAACGTACATTCAGGGTAGCTAGACGAATGACCGACGAAGGCGAAGGCGGAGGTCGGCAGGGCTCCGAGTAGGACTCCGAGCAGGGCTCCGAGCAGGGCTCCGAACGACTAGAAGCCGAAGACGGGCACGGAAGAGACCGAAGATAGGCCGGGCGCCATAGTCCAAGGCTGAACAATGTCTTACGGGTCAACCGACGAGGCGGCGACAAGCTTGTATTTAACGACCTAATTAGGTCAGCGGTGTAAACAATGGTGTACACAGAAGGCGTCGACATGGTACGTTACAAACTCGCAACAAAACCACGCAAAAATAATCCTTCAGAAGAGTCGAAAAATAATCCAATATCGAATTATAAACTCCAAACACGAAAACAAAACTATCGGTCAACTTCTAATCGAAAAGTTAGAACCATAGACTTTGAAAAACGATTTATAAGCAGGAACGTGGCTGGCCAGTGTTCACACGCCGAGGCGCCACACCTTTTGCATCATAATGTATTATCAAGTCCCACATAATACGATGTAGGCACAAAATAGTGAATGCAAATCTAAGTTAGGAAGCAATTTTTGAATTAAGCATTCACCAAGACTCCATATAAGACTTTGTGGTAACGGTGACTCTCGGACGAAGTTCGAACTCGTACCGTCCACTCTACAAGCCGAGCACCCTAACTTATCGGCCACGTTGACCCGTCCATGTTTAACATTGTCAAATGGTCAGGTATTACATGAATGCGCTGAATGTGTTATTCGACCTACATGTATATACCGGAAAAGTTCAGACTTATTGAGATAAATAATTATGTGTAATACTTTGCTCTTTAAAGTAAACTACAATGGTTCGAATGTGCATGCATGTATGTATGTATGTATGTATGTATGTATGTATGTATGTATGTATGTATGTATGTATGTATGTATGTATGTATGTATGTATGTATGTATGTATGTATGTATGTATGTATGTATGTATGTATGTATGTATGTATGTATGTATGTATGTATGTATGTATGTATGTATGTATGTATGTATGTATGTATGTATGTATGTATGTATGTATGTATGTATGTATGTATGTATGTATGTATGTATGTATGTATGTATGTATGTATGTATGTATGTATGTATGTATGTATGTATGTATGTATGTATGTATGTATGTATGTATGTATGTATGTATGTATGTACATGTATGTATGTATGTATGTATGTATGTACATGTATGTATGTATGTATGTATGTGTGTATGTATGTATGTATGTATGTATGTATGTATGTATGTATGTATGTATGTATGTATGTATGTATGTATGTATGTATGTATGTATGTATGTATGTATGTATGTATGTATGTATGTATGTATGTATGTATGTATGTATGTATGTATGTATGTATGTATGTATGTATGTATGTATGTATGTATGTATGTATGTATGTATGTATGTATGTATGTATGTATGTATGTATGTATGTATGTATGTATGTATGTATGTATGTATGTACATGTATGTATGTATGTATGTATGTATGTATGTATGTATGTATGTATGTATGTATGTATGTATGTATGTATGTATGTATGTATGTATGTATGTACGTACGTATGTATGTATGTATGTATGTATGTATGTTTTAAAGTAAACTACAATGGTTCGAATGTGTGCTGCGATCCATACATTCATCTTCCACATAGATCGTCTGTGGACGCCGTTCACCTCCCAATAAATAGTGTCCTGGTCCAGAGATTTAAATCTCGGGCTAGCATGGTCAGGCCCGCACATGGGTAGGTACTAAGGGTGCTGCAACACCCGGCCCCGCAGTTTTGAGGGGCCCGCAGTTTTGATGGCCCGCAGTTTTGAGGGCCCGCATTTTTGATGGCCCGCTTATTCGGAAGTGATAAAAATTTCCTATAGCGATATTACTGCAGCATTTGATAAACACGAATTAGGCCATCGTCGACGAAACTTTGCCTTTTCTCAAAACATAATTATCCGAATTATTAGCTCGAACTAACTGCCTATAGAAATCATGGGAACTTATTAAAAGTTATTATTATTATTATAATATTTTATTTTGGGGAAGTATAATATCATGACCTTACAATAGTGATGTCATAATATTGCTGACTTCAATGGTGTCATTGACAATTTTGCTCGTATAAAAACTCGCAAGGCGTAACTGTAGGCATAGGCCTAGATAAATCCTAACTTTCAAAGTCCTAGCTGCATGTTGATGACCATGACTAATGTTAAATTTAAACATGGAATAATCCATTAAAAGTAAACTTAGTCAACTAATTCATAATTTTAAATATATATTTCAATGATTAATCATAACATGTAGTGGTTTTGTAGGCCTATTGGTAGTCGTTCGTTCCAGTTGTCACTATAGGCCTATACTGTGTCTTAAAAAATTTCTTTTAAACTATTACACCACAAGAAAAGTATCTCACCCGGTCAATCCATTGAAATGATATTGTATGTGCAGTGTGGAGGCTTGTGCATGACTGTTTAACGACACTGTCATATCGAAGATGACCATAGTGTCACCCTCCTCTCTATTCAGGCTTGGGACTGGCACTGTCAGAGTACAAACAGTGGCGGAGTTGATCAGGGTCTTTATAATATACATGTAGCTGGATCGTGGTCACCGCTATTATACCAACCGAACAATAATTAGGCCTATAACATTGCGTCTTCCACCACAATAATATTTCAAGTACAGATATTGTGTATGTAACGCGATTTCTTAATTCATTGAATTAAAACTCAAATAATTGTGATTCCATTCCTCCATCACTGCATCCTTTTCATCCTTCTATGCTTTCGTATCCTCCTCCTCCTTCTCTGCTTTCTTTTCTGCCTCCTTCTCTCCTCCTCCTCCTCTTCCCCCATTCTCATTCTCCTCTTTCTCTCCTCTTACTGCTTGCGTCTTATTAGTTTCAGTCGCCTTCTAATCTTTGTCTCTGTCTCCGCCTTTGTCTCCTCATCTTCTTCGTCTTTCCTCCTTATCTATACCTCCTTCCTGCTCTGCTTTCTCTTCTTCTCCTCCTCCCGTTCACCTTCCTTTTCATCCTCCTATTCTCCGTCTCCTCCTCCTTCTCTACCTCCCTCCTTCTTCGCATTCCTCTCTTCGTCTCCTCCTCCTCCTCCTGCACCACCTCTTCCTCCGCTTCCTCCTCCTCCTCCTCCTCGTCCAAACAAAATGCACGCTCACTAACTTGATCCATTGTTGCACGTCAGATGTTTTACTGCTGCAGTGTGTATCCATGACTGCAACTGTGGATCACAAATGTATTATCTCCCACTTCTTCCTCCCAACGAACATCATCATCGCATAAAAATAAACTCGTGAGAAGACGTCTCAAGACATGTTGCACACGAATCCTTGTATGCCGACGAACTTCAATGATTATTAAATTTTATGCAAATCATACATTTATTTAGACAACATCAGCCATGAATGCAAGCATGTATTAATGTATTCGCTTTGCACTTGAAAGGAAGATGGACATCACGCGGTACATGTACGGCGTTGTACGCACGTGCATTTATTATGCATGCATTTCATTATTATTAATATTCTTCTTATGATTGGGGAACATATTATTAGCATGGGTACAATCACGATGACTAGTGCGATTAGGTTTGTGTCGTAGTCAATACGAAAGATTTTTTATACAGTAGCCTATATATACACTGTGTCCCAATAAATCGGGGCCCCTTTTATAAAGTGAATAAAACTGGCAAATATTCATCGATTGTCAAAATTTCAAAACTGTTTTTATCCTGAGATTATTATCTACAAATTGGTAGTTTATGAAAGGCCCTCACTAAAAATTACGTCATAATGACGTCGTTAATTTACATATCGAAACCAAATGTCAACCAGAATCGTTGTGTTCGGTACTTAACATTTTAATTCTCTGATGCAAATGACGTAATTGTGACGTCAATATTCATGCCAGAAACTTCATATTTGAATCATTGGAAGATAATTATCTCAGGATAAAAACAGTTTTGAAATTTTGAAATCGATTGAGATTTGCCTGTTTTATTCACATTATAAAAAGGGCCCCCCGATTTATTAGGACACAGTGTAAATAAGATTAGCATACACGTCTGTATGTTAGGTTGTTCGCAAAAAATATATACGAGTATGCGTCTTGATGCTATAGTCTATAGGTGAGACCAGGTATGAGATTAAGATAATGGGCAACTGGTGTACGTGAAATCAAGTGTGAGGGCATTCGACCATCTGTTCAAGGCTGGATCATTAATAAACAGTATACAGGTGGAATCATTAAAAGTAATGTAACTTTTGTTCTGTTTGAAATTGGTTTGGTGAAATTTGGCAGTTGTACGTAAGTATGAATAACCTGTAGGCCTAAGCCTGTAAAAACTTGATTTAAAATTTCTTACTTCTGGCCAAGATAATTATTGGCAAAACACTTAGAGTGTACTTTTTGACCCACCCTGTATAGGCCTTCCCACGTATACGAGGTTCTGTACAGCAGGGTTCATTGTATAAGTAGAGTAGTAGACTATAGCGAGTGAAATATTAGGCGTATACACTCGTGTATCGCAGGACACATCTACCTGTACGGCTCTTTTGGGTTATCAGAAGGAACCACCACCACCACCACCACCAGCAGCAGCAGCAACAACAACAACAGCAGTAGCAGTAGCAGAAGACTACTGTAACAGGGCTAAGGTGGTTCTACCTGTACAGCATGCAACGTCTGGCGATCTCATTAGCTATAGCGGTCATCGATTTTCACGGCGGTTCCTGTAATGCCACGACGCATCATACATTGTACCTGTCGACCGCTTTGACCAAATGACATCTACTCCATCTCCACAGGAAAGGCGGCTATTACTGGAGGAAGATGGCATCAGAAGAAGAAGAAACATCCATAGACCAAAGCTCATCTGCAAAACGCCCATAATATATAAGCGCATGCACGCAAGAACATGGATTTCAATAAACGTCAAAGCAAAGCTATAATCACCTTTGCCCATAATACAGTAGGCTATATAGTACAGTACATGTATCATTTTATATATATACATGAATTGCATATATATATATCATATATATGATAT
>OX243812.1:17694548-17712048 GCA_945859605.1 Lumbricus rubellus | reverse complement strand
AGATTTGAATCCTGTCGACTATAAAGTGTGGAGCATGATGCAAGAGCGAGTCTACCAGACAAAAATCCATGATATAAACGATCTGAAGCAACCAGTGATATTTCACTTCAGGAAATAATTTCCGTTTTACTTCTATTTCAGTTCGGATGGTCTCAATTTCAGTTCTAATTCAGTTTCAGTTCTTCAAAAAATTTCAGTTATACTTCTAATTCAGTTTTCGAAATAATTTCAGTTCTCAATTCAGTTATTTTGCTTGCGTCTTTCTGGAGCACTCATGCTTTCTCCGTGGTGAAGTCGCTGACTCGGATTAGGCCAAGTCGCATGAAAGTTTTCAGCCACCCATGATTTTGCCTGGTCCGTTTATTAATATATTTCTTAGTATTCTGTGTGCGCAGAGGCAAAATGTTAAAATTTTATCATAAAATGTAGTTCCACAATACACAGTCATCCATTTTAGGGTAGGCTAGACCCACGAAGCCTTGCATGGATAGGCCTTAGCACATTTATTTTGTCTATTTCCTCGCAGCAAACCTACTTTAAAAAGTCCAATACATTACTTTTCGTCATTTAGCCAAGTGATTTCCAGTCTTATGGTGAAGTTGAAAATTATAAACTTACAAGGAAAGTCCAAATGAAAAATTGTTTTTAAACTAACCGTAATAAAGCACATGCTAGGCAAAAGATACAAAAGTTGTAAGAGTCAGAAAGTATGTGCGTCTTTTAAACAAACACAGCTGCATCGGAAAAACTGTCAACTAAAATTTCCATTTTTTCATTAATTTCAGTTCGAGAATTAATTTTCGTTTTTATTCTAATTTCAGTTCGGTGTGCTCAATTTCAGTTCTATTTCAGTTTTCGTTCTTAAAATAATTTCAGTTACAGTTATAGTTATACTTAACGGAAATCAATATTTTCAGTTCTAATTTCACTTATCGTTAATGAAAATATCACTGGAAGCAACCAACGCTTGTTGGAAGTGTGGGGAGGCCTGGATCAGAGGATAGTTGATGATGCTGTTTCGTAATGCATGGCGCCAGCGCTTCCAGGCTTGCGTGCAAGCAGGAGTAAAACATTTTGAGCATCTTAGTTAATTAAATAATAAACAATACTGTTGGAATCATATTGTTAGTTCAATTCTCTACATATGTGGAAAATTTTAGAATGATTAATCATCAGGCATTAGAGATATAAGAAAACATTATATTGAATCTGACAGAAAATTGCTTGTAAACTGAAATTTCGGCATATGAAGTTTAAATATTCATATATTTTTATCCGTTCAACTTTGACTCATGAACTTTTGGAATCATATTCTTGGTCCACTTATCTAAATATTTGGAAAATATTAGCTTGATATGTCATCAGGTATTAGAGATATATGCAAAACAATTTGGCTTAGTTTTTTTTTAAACCACGGTGTATAATTCGACCACAGCACTGATTAGAATCGAGGCACCTGACAATGACTGTATATTATATATATATACATATATATATATATATATAAAATTGCCTTCAGGCATCGATCATTAGAGCTGCTGGTCATTAAAAACTGGAATTATTTAGATCATTGTAGGACTACTGTTTTGATATTTGAAGTACATAAAATCTTTAGAGCCTTAGATGGAAAATCCTTTGGAAAACTTTTCGGAAGACACTGGAACCGTGTGAAACTACGCATGTAAATAACTGGCTTTTAAAATTCTCCTATCATGAAGCATAGGTGCAATCACGTCCTAAAAGTTGGGGGACCATAATGAATCACGTCCTAAAAGTTGGGGGGACCATAATATTAAAGTTAGGGGACCACTCGAAAGTTGGGGGGACGCGTCCCGTGGGTCCCATAGGGTGGTTGCGCCTATGTCATGAAGTCTCGAGAAGTTTTAAATTCTGATTTTTAGACAAAGAGACGTTGAGGTTATCAGGATCTTATATCCGTAGATCGCTATGCAATCAGATCGTCTATTAGAACAGATCCATTGATCATTATATGTATTTAGCTGCAACTCTACTGCCCGTCTAATTGATGGCCATAATTATAGGCCTACACCATCCGATCATGCCACTGACAGTAATAATATCCGTAAGTATTTATTTGGATAGTTAATTAATTATAGCTTTGTAGCGTCTCTTATTAATTGTGAAATGCGCTAGAAGTAGGCTATATTAAGTTATCCTACTGGTTTAAATTAATGGGAGTATGTAAGTTTTAACACGCAGTTGCTGATACTTTAGTATTACAATGTAAAAAGGGTCATGGAAGTGAGACATGCACGACATCACATCATTCACATGTGTGGGCCTTTACGTAGTCAATGCACGTAGCACGTAAGCCTATGGGCGTCGAATAAGGATAGGCCTATCGCGGATTAGTCAACAGTCGTGCAGAGACAGACAGACAGAGAGAGTGAGACAGACAGACAGAGTGAGACACAGAGAGACACAGAGACACAGAGAGACACAGAGAGACATAGAGAGACACAGAGACACAGAGAGAGAGTGAGAGAGTGAGTGAGAGTGAGAGAGAAAGAGAAAAAAAACAAAAAGAGAGAAACAGACAGACAGACAAACAGACAGAGAGAGACAGAGACAGAGAGAGAGTCGTTTTCGGTTACTTATCAGACTGGTGAATCAGTGACGTCATAGGATGAATGTCGACACACACACTCGACGAAATCAAACTTTTCTAGATTAGAAATGACTTTTGCTTTGATTAATTGTACTTCTCAACTCATCCTGTCATCAATCAGCATGGCCTTTGTTCCGAACAGCAGCAGCGCCTTGATTGCGGCGCTCAGGTGCGGGGCCAGGCAGGCAGGACCGCCCGAGACCGGTACCGATTCGCATAATAATAATGTTATGGGTAAACAACACATTACAATATCAACCTTCGTTTGATTTCGTCATTGGTGTCGCTGTTTCTAAGGCTCACAGGCGACTTATCTAATCAACGCTGATGAAGAACGCGTGGGGGGAATGGGGGAAGGGGGATTCAGTGGCAAAAACGAAGGAGCGAGGCCAATACTGCCCCACTTATCGCCGCTATCCTTGCCGAGATTAGAGATTCTTATCACCTCGTCTCAAGGATGCCGTGCGTTTGCTTTATAAATAGACCGGTGGGCAACGGTAAAGCTAAACACACCCAGGTTGATGTTCACATTTGAAGTCTTCGCTATAATAGGAAGAAGAAGAAATCTAAACTAATTTTCTAGATCGCTTGGACTGGATCGGATCGGAAAGCAGGAGGATGAAGATTTAGGCCTATGCTGATGTTTGTGGCATTTCTGTTTCGGTGATTTGCACATAATGCAGTCGCTTTAGGAAGTTTAGAACAACAACAACGACGATTATAATAGTTTTTACTCGTTTGGATTCTAGCAGGTAAAATCTGGTGCCAGCAGACATTTCTATGTCTTGATCGCATGCCAAATGTCATGCCAAATGCTGGCTTTCATCTTGGGGGGGCATGAGTATCTGGGCATATTTTAAATTCATTGTCGTGGCTCTGCTTATGTTCAGCCAGGGCAGTCGGTGACAGCAGTCGTTAGGGGGGTTGCCAGTTTGTCTGGACCTTCACAAAACTACTATTTCAAAATTCTAACTAAAGAGTAAAATTAACCTTGCGGTATGAAGTCTCATTCAGTGCATTCAGATATCTAGACAAAGGTCACCGCATCGGAAGTGAGTTAGGATTCTGTAAGATCACTAGTTTCTGATCAAATAAGGACTAGGTAGGCCTAGAGCCTACTCGTTTATGGCTAAAGTTTCACTTAAGAAGAGGCTTGGAAATGAATAAGCTGAACTAGCTTAATTTTAAAAAACAATCTAAAGACATATATAGAACTATATACTTATATAACGCATATTAATAACAATTGTGGGGCGCGGTGGTGTAGTGGTGGCGTCGTTGCCTTGGAGCCGAAAGGTTTGAGATTCGAATCCACCTCGCCGCGTAAGGACCTTGGGCAAGGCCTTCACTCACAATTGCTCAGTGCTACGGCGTTAAACTCCGATGCAGTGTCCGCTCTGCATTCGGGAGCGCCTCTGAGTAGAGAGATTGAAGGGGCGCTATAACAAGTGCACATACAAACAAACCAACAAATTGTTAGTAAAGTTATAAGTGTAGGCTAACAGTTTCTAGCAGATTTTAGACACCAGAGAAATTTACACTTACGTAGAACATAAAAAGAGAATTTACAAGTAAACAGGACACTAGATAAGTGACGTTACCTGAGTTCTTCTTCAGTTTCTTTGGACCAAAGTCAAGCAGTATTTAATCGGATGTAGTAGGAGACCTCAGTGATGCTCTCACATCGTCAGTTAATCTTAGGTCGCATTTCTCAACGTTTTGAAACACCAGATCTTTAGGTTTGTAGACAGTCTGAGATGGTGACGCAGAGGCAAAATACTAAGTCCACAGAGCTGTGGATGTGCAGCGCAATATCACCGGATGATGTGCAGGTGTGTACCTAGAGACAGCAATTAAGGCAGCGTTGGATGTTGGCGTAATGTTTATAGTACGTTGGCGGAGTTGTGTTAGTTGGAGAGCATGATCTTGACATGAATCGTTGACTAAATTGCCAGATCTAACTCTTCCAGCTCGCAAACTTTGTCACATCGTCTCAACAACTACGACGACAACAGCTGCTGTGGCTGGGCTGGGAGCGCCTCTGAGTTGGTCTCTTACGAGGCGCTATATAAAATTATAAATACTCGGATCGAATGAATGAATGAATGAGCATTGAAGACATCAGTATTGTTCGCTCGCAGACAAATGAACTGTTCTTAGCGACTGATAGCATCGATCAGTCATAATAATAATGATGGCGAGGAGCGGCCTCAAGTGATGCTTATAAGAGGTTATTTATAGCCTATGTGCAGTTTGTGCACTTAAATGACATCAGGTTAAACTTAGAAAATTTATGTGGCGCCTCCAGTTTGTGGACCTACCCGATTGGTTGAATCATCCGGACTGCAGCAAACTTCATCGAGGTCACTATAGATACTCTGTAAGCTTATGTATCATACCTATTACCTGGAGCAAGTCTTCGTGTACAGTCGCTTGGCGCGCCACGATTCTTTGTCTGCCATCTATTGATCGTAGCCTACATGTTTGTTGTTTGTATATGTGCACTTGTTTCGGAGTGATGTGCACTTTTAAACTTAGGACGGAAGGAAAATAGATGTAGTTGTATTTGATAGCACCGTATCTTCTAGATAATATCTATTAGGACTCGAAGGCCCTTTGAAGCCCGGTTGAACTGAAGTTTTTGATGTGCATTCTAAAATTCTAAATGAAAGTCCTCTTCTATGGCTCGACTTGTCAGGATTTGTCACAAACAGATCAGATCGGAAGATAGTCTTATCATAGGCATAGCTCTAGGCGATAGTAGTATTGCAAGATTAAGGCGTGGCAACTGACACGGTTAGTAATTGGTAACACGTGAATGCTTTGCTATTGTTTTTAATGTATAGTAGGAAGAAAATTTAAAGAAGCACAGAACACACTGAACCAATAATTATATGAGGCGAGTTCAAAGTAATCGTAATCGTAAACTCGTAATTTCTACAGCACCCAGAATATCGTAGTCGCGGGAACCACCTTATTCACAGGCGTTCAATCAAAACAAAGGTCGATAGACAGAGGTGAAGACCCAGGAGAGTCAGGCATGTCAGTTAGAACTGCGAGTCATTATAATTTGCGTCGCTCGATTTTTTTATCGATTTCAGATAGGCCTACACGCCTGATGTCAGTCGAGTAGAAAATAATTATCTATCCTGAAGCATAGTCTACTTAGCAACCTTTGATGGAAGCAGAAAAAGAATTTTCATTGGCAAGCGGATAAAAGATTAATCATTACCAACTGTTTTCTTAAATTGCGAACAGGTGGCAGAGTTTTTATGGTCTCAAGACGTGATCAAGTATAGATCTAATAGCTATTAGCGCCGTGTATTGCAGAGTCTGTTCAGTTAGTATAGTTAAGATTTGTGTATTCTGTGATCTCCGTTCTAGTGAATTGTTTAAACTGCATAATTGTATATTATATTCGGTTGCGGTCTGTCAACCGGATTGTTGATTAAACGAAAATTATTATTATTAGAACTATTATAATTTTTTTAAAATTATTATTATTATTATTATTATTATTATTATTATTATTATTATTATTATTATTATTATTATTATATAGCCTACTCATTCATTCATTCGAAAATGATGAGTTTTCTTAGCGAGAATGCTGCAACATCAATAAATTCGAAGTCATCGTATACGAAAGTTTGCCAAAGTTATCCCATTCATCAGATTTAGGACTATTATAATAGCTCTAACAGTATAACTGCTTATAAATTGGTTGAAATCGCAGGAACTTATTATTAGTAGGCCTACCTATATTGTAATATTCGTCATTGGGTATAGTAGGCCTCTGACCCTTCAGCAGTGATGTCTTAAAGTAGACTATACGCAGGTCAATCATTTTGACTGGCCTCTTGAATGAGAGAAATAAAGTTAGAAGATAACAATTGCAAAGCCAATAATTTGAAGGGTAGACACCTTTAGAAGCGATTTGCGGTGCTCTGCATTAGGCTATGCGATTTACGACTCATTTCGACATGACAGGTCACATGCGTTATTGGTTAACTTTTAATTTATGTGGCCGTGGTTTATCATCATCATCTTCTTCTCTAGTCATCTGCCTCCTAGGCAGATTCAAATGTCTAACGTCGCCATTCAGCTCGATGTTGGACTTCTTTACCGAGCTTTCCATATCTATTTGCCATCATCCATTGCAGTATATCATCTGTCGTGATCCTCCTCCTCCTCCTCCTCCTGTTCGCTTTCCCTTCAATCTTCATCCGATTACCGTGTTCTTAGCAGTCGGAGGGTGGATGGAATGTGAATGGGTGGATGGATGGATGGATGGATGGATGGATGGATGGATGGATGGATGGATGGATGGATAGATGATGGGTGTGATGGATTTACGAACGGATGGATGGACTGTAGATGACTGACTGGATGACTGACTTACTGATTGACTGACTGACTGACTCACTGACTGACTGACTGACTGACTTACTGAATGACTGACTCACTGACTCACTGACAGCCTGTGATGTTGGAAAGAACGAACGTAATAATCAATGCGTTAATTATTTATCATTTAGAGACGAACGGAAGATAGAAGGATCGCACAAAAACAAAAGAAAAAACACTGTATAGGCTTACTGCATTGTCAAATGTTTTGCACTCACAGGAATATACAAATTATACATAGATCTATACCACGAGATTGTGATCGTCGTTTCGCTGAAGATGCTGAGCCTGCTCATGAGAAGTGCATGATGTACAGCATGCAGCCACTCTGCTATTCATAAACTTGCTATCCGTCTCTGTCTCTGTCTCTGTCTCTGTCTCTCTCTGTCTCTCTCTCTGTATTTCTCTCTGTCTCTCTCACTGTCTCTCTCTGTCTCTCTCTTTATCTGTCTCTGTTTCGCTATTTCTCTTCTTTCTCTCTCTGTCGTTCTGTCTCTGTCTCTGTCTCTCTCTGTCTCTCTCTCTATCTCTCTATCTCTTTATTTCTTTCTTTCTCTCTTTCTCTTTCTGTTTCTCTCTCTTTCTTTCTCTGTCTCTGTCTCTGTCTGTCTGTCTCTCTCTCTTTCTTTCTTTCTTTCTCTGTCTGTCTGTCTGTCTCTCTTTCTATCCAAGTGAATTTCGCGATTTTCTACTCTATAAACACTAAACAGTGCACTGGGAGATGGTTGGAGATGAGTCCATCTGGGTTTGCGGAGGAAAACATTAATTTTCTCCCAGCAGGAAATAGTTTTGAAAGCATTGCTGAATTAAAACGGTCTGCAGCAAACCACAGACTAGCTTAGCCTTTCCAACAGAGCGAGACACAGACACTATCTTTTATTTGTTTGTTTGTATGTGCACTTGTTATAGCGCCCCTTCAAGCTCTCTACTCAGAGGCGCTCCCGATGCAGAGCGGACACTGCATCGGAATTTCACGCCGAAGCGCTGAGCAATTGTGAGTGAAGGACTTGCCCAAGGTCCTTACGCGGTTGAGGGTGGATTCGAACCTCGGACCTTCCGGCTCCAAGGCAACGACGCCACCACTAGACCACCGCGCCCCACGCTATCTATATATTATTATATATTCCGAAACCATTGACGTAACGACAAGAATTGCAAGTGTTTAGGTATAAGTGTGTATTATAGGAAGTAGGCTATACATGGACCGCAAATTGTCAGAAAGCTACATGGCCGAGTCAAATGTTATGCCTGCAAAGACTGAAAGACCGCGCAATTATTTTAAACACAGACAGACCAATCACCACTCGGGTGTTTCCAGCCAGGCTGCGTTATGCAGAATATTTATATGGCGCCTGAATTATCGTATTGCCTTTCTGCAAGATCTTCAAAATAATGACAAACAATCCTTAATTGGCTTTGCTTGTTTATTTTCACGGGAGGCAAACAGGGTTGAAAGGTGAAGACATTCGATTTCTAAGCTTATTTCTGCATGCCATTTCTAGACCCACTGAACTTTATGTTGGATATGACTATGAACAGAAACGAGTCCTATTATATAATAGGCCTACGGACCCTACGGTGTTTAGGCCTACGGCTGCAGTCCCTCCGTGCACATCATACCGTTTCGACAAATAATATACTGAAAGATTTATCTGGTTACTTTCGTGGCTTCTTTCGGGTAGCAAAATATTAGAAAATGGCTGTCAAAGCGACGTATTAGTCTTAAGATAAGGTTTCTTAAGTTGATGTGTCTAAAGTTGATGTGTCTTAAGATAAGCTGAAAACTCTGCAACACTTCGGACTATCGGCATAGAATGGTGTCAAATTACGTCAACATTATATCAAATATATTATATAATATTATATATTATTATAGGCCTATGTTGCTTCAATTCACTGCCTGTATTTTTTATAAATATATCGATATAAGACAAGCATTATAATATACAGTATATATATATCGTTAGTGCTTATCTCGATTCTTCAGTTATCTACACCGGAACAAACATCTCTGCTATACGAATCGTATACTCCAAATGCTCGGACTATTTTACCTGTTTGTATTGGAACAGAGATTAGGTATACACAGCTTAATAATATATACGTTCAAAGTTCATTCATTGCATGTATATATATATAATATATATATATGTATACACACACACATGCAATGAATAAAATTTGATTGATTGATATGTTGAAGTCTATTTCAGTTTTATTACGCAGCGGCAAGTGAATTTTATGCTGTGACCTGTCAAATAATTCCAACTTTTATAATATGTGTGTGCATATAAAAAGTACCCTATATACGCGCCAGTGTTAGCTATAGCCTAATTATATATATATAGGGCTGGATTGGCAAATGTGGAGGCCCTGTTCAGTAAAGATCATGACTTTGTGAGCCCCCATGCAACCTTACAGAATCAAGTCAGACCAAAGGACACACATATATTTATAGTCTAACGTGTCATACCCAACGAATCCACATACCTGTACCTCTATTATTAAGTCAGTTTTTTTACAATAACAACATGTCTTATGATGTTCCAGACTTGTGTTATAACTTAGATCTATATACAACTTTTACAGAATCAGAATATTGGAGCAATTCATGGACATAGGGGAGACCGGGGACGAATGTAACACATTTCAGACTTCACATGTTTTTTGATACTTGTAAGAAAAACAACTGCAATTTAATTGCATCAAACTATAGCCTAACATCTTAGCTACATAGTGTAAAAGTATTAAGTGGTTTGTCCTTGAAATAAAGCCGATACCATACAAAACGTGAGCCTCTCTGGGTGTTACATTCTACCCCAGCATTGGGGTCAAATGTAACAGTAGCAGGGGTAAGATGTAACAAATTTTGGAAAAATAAGAAACTGAATAGTTGTACATGTTGTTGCAAAGTTTCGAGTGGGGCCAGAGTTAGGCCTACTATCTCTTAGAGTCTATGTTTTTGACCCATATATTATGTGCGTCTGGGTTAGCTCTGTCACTTGCAGTGATCGCAAACATAAAAATCAGGACGATCTGCATCCGTGCATGTTTTGTGTGCCCAGTAGCCACATACGGTGCATCTAAACCACCATTCTCCGCCTTTACCAAACTCTGCACACACAGTGTAGTTGTCATTTGGTGAGCAAAGGTCTTCCGCAGATCTCCTTGCTGCTTTGTTGACTTTCCTTTGGCACCTACTATGGACTTTCCTTTGGGACTGGCATCGCTTGACCTTCCTTTGGCACCTAATATGGACTTTCTCTTGGCACTGGCAAAGTGAAAGTCAAGCGGACTTTCCTTTGGCACCTAATATGGACTTTCTCTTGGCACTGGCATCACTTGACCTTTCTTTGGCACCTAATATGGACTTTCTTTTGGCACTGGCATCGCTTGACCTTCCTTTGGCACCTAATATGGACTTTCCTTTGGGACTGGCATCGCTTGACCTTCCTTTGGCACCTAATATGGACTTTCTTTTGGCACTGGCATCGCTTGACCTTCCTTTGGCACCTAATATGGACTTTCTTTTGGCACTGGCATCGCTTGACCTTCCTTTGGCACCTAATATGGACTTTCTCTTGGCACTGGCAAAGTGAAAGTCAAGCGGACTTTCCTTTGGCACCTAATATGGACTTTCTCTTGGCACTGGCAAAGTGAAAGTCAAGCGGACTTTCCTTTGGCACCTAATATGGACTTTCTTTTGGCACTGGCAAAGTGAAAGTCAAGCGGACTTTCCTTTGGCACCTAATATGGACTTTCTTTTGGCACTGGCATCGCTTGACCTTCCTTTGGCACCTAATATGGACTTTCTCTTGGCACTGGCAAAGTGAAAGTCAAGCGGACTTTCCTTTGGCACCTAATATGGACTTTCTCTTGGCACTGGCAAAGTGAAAGTCAAGCGGACTTTCCTTTGGCACCTAATATGGACTTTCTTTTGGCACTGGCAAAGTGAAAGTCAAGCGGACTTTCCTTTGGCACCTAATATGGACTTTCTTTTGGCACTGGCAAAGTGAAAGTCAAGCGGACTTTCCTTTGGCACCTAATATGGACTTTCTTTTGGCACTGGCAAAGTGAAAGTCAAGCGGACTTTCCTTTGGCACCTAATATGGACTTTCTTTTGGCACTGGCAAAGTGAAAGTCAAGCGGACTTTCCTTTGGCACCTAATATGGACTTTCTTTTGGCACTGGCATCACTTGACTTTCCTCTGCCACTGATTGCATTAGATTTCTGCTTTTGTGACGAACTTTTACATTCTTGTTCTAATTGCAGTTTCTCTGGAGTGTAAGTCAGAATTATAGCTGCATGTCTCGTCCTAACTCCTGTTCAGCTTTCCTTCCTCTCTGTTGCTTGTGGATGAGGAAGAACCTTTCATGGCGAAAATATCTCTAGCTCACTTATTCCATGTCAACGCTGACCATGATAGAGTTTTTTCATTATTCATAAATCTACAATCATAGGCATACCAATAAGGTAGTCTTATCTACTATTAAAATTTGAAATCCGGCTTAAAGATCCATTGGGGTTTCCATAGTAACATACATTGGGGCAGGTTGTAGCATGTTACATCCAACCCCGCCTGATGTGTTACATCCATCCCCGCTATCACATGCGACTAGTTTCTATTTCATATCTTTGGAAAGCACCAGCTTTCACTTTTGTCGCTCACACAGACGCTGCCTGAATGAAAACTCTTCTATGTATGGCAATCAGTGAAAATGTCAAACGTGAATACCACGCGCCAAGAGAAAAATAATGAAAAAGTGTGAAACTCACTTTTGTGCTACTTTTTTATTCTTTAACTTATAAAAATTTATTCTGAAGCAATTCAGCGCAGAAATTTTGTACACGCTGGTTATTCGACTGTGTCTACGTTTTGATCGGTATACGATGGTTCCCCGCTCTTCAGTTTTGGCGCAGTGATGCTTGTTACATTCAACCCATGTTACTTTCGTCCCCGGTCTCCCCTACAGTTTTTAGGAATGTTGCAGCAATGGGAAGACACTCGCACAGGTAAACAGCGCAGCAGCGATTGGTGCCCCAAATACAGCGAACAAAATAATAATTATTATGGCACAATTTCATAGCGTGTCGCAAAGCACTTGAGTTCTGATCGGATGACACGTAGGCTATGAAGTGGTCATGGTCGTGTTACAGTGTCGACGTAAAATGCACATAATTATATTATCGCTCTGTACTACGGTAGGCCCCATGCATTATCACCGTTATTGATATATTATCAGTGTTGTTGTTAGCCTATTTTTTTATTATGCGTCACTAATGACTCTCTAATGACCAAACATCAGTTGCAATGTCGATTCTAGCTTCAGAGATAATCGCGCCTAAAGTAGTTTGGGCTAAAATTTGATACTCTTGCTTTTTTATTGTTTGATCATGTTTTCCTATAGGCCTATCAGCGTATTTTACCTACACATAAAGTTCGATTGAATAGAAATGAATGTAGGTCAATTTTATGACGAGACATTAATTAGCAGGATATAGTTTGCAGATCGACTGTTTATTTCGCTGTCATTCTGAAAATTTAAAAATTGAAAATAACTCCATAATAATTAGACATATTATGTCGATCATTAGGCCTATTAATTATTATATTCGTTTAATCGGTGTAGCAAAATCTGATGGACACACCGCTATCGATGTAAAAAAGCAGTTAATCAAATGGAATATAATTGATACCTATTGTCTATAATATATGACTCTACATTATGTCCATGCCTATTGAATTTATCTGGTCCACTTTAACGCGTGAGAGTTCTCATACATTGTGATCATTACAAGATAGAAGAACCTATTTACCGAACCCGGAAGAACGAATGGCGTACTCAGTCAGTTCAGCAGTTCATATTGCCATCCTATATTAATATATCAGTCGTCGTCTTCTCTATTATAATAGGCCGCTTCAGTTTGCTCAAAGGTGCTTCGATGATTGGATCACGTGGACGTTGTCATGGCAACCGGTGAACAGCAGACGATCTTCTCGACCGGAAGTTGATGATATGTGGGTTTTTTCAACGATAGCGGTTTTGACTTTGAGATGGTTTTTGGTGACGACGAGAAAATATGCGAACACACAGACAGACGGACGGACAGAGGGACAGACGGACGGATTGACATACGGACAAACGGAAGGACGGACGGACGGACAGACGGCTGAGTGTACACTCACACAGACAGACAGAGATACATAGATATAGCCAATTAACTATATATAGCGTCGTTGCTGACCACTTGAAGCTGGTTATTATTTGCAGTTTTCAAAGAGTTTTAAACAAGTTTTCGAATAATAATTATAGATATCGCTTTATTCAAACGCTGTAGTTTGAAAACTGCAGTAGCCTATGAGTCTCGTCCTTCTGCCCGTTTATCTGCCCGTCTGTTTCTCTGTTTCTCTGTTTCTGTCTCTGTTTATATCTCTGTCTCTGTCTCCTGTCTGTCTGCCTGTCTCTCTGTCTTTCTTTCTGTCTCTGTCTCTGTCTACGTATCTGTCTCTGTCTATCTGTCTGTCTCTCGTTCTCTCTCTCTCTCTCTCTCTCTCTCTCTATATATATATATATATATATATATATATATATATACTGTGTCCGGATAAATTCCAAGGCTCTACGGAAAATATAAAAATAATTAGTAAACATTGATAAATTTTTAAAATTCCAGAAACAGTTTAATCCTGAAATATTTTGGAACTATAATTTATGTTCGAAATGTCCGCCATTGGCTTCCACGCATGCTTCGAGACGTACACGCCACTGACTAACAGCAGCATCGACGACCAGTTGATCAAGTTCATCCCAAGCATTTACAATTCGCTCGCGGAGTTCTTCGATGTTTCTGACCTTTGTCTTGTATACTTTTTCCTGCATTAGGCTACTAATAAATTACAAAGAATTTTCTTGGTAATTATGTACGGATCAAAAAGGTTTTAAAATTTTCTAATTGATTATTATCTACTATAGTTTTTTCATTCATATATTAGAGCCTTGGAATTTATCCGGACACAGTGTATATTTTTTTTCTCTCGTATGTTCATTTGTACGGTCACCTGCATGTATACATAGACCTATTCTTTTTATCCTATATATCTTGTTGACGCTCACTCAAACCATATCAGACTCGCCCATGCTTTGATAATATACACCTGCACCGTATGCGATTTGTCGTTCTCTCGTTGTTGCCAATGGCAACGTCTACGTGACCCAATCACCGTCAAATCCAGCGACGTCCTCGCTCGCTCTCTGCGTCTCTCTCTGTCTCTGTGTGTCTCTGTCTCCTTCTCCCCTCTCCATCTCTGTCTGTCTGTCTGTCTGTCTGTCTGTCTGTCTGTCTGTCTCTCTCTCTCTCTCTCTCTCTCTTGTGCTTATCCCCAGATTCACCAGCTCCATCTTAGCGGCCGTCGTCATAGTCATCAGCAACCATAGCGTCAGTATCAGCATCATCATCATTATCATCATCATCATCATCATCATCATCATCATCATCATCATCATCATCATCATCGTCGTCGTCGTTGTCGTCGTCGTCGTCGTCATCATCATCATCATCATCATCATCATCGTAATGAACATCATCATCAACTTAAGCAACATCATCAACATCAGTTTCAACGACAGCATCATCATTGTCATCAGCATCATCATTGTCATCACCATCGTCCTGATCCTCCACACCCAACCCTAACCTTGTAACTCTTATCTTGCGCTGACTTGACCTATTCTACAATAACCTGACCCAGCTTATCCTACCGGAGTCTACCTGGCCCTACCTGTCAACCACGTATACCTTAACATTCCAATTTGCAGATCGGACTATTTAATATAAGACCGGCTACCGGTCAAATCCCCAAAGTCGTCTGTCATTTCAGAAACCTTTTATTCAATTGCACCACTATTATTATACAGGATTCTGTTGAACTTCCCGACTCACGTCAACAATCATCTCAGAAGCCAATGAACAGTGCTTCAGAGTTGTCAGATTTCGGAAGTGCTTAGCCGTCATATATCACATCACAAAAGTAGCCCAAAGGTCGCGAGCTGAACAGCTAAATGAAGATTATCAATGATTTTTTGCTCTGTATGCATTAATGTACATACATTAATACATTACATTGATGTACATACTTTCTTCGTTTCACGAAGACACTAATGAAGCCACGGATGCAAATATTTGGATGTCGCCCTGTTTATTGTTTATCGTAGATTAATTCATACTTTGTATATTATAGAGAACATACTTTTTCACATGAAAACTATAGCAAATAAAAATCACCTATATATAGTAGCCTAATGTTTCTTTCCAACTCGTGCATGTAAAAACAAAAATAAACATGTGTGCACTCAAATACTGATGCGTACACAGACACATACACAAAATAGACAAATACACAAATACACACGCACGCTTGATCATACAAACACACGCTCTACGCATGCCATAGAAACAGCTGCATAGCATTCCGTGGATGATGCGCGTGTTCATAACAGAGATAATATCGCATCCATTTGTCGCCAATAAGTCTAAGTCTTCGTGTATAATAGATGTAGATATGATGGAATAGATGCGTTTACTAGCGACATCTATTGCACCCGAATGGAGGGAGTGAGAGAAGAAGGAAGGCGGAAGAGAGAAATGGAGAGAGAGACAGACAGACAGACAGTCAGACAGTCAGACAGTCAGACAGTCAGACAGAGACAGAGACAGATAGAGACAGAGAGACAGAGAGACAGACATACAGAGAGAGCGAGAGACAGAGACAGAGACAGAGAGACAGAGAGACAGAGAGGCAGAGAGACAGAGAGACAGAGAGACAGAGAGACAGAGAGACAGAGAGACAGACATACAGACAGAGGCAGAGACAGAGACAGAGACAGAGACAGATAGAGAGAGCGATGGAAGAAGGAAGGTAAGAAGAGAAGGAGTGGAAAGGAAGAAAGACAGATGAAAGAAGAAAGGGGAGAGAGAGAGAAAAGAGAAGAAGGCGGGAAGAAGAGAGGGATGGAGAGAAAAATGGGGTTGAAAAAGAGAGAGATATATATATATTGGACGGAAGGGAGGAAAAAAAGGAGATGGGAAAAGAGGAAGAGAGGGTGATAGGAGGGAAAGGAGAGAAGAGGGAAAAGTGATGAATGGAAGAGAGCGATATATGGAGAATAGATGGATGGAGGCAGAGAAGGAGAGGGGCAGAGAGAGAGAGAGAGAGAGACAGACATACAGACAGATGGATGGATGGATGGATGGATGTGGAAGTCGGGAAGACCGGCTAGTGAGAGCGTCATCATTCTGTCGATCAAAGTAAGTGATTTGTTCATTACAGTGGGGGAAAAACAAAAAGTGTCGATGCATGCGCATAGAATTCAAATATAAGGACGAATGGATGAATCATGGAAGGAATGCGTGGGCGAGAATGGGATGGGATGAGAAATAGAGTGGGTTGGAGAAAGAAATGAATGAAGGAGGATGGAAGATCAGGGAGAAGTAATAGACCTGCATAAAGGAAGACGACAAAAAAGAACGGGAGCACAAGAGGGAGGGAGGGGGAAAGGAAAGAACAGACTAAAGCAAAAAACCACTGTAGGGCAAGATAACCAATAGCAGCGTTGCATTAGATCAGATTACATTGGATTTACTGTGTTTGGATTTTATCAGGGCTGTTAACAATACTGGAAAAAAGTATTGGCAATACCAATACCAATACTTACTAATAAAAGTATTGGCAATACCAATACCAATACTATTTCTTAAAAGTATTGCAATACCAATACCAATACTTTTACCAATACTTTTCGTGGGCCAACGTATCTAAACAATCCTTCTGGCAAAGCTATATTCTCAGTGGCGGCGCCAGGAATTCAGGTTTGGGGGGGCTGAAGCCCC
This sequence comes from Lumbricus rubellus, assembly GCA_945859605.1. Lineage (NCBI taxonomy): Eukaryota > Metazoa > Annelida > Clitellata > Crassiclitellata > Lumbricidae > Lumbricus > Lumbricus rubellus. Next base: position 17,695,123 of record OX243812.1, on the reverse strand, counting down.
AAGGCCGACAAAAATGTTTTCTTACCAAGCGCCGAAGCCCATACCGACTAGGGGGTCTGGGGGAGCGTCGTAAGCTCCCCCAGCGGGGTCTGGGGCGGAGCCCCAGCCGCCAACGCATTTTTTAGGTTTGTTGACCTCAACTGGAGCCTTTTTAGGCTCTTTTTGCCAGCTATTTATGAACGATAAATTCATGAAACCTTCAACAAGAACTCGTTTTGAAGTGTCGCCGACTACCAGTAAATTTGTTGAACTGCACAACTTCCTCCAGCCTCCAAGGCCATAGCCAGGATTTGATTTCTATAGTGCTTCTTCGGCGGAGAATTTCTGACGACTTTTTAGTCGTCAAGATGTCTGAAAACACCTTTTTAGTCGTAAAATTGTATGAAGACACCTTTGATTAGGTGTCAAAATTTCTGAAGAAATCTTTTTTTATTTGTCAAAATTTTTGATGGCACCTTACTTCAGTTTTCAAAATATTTGAAGACGTTTTTTTAGTTGTCAAAATTTCTGCAGACACCTTTTTTGGCTGTTAAAATTTCTGAAAACACCTGTTTTAGTCGTCCAATTTTGTTTAA
>OX243812.1:17687048-17689548 GCA_945859605.1 Lumbricus rubellus | reverse complement strand
TGATGATGATGATGATGATGATGATGATGATGATGATGATGATGATGATGATGATGATGATGATGATGATGATGATGATGATGATGATGATGATGATGATGATGATGATGATGATGATGATGATGATGATGATGATGATGATGATGATGATGATGATGATGATGACGGTGATGATGACGGTGATGATGATGATGATGATGACGATGCTGATGATGATAGTGCCGATGACGATGACGATGGCGATGATGATATTAACTTATACCATAAATTATGTGGCGTTTTCAATCTGTTCAAATGGCACTGCTTACCATAAGATTTTTGCTCGAAAAGTTAGAATAATTTAACGGCACCGTAAAGAATAAAAATCATAAACTGCAGACACTTCCGTATATATATATTATATATATATATATATATTATTCAACCTATGAGACATGGATAAATGGAGATAATAGCGATAACATCGGATACAATAGGAATTCATTTTGTCGCGGTGAATGAAATTACAGACATGGATTCGTCTACAATAGACGCTAAAGAGATAGAGTTAGGTGAGGGCTAGGGTCAGGGTGAGGGCTAGGTGAGGGCTAGGTGAGGGTTAGGTGAGGGTTGGTTGGGGTTAGGGTTAGCGTTAGGGTTATGGGTAGAATTAGGTTAGGATTAGGGTTATAGACCTATATAGGTTGGGTAAGGGTTTACTAATTACTTTAATTAATAGCAGATGATTGTTATTCCATTGAATCTATGGTCCAAGCTCCTCCTGATTTTATTTGCTTTGCACGTTCTACACTCATGACAAAGGATGATAATAATTACGCGACAGACGCAGATGGTTGTTGGTGGTGATGACGGTTTAAAGGAAAGAAGAAGAGGTTAAATAAAGGGTGGATGTGAAACAGCGACTGAGCGCCTTATAAGAATGGACGAAAAAAATAGAGATACGCGATTTGTATTGTATTGTATTGTATTGTATTTAAACATTTATAAAGCGCCTCTAGTAGGGATGGGATAGGTAGACGCTGAACTAGGCAGACAGTAGAGAAGACTCACACATTGACTTAGAGGCAGGTGGTGCAGTGAAAGCGAAAAGCTGAGGTGGTCTACGCAGTCGGAAATATAAACAAGATGAAAAGAATAGTGGGCAGATAGACAGACAGACAGACAGACAGACAGACAGACAGACAGACAGACAGACAGACAGACAGGCAGACAGACAGACAGACAGATAGACAGACGGACAGATAGACAGACAGATAGACAGACAGATAGACAGACGGACAGATAGACAGACAGACATACATATAGACAGACAGATTGCCAGACAGACAGTGCAGGATAGCAGCAAGGGAAAGACAAGAGACCGACAGGTAGCGGGACAAACACGGAAATATGCATACAGCCTACATACAAAAGTCAAGGCAAGAAGACAGACAGAAAGACAGACAGACGGATGTATACGTAAATCTAGACATCGAGATAGGCACACACACATACACACACGCACATACACACACACACGCGCACACACACACACACGCACACACACGGCGACAAGCGAGCATAGAGCCAGGCAAATAGGCAGAGACCAATTATCTTCTGCTAATGCGCCTCGCTCCTGAGAGCATAATTTAAACCTATTTTCTTCCTATTATCGTCGTCGTCGTCGTTCGTTCGTCTTCGGTGAAACCTTAGAAAGCTTTCAATTATTGACAGCGCAGCTGAAGCTTTACTGTATACTGTATCCTCCTCTCCCGACGACCCAACCTCTCCTCCACTTCCTCATCCACCTCCTCCACCTCCACCTTCTCCTCCTACTCCATCTCTTCCTTCTTCCACTCTCTTCCGTCGTCTGTCATTTCCACCTGTCCTTCGCACTCTACATGTACATGTATACTCGCTGGAAGAACAGATCCTGTCTCCCTCTCTTTTCGCCAGCTGCAACAGGAAATGACTTCAGCGTCGACGGCTTTAGTCGTGTCTCTGTTTTGTGCACACAACTCTCATCAACCGCCTAGGATGACACACAGTCGAGTCTCCTATGCTTTCTCTCAAGGTTGCATACATGTATAATATTATATTATGGATCGTATCTAGGCTTCCCTGCAGTCTGATTATAGCATTTCAATTGTTATACATGTACGACGTTGTACGTTTCGGATTAATTATCGGCCACGTTTTCGCTTTAATTCTGGGTTGTTTCTACAATGAATTAGCCAACAGTTTTGATTATCACTCCTAAGTATACAATTAATTATTGGCTATTAACCCTAAGGTTTGAACCGTTTGATTGTTAGTCCACAGTTTTGATTTTGTATTGACCCCCCCCCCCCCCCCCCCTACTAGTTTTGATTATTAGCTTTAAGTTTTGATTATTAACTCCAAGTCTGTATTATTTGCCTAATTTTTTTAGATTATTGCTCCAGTTTTTTAGATTTTATATTTGATCATTAGCCTTGCTCTACAGTATATAAAAGTCAATGCAATTCACTTTCATTATAAA
>OX243812.1:17559548-17682048 GCA_945859605.1 Lumbricus rubellus | reverse complement strand
CTTCCCCACCGCGCCATATATACCGTATCTTCCCTTCCTTCTCCTCACTTTCCTCGTTTTCGATTGTTTCTGCTTTCTGCTTCCATTGTGTTTAATGTTTTTGCTATATAGCCTATCTTCTCTTCTCTTCCCTGTCCTACGCTATACACTAGATCTATAATCTAAGTATTCTAACTCTGTCTGTCTGTCTGTCTGTCTGTCTGTCTGTCTGTCTGTCTGTCTGTCTGTCTGTCTGTCTGTCTGTCTCTCTCTCTCTCTCTCTGTCTCTCTCTCTCTCTCTCTCTCTTAGTTCCTTCCGTTCCTTCATGCAGGAACATTGGTCGACAAGATTCCTCCATTTCGTGCGGATGCTTGCGGCTTCCTAACTAACATTCCGTCATCCTTCCTCTTCTCAGATACACCTCATTCAGATTTGGTATAATTATGCAAATAATGTACTGAAATTAATTTTTGCTTGTATGCTAAACTTACCAAATATTTCAATCCACTTCATTTCTTTTAATCCTGACTTAAAATATGTCAACAATCAAATGCAGAATATCCCATTGAATATAATTCAACCAATCATTCATTGTTTCAGTGACAGTGAAGTTGACAGATTCTCCCGTTACAAATGGATACCGAAAACTAAAGGGAATGGACTCAAAGAAGTCCTGCTTATAATCAAGTGTGTGGTTTATAGCCTATTTATCTTAGGTGCAATAAGATGGCATAAAAAGTCATGCAACAATTTATCCACTAGTTTAAAAATGCATTTGGAATTTAAGTCAGCCATTGCCACAGACATCTCCTCTTCCTCGATCTCTCTTTTTAAATTCAAAAATAATCGATGGTCATAATTGATTTAATTAATTTCTTAATGAATTCAACTACATTATAATGTTTAGTTTTCTTTTGACTTTTAATGGGAAAGTGAAAACACGCCTCAGATCTACAATTCGCTGTGACCTGGCGTGCGTAAGAAGTTTATGTAATAGTATTTTATAGAAAATGCCAACTACAATATTGCTGTTATAAACGGTTCTTTAAAATGCCGAAAGGTGTCTGCGAACAAAAATTTATACAAATGTAACACGATGTTGTTGAAATTACAAAAAGAAGAACACTAATGAACGCATTGGTTAATAATACAATGAAAATAATGACCTTCTTGAGCATCACATAGTAAGGAAAGGTGATCGTTCATAGCTATAGATTTCGTAGAAAGTATAGTCCTCGGCAAATGCCTCAACAACACTGAAGAGTGAAGAAACATTCGGCTGAAGCGTGCACTCTCGACCAAGAAGAATCGACAACCGTCACACAAGTAGGTCTGTCCTTTGATACATACATGTACCTTCTTGTCAATGTATTGTCAGTTTCTTCTCATCAATGTACTTATTGTCCGTTTCTTCTCGTCAATGTATTGTCAGTTTCTTCTCGTCAATGTATTGTCATTTTCTTCTCATCAATGTATTGTCAGTTTCTTCTCGTCAATGTATTGTCAGTTTCTTTTCATCAATGTATTGTCGGTTTCTTCTCGTCAATGTATTGTCAGTTTCTTCTCGTCAATGCTTTGTCGGTTTCATCTGCTTCACCGGGATTCGAAACCGCGACGCCATTGCGAAAGAGAGACGCGTTAAACTAACCACAAACCGTGTTAACACGAGAAAACTTAACATAACGTATTTAACACGAGCTAACTCTCGGTGGTTCGGAAGACACATGATAATATCATAATATCGTCTGTGTTAGAATACTGGACATTAGAAATGAAATGCTGCAGTCAATATCTCATAGAATCTTCTTAAAAGATTATATGACATTATAATGTTAATATCTTCTGAGACAGTATACTGTTAAACCTACAGGTCCTACACACTCAAATGTTATGCCAGCACATTGAGACATTCCATGAGTAAGGTAACCATGCATCGAAATTCCTGAGCTTGAACTTCGCCGCCGGTCGATCGCTGCAGTTCACAGTTCGAAAGAAAAAGGCTCTACACGAAAAAAATGATATGCAGTTTAGAATCGCCTGCTCAGTCGATTGTAATTCATTTCTCGGACGGATCTCATAAGAAGGGCAAGGCCAGAAACGAGTCTGTTTGCACTGCGCCTCAGAGACAGCATGGCAGGGTCCCTCGCTGAACATCCGGTCACACGGAAGGCAACCGTCACCGTCTCCCTCAACGAGTTGGCCACTGCGATCACCGGGATCGCCAGCTTTGACCTGTCTGCGGGGAGCGATGCGCAGTCCACAAGAGCGCAGTATTTGATGGCGATGTCATCAAGCGAGTATCGACACGAGTGTAGCGATTCGACGAAGGCTGGTTCCGATTCAGGCGTTTTAATGACCATCTGCTTGCACGCCTGGTTGAACTGCTTCACGGCGTCTATCATCAGTGACCTGTACTCTCTGAATTCCACTTCCGTGATCGTCCCTTCCGTGTTGGGAGCGGAAGTGATGCTGGAGTCGACGAAATCGGTCAGTGCCGCGAGTGAATCGATTATTTCACCGACTGCGTTGAAGCATTCTTCGCTAGGCGGCGCTCTCTTCAGCGTCACTCGACCATCGCGAGTCTTCGACTGGAAGCTGTCACGCGTTGATGATGTCTGTGGTGGTACTGCTGCTGCTGCTGCTGCTGCAAACGTTGATGATGATGATGCGGTTGATGGCGAAGATGCCGTGGATGCATTCGTATCCATAAAACTCACCTTTCTTATAGCGCTCTAAAAATAACAGACGACTTCATTGTTATTTCACGCGTTATGGCAATATAACATGAAGCTATACGCTTATGACTATGTTATAATGTAACATATTGTCATGGCGCACAGTGCATTGTGCTGCATTGTAAAGCATACTTACAACTTGTTTAAACGAATTAATTAATTATTTATGTTGTATTGTAAACTTTATTTGCACGATGTTTAACCGTATTACTCCGCATCACACGGTGCAGCGCATTTTCTACCGAACAAACATTTATCCAAAAACTCCTCCTACTATAATTATTATTGTTCGCACTGTTCCATTTAGACAATTACTCAATATCTGTGAACTTTTTCCTATGACACTTTAATGAGTAAGATCTGCCAGTTTCTTAGCCGTACACAGAATGATCAATTTAATGACTATCTTGATAGGCTTACCAATTTATTAGAAAAGGCAAACTAGCTCAAAATGACTGGAAGGGTCGTTTGCGTACAGTTTACAGTCTTACATTACAGTATTACAATTTAATCAAAAATTTCCCGGGCAACGCCGGGTACCACAGCTAGTTAATAATAATTCCGAGTGTAGTCGACATGTCATTCTTTGCTCACCTCTTCTGATTTGGTTTGAGTACACGGTACGAAAGTGGTCGTCATAGAAGAGTTCGTTGTCATAGCAACTGTCGCCATTGACGACTCGCCGCATCGATCTGCCTCATCATCATCATCTCCATCCATTTGACCTCTTGAAGCGCGACCTGTCAGTGGAGAATTGAAGAGCGGCAAAACGGTCAGCTGGATTTCTTCACGGTTCTGCTTGTCCGCCGTCGGTCCATTCGTCGAAGGAAGACCGGAGGACGTCCTTTGGTCATCATTCCGGATAAGTCCGTCCTTCGATGAACTGATTACGGACTTCTTTCGTGATGGGAGCAACCTGGCGCGGAGTCTGTCCAGTATCGACACCGATGAACGCCCTCTTCCGTCGGGATCTGGAACGCTGACGCTGCGCCGGAAGTTATCGTTTCCGGCGTCCGTGCCCTGAACCGGAACTGGGAATTCCAGTGTGTCGAAGACGGATTGCGTCGATCCGAGACTCATCGACCAGATGCTGATGTCTCCAGCGCTTCCCAGACTACTTCCGGTGTCGAAACCACTCTCCACCGCCGTTCCGCTTCTGCTTCTAACCTTACTTCCGGTCTCAGAGTCGCTTCGGATCCTCGCTCCGTTGCTGCCACCTCTGCTTCCGGCCACGATGACTGGTGGTGTTCCAGTTCCTGGTGCGGTTCCACTTGCGGTGGTTCCTGGAGATGCCGTTGACGTTGAATCCTTCTTGGATCTGAAGAGCGATGGAACGCGGAACCGGAATCCAGACTGGTTCCCTGTTGCCTTCGTCTTCGCTTTGAATTCCTCCCCTTCCGGTTCTCCACTCGAAAGACCCAGATTCGTCCATCGCCTGTTTGGCCGCTGTCGGTGACCTTTCACCTCCGTCTTTCCGCAGCTGCTTGCAACCTGGTGCTCGGCCGCTGAGCTGGCAGCCGCTGAGCGACCAGCTTTAGCCGGTCGGGGCAGAGTGACTGGTTCCTCGTCCGAGAAGGGTTGCTGAAGAGCAGGGTGGATCGATCCCAAACCCCTCGGTCCAGCTGCAGTGGGAGTCCGATCATGAGGCACGGATCTTATGCGACGATACTGGGCTGGAGTGATGTTTCCATAGGATGAACCACCTGGAAAACTTTTGTCCATTTCATCGTGGAATATCTCAGGGTCGCTTTCTGAAGCCGTGTGGACGAAAGAACCATCGGCGGCGATGCCCTTCCTCGTGTATCGATGTCCCTTCTGTGGAGTGTGGTAACAGGGAGTGCCAAACCCCGACGATGGGGCATGTGACTCGCGACGGTAGTACCTCCTGACCGGGGTGGAGTTCAGGTTTCCCTGGACGTTTCCAAACGAATAATCTGCAGAGATCTTCGAGGGAGAGTCAGTGAGACTTGGACATCGGTTGTAGCCAATGCCACTCTGCAGACGACTGTCATGAACGCTGTCGTGACTGGCATGAGTGAACTCATGACGAGTTGGGAAAGCGTCTCGAGAGCCTCTCATGGCATGAGCATTGTTCTGGCTTTCTACGTGAAAATCCCGACCACGGGAGTGATAATCATGACGACTGCTGCCAACGGTTTGACTACCATTAATGTCATAACGAGAGTCATATTCGGCATCGTAATGACTGTTTCTATTTTCATCACGATTGCCATTATAAGTGTCGTGACAAATTAATTGTGATTCATGTCTTTGGTAGACGTCACGATGACTGCCGATCATGTCATGACGACTGTCATGGACGCTATGATGACTACCAAACCGCCCATGAATGTCTTGACTACCCAGGATACTTGGTCGGCTGCCAAAAATGTCCTGACATTTGGCTTGAAGTTCACGACGACGTGAGCTGCTGATGGCGTCATGACTCGCATGAGTCTCGGGACTCATGTCAACTCTGCGTGCGTGACGCAGGGGAGTCACAGTGTCATGACATCGAGGATTGTCAACTTTACTCGGAGTCGAGAATAATTCAAATGAGTTGTTATTGTTTGAGTCTACGACTCTTTGAATTTTGACGTCATCTGAAAATCCGTTGTCTCCACAAAATCGGTTGTTCTGGCTCTGCTCTTCTCCAGGCGACCCTGCGGGTAGATACCGTTCCACTTTAGACAACCTCTCTGGATGTGTCACCCCAAGCGATGAATCAGGAAGAACGGGATAGCAGTCATGGTGAGAATAGTGATGCAGCGCAGGTTTTGAATCCGTGATCCTCTGCAGCAGGTAAGTCACTCCAACTAGGTAATCACTCTCGTCGTCTGCAGGAGTCCTCTCCGACTTCCCGTGTTCCATAGAGGTCACCGGAGATGCATCGACCTTCACATTCCCATGGACAGAGGCCATCTTCTCCAGCTCATCATCATCACACAAAGACTGCTTCAATGTTTCTTCGATCAAACTCCCGCGAAACGAGATTTCCTCCGTCGGAGATTGTCGACAATCAGACACTACTGTTCCCTTTCCAGAATCGCTGTCACTTCCTGCAGCATCATTGTCTCTTCCTTCCCTTCTTCCTCCTCTTCCCAATCCTCCACGCACTCCATATGCTGCTCCTTTATTCCGGTTTTCGTAGCTGCTGAGATTTGCTTCTAAGGAAAGCTTATTAGCGTCGTGGAATACCACGGACCTCAGTGGAGGATCTAAAATGAAAAGCACAGCAGAACTAAAATGATTTCAAAGTATGACATAATATATGAAGCGACGTCAAACCATCTCTTTATTGAAATTGTTTATTATTATCATTTAATTATCCGAATTCGCATCTACATTTTTGGCACTTAGACATTCTGGCTACACTCCTATACCTCAGTCGAAGCGCATAATAACGTGCTGTCTGTAATTGGCCGCTATACGTATTGTAAGATAGTTATGATTTATAAATAGGCTAACGTCTTTTCCCAACCAACTTATATATATAGAAGTGAACATGTAGATCACGGTCTATGCAGAAACTGTAATTGCTGGTTGCCTATAATGCCGGACAATGGTGACCAATTGAAGATGTATTAAAGTCTACCTTTTTGTTTAATGCATTTTTACGCATTATATGCAGTCCATTAAGTTGATCGGATTTCATATAATATGATTTTTACTTGTTATAATATTATTTATTAATTTTATTAATCATTGATATAATAATAATTATAATTATTTGTTTGCCATGAGGTATTTCTTCCGCAAGAGACTTAGAAGTTATAAAATCAATTGTTTAATATAGTTTTAATGCACTATTTCATTTTTAGTAGCTCATATTCTTATCTGCAATTTTATTTTCTCCTAGACTCTGTGTGATTCAATATGATAAACTCAGTCGAAACCTAATGATCACAACATCTGAATCGATCGAAACAAAATGTTAAGAAGATCTGGTATAGTAATTGAGACATGTGATAATAACAATAATCGTTACCATTCCATTGTTTCGTCCTTCTTTCTTCCGTCCATTCTCTGTCTTCGACTGCCAGATGAAGGTCATGCCATGGCGAGAGTTCAGTCGACGGGGTCAGATCAAGGTCAGAGGTGACGGACACCTGACGAATTGTCCCTCCTCCTCCCATCGACGGATTTTCCAGTTTTGACCTGAACCCAAGGTCAAGGTCAGCTGGACGTCTCATCCCTCTCTCCTCCTCCTCTTCTCTCGTCTCCACTTCCAGCTGTTGCTCCATGTCATCATGATCCCTCCTCTTCGAGACCGCTTCTCTGCATAGGTTGCCGGACGATGAGTCTAAACACATCACGATTATACCATCGGTTGATTCTATTGATTAAGTGTCTCTGCATTATACAAGCTGCCTATCTTATTATGCTGCAGGCACTGACAGGAAAAGACCAATGTGAACACAATGAAGGCTTTCAATGGTATAAGTCAGTGGTGGCCAACCTGCGGCACGCGTGCCACTTGTGGCACGCCGGCCTATGATGAGTGGCACGGAGGGCCATGGAATGTTTGAAAAATATTTATGCTAGATCTGCTAGTTTACAATGTTATCTCTTAGGGCAGACTTAGGTGAATCTCAGGCGCCTCTGTAACTCCGTAGCTGCAGTGACCCCTGACCAGGGAAAGGTTAATTAACTGCTGACGGACGCAGCACAGGCTCTCGAAGTGGTGGGGGGGCAGGCTCATCACTGTCAGTCGGCTGGTGGTCAAAGTCCATACTCCACAGCATCCATTCAGAGATAAGAAATTGAGTTTAAGCCCACTGTAGGTTTTCAGGATCAAACAAAGGAAGAGATTCCTGTTGGTTATGTCTTTAACAATGCTACAGTTGTGGTGCATGTAAATAATTAACATTGAACTTCACTTCAGTGAGTTACAGGGAAACTCTAATGAATACCACCGGCCTAGGTAAGCTATCAAACTAATTTTAGAGAAAGAATCTTTTAGACAGAACAGTCATTTTTTGACAAAACAAGTGATGAATTGATAATGATAGTCAAACTTATACGAGTTAAGTCTGACATCAGCATGAAAGAAAACTCATTCTGATGGCGAGTAAAGTCTTTTTCAAGATTTGTAAGGTTCAAAATCTAAGCAATGATAATGTCTAACATTGCAGCCATGGACACACGCTGTGATGAGACCAAATACAAAATTTTCATATATACAGGGTGGGCCAATAGGAATGCAACAACTTTGACGCTTTATAACTTGAAGAATTTTTATCCGAACATCGTGATCAATATACCAAATTGAAGGTAATTATCCATTCTACCACTCTGTCAAATCTTGCGCTGATATACGGCACCGTTTAAATAAAAATGTCGGTGCGGCGCACACCTCTCAATTTTGAATGTAAATAATGAACATCATAGCGCCGCTCACGGAAGAGGATAGAATTTTAATCAGAATCTTAAGAGTAGAAAAAAGAATACAATGCACATCAGATGTTGATAGAAATTACTTCTAGAAAATGGAATAAATATGCTCTACATCGATTGATTAAACAAATTGATGCCACGGGAACGTCTAACAGCCGCAACTGTGGTCGCAAACGCGTTCTCCCGCCGGCTCATCGTTCACGTCATACGGTTGCCTAGGCCTATCTGAACGCTAACGTACTAGAGTTTATTGAACCGGAGAACTGGTCACCGAACAAGCCGGATTTAAACCCGGTTGACTATTCGATCTGGGGGTGTCTTCAGCAACTTGTCTATCGTGAACCGATACGTGACGTTGAACATTTGAAAAAATTGATTGTTTACTGCTGGGCTGAAATAACCCGAGCACTGGTGGCCTCAGCCATAGATCAGTGGTCGTCTCATGTCTATGCTGTCATTAAAGCACGTGGTGGACATATTGAATATTTGTTTGACTTATGATAAATTCACTCAAGATATGAATTGTTATTAATTGTTATAACTAGTGATTGTTTAGAATTGAGTCATTGACATATTCAGTTTAAGACTTGGTTTTTTCTTGCAGTTTCATGGCAAAAAAGGGACATCGAACATTAATAGCATTATCACAAAAAGTCGTAATAGTATCTCTTAGATATTTTGTCGAATGATAAAATGGATAATTGTGTTCAATCTGATATATAGGCCAAGATTCTCAGATACAAATTGTTCAAGTTATAAGGCGTCAAAGTTGTTGCATTTCTATTGGCCCACCCTGTATATATATATATGTATTATATATAGGCACGGAGGACCATGGAATTTATATATATATATATATACTTATTTTAATATATGCAAGTTTTAAATTGTAACAGGTTACAATTCCTCTCGTCAGGTATATGTATAGTGGCACGCGGACGGTACGGGCGATAGTTTGTGGCACACTGAGTACAAAAGGTTGGCCACCACTGGTATAAGTCTTTCTTAGAATCGACTGTTGTCATTCAGGAACATTGGACCTTTTCGAGGACCTGCAGTCTATAGGGGATGTATTCTATGGTAGAGAAAACATTAATGGTCCTTTTCCAAGACCAATCCATACAAAGAACCTTTGGTCCTTTTCCAAGACCAATCCACACAAAGAACCTTTGGTCCTTTTCCAAGACCAATCCATACAAAGAACCTTTAGTCCTTTTCCAAGACCAATCCACACAAAGAACCTTTGGTCCTTTTCTTGTGATAGGATGAATAAGAATAGTAGCGGCGGATCAAGAGAGCCAATTTGATAGGACAGAATAGAACGTTAATAACAGAACGCTCGGCTTGTGAATAGTGTAACCCTATACACTATGGGTCTGTACCCCTTACACCGATCAAATGACCCCACTTCAGTCACTCCACAGCACGTCTTTAGAAGGCTTCAAAAGAATATACGCAGCCAAGTCAACGTGATAACTTGGCTCTCATTATATGCATGGACCCACTGAATGTCGCTTAAGATGGATGACAAAAGCCTAAACATCCAAGTCTACGATGATAATAAATGCACTAAAGTTACTATAGGCTTCTTAGTCTATCCCTAGATGTGTAGAAAAGGACTATACACACTTAAGCATATAACGCAGTCGAACAGATAAAACTGTCGTCTGCAGACGACATGCATAATGGTCATGGGAAAACACTTTTCAAAGCTTAGACACGCAACATGAAATAGAAGGGCCAACTGGTAGAAAAACCCGATAATGGTCGGCTTATACGTTTATATAAGGTCAACCACCATGCGTCAATAAAACGTCTTTAGTTACAAAGACACGACGCTATTTGAACGTCCAACATGTGAACCCCCTTCCCCAACCCGACCCCTCTCCGATCCCCCTGACGGAGATACAACGAATGGATTTATAAATAGCTGCAGGTCGTGCCTTATTCTGGCAACAAACACGTGCATTCAAAGCTCAAAGTATCTAGGTCTATGTAGGTTGTAAAAAGGATATAATCTCTAGTTATTACGTTTTGTGGTTCCTGAATTATTTGGCTGACCTCCCTCATTCCCTTCTGTCTAACGACCCTTTTAAGTGTATACTCTGTTTGCTTTTTACTTTCTTTTCTTTCTTCTGCACGAATTCTGCCCCTGGGAATTAAGTATAGCTCAGTCTCTTCTGTTGACTTATCTTTTCACTGCATGTGCTAAGCAGCGTTGCTTTGGTAGGCCTATAAGATTGCAGCCTGCAGGTAGGCCTATAACACATAACGAGTGACGAATTAGGGTCGAGTAAAACGCTTCATCGGTTTCCGGAGGAAAGTCCTATGGAACGGGGCGGAAGTTTCACCCTTACTGAAAATGTTAACATGTTAATGGCTAATAATAGTCACAAATTTCTTAAATTCGCGGATTTTGGCGCCGATTATAGGTCTATTCAAAGTGTTATCAATCATCAAATGTTTGTTCTGGGTGATCTGATGATGAACTTCAAGAGATCTTCAATTTCCCTTTCTATGTATGCCCTATACCTCTAGAATAGTCTACTGCTTTAGATTTTTAACCTCTGTTGTTCATGCACATTACTAATATTGGGCTAAGATACAGTGTTTAGTTCGTGATTTTTGCGTTCTTCTGTTAAAAACTGGTTAACTTGGCTTAGATTTCGGAGTTCACCCATTCATGGGGCCCAACCAATAGCCATAGCTTGCACATTTTCTTTTTTTGTCCCTTGGTTCAAAGTTATCATTTATTTTCGCCCTTTGTATTCCATCTACATGTAACTGCAGTACCCATCATTCAGCATCCTTATGCAATCCAACAATAATATTATCATATATAGCATAATTTTTATGAGGCTGGGTCAGGTCAGATGTTTTATCGCCTGATGCAACCGGAAGTCAGAGTTTTCTTCCTTGTTCTTACCTGTAGCGTTTCGCGTATGCTGACGGAACTGTTGATCCACAAACGAACTCATCATCCAATTAGAAACTAGGAAATCTGCTTCGCGCTCTCCTCATTGGCTCCTGCGTCCGTCGCTTGGCTTTGATTGGTTGACTTCCGAGTTTCGACTATTCATTAGTCCTGTCAAAAGCAACGTCTTTATTAAATGCATGCATTGAGACAGAGACATCTATATAAATAAAATGTAAAAGTTTGTATCTAATCAAGGATCTCGGAAAGTGCTTCACCGATTCCTTTCAAAATTTTACCAAAACGTTCCGTTCGAATACGATCGGGTTTGTAAATGCCTTTTTGGAAAAAGCGCATTTTTTTAACACAGAAAAAACAACTTCGCATTCGATTCGAGCGATTTCGATTTCCCTTCAGGGAAGGAAGGTAGGAAGGGAGGGTTGAACGGACTTTTCAGCCACAGCAACGCGTGGCCAGGCACAGCTAGCTATATATAGACATGAAGCGATTTAGATTGTTTTTTTTTAATATTTCGGCTGATTCAGCGACCTGCAGGTGTACATAATTAACGGATCCAGATTTCAGGTGACAGCAATTTAATACAGAGAATTAAGTTTTTATGAGTCAGCGGGAGATCTTTCTCTCTGCATGTGCCGCTTAGACGCCATGCAGCATAGGCAGCCTGCGGGTTCACTGCAGGCTATGAATTAAAAAAGGTGCATTCAGATAGGGTTTACCATCGGCGTGGATGTTTTTTGGGTCTATAGGCTATAGGTAGGCCTACAAACTCCAGACATTGCTCACTACCGTAGTAAAGTACTTGGGTAGGCCTTTACTCAGTTTGTCGGGATCTATATACATGTGATTGCCAGTGCCATGCCAGTGGCGGCTTTCTAGCCATGCAGTTGGGCACTCATTGTTAGTTGCTATTTAAGTTTTAGAAGTTATAACCATACGCAAGCGTCTATGATATTATACATAACAATGCCCAATGCATACTTAAGTGCATAGGTTACATGTATATAGCCTGCACATG
Organism: Lumbricus rubellus; assembly: GCA_945859605.1. NCBI lineage: Eukaryota > Metazoa > Annelida > Clitellata > Crassiclitellata > Lumbricidae > Lumbricus > Lumbricus rubellus. The sequence goes on along the minus strand of OX243812.1, from coordinate 17,669,986 downwards.
TACACTGAAGTGACTGGACAGCCAATGACACATGCATGAATATATGCATGCAGCCATATAATGTAGAGTTGTAAACATACATACAACCATAAATTAATATATGCATCACATAGATGCATGCACGCATGTTGCATACTTATATACTTATATTTGCATGCATGTCTACATATACACACATGCAAAAATACATACACAAATATAAAATACTTGTGTGTACTTGACAACCAATCAAAGTACATGTATGCCTGTGTTTGACACCTATAGGAATATTTGTTCCTGACGACTGCATGGGTACTTTGTGCATCACTGCAGCATCAGTACTTGTTAAGCGCCTCACTACTTTTGGGATCTTATTATGAAGCCTTTCTCAGCTACCGTTGGTCGTCCTCTCGGCTCTTTAAACCGTCATGATCTTCTTGTATCACGATCTCGGACTGCCACAGCCCAACACCGCGCCTTTGCCTATTTCTGCCCTTTAATGTGCGTGGAATGGGTTTCCTTCTAATTAATTATTCGTGCTCAGATTTTATCTGGAGGCTTCACTTTTCTGCCATGGCAGGTGTCTGAAGACTTTTCTTTTTCCAGGAGTTCTTCGCACTGGGAGCGCCTCTGATTAGGTTGTGCTGTGAGAGGCGCTTTATAAATCCAAAAATAGAATAGAATAGAATAGTCGATATGGTTTCCATGTATTGTAGCCCTGGTCAAAACTGTACAGTGTTCTGGGTATACAACTGTACATGTATAATCAGTATGAGAATTGTGGAAAAATAACTGGGGGGGGGTTGGCCTATGATAAACTTGAAATTGGGGTATGAAAAACACACTTTAACATGGGGCTCTAAAAAAGACTGGGGGGGTTGAACCCCCCAACCCCCCCGGCAATTCTCACCCTGTGTATAATTGTATATTACAGCGACTTCATACTTTGCGAGAGACTTTTTTCTATTATCTCAGCCTGTTATTGTCAACTAAACAATTAGTTCGCTACAACCTATATAGCTGTGTAATATGATAGTTTGTACACGTATAATTGGTTGAAGGAAGACCCTAGAGCTGCAAAACTAACCAAGACCACAAATAAGAAAAACTTGAGTAGCCTAACTATAACGCTAATTCAGTATTTTCTCTACTTTTGGGAACACATTTGATGATGATCATAATTATAATCATACTATATGCATGTAATTAAGTAATCGTGTATTCGCAAATAACCATAAACAATAACCATCAATTTAATTGGACCAAGTAAAATAATCGAAAAACAAGTACAGTAGAAACACACTCTATCAACAAGGGACAAACCTAAGAATTATCTAGGCTCCACTATTTAGTGCATGGGTCATCTGTAACAATGAACTAAATTTTGGTAGAGTTGGTAATATCTAACAGTTACAAAATTAGTTGTTAACAGCCCTAATAATAAATACAGCTATAGAATGATAGAAGCGTATAGATCGCTGATCCGAAGATAATTCGTTCCGCATGGCTGGTCATGTGTGTCCTCTAACAATACATCGTCCCCAACCATGTGCTGAATACAGATCCAAGTAATTTTCCAAGACTCTTCGTTCACTTGCTCGTCGTCCTTCGTTCGTTCGCTCGTGCGTGACATCGAGCCTTTGCAGCGTGACGGGTGAGAAGTCAAACAGCGTGGATGCGTGTGTGTGTGTTCAGTTGGTACATGTAGGTGTGTTCAAGCAGACAAAAACTGCCTTAGGCCATCTAATGCATGCCCGTCATATAAGAGACTTTATCAAAACTGAGCGGTTTTTTTCTTATCCCTATCATCGTAACAGACTCTCGTCAATCTATATAAATAAAAATGAAACTTTCCAATAGTGCGGTACACAATCACGCCCAAAGGTACGCACCGATTGTTTTGAAAATTTACCAAAACCTTCCATTCCAATAGCACCGTGTCTTAAGATTTTTTCCCCAGAAAAAAACGCAATCTTTTCCACAAAAAGTGAACTTTGCAATACGTTCGACCGCCATTTGCAAATTCAACCAAACCGCACGTTTGCAAAATTTCAGAATCGTCTTCACCCGAAACACAGTGACGAAACATGAATGAGGTCGCGTGCCGTGACGTCATAAGCAAGTCGCTTAATAATTCCATTACGAAAGTGGCCTTTCAACATTCTTGGGCTCGATCCGCTGTCAGTAAGGGACGGTGTGAGGGAGGAAAGGAGCGGAGAAGGAGGGGAGGGGGAGGGGGAGGGACGGGAGAGGGGGAGGGGTGGAGGAGGGGGAGGGGGAAGGGAGAGGGGAGGGGGAAGGGGAGGTATTTTCTGCCGCAGCAACGCGTGGCCGGGTACAGCTAGTTGACGATAAAAGTCTAGACTGCATGTCAAATGCCTTGCAATTATGGAAAGAGTCTAGCCTTGAAAAAACTTCTTATGTTATGACGAATTTTTTATCGTCACCAAAGTATTACTATGACAAAATTGTAACGAAAAGAGACGACGTTTGTCACGCACGATGGAAGTGTAAGCATAATATTCTGAGAGCTTTAGCTTCTGCATGACAGAGGATTATATCAGGGTAAGAATTGCAATGCAGTTGAGAGGTCCAACCCCTAGTGTTTCTTGGGACCCCATATAGTAGGCTAAACTCTTCATTGCCCAACCCCAATTTCACTTAAATCAACGTCTGACCCCCTCCCAGTTATTTTTCCACATTCCCCATACTTACGTATATACAAAGACGCCTATGATTCGCCGATTGGGTGGGTGTTAGTCTGAAAGCTGAATCCTTCTTATAACTTCTTAAAGGTGCAAATTTAGTTATGTGCCAGTTTTAAGAAAGTCAGCATGGACAAAGCATGCTCAGTTTTGGTGATGCTACCTTTGCCACCCACGCAGTTCTACTGTCATGAGAATGAGTGAAAAATTATGAGTTTCCTCAATTGTTCCCCTGTCTGCCCCATGATATCGGTAGACTATGGTATGAGAATAAATAGCACATTGACTGGGGCAGTGTAGTATCGCTGGCCTAGGGATGATTTCCGTGCACGTGTAGTCGTGTCATGTCCGGTCGCATCAGTCATCTGGACCATCACGACTTATAGGCCTACCTCTCCCCCACTCCCCATCTTCCACCACCCTCCCCCATGCACACCACCACCACCGATGCCTCCACGCACATGCATGCATGTATAACATTGTATACAGATACACAGATGGGTTCATAGAAGTTACCGTAAAGTAAGATTAATATAGTTGTCATGTATAATAGTCACAAGTACAGGGTCTCTTAGATATAGAGAGACTAATCATATGCGCTCTCGACCTCACAACAAAAAACCTCCATATGTAAGAAATGGTTATTAAGCGCCTATAACGGAATAAGCTTAGTCTACATGCATGCCAATGAGGACAAAAGTGTTGACGTCGAAGGCATCTGATCATTCCTGTTCGTAAAGTCTTTCGTTAATCGTTTCTACTAATTAGCAATTTCTACTGCGCAAAGTGTCTAGTGCACAAGACATCGACCGATAGCACACAAACACCAACAGCCTCAAGACAGACAGACACAGATAGACAGACAGACAGAGACACAGACAGACAGGCAGAGACACAGACAGACAGGGAGAAGGACTATAGGGTAACTATATGAGACTTATCTTTTTCAAATTACTTACTCATATTATGATATTATGAATCAGTAATTTGAAAAAGATAAGTCTTCCATAGAAATAGAATTTTGCATCTGTTGTTCCAGGACCTTGGGCAAGTCCTTCACTCAGAATTGCTCAGCGCTTCGGCGTGAAACTCCGATGCAGTGTCCGCTCTGCATTCGGAGCGCCTCTGAGTAGCGAGCTTGAAGGGGCGCTATAACAAGTGCACATACAAACTATAGACCTGCAAATAAGCTATAGGCCTACTCATGCAGAGACTACAATAATAAAAACATTTATATAGCATTTTTAGAATCGGTGAGTCACGTGTAGGGATATAGGTACATCAATATTTGCCATCTGGTATATACAAAGACGAGATCACCAAACACAGAACGTATTCTGTGTTTAAAGCACTTGCAACATGCATTGACAGCTACCCGACAACTGCGCTGTTTTCATAGTGCTGCTGTTTTCATAGTGCTGCTGTTTTCATAGTGCTACTGTTTTCTATTCTGTGCTTCAGTCGAAAGAATCGTGACTCACAGATCAAACAACATTTCAAGGATTAAGTCTTGTGATTTTAAGTTGTGATACGCAAACGAGTGTAGGCTGTATACCTTACCTAACCACTTTTGTTACCACACTTGTCTACTTGCCTGTCTTGGTTCGTTATCCCGTGTTATACATGTATCAGTACATGTATATCGCAAACGTTTTAGAGTAAGCCTGACATCTATTTTACTTAAATCTCAGCTACACAACTCATTCGCAAAGGAATCACGGTATGAAATCACCTGCCGCTTTTGACTCTTTTGACCCAGCAACACCAACGACCACAGATATTATCATAAGCCCCGTCGACCATCGCTACCTCTACCACCCCTTACCACCACCACCACCATATCCACCATTATCACTTCAGCTTTCAGCAGTTCTAACTAAATGCAGAAGATAGCGTGAGGAAAGGACACGGAATCAAAAGAAAGATTCGTTGGTTGGTCACTGCGCGTTGTTCTTCGGCCTATAAACCGAAGCTCTTCGTATTCATATTTATGAATATGAAGAGAATATCTGTCATCGAAGGCTAATTGACTACAGCTGGGCTGAAAATGAAATGATGGTCCGTGCATAGGTTTTAATACCCACAAACCTAAAAGCCATATAATAGCATAATATGTAGCCATTGTAGCCCAGTCCGGGTAGTCCCTCTTTTATCATTACTGTCACAAATCGCTAAATAGATCCAGTCGTGAACCTCATGATTAGCCTATATTCGTATACGTTAGTTGCCTATGTTAACCTATTTCAATCTAACCCAACTTATCAGAGGCGTAGCGACCGCCCTCCGTACCCTCCGACCGAAGGGGCCCCCGGCATGGAAGGGGCTCCTAAAAGTGCCAAAAATTAAAGGTGTGACTATAGGTGATTGACATCTATTGAAGCCATTGCACAATCCGTGTGGGTTTTACTGACAAAATCGTGAAGTAAATACAGAATACGGAATACATGTACATTGTAGGCCTATGTATATTTATAATATGAACCCTGTATGCTGCATAAAATAAATGCCGCAGCCCGGAGTCTGCATTGTAAGGGGCCCCGCAGCTCGGAGATTATGCTCGGAGGGGGCCACGTTCATTGTTGCTACGGCCCTGCAACTTATTAATCATTCTATAGTCTAGTCTTAATTAATCTATTCCTTTCTGATCCGATCTACAGTAACTATCCTTTAATCTAAATTTGTATAATCTCATCCAATCATTATCTTCTGATTCTTATATAATTTAATCTGAGAAGTTGTTATGTAGCGCCGTCATCATGTTGCACTTTGAGCACATCTCTAAAAAGTCCCTTCGACGTTAAATCACACGCAGTCCGCTGTTGTAACTAAGAGTCAGAGCATAAAAGGAATAACAAATATGCCGAGACTGAGCTTCTACAATCGTCACGCATGCATGGGGAAGTTCGGAACTATAGAACAAGCGATCATCCGCCTGTATGTGTATTATAATCTATATTTAATCCTAATAATTATGATCATTAACAAGCACATGGTGTATTATGCTGAACCTGAACTCTTTTAGGCCTATTATCTGTCAAAAACATTGAGATAATTATGGCTTGTATTATTATGCATCTTTTTGGTAAACAGCTGGGATTTGAACTCGGTTTGCATATGCTAAGCGAGATAGGAGATGGGCAATATTGGACTATTGAAATTAAAAATCGACGAGAATCGATTATAGCTAATCGATACTCGTCCATTTATGCTAATTATAATTACAGGTGAGCCAACCACAACACGAGATCGTCACACTTATAGAAAGGAAGCATCGCTGCAGGCTTATAATATGGCCATTGAAGTAGGCCTATCATAACATGCCGTCTACCGAGTAACAGAAGGACGTAAGTAAAAAAAATTCGAATGGAGATAATTGAGTTAGTAGTTTGACACTCTGTATCAAATCAGCTTTATTTTATAAGTACGTGTTTGGTTGGTGACTAGACTTTAAAAACATGCAATTTTTAGCATACAACTTTTAATTTAATGAAACACTCTTTAGCTGCAATATAAGTTCAGTGGCGGAGAATTCCTCCCCCCCAATTCTCCTGGCCGGAGAATTGGGGAAGACGAAGGTGTGGCCAATAGAAAGAAAAACAGTTGATGACTTTAAAAAAATTTTTTTAGTCCTCACGCTCAATTATTGGGGGGGGGGGGACGAATGCATGGGCCGTCCCCTCCCAACCACTACATTCGGGTAGGGACCGTCCCTCTGTCCCCCTAGGCCTCCGCCCATGTATAAGTCACTTACGCCCTTTTGATTGTATATCACGTCAGTATGGACAGAGACTTACGCCCTTCTATCGGCCATTCTTATCACTGTAGATACATCACTTACGCCCTTCTGTTTCTTCAGAAAATGTCTCATATGTACTTACGCCCTTTGATTACTGCATGTTACATAGGTATGCACATGTCACTTGCGCCCGTTTCTTAATCCACATCATAATATAATACCGGAAGAGCAAAAAAAACAAAGAATATGAATTTTTTAGATTTCTGTCAGTTACGCCCTTCTGTTACTCGGTAGACGATGCGCATTTATTTAATGAAGCCTGTAGCCAGTGTTGTTGAAAGTATCGGGCAAATGTACTTAAGTAAAAGTAAAAGTAAAGTGGATTTTAGTTACTTAAGTAAAAGTAAAAGTACTCAGCACAAATTTTACTTAAGTAAAAGTAAAAAGTATCCCCTTCCAATAATACTTTTAAAGTAAAAAGTAAAAGTACCGAGACTTTCTATAACTCAATTAATTATTAACCTTCAAAAATACTAAATTCTCGAATTATTATCATTGAGTCTAGTACGCACGCTACTGATTACTTTTAGCACAATGCACAGCCGAAGATCATTTCTGCTGCAGAAATGGCAATGCATCCAGCGTGCACCACCCATCGAAAATCTATTTTTAGGCATGCAAATTTGAAAAAGCTGTCTTAGCTTAGCGAAAAGAAATGTTAATTAGCGCTCTGAAGTAACGAACATTGTAACGAGTGTCGCATAAATTGTAACGAAGTAAAAGTACTGAAATATGGGTAAAATTTTACTTCGTTGAAAGTAAAAGTATTTTATTTTTTCGATACTTCGTTACATGTGAAAGTACTCAAACTTTTACTTAAGTATAGTAACGCGTTACTTTTACTTCGTTACTGTACAACACTGCCTGTAGCCTATATCTTATGATAAGGCTATACACTATACAGTATACACTATTACATACATGTCTACTTTAGTGCATAGTAATATAGGCCTATCATGTAATATGGTTTACTATCAAAACCGCGCGCCCAAGACCGCGCACACAAAACCGCGCACACAAAACCGCGATTCACAAAACCGCGCACTCTCAAAACCGCGCACGATCATTACCGCGCACGATCATAATAACCATTAACCACCCTTGTTTGCGCATCTGTTCAAATTCGAAATTCAGCTGGTCTACAGACAACAGTCGTCAAACGACAACTTGTCTACAGACAACTGGTCTAACGAAAATTGGTCTCCGGACAACTTGTCCAGCGCTTGAGAAATGGAAGCTGGATTAAATTATTTAGAGGTGAAATGGAGGCTGGCTTGTTGAAAAACGCAAGAGAAATTGAGGCTGGATGTAGGTTCTTTTACAGGTAAAATAGAAGCTTGTTTAACGAAAATAACGCATGAGAAATGGAAGCTGGATGGGGGTATTTTTAGATATGAAATAGAAGCTGGATTGACGAAAATAACGCATTAGAAACGGAAGCTGGATGAAGCTATTTTAGATATGAAATAGAAGCTGGATTGATGAAAAAACGCTTAAGAAATGGAAACTGGATGAAGGTATTTTTGTATTTATATAGGCTATCTGATATAGAATCTGGATTGACGAAAATAACGCATGAAAAATGGATTCTGGATAAAGGTATTTTCATATATGAAATAGAAGCTGGATGCATGTTGAAATACTTGAATGCGGTTATGATAGTGCGGTGTAATGATCGTGCGCGGTTCTGAGGGTGCGCGGTTTTGTGAATCGCGGTTTTGTGTGCGCGGTTTTGTGTGCGCGGTTTTGTGTGCGCGGTTTTGACCGGATACCATGTAATATATGCTACATTATACTTGTATGAAGGATTGGCTCGTATATATGTTGGACTCCGTTCCGGTTTTTAGATCGCTTTGACTCGTTTTTATGTTTCGCAGAATAGGTCTTTGTAGGCATAAAGTTATCGTTTAGATGTCTAGCGATTTAATTCTTGGCAGCGACTTTACTATAGAAAGAAAAGCGGTTCTGGCCGATCCTATATAGTTTCTTTCTTCCTTCCTGTTCTCCCTCTTGTTGCAATGATTAGGCTACTGCATAGCCTAGTTGGATTTAGTCGATATAAAATTGGAATGAATTGCAGGTAGGCATATAGTATATAAGCTTAGGCCTATGCAGCTTCGAACTTCGTCTAAGTTTTTGTAACTATAGGCGGTGCCTTAGCCGACTCGCTTACAGCTTGAGCTCACGAATTTTTCTTAAATTCAAACTAACGTTTCCAGTTTTTTGCAAGGACAGTAGCCTATACATAGCTGTATACATGTTGGGCTTCATAAGAGTCACCAACTATCACGAAATTAAGAAGCCGATAATAACAAGCCGATTAACGATTCCAAAAATCTATGGGTAGCATAGGCTCAGTCAGATCATAAGCACACGACTTAATCGACTAAGTCGTCACATTGGTCGCTAAGTTACCCCCCAAAATTTCCTAAAGCGATATTCTCAATTATTTTCCTAGACTAAGTGACTGACTTCAATTAGGCCTACTTCTCTGTCTGCCTGCCTGCATGCCTGTCTGCCTCTCTGTCTGCCTGTCTGCCTGCCTGCCCCTCTGCCTGTCAGCTTCCAAGTTCCTTGTCATTCGAGCTCTATTCTTCTGATTCGATTGTATGCGCAGTCAACTGATCTCTTGGCAATTGAGGCATCGCCCTTTATTTAGCTCCTTTTCTCTCTTTTCAGCCACGTGCAGCGAAACCATGGCACACGCATGCACGCACTCAAAACAGACCGCATCTATCATGGGTCGGCTTCATTTCTAAAACAAACAGACTAGGTCATTCATGTCATTTGTGAGTTGTGACATATAGGCCTTTATAGACTATTCGTATATATAAATATTTATATATGCCCACGCCTATCTATGAATACAAAGATATAGGCCCTAGTCTATAGTTTGCATTTAGTTCATTCAGGTATAAGTACAAATCCTATGTATGCATTCATATGAATTTCTTTGTATATTTGCATTTATGAGCAACTCAACACTGCATATGTTTATACGTGTATGCTTATGCACATGCATAGGCCTAATATACTGCGCATGGCAGATATAAGGCGATGAGTAGACTAGTTTGGTCGTGTATAATTTATTAAGATTATACATATTTATTTACATTTACCCAGGCGTGTAGGCCCTAATGCTCATAATGAATTTGTTTACCGATTTAACCAAAAATAAATGCCACCAGTGGAGAGAGTCTGCATAGTAAATTAAGTTGAATCGGATAAACAGATTTAGCGTAAAACGCTCGTTCAACAGAGACGAGGCATGATTTGTGTTCAGCTATAATTGGAATTGGACACGCCTAAGCTATAATAGTCTATACTGCAGCGCGATCACCACAAGTAGGTCTACTACACTAGAACAAGTATAGTATCAGCCCTTTCTATTGTAGTTAGACATGTTTTCGTGTGCTGTTTACACAGTAAATGTCACATAAATCAATTCATAGACGAAGAAGCCGTATTGCCCTGCAGTGGATCTTTTTGACAGCGTTACTCTGCCTTCCTTCGTGAATCCCTCTTTCATTCAATGCATCCAATTAACGCTCGGGAATATGCCGAGGCCCTTCGCTTGGCTTTATAGAGTATATAGCGTTGTATACGACTAAGATCTTTCCGTTCTAGGCCCTATCTTCCAATCTTCTTTAAACACTTGCATTCTCATCACTTTCGTCCTTCATTGCTTTCTGCGTTCATATCTCATCACTGCTTCTGTCTGTACCTTTGTTTCCGTTTGTCTCTGTCTCTGTCTCTGTCTCTATCTCTGTCTCTGTCTCTGTCTCTGTCTCTTCTTCCACCCGTACCCCTTTCCTATTAACCTACGTCTCTAAGTGCACACTTCTCTCTCCCCATTTTTATTTTTGTTTCATTTGTGCATCCGTTCCTTTTTGCTTTCTTCCTGCCTTCTTCCATTCCGTCATTCCCTCCCTTCTTTCCTTTGTTCTTTACCTCCTTCCATATTTCATCCACATGACTCAATTAAGTGTGCCAGATACACTGCAATTGCACTCATAGAATGTAATAACAAAGGTCAGGGCGACGAGAGAGATTCAGTCATCATTCAGAGGCAAATACCCATCTGCCCGATGACTTCTAACTAGTTCTAAGGTCCGTGTTAGGTAGTTATATACATATGAGTTATGCCTTTTTAATATAGGCATAATATTGCAGAGAAAATTAGCTACAAACAGTTTAAACTTAAAGATAACAACTGAATAAAAAAATCATATTTTATATATAAATTATAGCCTGAAAAAAGCTACAATTGTTTGTTGTAGGCCTACCGGCACTTTTATAATTTCAATTTGTTCATAAAAATTTTGTTTCTCATTAAGCCTTAAGATAGTTTACGGACCCATGACGGCTCTGCAGTCCTAGGGTCCGGGATTTCTCTCGTCAACCCTGGCAATGCTAGTAAGTATACCGTACCGCAGAATAGGTCATGCGTGAAAACACCCTTAGCAAAGATTATACTCAGATTAGAACCCGTAACGGTTGGACAGAACTGATCAGTAATCGCTAAAATTGAACCAAGTATATAGGATCTACGTCCAATATTGTCACAGATTGAGACAAACATGAGACAGGAATCAAGAAAAGATGAAGTTGCTCAAACTAATTGATCAGAATTAAGTGTGTGTTGCAAAGTAGTCACTTTGGTTAGTTAAGTTAAACTAAATGCTTTGTATATCAAAGAGACTATAATAATTATTGTTGAAGTTAACATGCATATATATAGGCACACTGGTAGTCAGCCAGTGGGACATAGGTCTACAGTAGGCGGCGCATATAAGAGAACCGATTAAGTCCAGCGTAGAACCAGCTGACCAGCAGACACATGAGAAGAAATCGAGACATGAACTCAACAAACCTCGATCGATCCTCTCTTTTGTTTGGCGGAATAACAATAACAAAAATCCAATCTAATAAAGTCTAATGAAATCGATCTCTAGAACGAAAGTCGGAGATGAATCCACAGTCCAGTTTTGTTTGGTTTGTACGAGTCTAACTTCGCACACAACTTTCCATAGACTTAAAACTACTACTATGAGAGTCCAAGGCCTCTTTCGGCCAGCAACGACCAGCCCACTGTAGGCCGGGTTCGAGTGAATGAGCTTCGATAGACACGTGGTACAGACGAGGCACGGTCTCTGGCACTCTGCCAATCTTACACCTCTCTTCACTCTCGAGTGATTCGGATCTTTTTCTAAGAGTCTGTCAACCGTGTCAAAAACATTTCAGCGAAACTGGTTTTCATCTGTGTAACCAATGTTTTATTATTTTTATTATAATAATATATTGGCTATAGGCTCTGAGTAAGTGTCATGTTGTTGAGTGTGCTGGATTAATGCCAATACAGAGGTCGGAAGTTCAAACTTCCGACGGGGGGGGGGGGGATTTTGGCAATCACTTGTTTCCTTAGGAAATTGACAATAGACGTCGTTTAATTAAACAGGTCCGGTCTGCTGCTGCAGTGACATCTTACGACACAAATGACTGTTCATCCCCAGAGGGATAGTTTATCAACCCATGAATAGCCTAATAGGTACATTTGGTGCGTATCCCGGACCCAGAGGCCTACTCACCAAATGCGTCTTCAATTCCATGGTATATAGGCAATCAGACATAGACCCTGATTGTTCCTGCTGTCACATTTGTATCAAATAGACTATAATTGTTGAAGAAGATGACATGCATATTTATTGATTAGGCTTATACCGTAAACTCCATTGCTAAGCCGCTGCTCTAAAGTTAAGGAAGGGCACTGGCTTATTCACGAGCGCTCCATCGGAGTAGGCCTACATAGCCTAATTATGTTTCCGGACATGTCATTGCAAGCGGAGATCCGGTTTCCAGGAACACCAGGCAGCGGAACGAGATATGTTTTAAGGTCCCATATAAACAAATGAAGCGGCAGCGTATAGGCTACACATTACATAAGCTTACTCGAGCAATATATTATATAATTATTATATATATATATATATATCAAGGTCCTATATACATTGTAAATGTTCGTACACACTATATATTCCTACAGGTTTTCTAGGGATACAGAATGTTGCACCTGCTTCAGTCTTAAAAAAATTTTCTCACAGCCTTCGGGACAAGCTCAACATGACTTCATCAGTTGGTCGCTTCAGGTGACAGGTGCAATCGTAATAAAAACAAGATCATCCGTCTGAGAAATAAAATAATGAATTCTTATGATGATTATATGTTCATGTCAGAGAGTCCGCAAATAGGCATAAGTATCAGTGGCGTAGACAAAAGGGAGTTGGTGGTCAAAACCCCCATTGGCTTAGGAAAAACGTTTTTTAAAGGTTTTTGTTCACTTTTACAAGAAAAACAAGCATCCGGCCATAAGCCCCTATCAGAAATTCCTGGCTTCGCCACTGCTAAGTATAAATGGAAAACGATGAGTCTTTGAGTTTAGGATTAGGGGCCGTCCATAAAGTACGTCACGCTATTTTGACCATTTTTACCCCCTTCCCCCTGTCACAAGCTGTCACAAATCTCGGACCCCCCCCTAAAAGTACGTCACACTTTCGAATTAAAAAAATTAACACCTCATTCAAATTTAATCTAAAACACACTTCACTATTAAACTGTAAAATTTCCACTTAAAAGAACTATCGCATTAGTAAAATGACTTTATTAGTAGAAGAGTTAATTGTCAACAGTTGTCAGAGTTATTAATTGAAGCAGTAACTCAATGTAGATTGAATTTGAAAACAAAAATTGCAAGAATTAGACTAGACAATTATATAATACACATCATTTAAAAAAATTAATGTGTGACGTCACACATGACCTGACCCCTGACCTCTGTCACAAACTGTCACACTTTCTTACACCCCATCCCCCCTCTGGAGCGTGACGTACTTTATGGACTGATTAGAAGTCCTAATATAACCAGTCGCAAAGGTTTGTCAGTCACTCATTAAATTGAGTAAAGCGGGGAGGAAACCCGACCGACGACTCCAATTGGAGCGCAGACTCGGAACCGACCTGGGCTGGCGAACCAAAGTCCACCGTGCCCACCTTCTCGTGGTGCGACCTGTTAGTAACCTTTCCGTATGGAAGGGTGAACGAACGGGCACGGATGGCAAACAGGGGAAAGGCAATGGCAAACCACCCCTTATCTTCTGCCAAGAAAATTGTCATGGTGTATCCAAAGAGTAAATACCAAGGAAGAAATGGTTGGATGAGGTACAGGAAAAGTCTGGCATGAGACTGGAGGAGCTAAGAGAGGCGACTAGGGAGAGGATCAACTGGAGAGGATACACCAGGGCTTTCGCCAGAGCTCCAGAAGCTGACGGCACCAGGTGACCAGGTGAATATAACCAATAGAGGCTCAAACAGGACAATGAACTGTAAGACCTTTGATCAGACAACCGAGATCTATAGCGGAAAGAAGCGGTAGCGCATTGGATAACACGCTATATATATATAGCATGAAGAGAGAGGAACCGATATCCAGCCCCGTACGGCGGACGTGCTTTGTGGGCTTCTATTAGCGCCGTGTGTTGCAGGTTGTCTGTTTTGTTAGTATTTAAGATTTATGTCTTCTGTCATTTACGTTTTTGCCGAATGGAGTGAACATGGACCAGAGAATAAAAAAATAATAATTATGTCGGATCATTTCAACGTAATACTTCTATAGGTGCTAGATGGATCCCAGCTGGATTTGAAGACTGAGATGTAGCCTACGTATACTATTATCCTATAATAGTATGGATGGCACAGACCGCGAATGTGAAGGAGGGAAGTGTTATACGTCGCCGATGGAAAAGAGGAGTAGGAGGAGGAGGAGGAGGAGGATTAGAGAAGAAAGATTCGAATGATGATAAGTAGGTTGTTGAAGTAGGTTGATGATGATGAGGAAGATGCGGTGGCGAAGAAGTAGGGGGTACTGCATGGGTAGGAAGAGGAGTATAGGACGAGCAGCTGCTATTTAGATGACAACCTTGACGAATAATTATGCCCTCAATGTGCATGGAACTCTGCACTCGACGAAACGACGCTTACAACTGCGCCATCACTAGAGAGACGTAGAATCACTCAGGCGTCGCTTCTTATCAGATAACATGATGTCCTTCTCCTCTTCCTTCTCCATCACCACCACCTCCTCCTCCTCTTCTTCTTCTTTCTCCTCCTACTCCTCCCATTCCTCGTTCTCCTTATCCGCTTAATCGTCCTCCTCGTCCTCCACCTCTTCTTCCTCGTCCTCCACCTCTTCTTCCTCGTCCTCCACCTCTTCTTCCTCCATTGTCGTCCTCCTCGTCCTCGTCCTCCTCGCCCTCCTTCTCTTCGTCCTCCTCCTCCTCCTCCTCCTCCTCCTCCTCCTCCTCCTCCTCCTCCTCCTCCTCCTCCTCCTCCTCCTCCTCCTCCTCCTCCTCCTCCTCCTCCTCCTCCTCCTCCTCCTCCTCCTCCTCCTCCTCCTCCTCCTCCTCCTCCTCCTCCTCCTCCTCCTCCTCCTCCTCCTCCTCCTCCTCCTCCTCCTCCTCCTCCTCCTCCTCCTCCTCCTCCTCCTCCTCCTCCTCCTCCTCCTCCTCCTCCTCCTCCTCCTCCTCCTCCTCCTCCTCCTCCTCCTCCTCCTCCTCCTCCTCCTCCTCCTCCTCCTCCTCCTCCTCCTCCTCCTCCTCCTCTGACCAAACAGGCTTAGTAACTAATCCCCGAAGCGTGACCACGCCTTGGGCAGCCAGACGTAAAATAACAATTTACCAGCAGTAGGTAGGCTGCATGCGTCTTTATGGCGCTCGGCGAAAGCCTTTCGCAAGCCGATCCGTATGTTACTGTTGGCCTGGATCCATGCGATTTATGTCATGATATACACGAGAATGGGTTACACCGTGGCACATATACTACATCATATATCTACATGTATATTATACTATTTGTAACATTAGTGTATAACATTAGTGTATGTAAAAGGCTAGGCTATATATTATCTTGTGCAGAGACTGTATGTTTGTGTGCATAGTGTCCCTGTCACAAAATGTGTTTTATTTCCAGCGACTCGGTGTGAAATAGTCACGATACCAGCTTGCCTACCAAGATGCCTAGGCCTACCTGTCTGAGCAGCTGATAGGTTTTTTAAAAAATGAATAGCTTGCGGCATTCGTGTGCACATGGATTCGTATATATATATATATATATACTTCATACACGCGGTAGGCTATATTATATCTATAGCCACATAATAAATTATAGGCCTATAACCTATAGGCACAGCCATCCGACCCATGTTGCGCTGTTCACGATTCACAATAGGCTAAGTTTTGATGTCAAGGATAATTTATTCTACGTTTAGGCACCTAGGCCTTGTATGTCTGTCTTGTGTGAAGAACCGAGACTTTCCACAAAACTGCATCGCCTTATACAGACGCATTCGAGCACAAACTCACATCTTTTGAAGCTGATATGATTGTACAGTTGAAGTTCATGAATGATGGGAAAGTTTAAAACCCAGCTACCCATTCACTACTATACAGTATACTGAGTATACATGCACGATTGTACGTATACGCTGACGGCATTTAAGGTGTTTTTAAACCTTGTCCGCTGGTGAAGGCCTTTTATTATTTCAAACTCTATAGTTGAATCCATTTTAAAAAGCCAAACCATTAACGGCATCGCAGCTTTATTTATTGCACGAGTTCACGCAAGAACAATCGTTGTCCGTGTACCGTTAACTTAATAGCCTATAATAGGATAATAAAATAATTAATTGGCTTCTAATTAACTCCATTCACTGCTTTCGAGAGTAGCCTTACACGTAAGTCGGATGGGATTCTTTAGAGCAAGAAGGTTCTTTACCCTGATTTGGATCATTTCTTTAAGGATGCACATATTCTCAGATGCAGTCATTTAAATCTACATTATATAATCTATATATATTATGCACATATATAATATAATAATATATACATGTATATATAATTATAATATATATTAGTCGATTGACGACTGCAAGAAACCAGTGGTGGCGCCAGGGAGGTTAGGAGGCTAAGCCCCCCTTAATGGCGCTCAGCCCCCCTCAAAAGAAAAATGCGGAAAATGTCTACAACCATGGGTACATAGCGTATACTGACCTGACAAAGAGGAAAATCGGGAAAAACAAAGCCCAAAATCATTAGACTGTATCAAGTGCTATAGGTTAATTCGCAGTGGTTCTAACACAGATCCAGCGTCTTGTGATTGTGAACCACTTAAAACTCATTGTTTTGTTGTGTTATGTTATGTTATTATGTCATGTTGCGCTATGTTATGTTATATTATGTTATGTTATGTTATGTCATGTTATGTTATAGTATGTTATAGTATGTTATATCATGTTATGTTATGTTATGTCATATCATGTTATGTTAAGTTATAGTGTGCTATGTTATGTTATGTCATCATGTTATGTTATGTTATGTTATAGTATGTTATGTTATGTCATGTTATGTTATGTTAAAGATATCTAGGGAACTTGAAGAAGACGAAATCACAAGAAGATCGGACGCTCGCCCACGTGACACCTTCGTCTGAGGATCTAAGTGTCACGAGTTCTGTTATGAGACAAATATTATAGTAGGTTATACCAAACAACAGTTGCGTTGGTGACAATGAAGGTAACGTTCCCACTCAGTAACGGAAATCAATTAATAGACTCAGAAAAGTAGTAGGCCTAGGTGGATGAAATATAGATATACACGATACATTTTCAGCACGATTTTGACTTTATTAGGCTAGGTCTTTACCTAATCATCATCATCATCATCAGGGCCGGATTTAGGCATGTTCAACATGTTCGGCCGAACAGGGGCCCCCACACATTCTACACTTTAGGGGGCCCCCACAAAATGCAAAAGAAAAATTTAGGTCGATGACTTAAAAAAAAAGGTCATCAACTTTTTGGCGGATGAAATGGTATGATTTTCCCAAAAATTTAGGTCGATGACTTAAAAAAAGGTCATCAACTTTTTTGGCGAAAAGGGCCCCCACAAAAATTTCCCGAACAGGGCCCCGACATTGCTTAATCCGGCCCTGATCATCATCATCATCATCATCATCATCATCATCATCATCATCATCATCATCATCATCATCATCATCATCATCATCATCATCATCATCATCATCATCATCATCATCATCATCATCATCATCATCATCATCATCATCATCATCATCATCATCATCATCGTCGTCGTCGTCGTCGTCGTCGTCGCAGTCACCGTCATCATCGTCATCATCATCGTCGTCGTCGTAGTCACCGTCGTCGTCATCGTCATCGTCATGAAATTAATTTATTAGACTTAATAAATAAAGGTCACACCGAAATGTGAATCTGAGACGTATGAAGTAGGTCGCCACAATCCGCGTATAGCCTACCTGTAGCCTAAGCTCATTATCGTGATCTCGTTAAAATAATTATCACATACGTGTTGGTGTGTGTGTGTGTGTGTGTGTGTGTGTGTGTGTGTGCGCGCGCGTGTGTGTTTGTAGGGCTGCACGTAGGTCTACTCTTTATGTCTGTGTAGGTGCGTCCATGAGGAAATTAAGAATATCAAAAGGTTAATGATAATGAGAATTCACTTTGAAACGATAGTTAACAGTGAATTTGACGTCATTTTGGCACAGTCGATTAGTTACTATCATAATTCACTCTTCTGTTTCTACGTGCATGTTATATTCGTCCATCACTCATTATATCCTCCTATGTATACAGCATTTCAATTTCACGGTTGGTCGTAGCTAATGGGGCCGCTACAATAAACAATTCAGTCAACCGTAGCACATGCAGATCGATGAGCGCGCAGTGCATTATCGAGTGACATGACAAATTGAATGTGGCATTTAGAGCGCTAAAACGTTGGGACGACTGAGTGGTCTCTACAGCGAGCAGACAACCGTAGTCCGTACAATCATTAGGCTTTTATTGCTCTCGCTGTCTCCTAAAGCACATTTATGTCCACCATCAGAGTAGGCTATAGGCTAATACGGTACTGGGGTAATGCGCCTGTCAGTCCATCTAATGTATTCCCGTATTGTAAAGTCTGTGGTAAATTAATTAATAGGCATACTATGAACCATAGGCCTAGGTGTTTCATTATTCAAACAATATTCGCTTATTGAAAATAATGAACCTGACACAGTTGCAACTTTATCAGATCACACAAACGCACGCGCGCGCACAGATCCAGGTTCTCATACTAGGGCTACAGTTGGCGCGTATGAGTGCGTTCACTTATTGTAGGCCTATTTTCCCCCGGCCTTGAGTTAGTCAATATAGGCCGAAGGACAATGAATAGTTCAGCACAGCTTCGTAACGTGCAGTTGTACACAACAATGTGCAGTTTTAGGCCTAGGCCTAGGTATAAATGGAGTTGTGCAGTTGTAAAATTCATCAGATTGAAAATAATTTAGGCCTACCATGGAGGAAGGAAAGGGTAAAGGTGTTGTACAGTTAAAACAATTCCTTAAAAGAAGCCATGCAATTCAGGTAGGCCTAGATCCAATTCAAATAGCCAGGCCTAGACGGTAGACCTAGTCCTATAACCTATCGAATCAGAAAATTTTCACTTTCTAGATCAAAAACATAACTGGAGCTCCCCTTCTGAGCGCTAAATCCCACCGTTCTTCAGTGATCTTCACTCTTGGAGAATCTCTATATAGGGCCTCGATCATATATCTAGGCCTATAGTGCGGCGCTGTTAAACGTAAAGATAATTCAATCCCACATATTGATTGGACATGCCTACGTCACACGTGTATATATAGCTTAGACTTTAATATGTCTTTGTTTGCCCTCGTAGGCCTGCTGTTCGAATATGAGACCTGAATCGATAAGCGATCACCTGTCCGTGACTCCATGCCTCGCGTACCATAGGCCTAGCCTACGTATAGAGATAGTTCAGGTAATAATTCTTGTCACGGACATAGTAGCATCGTTACTCCAAAAATACGACAGGAGCAGTATAGGCTAATAAGATGTACCTGCGTTTTAAGAGTGTAGCGTTGAGACGTGTTTACGTCACGTGATCCAATCTAGCAACCGGCAGCGCCATAGCAATACCTGAGCACGTGACGTTGCCACCTGCGATTGCTATTTGCTTTTAGACCTTGTAACTCGTTTTCATGCTATGGAGTAGGTTTAACTGCTACTGTATAAGTCTGAGGATGGTAAGTTAACAGTTTCATTGTGATTTTAACAGTTCACCACTGAATGCGATTATAATTCTGTTTACAAGCAGACGCTGCTAATTCAAAATGACGCCAGCTCGATGATCTGTCATGGCGGTAAATGCTGCAGCGCTTTCTAAAATTAGCTCTTTGTATTAATTCTCTTGTTCTAGTTGTTAATAATTCACTAGTGTTAGCCTACTATTGAAATACATTATCGTGTGAGGGCTTTGTCTGTGGAATAGATATCTAAGAGTCTCCAGTACAGCTTGTAGGCCTACAGGCTAGATTCCGCTAGAAGCACATACCCTCTTGGTTACAGGGCCTTGAGTTTGTAAGGGTCATCCACATTCAGCTGGTATTCATTCATTCACTAAAGAATTTCTATAGCGCCTCTTCAAAGGAGACTACTCAGTAACGCTACCGACTCTAGCTCTGAAAAAGAACAGTTTTGGGTTGTCATTATTCCTATTTGTGGCTGTTGACTTTTAAACCCATGCATTTACAATTTACTTACTTACTTACTTTTTACTAAGTTAAGGCCTCTATTCTGCAGTTCAGCCGTAAGGTCATTCAATGACAACAGTTTGTTTCTGAAGACTTTTGATTTGTGATGCATAGAAAACAATAGGCAGCAAAAACTACCTAAATCATGCCATTCGATCCTTTGTCTTTCAGGACTATTGTTATGTGGTATGAAAATGAAGAGAGCAAGAACATGACATCCGCTCGACTCCAAAGACATCACGACAAACAGCAGAACAACGGGGGAAGAAGCAGAGCAAACGACAGACACAGAATCATTCTGGATGAATGCGAGACTGACACAAGCGAGTCGGTCGACATTAAGATGGAGAAGGTCAACGGAAGTGTTCGGAAGATGGAGGAGGTCAACGGAAGTGTTCGGAAGAAACCCGTCCAGAGGTACAAGACTCGGACGAACTCCGAATGGCAGACGATCTACGGGTCGAGTCTCCCTCGAGAGGCGATACAGAGGATGGATTACATCATAGTGTACAAAAGGTCACCTGACGCATCAGTTGACAATAAGAAGCGAATCGATTATATTGCTGCTGATGCGAGGAAGAAGTTTGTGGAGGCGATGGAGATGGAGGGGATTGATATTCTGACGGAGGAGATCGGAGAAAACGTTTATCTGAAGCTACATACACCGTTCTGGCGCCTGTGCAAGGAAGCGGAGAGGGAAGGTCTGAAGATGCCTGTCAAGGATGTGAGTGTTGCAGCAGCCTTTGTTTAGAGTAGGCCTACATGTATTATTCTTCTGCCTTTGTTCTCTGCCTTCAGGCAGGCTCGTGTGTCGAATGACCCTCCACTCCTCTCTACTTTGTACATCTTTCTTGAGTCCTCTGAAGCCATCCTTTGTCATCATCCAGTCCAGCAACATCATTCTTGGTCTTCCTCATGTCTTTTTCCCCTTCCTTTCTCTCTTCGATGATGTATCTTATTATAATGTCACTCCTCATGATGTGCATGCCAATCCAGCTTATCTGTCGTCCTCGTATTGTCCCCCAGCATTGACATTTTCTCTCCCACCAGCTGTAAGATTTCTTCATTCGTCTTGTGCTCCACTGCTCCCTCCAGCTGACTTTCCATTCTACACCAACTTCACATTTCAAAAGCATCCAGTCTTCTTATATCATTCTTCTTCATTGTTCATGTTTCCCATCTGTAGAGGACTACTGTCCACATCTGTGTTTTGACCATTCTCTTTTCCAGGTTCTTATTTAGCCTTCCTCTGAAGAGTTCCCCTTCATTTGTAGAATGCTTCTTTTTTCCCATGGCTATTCTTCTTTTTATTTTTCACATGGCACTTTGCATCATCTGTTACCATACTTCCTAGTTAGCAGAATTTCTATATCCTCTCCGTTTAATGTGATCATAGCATGTACATATATTGTATAAGAAGAATATAATGAACTTATCTTTTCATAAACGTTTGACTAAATATTTTAATTTGTTGACTGACTAAATATATTAATTATTTGACTTTCTAGATATGTTAATTGGTTGAATGATTCGAATGCAGGCTACTCTCTTGGTTAGTGACAGAGTGACTTACATGTAACTGAGTCATCATTAGTAATTAATTTATGTTCATTTGCTATTTAGCTCGTTAGATGGTTTGACTTGCAGTAACTTACTTACCTGTTTTTAAGTAAAGAAATGATTTTTGTTTTCTTGTTTAAATCATCTTCTGCTTGTTATGTAGATGAAGAATGACAGCGATGATGATGAAGCTTCTATGAACTGTTGGACTCGTTTTGAAAGTAAACACTTAGAGACAGATGACCAAGGTATGTTTCATGAAGTCTTCTTCGGTCCATGGACAAGGTATGAGTGGTACAGTGGTAGGAATTATGTGCTCCTTTTTATAGCTCACAGGATTAGGAACCTCTTGAAAGTTGTTATATTCATGCATTCATTCAACACATGAATTTGCATAGCACCTTCTCAAGGGGACTAGTTGGTAGTGGTGTTTAATAGCAGTCTTGCTGGTGGTGGTACCATGGTAGTGGTGATAGTGGTGATCACGGTTGTGGTTGCTGAAGGTGGTGCTCATGATCGTGGCTTTCGTGGTGACAGTGACAGCAGTGGCAGCAGCAGTAGTATTGTTGTGAAAGTCTCTTCAAAGCAGCTTTGATGGCACTTGCTGTTTGCCTTTCGACTCACTTATTGATTTTCTTTTATTCTGTGAAAGCCTCCTATACAAAAGATGACGTATATATTCTAAATGAGTTTCAGTGTGCAACTGTACATGGAAGGTTGCTGCATAGTTGAACTTTACTACCATGGATATGTTTTCTTGTGTGCAGATGATTTTATCTCGGGGCCTTTTAAGACTGACCGCCTTGACGTTTTCAAAGATTGCGACAATGCTGATAAATTTTATCGTCCAGCATTGCGGTCACTCATGGTGAGAGTTCATTCCTCAAGTGGAATGGTAGTTCAGGGGTCTTGTTTCAGGATATCCCCGATGTTAGCTTTGTTAATCCTTTTAGTTGATGCATTTTTGAGAGCTTTAAAATTATTTCCTTTTTGTTGTCTTTTCAAAACAGAATGCAAATGATGGCTTGAATGTGTTACACTGTCTCCTTTCCTACCTTCATAATAAACTTTAAATAGTTTCCAATTAGAGAACATTATTGGCTTCTTACGGGAATATTATGCGACTTCATTTTATATTATCCTTCTTTCTAAGTTCATTAGTGCGCAGATGACATTTTGATAGAATGCTGACAGTACTGAGAATGCTGATGGTACTGAGAATGCTGATTGGTACTGAGAATGCTGATGGTACTGAGAATGCTGATGGTACTGAGAATGCTGATGGTACTGAGCAGTTGTGCGTCAAGGATTCTCTTAAAGTTCATATTCTCTTATAATCACCTGCCTGAGCGAAGACTTCAATCTGTAATCCATGTTACAACATTGTTACATGCTGAGCACTTTATCCATTCGACTCCTGCACTCCATGGTAATTGCATATTGAGTCTGAACTTTTCTTAAGCAGTAATTGTAGCACATTGCAATGTAGGTATGATGTGCATATATTAGTGCTGGTTCTGATTAAGCTAGAGAAATTATTCGATTAAAATTCTCCACTTCATTACTAACTATTGTTTAAAAATTAGTCCGGAATTGCCAGGCCTCGTCTTCAGTTACTAATTCATGTATGCAGCTACATTTGTAATATTTTAGACATACTGGATTCTTGTCAACATAGACATAGGTACTTACGGAGGAATGGAAAGCTTCCTGTACAAGAAACGGGATGAAGATGCGCTTGTTAAACAAGGTTCATAGCAAACACAGATTCTCATTTCTAATCTACTTCTTGTAACAATTGCAAATCTATTATTATTATTATTATTTTTTTATATTTTATTTATTTATTATTATTATTATTATTATTATTATTATTATTATTATTATTATTATTATTATTATTATTATTATTATTATTATTATTATTATTATTATTATTATTATTATTATTATTATTATTACCCTCTATCTGCGTCAAGATATTTGCTTACCTCGGTTTCTTTTATTTGTTTGGAGTCTGAGTATACTGGGAGGAGTTTTAGGGCAGGGCTTTGTTCCACCATTTTCACCACTTGTAGTGAAGTCTTGTATTGTGTAATGTGTATTGAGTTATAGAAAGAGTACATCGACTGCACACCATTAGCACACAGAGTAAGAGATTACTATCCCCCTTGTACTGTGACTGAGAATATGAAGTCGCTGACACTGTTTTTCCACAACTGCATGTATCAGTCTTCTTCACGTTGTTCTCCTCTTTCTCTGTAGTGGTAGGAAGCCTTGAAATGGATAGGAATGTGATTAGGCTACCACTCAGAGAGAAAGCTTTTTGTTTAAAATGTGCTTTTCACTAATTCTTGAATAACTGATACCAGAGAAAGGCAGCACTCTTGGTCACATGTTGTGATAGAATGAAGTAGGACATTTTCGTAGGATGTTCTACATTCTACAGTTTGAAGGTGCTTCTCACCGTCATAGATAATGGTTGGTGGTGCAGTGGGGTTGGAGTCTAGTGGGGTCAATAATTCAGACCATGCTCTCGAGTTCCTAGTCTATGTTGAACTGAGGATTGATTATAATAGCTCTGTAGACACTACTTGGAAGTTCGTTGGTTCTAAGATTCACACATTTAAAGGACTGGCTACATTAAATTGATTGCTTAGGCTGAGAAATCTGCTGCAAGGCCATGGCCATCGTCCACTGTTTAACTCGACGTGTATCTTGTTGTTGATATTTGTTTAATCTAGGTCTTCTGTACATGCTCCACAAGAAATACTTTCACGACGCCTTTCCTGTTCACGACGAGGCAAGGAACGATCCTTCGATCCACCACCAAAGGATCAAGCTGTTCGCGATGTACGGCAGTCACGTGGACATCAAGGGTCCGAATGAGGCGGACCAGTATCTGCCGGACACTCGTCAGACACTAAACGATGCTTGGGTGAAATTCTTCAAGTACCAACCACTGTGGATGATCCGCGATTACTTCGGTGAAAAGATCGGGCTTTACTTTGCGTGGTGCGGGACTCTTATTACGACGCTTTGGCTGCCAATGGTCTTTGGTCTTGTGGTCTTTGCATATGGCTTGTTTTTAAGGTGAGTTAATGCCATGTGTAGATTGCAGTTTTGTTGAAGTACATAGGCATCATAAGCAATTTTTCAATGTCTGTCCTGTTCATTATAGAAGATTGTAAATTTCAAAGGTGTTGCTGTTTTGAGAAAAAAATGATCATGCTAAATGTGTTCTGAAACTAGTCGAGCCTGCCTTTTGAGTGAAATATCTGAATAATTTATTGATTATAATACTTTATGTGTTTTTAAATGAAGGAATTTTGAGTGAGGATTTAAGCAGAGACAAAGGTGAAAGACTCAGCAAATATCTATTACTATTTCCTGGCTGAAATGCGGATATTGAAGTAGGATGAAGTGGTGAAGAGATTTAAAAATGAATCACTTCTCTAGTATTAAGACATTTTTTGTGCAAATAATTTATGATTTTGTGCAGTAAAAAGCTCTGTTTCTTTTTCTTATTCAGCATATCAAAACGAGTTAATCCGACAGCTGAAGAGCAAAATGCCACCGCAATTGCGTTTGTATTCTTCTCTTCTTTGCTCATTTAACTCGGTCTTTTGATGTTTTGTGGTGTGCAGTAGCTTAGTGCTAACATGAAAGGCAGAGGTGTGAGGTGGTAGCAACTTTGTTTTATTAGCCTTGCTCCTCTGTTGCTTTCACAGAAGAAGAGATCGAGTCCTGATCACGAGATATGTTGAGTTGCATTTCAATCCATGCTTCTCCAATTAGTTATTTGTCTAAGTTTAGTTAATAGGGTTAAGAAATCAGATGAGGACAGTTTTAGTAAACATGGATTTGAACTCCTGACCTCTTCCAAGGATGACAATTCCCATGGGTAGGAGTGACTCTTTCTTCTTTTGTTGGCTCAATTTGAATTGTGGAACTGGAATAATGAAGGTAATACAAAATTATGTAAGATTGTATTGCCTGGATCGGATTAGCGTTGATTGATGATATTAGACAATAGGGCTTATCTTTCTACTGATAAATTTATAAAATAATGTGTAACTGAATTCTTTTGATTTATTTTGCAGAGCAGAGAGCATGGTTCAGAAGTCGATGAATATTGTGAAAGAAGCATTTGATAATGACGTCACCCCTTACTTTGCCATCCTAATATCACTCTGGGGTGAGACTTCTTAAACATATTAAGGCAATTGCTTAGTAGTTATGGTGTTGTGTTGCAAACATTAAGATTATTTTAAAAGATTTTCTGTATTATCCATTTCCTGTTGAAGGCTGTGTCATTATAAATGAATTTATTCCGCTTTGCATTTATCCATGCTGGTTTCATCATTTGTATTGTTATCATCCTTGTAATCATTGTCGCTATGATCGTGAATCATCTTCTTCTTTATTGCTCTATTTCAACCGATGTGTGTGTAATTGTGTATATTGGAAATGGTGTCATTATGTCATAAGTGACTCTTTTTTACATATTGAGACGTACCATTATTCAACTGCATGACTGCTACAGTCAAAATTGGGGTAATTGGCATTGTTCGTGAAATTTTGGTTTGCCCGTTAAATTATTGGGCATGCGTCAGTGTTCTGCATATAAAATTTGTGGAAAGATAATGTTTCACTTTGTTTTCAATGCAGCTAGCACTATGTATTTTAACTACGAGATATCTTGTACATGGTGTATGAGGGAAACATTTTAACTAGGAGCTTGTAGGTGGTGGCCACTGTGTTAATGATGGGCTGAATTTGTTTCCCAGTAACTTTTAACACACACTCATTGTTAAAGTAGTAATGGAATTCTCAGCTCTTTCATCTCTCCTTACATGATGCTAGGTAATTGAGATTAAGTGCGAGAATGCTTGTTAACCTCTGACTAACGGAGTCTTATTTGTAGGCACCATCTTCTTGGAGGTGTGGAAGAGGACGAATGCCACCTTGGCCTACGAATGGGACGTTTCTTCATTTGAAAAGACGGAACCAGATCGACCAAACTTCGAGGCCACAGATAAGATTCGCGTAAGATATCACTTAATTATATTGGAATCTCATTGTGACGAGCTGCGGTATAGGGGAGGGTGCCCCAAGACGGGACGATTCACAGTATTTGCTAGAAATCACCTTTGCTGTTGACAATACGTATTTGCAACTTCTTCCTTCCTTCAGACTAATCCTTCAAGCACTATCTGGCATATCATATGCAAGAAAACAGTGTATGGTTCAGACGAGACAGCGAACTTTTGTGGACCTACAAATCGTCCCATCTTGTGCACAGGGGTGCCCAAGATGGGACGAGGGATTTCCACATTGAATTGACACAAGAGAAAATTATTTGCAGTGTACATCGCTGGATAGCAAAGCCATGACCACTAATCGACTGCGTAGCCTAAAGCTCGAATGCACTGAATTACATACATGCATGCATGCATTCATGTATACATATATACATACATACATACATACATACATACATGCATACGTACATGTACGTACTACGTACATACATACATACATACTACATACATACATGCATGCATGCATGCATACATACAATACATACAATACAAACAAACGTACATACATGTATATACATGTATGTATGTATGTATTGTATGCATGCATGCATGTATGTATGTATTTACGTATGTTTGTATGTATGTATACTTACATGCTTGCATACATCCAATGCATACATACATACGTGTATGTATGTAAAGTATATGTATGTATGCATTGTATGTATGTATGTATACATGCATGTATGTCCTTATTAAGAAGTTGCTTTACAGCATATAACTGGTATGTGACGTGTGCCCAAGACGGGACGTGTAGTTGTTTCACGGTTTACCATTGAAATATGACTTGTGCCCAAGACGGGACGCGTCCCATCTTGGGCACACAAAGCATGTCTCATCTTGTGCACTCTATGCGTGATGTGTGAACACATAAATTTTCTATGAAACCACGACGTATTATCGCCCATCTCAAAATACATGCGTTAGGTAACATATTTTACTGTGTTTAGCCACCAAGCACGTTTCGAAATGTCTCCGTAAAGTGATGACTTTGTGCGATTATTTAAAATCGAAAAATCGTAAGCTTACTAGCACAAAACGGAAAATGCTGATCTGCAAGTCGGATACGGTTAGCACAGAGACTGAAACCCGTACATACATAGGCTAGGTAATGGTCGATGCATTGAGTGCGAAAAAGAAATAAACGCGCAAAACGACTGCGAGAAAACTGAATCGTCTCATCTTGTGCACCGTCCCGTCTTGGGGCACCCTCCCCTAGCATTAATTATGACAATGCAGTTAAGCAGTAGGATATTGTACTGGTGCAAACCTAGTGTGAAACAGCAAGTCCTTCAAGGCTTTAGTTTCGTGTCCAAGGTCTTGAGACTCTTTAGTGGTTGGCTGGAAGACATAAGGATAAGAAGATATTGCTATTGAAAATAGAAAGAACTTTTAGTACTCAAACGACAATCTGCATTGTTTCCCACCATGTGTAGGCCTACTAGCCTAGGTATTTAATAAGCGAGCTTTTTACTGTAACATGTGGCTACTGATACGTGTACTGCTTCTGATGTGTGTGATGTTTTGTTGACAGGATCCAGTGACTGGAGAAATGGTGAAGCATTCGTCTGTTTTTAGGCAAATGCTGAAGTACAGCGTGTCTATCATCACTCTGCTCTTCATGGTAAGACCATTATTGCTTTAATCATCTGATGAGCTGCAGGTTTCATTCATTCATTCATTCATTCAAGTATTTATATAGCGCCTCTTCAAGGAAACTACTCAGAGGCGCTCCCGACTCCAGTATTTTGTTTCAGAAGTGTTCACCACTTCTGAACAGTTTATCTACTAGAGGCGCCATTGAAATGTTTGAAATAGAATATGATACTCTCAGCACCTTCAACAAGTTCTTATATAAATATATTGAAGGAAACAAAACTAAATGAAGATACTTGTGTAGACTAAAGAGTTGCATATGTGTCAACTTTATTCATATGAACACACGGATATTGATTGATTGATTAATTGAGAAGTATCGACTATGTTTGACTGATTGATTGGTCTGATTGTAACAATATTTTTGTATTGTTATACGATAGGTCTGTCTCGTCTTCATAGCAGCCGCAGCCATCATTGTCTATCGTATTGTGATGACTGTTGACTTCTGCGTCAATATGACACCAACTCAATGTCTGATGGCAACCACTGTCTGCTCGTCTCTTCTCAATGCCATCGCCATTATGGTCCTTGGAAGGGTCTGTCTGGAACTGTTATTATCAGGCAATAAGTAGAGAGCTGACATTGGAAAATACGGTAGTATAATGCCGTGCTTTCTCTGTGGCTGGCCCTGCGACCTGGAATGAGCTCCCTGTTATCCTTCGTCAAATACCTATTGGCCTGTCTACTTCATTTCGTTCTTTTCTTGAGACTGTCTTATTCGACCAAGGTTGGACTGGGAGCACTCCAGAGTAGAACGTTGAAGGAGCGCTATATCAAATTCTCAGTCAACAAATAAATAAACTTTGATGATGAAGGGTTAGTGACTTCAGTTATGCTCGGAAAATTTATTGAAATCTGTTTGTTTGATATAATATCCTGACACTTTAAGTCAATACTGCCATATTTAAAGTTGGTTCATAAATTAAAAATGATATTGAGTTTTTTAATACTTTGCTGGACATACCCTGTATACTGTCCCATTGTGTGGTTTGCTCCATTGTGTGTGTTTGTCCCATTGTGTGCTTGCAAATGGAGTAATTTGGGCTATACTTTCTTACTTACTTACTTTACTGTTTGTTTTTGGCAGATTTATGATGTGCTGGCAGTGAAGCTCACTGACTGGGGTAAGGCCTTTAAATATTTCTCAAGTAAAGTACTTAACACTGTAGAACTTTACAGATTTATGTGATTTCTTTGATAGAATTTGATTACGTAACTTAGCAAATAGCAACAGATGCTCATGGTTGTGTTCTGGCCAAAAGATGTGGATGTTTCATTTGCAAATCTCTAAAAATACAGCTGCAGGAGACTTGTAACTGGAGCAATTGTTATGCTTTTTATTACATAATTCATTTAACTAAATCATTTGACTTCTAAATTGCTGGGGATCATCTGGAACTTGTTATCGGAACAACACTGACAAAGTGTGAAGGTGGTGATACGTACCGTAATGATTACTCGTCACTTTAACATCTTTTAATCCATTGATACTGTCTTCTTTCAGAGAACCATCGAACACAGACGCAGTACAACGACTCGCTCATCCTTAAACTGTTCGCGTTTCAATTTGCAAACTCGTATACATCGCTGTACTACATTGCTTTCTTCAGAGGGGTTGGTTCACTTCATTGTGCAAAATATATCATAAAATTATAAAGTTGAGTTGTGTGTGCAAGCGCATTTTTCTTCAGCTTTCTCCAATGCTGTGTCCAGTCATGGGCATAAATTTACGCTGGTTATTATCTTTTCCAGTATGTATCCACTTTAAAGTTGCTGTCCTTGGGAACAATTCATGTCATGCATGGTCCTGCACCAAGCTAAACTACCGGCTTATGTATTCCACTTCCTTCTAAGATCAGACACCTACATGTGCCAATTCTTCATTCTACTACTACTACTAATATTATTATTGTTGTTGTTGTTATTATTATTATTATTATTATTATTATTATTATTATTATGAAAAAGTACCTGATTACTGATAATAATATTTTAAAAAATTTCAGAAAACTTTCCAGGAGGGCATCTTTGGACTCGGTCCACAGTATAGGGACACATGCGGTAACGAGGTGACTTCAACATGTATGCCAATGCTGTCCTTCCAAGTCTTTATCTTGATGCTTGTGAAACCGCTGCCTAAACTTATAAAGGACTTGCTTTTGCCGTGAGTACAAACAGATCTTGAGATTTCTAATCTATTTCAGTCCATAGTGAACTTGGCTCAAAATGAATGTACTGGCAATGGGAAGATAGGTTTTACAATCAGACAGTAACAAAAGAGCAGATTGAAGACTGGTGCATAGTAAGATTCAATGTGTGGAAAGCTAGGTTTTTCTTGCTATACTATAATTGAGAAATTGTGTTCAAGAGCATAGACTTCAGCTTTTGTAAAGCAACTTTTGTGCGATATCTAATTTATGCTAAAATAATTTTAATTTCGGTTATGTTATTGTTAGAGTAAAGCACAGCTCCTACATCTTGAGTGGACAGTAGGGAGGCACTCAATTCCCACTATTGCACTAACTGTAAAGGTGCGCTTGAAACACTAGACAGATTCTAATAGAAATATAAGTTTGATGCCATCTTACAGACTTCTGAAGTGGTTATGGCGCTCAAAGATCAAGCGCTTCTTCCAAAGCTGCTGCTGCTGCAGACCAAACGAGGTGGCAACATTCGAGCGACAGACGATCGCCATTCCTTCGTTCCTTCAACGCGAGTTCCTCAAGTCGGATGCCAAGGATTTTACGCTGCCGGAATATACGGAGAAAGTCATTATTTATGGATTCGTTATGGTGAGTTGACATTCGGTGATCATCATCATCATCATCATCATCATCATCATCATCATCATCATCATCATCATCATCATCATCATCATCATCATCATCATCATCATCATCATCATCATCATCATCATCATCATCATCATCATCATCATCATCATCATCATCATCATCATCATCATCATCATCATCATCATCATCATCATCATCATCATCATCATCATCATCATCATCATCATCATCATCAATGTTCATGGGTTCATCACTCGTAGGTGCTTGATGCTCTTTTGATCATCTCCTTGTTTCGTGCATCAAGTTTCATTCATGATTTTTTTACTGCCAGAGTATCGACACACATCTCGTGACATCTGGCAAACCCTCCTCCTTTTTCCAGGCTTGGGACTGGCACTGGCCGAACCTGACCAGTGAGCGTGTAAATTTCGAGAAACATTTAACTGACTGAATTTCTGTTTTGTTTCAGTTGTTTGCTGCGTCGCTGCCGATTGCACCATTGATTGCTCTGTTGACTGTTTTGATTGACATTCGAATTGATGCCAAACGTCTGCTGTGGCTCTATCGTAGACCGGTTCCCTTTATTGCGCAGGACCTCGGTAACAATTACTTGCTTACTTGCGCAATCCTTTTAGCATAATTTCAAATTATGTTAGGCATTGCTAACTTCAGAACCTTTTTTCAAGTGAAAATTTTCAGAACATCAGGTCAGAAATTGGCCATAGCGCAGCCAGGAAACCACAACGTGATGTATTAGTTTTTATATAGTGGATTATGAATATTCGTGACAGTTCTAATTTACTCATTTATGATTTATCTTTATTTTATCTGCATTAACCTGTTTCCTGAAGTAATTCCTTTCAAAATCGTTAATTGCTTCAATGATGAGAGTCTACTAAATGTGACTGGAGGACCAATGCAGTTCATCTTAAAGTGATAAAAAAGGTTATAAAAACATGTAGCTCATTTGTTAGACTAGCACCAAGAGGTCTCAAAAGTTTTGTGGTGTTTGAGTGCAGTGTTTGTTGTTATGCATCACTGAGCTAGAAGTTTTACCTTCCTTATCATTGGTCTTGCCTTTGTTACCTTACCCCATCTTACTGTACAGGTTTATCTTACTCTACTTGCGTTTCATTGCTTTTCATTGGTTTTATCTTAAATCATAGTGGCTTTTACATTCTAGGAACGTGGTATATGATTCTGAATTTCATGAATGTGGTTGGTGTCGTCAGTAATGCATGTCTGATTGCATTCACATCCAAATGGGGAAGTAAATACGATCTCACAGGAAAGCTGTTTGTTGTGATTGGATTCGAGGTAAATACATTCTTATTTATTAGCACAATTCAGAAATTAAAAAAGAAATAAAAGAGAATTAAGAGACTCTCATTTAGCAATGCAGTCCTCCTCGTTAGCTTCATGGTGGTTTCTTTCAAATAAGTTGTAAATGGTCGCAGGTTGATTACTGTTGGTTCAATTTATTGTATGTTGTATTTGGTTAATGTAATGGACCTTTCAAGTTCTCTGTTTCGAGTATTTGACTCTAAATTGAGTGCCTTTCACTTGAAGTCATTTAAATTGTCATGACTTTGGTTTTAACGTATTAATGTGTGAGTTCAATATTAATCATACTGAACATCATGCTAACTGCTTCAGTTTTATCATTTGTAGTTGTTTTTACTGGTAAGTTAATGGTGTTTGATTTTGGAGCTAATTTACGTGTTTTCTAAATAGTTTTGTTTTTGTGCATATATTTCAGCACATCGTCTTTGCTGTGAAGTTCATCATTGCGGCGTTCATCCCTGATGTTCCATCCGCTGTGGAATTGTCTCAGCGCAGGGTATGTGCTCTCATGCAATGATTTTTTCTTTGATTATTAAAAATTAGTGGCCACTGCCAGCCAGGCACAAAGTAAACTAACTAGTGACTAATTTGTCAGTTTTGATTGAGAAGTAATTCTCAATTTCATTGCAAAATGAATCACAAGAAAGCTGAGCTATAACTAATTACAAGCATGTGGAAGAGCATACAAAGAAGAGGAAGAGGAGGATTTGTTTGATGAAAAACCAAAGCAAGTATTGCGGTGTAATAGACTAGGCCTATACTGATTGCAGTCAATGACTTGAGCATCTGTGTTTTCTAGGAGACTTACGTTACGCAGAAGATCATGGATATGTACAGTGACGATGACAAAAAGTCGAATCGAGGTAACAACATCGAAAAGCAAAGGTGAGAGGAAAAACTCTTCATCTGAAATATAAATTCTTAGACGACATTGCTCACAGGGTGCAGTAAGTTGATGGCCTTAAGTGAAGCCCAAATTTAGAACAAAGCATGTTTTAAGCTGTCATGTAAGTCAGAGTAAAGTGAAGAAAATAAAGAAAGCTGGTAATCAAAGGTAGACAACTCTGGTGAAACTGACAGATTTTTAACTTGAATGATCTTGTGTTTGGTATAATTTCGTCTAAGATATGGTTGAGATATCGCTTGCTTATTTATTTATTTATTACACACCTAGTAATCTCGGTCTTAAGAGGTTTGGTACTTGGGTTGAAAAATTATTTTTAAGCTGAAGTGCAAGCACAATAGAGCAGCATCTTACAGCTGACCATTGTTCATTTATTGGTTAATTTGTTTTTAATTGATTTTAACAACACTTCTGCTAACGAGCTTGCCTTTGAAAGGTTGTTGAATGATTTCTTACATGAAAAGCATAGATACAATACATATAACACACATAGAACTTGACAATAAGTTTTGAATTTTAACAAGAGATCGAGGATGCAAAATACTCTTGACCATCTACCGTACCTGTTATAAGTTCATTGGAAACTCGGTATAACACGCATCATTGCATAATGCGCACAGCTAAAGGAAAGTCATAACTGAAACGAAACTTGTTAGAATTCTGTATTTGATATGACTACTAAAGACAAATGTGATTATGTTGCAGCATTAAAATTTCTGCTTCGTATAAATTTAACTCACTTAGTGTTCTTCTTCTTCAGAAGGAAGTCTGCGAAGAGCGCTGTCAATCGGACGATGCAACAGGTTGATGATGATGTCCGCAGCATTCTCCAGTCGCCGACTGCGAATTACGCAAAAGCCCAGAAGAGTACTTCTTCGTTTTTATTGCCAGTCAAAGTTCTGCCTGAAGTTTTATAATAATACTGAACGCAATTGACAGGCATCACCAGGGGTCTCTCCACTCTGTTCCTTAAAAACTGTCTTATTTAGCCGTGGTTGGGCCCGGAGCGCTTCTGAGTAGTCTACTTTGAAGAAGCGCTATATAAATATCTGAAATAAATAAGGCATGCTTGTTTAGTGATTGCTAGTGCTATTCATGGTGCCAATCACTAGCTAGCAATACTGCTTCACTGCTAGTGGTACTGCTGCACTGTTAGTGGTACTGCTGCACTGGTAGTGGTACTGCTTCACTGCTAGTGATACTGCTTCACTGCTAGCAGTACTGCCTCTCTGCTAGTGGTACTGCTTCATTCTTAGTTATACTGATTAAGTTGTGCAATGCTAAGCATTCAAATGATTAGTTTGCCTTACAGGGTTAGCATAAGATACACTGACCTGTGTATGACACTTTACATAAAAATCTGTCGGTGAAACTAAATGATACAAAGTTCTGTAGATCTCTTGTAAATTACATTAGAGATGTAATTATCTGTAATTTATTGTAAAATTTGAAAGCTTTGTTCTCTCTTTACAACGACTGTCTTGCATTTCAGAAGCCGAACAAAATTTCTTGGACGATTCATCACAGGACTTGAATTCACATGCACATGTTAATTTCGCAATGTCAAGGTTCGCTGTTTTATTTGCATAATAAAAAAATTATTTGCATAATAAAATTTTTTGGAGTGTCATCATCATCATCATCATCACCACCACCATAATCATCATCGTAATCATCATCATCAACAATTTGCATTTTTTATGAATCAGACAGATGTGTCTCTCCTTGTTTGTTGTATTATTGAAGTCAATTTCATCATCATCATCACCAGCAGCATAATCATTGCCATCCTGTAGCATCTTTAGTTCCTAAAAATATATATTATTGTTATTGTGAGAACAGGCTTTTCCATTATCAACATTGATACTACTTGCCACAGTTGAGTAGTATATTAACACTCCTTAATAGCAGCAACGTTTGAGGCCTGTCATTATTATTAGTATTGTTACTATTTATATTGTTTTTATTATGTGTAGGATATGCCTAAAATAAATGAATTTGTCTAATGCTGCATGTGATGGGCCAGGTTGGGTTAGGGGACCCTTGCATGATTGAAATGGCAAGGCCTCAAAATGGTCCCAGTCCAGCAAGAAACAACATCAAACTCTACAAGAGTGCTTTTGTTGTTGTTTTTAGCGGCCATGGCGATAATTCTTCTCGAGCCTAAGACAGACAATGACCAATGCAAGAAGATTCTTAAAGAGTTTCTCAAGTTGTACTATCCATTTCAAAGAAATTTCTTAGTTTTGCTACATTTTTCAAAATATTTGTTTTTGTTCTGATCTCATCCCAACTGGCTGGTATTTATCAGATGTTTTGGGTACATATGAGATATGTCAATGCTTGTTTATCTGTCCCGGTGATATATCATTTAGGTTGGTATAGTAATCTCGTCTACCTTCAAATTGCTATGGCATTATGCCTATTGCGAATCTCTTGGTCTAGGAATCTTCAGAGATTCTTAATGCAGTGGCGTAAAACCTGTTTCACTGGCAGACCTGTAGCAATATTTTGCCAGCAAGACAGTGACAGGCCGGGTTGCCAGAGAGGTCTGAGCAATTTGGGAGTAAGGAAAAATCTTAGTTTTGGTCTTAATTTTCTGTCTCAAAATTACATAAAACTCATAAAGCCTTAAATTGAAAAGTTTGAACTTTTTTCTCTCAAATTGTGTAGTCTTTTAGCAGGGCTTTCTGAGCCAGAAATGGCTCATGGGCCCCAAGTCTTTGACACCCCTGTCTTAGCGGAATTGTTTTGTTGAATAGATTGTGATACTGTTAGAATTCAATTTGCTTGGATGTGGCCATCAAGTAATGCTGATGCCTTGTGCTTTATGGTAATGGCACTTGGAAGTTTCCATTAGATGATTTAGGTTAATTATTATTGTTGTTATCATTAATACGGTATTATGGTTGATGTACTATTATAGTATGTAGCTTCTACACCTTCACTGTAACAATATTTGTGAAAGCCGATCCTTGGCATGCTATGCATCGTTTTCAGTGTATTTTTGAAATTTCTAGGATGTAAATATTTATTGTTAAAGTTGTTGCATTTTGCTTTGATGTAAAAATGTTTGATGTTTTTGTTGTTTTGCTATCGATAAGTAACAGATGTGATTGTAAGCTGACTGGAAGTTACTGCAATGAAGAACCATTAAATGGTTCTTCATCAGCCGAGCTGATACAGACTACAATAGGCCTATAGCAAATTCCTGTAACATTAATGCATCTGTTGTGTGTTAAATAGGTGTCTTTGGGCGCCACAGTGTAACTGCCTGTATGTGGATTTGCACATGGCCAAACAATGCATAAATGAATCTTCATTGTACATATTTACTTCCAACTACCAAAAAATTTACATATTTTACAGAGCTTAACATGCAGAAAATGCTTAGAGATGTAAAATGTATTTGCCAGTTACCCCCTATAATTGGGGTGACATATTTGTATTTAACCATTTAACCCATTATGAATAGTTGTCAGGCTGTACAGCTATTGTTGATGTACCTACCCGGTGTGTGCATACTACCTCTGAAAGCTGTTGTTTCAAAGATGTATAGGAAATACATAGCATGGACTGCAATCAAATTGCAGACTCTGTGGTAAAGATTGGCATTCAGTTGCTACTGTCCAACAGCTGAACTGAATATATCAGCTGAAGTTGTCCTGCAGTGAATCGATTGGCTGATTAGACTGCTACAGAAAGGCCGCACTTAACACTTTAGCGACGAGCTACTTTGTTTCCCATCCACTTTTAAGTAGCCGCTCGTTTTGAAGTGTTAAATTGCAGTTTTTATTAGGTTAAGTAACAGCCTTCAAAATCTGTGATAGACAAACTGCTAAATACTTGAGATCTGATTTCAAAATACTTTTTGTCAGAGCTGAGATCTGGAAATGAAGCGCTTTAATTTTACGTTTTACGCTTTGTGTGTGTGTTTTATTTTGTTTCTTGTTATGAAATTTTAAATGCAGATCATGTCAATCTTTTTTTATGAATCAGGTATATTGTTTGCAGTTATTGTTGAGTGTTGACAATTGTTTTTCCTATTGTTTCCTAGTCTCTGAAATGGTAAACAATGCAGTCTGTGTATCCTTGAACTATTTATAAATCCTTATAGTGCTCAATAAATGTTAGGCAGTGCTTGTGATACAATGATGCTTAATTTATTAGAATTTTTACATTGCTGCAAATATCTTTTTGTATGATGCAGATTTGATTGTCATCTGCAGCTTTCTTTCAGACTTTTAATTTTTAATTCAAATACCGGTGTATTATTGCTATTAAAGTGTTACTTTGAAGAAATCTTTGTACGTGCATGTAATATGAAATTCATGGCTTTTAGTGGCCAAGTCTTAACCATATCCTCATGAATTTGAAAAATGATCTGATTACGAATCTAAATTTTTAGATTGGTGCATGTCTTTGTTTTATGCGGTTTACTAGCTATTGACTGTGATTAGCTTGTGGCATTAAAGGTTACTTTTAGCCTTTATTTATTGAAAACCCGGTGAGAAGTCAGTATCGGTGTTTGAGAGTAGAAGATGATGATATAGATTGTAATCGTTATCGTAAGATTGTATTTTGCTTGCGCTCAATAAAAGAAGATGTAAAAGTATCAGTCACTGAACACAGCAAAGAAAACAGATGCTTGTGAATCCTGACAGAATCAGGATTTTATTATTTCTTGATCTTTTATTTTAATTTAGCAGCTCAAGTTTTGTTCAAACTCAGCACAACCTATAATATGCTTGAAGCCTTTGATGACAGATACTTGTAACAACAGTCTCAGACATACATGTATATCTATGATGTAAATTTTTTAATTATTATAATTATGTCCTGTGCATTTACATTGTAGAACTAAAGTTTCAGTAGCTTACAAGAAATATTTATACAACCTTGACCTAAAAGAAACCAGCCTTGTGCGTGACTCCTAAGTAAAATCAGCCTACATGTGTGTACTATACTTAACTTTTTAAGGCTCTCTTTTTGGAAAGCCGTTTATATTCTCTAAAGGTAGATGCGTAGCCACATTGTGCTAAATTGGATGTTGCTGGCAGGATAATTTGTACCAAGTTAATTTTGGTCTGGTTACAATTAGTGAAATCATATATAGAATGGCAAGGAATATATGTCTGAAAGGAATATATATAGATGATTTGGACTGTTTTGAATATCTAGTCAATGATTAAGAACTTTTTAAAGTTGATTTTAATTTAATGTGGTTTAGGTCAAAGTTCTGGCTCAAATTGGCAGCACTGCCAGAAAGATGCATTGACAAGATGAGCTTTTTATGTTTGCAGTACTACAACACCAAGCATATTATTATTTTGATTATTTCGATTATTTTTGAACATGAATGTCGTTGCCATGTGTAGCACCTCAAAGGTTTCCACTTTAATGGAAAATATATTTTCTGATTACCGTTTTTATGACGTGCAGTCAAGTAAACTGTCTCTGTAAATACTAGTTACATATTCAAGGTGAATGTCTACTGAAAGCATTTCAATGATGTAATAGACAATGATCTTAGTGTACCAATAGCTTTCAATTTGAACTGTTATTTGCTTTCTTAGTTTCTTTGCTATTCTAAATATACATGAGTGTATTGTAACATGATTCTTACAAATGAGAGTGGATGTTTGACAATTGTTTGTGTATTTGTTGAAATTTGAATCACTTGAAATGAATTCATTGCCCGATGTACAGCAAAATCTTTCATGAGCAAACAACTTAGAACAGAAGTATATTATTCAGAATGAACAGAGTTCTAATCCCTAACAACGTTTGTGTAAAAGTATCTCTGGATGCAACTGCATTGTAACACTATATTATGTGTAGATCAGCATGTCCACAAAAACTTGACCTACTCTGTTGATCGATCTTGCACTT
The DNA here is from genome assembly GCA_945859605.1 of Lumbricus rubellus. Classification (NCBI taxonomy): domain Eukaryota; kingdom Metazoa; phylum Annelida; class Clitellata; order Crassiclitellata; family Lumbricidae; genus Lumbricus; species Lumbricus rubellus. The sequence continues at coordinate 17,630,564 of OX243812.1, read as the reverse complement.
CTGAACGGTAGAAGTAGAATATCGTATACGGAACAAATCTTTCTCATCTAAACAACCCGTTTTCAAGTGAAATGAGACTTTATACCTAGTTAGTCTTCTTGACAGATTCTAGGTCAGGAATTTTTTTGTTAACATGAAAAATATACAAGTAACTTTTGCCCTGTAATGTACACGTATCATGTTTTGCTGTTATGTATATTAGGAAATGTTATGTAAAAACAAGAAGTCTGAGATGCAGTAAGTTTTCAAACAAAATCTTCCTCACTCCACAAAAGTCTAATACCTACAATAACACCTCACCAATGGGTCACCATGGCACTAAAAATTTGTACAAATAGTTACAATATAGAGAATGTTATATTATTCTATAATTACATTTAAATCTAGAGAAATTCTCAATAAAAATTCAAAACAACTAAAGTGTAAAAGCTCTAGTACATGTACACTCGAGTTAAAACCAGTCCAAGATTTTATCCCTTCTAATCATAACCAACAGACCGATTGTAGCTAACGTACAGCATACCTGATCAAAATTTCCTACTGCAATCGAACACAATTCTTACAATAGACGTACATTTGTACATTTATTTCTCGCATTTGCTATAGCGCACCATCAAGCTCTCTCTAATCAGAGGCCCTCCCGACTACAGCACGGACACTGCATCGGAGTTTCACGCCGAAGCGTACGAGCAATTGCGAGCAAAGAACTTGCTCAAGGTCCCTACATGGCAGCTTGAGGTGGATTCGAACCTGGAACCCTCCGGCTCCAAGGCACTGAACTCACCACTACACCACCGTGCCCCACAACATGCTATATAATGGCACAAATCTGTAACACCATAACGCAAAATGGTGGAACCTCCTTATATACAAGGTAGAGGTAACAAATCTCTTCAACTCTATAGACACACCTTCGATTTGCATCAAGTCTACTAGTAACGTCCAAAGCGTGAACACCTTATCCAACAACAGGTACATTTGCTTAACCTCCTAGAGTACTTCTATCCTGCATCGGATCTATGGATGGCTGGTCAAAGTGACTTGCTTCTCGTTTACAGACACAGCAATAGACAATACCCTTAACCAGCCATATCCATTATAGAACAGTCTGTCACAAAATGGCTGATCATTTAGGCGTATAGCAGGCCTTCGGGACACCTGGTGGCCCAAACGAACAGTGCTGTCAGATGTTCTAATAAAGGCAGATTCCCCAAAGCTGAACTGAATTTGGATACTCAACCATATATTATATAATATATATATATATATTACAATGGAATTTGTGTTTTAACAAAGGCGCATTATAACGAAGATCCATCGAATTTTGCAGTTTACGAAACTGATAAAACAGCAACAGTGGTTTAGGAAATGCACGTGATATGTGCAGTTTAAATGTAAGCAAAAATGGTCTCCTTTGTTTAACGAACAGACTTGCAGCCTGGAAGTGTTGACTTCACTTCTCAAGTCTTTGGAACATGTAATAAAATCTCATAACATGAAAAAAATTCAGAATTCACCAAAGTCTTTTGTTGAAAGAATACTCTAGACATGACTTGACATAAATCTCTCCAGTAAAACATCCGATCACAAGTTGCCCAACATAAAACAAGCTTTATTTATTCCATAGACAATAAATGCTACATTATACCAACAGTCTTTCTTTACATAACCATATCTAAGTATAACTGGCAAAAGGAGGTACAAGTATTACATGTCTGAATAACTAGTCAACACATGATGCTGAACACAATAAAAATCGAAGTAGTAATAATAAAATGCAAAATTGCACAACGGAAAAAAAATACCACCAACAACACATATTGGAATTTTGGCAAGCCATGGAAAACCTGTATTGACTGCGACTGAGAAAGACGTCACAGAATCCATCAAAAGTTAAACTAAGTCTGATTGGGCACATGATTGGGCAGAATAATTAGCCAAATTTCTGTCATAAATCAAAACCTGTTTTAACATGCAAGCTTCTTGACAGCTAAAGCAACAAGGTATTCGAAATGCGTATAAACCTTGTTTTGATCCATCTTATGCCTGCTTGCCTTCTGAGCACATTTCTCAAACTCGACTTTTATAACTCGGGCACAGTCGTAGATAACTCTGATTTGCGTTTCAAACTGTGACAGTGTGCCTAATTATCATAATATCTTGTAAAAATGCAAATGTTTTAGAGATCTGTGAAAATCTTGTCCTATTCGTGATTGTCAGAGAAATCTTGGGAAACGCCAAATTATTATGGACTATCATTTTTAACCTGGCTACACTTGAAGTTTTTCTCAGGCGTGAATTTTGTAGTTAAAGAGTACGTTATGCTAAGAGCGCACGTATAGCTTTTCAACCCGTCTTTGCTGGTGTATTTGAATTTAATTACCTCTTACTTAGCCACTCCGCCTCTAAATAAAGCTCCTTTCGGTTATCCGAAAACACCTTGCCGTGCGAATCTGCTTCACTAACAGTCTATCCTCGCCTTCACATAATGTCGCAAAAAATGACAATTTCAGAGGCTTATCTAATGTAAACAAAGTCTTTACTATACTCTAAACAATAACCATTTCAAGTTTACTTTCCCCTTCACAGAATATATCCTATAGGCATTTACTTGTTTGGTAGAATTGGCCTGATCATAACCATTATTTTTCCCGTTTAATGTCAAAGCAAAATCGATTAGAAAGAGGTCATAAACATCCATTTTTTTAAACCATTAAATTGCAACCCCAAACACCAAGTACCGGTAACAATGCTAAACCTGTTGTTAGACATGTGCTACAGCTTTCAACATTAATATCATCACATGCAAGGCACACAACCTATGGGGAAACTCAACACCTATGGTGTCAAGTTTCACTGCGCAACGCTGGCCTGGTCACTTCACATTCCGTTAATAAAGTAACACTAGAAACATTAACAAATGTTCTCCATAACTTATGCTTTGTTCACTTCTATTTAGACCATGATTCAAGATATTTCAAGCATATTTAACACGTTGACCGCCAAGGACGAGTTAACTCGTCCTTCAGCCAGTCATTTAACATGGCGTGTAGGCGGTCAATGTGTTAAACTAATATTCCTTAGGCAAAAACTCTTCTATTAACATCAAGTGATCGTAACAGTATCTGGAATGTTCTAGCCTGCTACTAATTCTTCAAATAAATAGAAATGCATGAGGATCCATTTTTATACCAGAAATGTTACACATAAAGAAGCATTATAAAGTGAGGGATAAGCATTTGTCGTTTGCATGTTACTCTCAACTTTGAAGCTGACACTGTGGTCTTAAAATTAACACCATTTTTTATAAATATTAAACTAATTCAAATTGTTATAATAAATACAAACACACGGGATTCACTAAGCTCTAACAAACACGAAATCAGAATAAAATTATCAACACAAGGAGAACAACATCATAAACTACAACCAGAGTCTGTTGTCTTCAAATTACTAACATCACTGAGCTCAATTATAGTCAGCAGCAAACTAAGATCACCGTTGCATTGATAAATACTAGAAAGAAACATGACAGATTTTTACACCAATACACTGTCGTACCAGAATATTATTATAATATGAAGCTGGCTTCGAATAAATAGAACTGAATTCTAAAAACAGACAAAGCTCATACCACAAAAAGAATTAACTGCGTGTACCTGTACCAGTATTTCTCCACAACTATCTTGCGTGCAACTGAACCAAGATCTACACCAAGTTCTACATCTGACACTTACACGCTGTTATCATATTCCGTGTGACCATTTAAATGTCTTGTTAAAAAATTCTTAAATTCACACAATGCATTAGGATTCGAACCTGAATGCAGAGTTTAAGGTCAAATCTTTACCAATCTGTGAGTAAATTAAGGTGAACAGTTTTCTATCAACCGTGGTTCAAGGATTTCGGTACCTTTTACCTAAAGCGAATAATAATATCACTTCAAACTATACAACATTTTCATATAAGTTATGCTGCACGGTAGGTTTTAAACAAACTGCCAATTTAACATCAAATGACGGTCATTTCAAGAATAATTGCAGTCATATGATATCACAAGCCAGCAGAGATAAACAGAGCAGCCTCATGTTTAGTTCTGAATGGCACCAAAGAGATAGCAGAAAGCACAGCACTAGGAGAGACCAGAGATGGTTTGGTGGTTGGGGGGTTGGGGAGCAAAGCATGAGCAAAAGTATCCATTGATCGAGAAACATATTTGCTGATACGAGGGGTGGGAAGGGAGCGGACTTAAATGAGGACAGCACACAGTGCAACGAATGCAACTTCAGAGGAATATATTGATACCATAGGGTTTCTGTAATCGCCTGAGAATTCTTACAGAGCCAAAACAAAAAGTTCTCAAAAATCAAAAAGTAACTCTAGAATTGCATCATTACATCAGTTTTGATTGCAATACTATACACTATTTTAACGCAATAACTAATCATAAGACAGCTTTAACGTTAAACTGCATGTCAATGTCTAAATCAATGCAACTCTTCTGCTGAATCTCCAGTTACTGAACTCACTTTTAATGACAAATTACACTTGAAGCTAAACAGCTGCACCACAGACATATCACGTACTCAGCTACTGATACTGCAAACACTCAACAAAATATGAATCAATGTACAACATGATTAACCAGATATACTCAAAGACAGATCACATACTCAGCTACTGATACTGCCAACACTCAACAAAATATGAATCAATGTACAACATGATTAACTAGATAATATAATCAGTAAAACAACAAAGTATATACTATATAACAATAGATAACATGGAGTTTTTCAATACACGATGAGGAGTACAAGAAACGTCAAATCTGTCAAAGGTTGCAAGATATATTAAAAAGGAAAACTAAACAGACCTCAGGCTAACATCCTATGGATCTGAAATAAATCAACAATTGCAATTTTTAGCAGTGTTTCTATATGCACAGTCAAGCATCTGGAAACCTCACTGATAATTATAATTATTTAACGCCCATCAAACATGTTTAGACAGGCAACTGGCAAGTGGTGGCATTACAGCAGGGCATGAAAGGGCAAAGATCCCCCAAAAACCGTTGCCCAGGTCATTGCTGTGCAAGAATGTTTGTCATACTGAGGATTTATTTCGAGCATAAATTGTCTCTACACTGATAATTACTTCTATGACTGCCCTGCTTATCACCTGGTTAAATAACTTTCTGGCAACACCTCTGCAAATGGTTCATAGAACTTAATTACTCCACCTCTCCTTTAATTTCGCTCATTACTCCATCTTGTTGACAGTATTAACCCTTTAATGCTGGAGGGCATAGGATTTCCCATACCATTTGCTACCATCTCGGCATTAAAGGGTTAAACAATTCTTTGGCTTTCTGTAGGCCGCAATGAATGTGTGAACAAGTGCCACAAAAGCACACACCATATCTCACACGAGCGACTGAAACAATTCCAGACTACACGACGACGACGACAAGAACAGCAACAATGACAACTTTCAACACATGCATAGGCCGCAAGAATCACCGTACAATACATTGATCTTACTAACCACATAATTCCTAATAATACAAACAAGGACACCATTCCACCTAAACCAACCATCTCTCCGGCTTCACCATTCAAGCTGCTCCTAGCTCTCAGACGAGCGCCGTGCTACTCTCATGCGATGGGAAACAGCAGCAACCAGAGCAGCACCACGTCCACTTCCATCCTCTGACAGCATCATCTTCACCTGCACACAGAAAACAACAATGCAAAACTTTCAACGCTAAGGCGGAGGATGCTGCGCATTAAAATCGTTACAAGCACTGCCAAGAAAATTAATAACTGTGGCAGCACTTTATAATAAGCACCCTAGTGAAAGTAATAAAAGCAAGTGCATGCATTGCATTGGATCAAACAGAGTTGGTCAGGACAAGTAAAGGATGCAGTGGCATACGAGAGGATAGGATTATATGAGGATAAGATAGATCAAAAATAAGACAGGGTAGAACAAGGCGGTACAGCACTGGGCATAGCAATGCAAAATCGGGACATCAGGTGCCTGGATTGGAGATATTGCCATTCCCAGCTCTCCATTTGCCTGCCAGGGAATTCTAGTTGACTCCACATGTGCTCGATCTAGAATCTTTGCTTACATTGACCCATCCAATTGGAATCGCATTTTGCAGGAATTGCTGCTAGAGTTCCTCAGCCTTTCTCTCTCTCTTCTTGTGAAGTCCATCTTATTAGTAAGCGATACCACGGACATGAGAAATGTTGAGTGGCAGTTTTATAAATATCCGATGACGATAAATCACAATTAAAAAATTTAATAAAATGTCAATATTATAAAGTTGCAAACATGAACTCAGAACTGGATGGGACAATAGTTGGATCTGACGAGAGATTAAAATGACTGCAAATGTCGACCTTGATTCCTGACTTCAGAAGTTCAGTCGTCTTCTTCATCATCAGATCGTGAAAGTGCGGATGGAATCGATAAAGACTTCCATCGACGGCAACCGTCACTTCCGCTTGATCAATTCGGTTCAGAAGCGTAGCAATGCCTGCAAATTAAAGACAAATACAACACACATGTAATCTTCTATAGTCAATAGCACCATGATACGTGACTTCAACAAAACATGTCCGCTTCAGCATGAAACAACAGTTTACTCTCGTACTTAAGTGATGCACATAAATAATTTACCATTAGCAATTGCAAATTTCACTGGTTCACATTTACATATGGCCAATTCAAGAAAACTCCTTGGATGTGCTCCTGACTTCACAACGGTATATTGGCAGAGATGCATGGTGTCATAACAGGCGTACTCATGGCAATCTTTCTACAGCATACTATAAAATATAACAGGTCCAGCAAAACCCTTGATGATAAAGACAACATATCAACAGTCAGCCAATCTTACACTAAAAATCCTGTGTTACCAGATACAACTTAACTGCCAGTAATATTTTCAACTGATTTTAAGTTTAACCTAATTCAAAGAGTCACAATGCGTTTAAGATGTTCTTGAAGTTCACTCTACCGCAGCATATATCGGCCAGATATATGCAATATTCCACAATAATAAAAGAACGACATCAGTTGGTCAAAACGTACCAGCAGACGCAAGGAAAGCCGCACGTTCAGAGACAAGCCTGCAGATCTGCTGGACACCTTGGCAGTCGTCCACCGATGGATCAGAGATGCCCAGTTCGTCCAGGATCTCCTTTGTCTGTTCGAAATTACCTTTAATGACGTCTCTGAAGGAAAATAATGTCACACAGCATTTGCAAACAACGATTTCAGAGAGAATCAACGCAAGGCTTACAAAGAAACAAGCTAAAAATATTAAAAGCATGTATTCATGAAATAAAAGTTTGAAAAAATAGCTGTTACTTATAATCCATCAGGTAGAGAGCACAGTATGTTAAAATAACTGAAGGTGATACAAGCATATATGAACATGTACAAAAGGCACTGATAGATTAGGTAAAGAGTAAAGCTATCTAGCCAAAGATACAATGTAGATAACCTAAGATATTATCACTTACGCCAGGCCAGTTAAAGATAAGTTGAATAATATATTTACGAGAAAAAAGGTGTGTAAATTAAATAAAAGGTATGGAAATAAATTTGCTTACTTCTCAATTTCTGAGACGTATTTTGTGTGGAAGCGATGAATCTCTCTCAATTCATCAGACAAGTTGCCCTTCAATCAATCAATCAATCAATCAATCAGTCAGTCAATCAATCAAACAATTCAATCAATCAAACAATTCAATCAATCAAACAATTCAATCAATCAATTTTCATTTATTCATGTGATCAAGCTAACAAGAATGCAGATTGTTACATTGATCAATTGGACAACTGATTTGAGTGATGCTGGTGTCAATTCCATCTTTATGTGAGATAAGATGAGGCATGGTTTCTATTTTCATTAGTTATGACACAAAAGAGTAAGAGGTAAGAGGGTAAGAGGGACGACCTAGTCGAGTTAATAAGAAGAGTCAGGAAGGAAAGCGAAAAGGCGGGACTATACTTCAATGTAAAGAAAACAAAGGTTATGACAACTGCAACATACAAAAACTTTGAGGTGGATGGAGAAACGATAGAGGTAGTATCGAGCTTCACATTCCTGGGATCTATGATAGAGAAGGATGGAAGAAGTGATATGGAAATAAGGAGGAGGGTAACAATGGGGAAAACGGCAATGAACGGTCTGGAAAAGATTTGGAAGGACAAATACGTGAGCAGGGAAACAAAGAAAAGACTGGTAAGAGCACTGATCTTCCCAGTCGTCCTATATGGATGCGAGACATGGACAAAGACACGGGATATGGAAAAGAAAATCAACGCGTGTGAGATGTGGATTTGGAGAAAGATGCTAAGGATTTCATGGACGGAGAAGAGAACTAACAAATCGGTGCGCGCGGAGCTCGGAATAGAGAGGGAGGAGACACTGCAGCAAACAGCAACTTGGAGGAAATTGAGCTACTTCGGCCATGTGATGAGATCTAACGGTTTGGAAAAGGAGCTGATGACGGCATGCGGTGAGGGACGGAGAAGATGCGGAAGACCAAGGAAGAAATGGTTGGATGAAGTACAGGAAAAGTCTGGCATGAGACTGGAGGAACTAAGAGAGGCGACTAGGGAGAGGATCAACTGGAGAAGATGCACCAGGGCTTTCGCCAGAGCTCCAGTAGCTGACGGCACCAGGTGACCAGGTGGTGATGACACAAAATGTTTTGCATGAAACTCTATTTAGCATTAAGTTAGTATATAAATAAATTAAATTAAAACGTTGCTGTTATTGTGTTACCTGGAAGAGCAAACCTTTCTCAGCGCATTCGACTATCACCAGGCGAGCAATCTCTCCCATGTACATTCCAGATATCATCTTCTCATAACTACGCAACAACAGAATCAGACAATAAATTATACAAAAAGATGACCATAGATCTTTAGCGATATCAGTAGACTTACTCAACTCATTTATTCTACGGATTTACATAACGTCCCTTCAAGAAATCTACTCAGGGGCGCTCCCAGCCCAGCCATGGAAAAAGACTTGAGAGATTTATGAAACAAATTTTCATTGATCAGATGTAATAAATGAAGGTTTGAAGGGAGGTCATTCTAGATGGATGACCCTACAACAGAGAAAGCTCGGCGTTGTCTGGTAGCTAAGCGAGCCGTGGAACCAGAAGTTGCCGTTTCCAGCAGAGCAAAGAGCCCAACACGCTTCAACATTTGTGACCAGGCGACATAGATTGCATAGATAAGATGGACCGCAACCAAGGATACAGCGGGAAAAACCAGAGCAGCAATTCGATAGTCATTCATTCATTATGAAGATTTATATTGCACACAGGTCTTCAAGGTTACTACTCAGGAGCGCTCCTGACCCAACCTTGGTTGAAAACTACTATTTTAAGACTGCAATAAAACGCATCTTGGATATGAGGTACTTCCTGACTCACTGAAAGCTGACTAAACGGCTTACTATATGCAGTCAGGCTATATCATGCATTATTGTCATGACATCACAGAATTTGTGATGTTGGACAACATCCATTTTATCAGATTCTTGAATTAAAACGAAAAGCTGAAGTCTGTTCCTTACATTTGTTTACCGGGATTAATTGATTCTTCATCAATCTGACGATCAGACGACGTTCTGATGAAGTTCAGACAACCGTTGTCACCGAACGCACCCCACTCGGTGTTGATTATCACCTAAGACAACATTTAAGACAACCCCATTCGGTGTTGATTATCACCTAAGACAACATTTAAGACAACCCCATTCGGTGTTGATTATCACCTAAGACAACATTTAAGACAACCCCATTCAGTGTTGATTATCACCTAAGACAACATTTAAGACAACCCCATTCAGCGTTGATTATCACCTAAGACAACATTTAAGACAACCAGTCTCTGAAAATGCATTCCATTTGTCGCAATTTTCATCAAGGCAATATTTCAGAAAATGTGTGGCAAGTACTGCATTTGTTGCATCATGCTCAGCTTCTTGTAGCACCATGGATGCAAATCATAAACTAAAAAAATTGTCCTTTGTTGGACTGCTCTTGTCGTGTTTGCTTGTCAGTAGTCAAAGAAGTCTTCTACTTTGAATATCTGAGGATAATTGCTGAAAAATGATGCGTTATAAAATAAGTAATTATCTCAATTGAATTGACACTAAACAAAGAAAATCTATACCGTATTGTCTGCAATAAATAATCTTTGAGACAAAAGGAATTCTACACTGTATTGTCTGTAATAAATAATCTTTGAGACAAAAGGAATTCTACACTGTATTGTCTGTAATAAATAATCTTCACGAAGTTAATGATAACTACCGTGCCTATGCTATTCATCAGCTAAGACAAGGTACAAAATAACCCACATCAACAGACACAATATTGTACTTTATTTAATAACAACACAAAGAAATACTTGTTACAATGGCGGTCATACCAGCAACACTGTCTGCACTGCATGTAGTCTAGTACTACATTCAAGACAACAGTTTTTTTAACCAAAACATTTTTTATGATAAATATCAACGAATGCAACCTTAAACTTAGTCCCCCAAAGTGCAATTCAAATTTATCAATGCTGCAGAAATCTCTTGAAATACAACCTGGCTTTAATCTCTCCTCACCTGACGAGGATGAGATTTATCTCCATCCCATAACTCCACCCTCTCCAGCTTCTCCACATAACAAGCATTGGTTCCTGTTCCTGTAGGCAAAGGATAAAATAAAATAAGTATAAAAATACAATAACTAGATGATAAATTGCAGTGATTACATGAGCTTCAAGGGTACCAATGCAATTATACATGTATGTAAATTTATATTTATGTAAAATAGGTTATATCAACAACTACAGTTATCAAAAATTCAATCTCATATGCCAAACACACATTTGCATATTGAATGAAAAAAAGGTTCACCACAGCACAGCATTGGTCAGATAAATAACCATGGCTTCATCTGTCTTTTAAATTGGATTAAATATGCAAACTTCTAGTCATTTAGCTCTATAGCAGGCTTAGCCAGAACTTGTTTCAATTGCTAGTGGAAAATAGTAGAGTACTGTTTCAACCACGGTTTGTCCTAATCTATAACCAAATCAGAGAATCATTGAATCATGCAGCTGCCTGTACAGAAGTAATCAACACTATATCGTTGCCACAGCTGGCAAGAAAATTACTTGCTGCAGGAATTCACTAATTGTCAAATATTGAATTATTGATCTTCTGTATTAGCTTGCAGTAACTGAATGGCTGCTTCTGTATAAATAAATTTTGAAAATCCATGCCAACCTGCATTTTGACCTTTCCTCAAAACAGTTTTTGAATCTCCATCAATAAAGCTACTGCAAAAGAAATTAAAATTTGAAGTGCAATGAAATTGCTTTGCTTTGCAGTGACCGAGTGATCCTGTGCACTTTATAATATGTTAGTCAAGGCTGTCAATGATACATGAATTTTCAGTCATAGAGTGGGTTAATTAACCTTGAGATCTCAATCATCATCATCACTACCATCATCATCAACTGGTGTTCTACTCTATTAAAAAAACTGCCATTTCTGTGCTAACCATTTAAGCCTTAAGCTACTCTTCAAGCAATGCTCATCTATTTTCCTGACTTTGCTGCATCAATGTGCTATGTAAAAATCCGTGTTACCAAGACAAATTCCCAGTGTAATATATGCCAAATGTTACCCAAATCATCTTGTATCTAATCTGGAAACTTCTGAACTGCCTATACCATTAAGCTCAATGCGTTTAATCATCAAAGGCTTTTGATTAGATTCTATTGAAACAGAACTACAAAAATAACAATATAATAATTACACTCATTTAATATCTCACACCCTACTTTGAATTTCTGTCACTCTACAAGAATTTCACTGTCACTTACATGATAAAATAACCCAAACTGCAACAAGCGCGACATGGCTCAAACTCATCATATTCACCATTCATAACTGAACCCACTCTGACACTCCATTTTTGTTTTAATGGTTCAGTCAAAATACTTAAATGCAACTACTCAGCACAAGCAGTGTTGGCTAGTTACTTTTTAAAAGTAATCAGTTACAGTAACTAGTTACTGGACTGCAAAAAGTAACTAGTTACTGTAACTGATTACTTTGCCAAAAAAGTAACTAGTTACTGATTACAGTTACTTTTCAAAGTAACTATAGTTACTTTTAGTTACCACTGGTCCAATTTCATTGATTGAGTCTTTCAGCATGTAATCACCAGAGTAGGCCTAATAGCCTGGATCGCAAAAGTAAGTAACTACTAGGAATGTAATCCCGGGACCCTGAATCTCTGGATCTCGGGAATCCAGGACACTTTACAATACCGTAATCCCGGGATTGACAAATTTGGAATCCAGTTTTTCGAGATTACAAAAAATTCGGATTTTTTTTACTGAACTACTTGACCCATTTTGCAACAATTCCTTGGTTAATAAATGCCAAAACGACAGATAAGCAGATTCCCTAGTGAAGGTAAGAGGGTGACTAGAGGAAGGTGTTTCCCAGTGATCAGGCAGCAGATATGGGTTTGCTCCCACCCATTCTTTGCTTGGTTCATGTATAGTGTATACAGACTATAGAGTCCTCCACACACCAATGACCCACAAACGATTCAGTTGACTGACAGAACATAAACAGATGTCAGCAGCCCTGCCCGACTAGGGCTGCGACGTCACAGCGCCAAACTCCGATTGACACGCGTTGATGAGACCCAAAGCCCCCACCTCTATAGGCCTAATTGCGCCGACATGTCAGTGGAAGGACCTGGACAGCAAACAGACGGACCCTTGTTGCCCTAATATCAGAAAACTGGAGCTAAGCTAGCCTGCAAGATCAATCACTACCATAATTGGTGAATCTTGGCTAGCCTGCTACTTGTTGTGTTCATCGAGCTGTGGTCAGTGGGTGCATTGGTCACGCGTATCGTCTGACCTAATTCCAGGTCGTCGTATGCAGAGGCTATTACCCTATTCACAATGATTGCAACTTAGGCCCAGTTAAAGACCGGGGAATTTGAAATGAGCTCAACCCACGACAATTTAGGTCAAAGGAGGACAGAGAAAGTAACGAAAAGTAACTATTGTTGTTTTAGTTACCGTTACCTGGTAAAAGTAATCAGTTACTGTAACTAGTTACTTTTTTTGAAAAGTAACTAGTTACTGCAATAGTTCCCTCAAAAAAGTAACTAGTTACTAGTAACGCGTTACTAGTAACGAGTAACGCACAACACTGAGCACAAGAAGTGGTACAAACCTAAAATAACTCCAACTCTAGTGTTGTGGTCTTGAAAAGCGCACGACATCAGACAACCAACAGTGTCGTTGAGCAATGCAACACACTCAACATTTATATCCTGGAAGCAACACAGTCACAAAATTACAGTAAATCAAACAGTGCAAACAGAAACTAAAATAAAGACTCGCAAATTTATAAAAAGTTTAACAGACAGAATAGAGAAAGGCACTTACGTTGCCCGTCAGAACTATTCAGCTATATGATTTTTAACTGAGGTCTTGTTAAATAAATAGAACCCACATGAGTAACATATAGCAACCTGAGTGAAGGAACTTTTAACCAAACAATATCCACATCAGCTTAGAACGATAGACTTAGACATAATGCTCCATGTCTTCAAGGATATTTCTATTTCTGTTACACACACACACATGTATGCATGCATGGCGTTGTGAATATGCAAATGTACAAAGACACACATACGTTTGCTTATGCCCTAAGTACTAACATCTGCAGCACGTAATCAGATACACAGAGAACACATGCAGAGCGTTATTTAAACAAGACCATAATTATATTAATTACGTACATCACGGCGTGCAATCGCCTCCTGCAGAAGTCGTACAACGTCCTCTCCCTCAACCCCTTCACAGCAGAATCCCTTCGTCCAGCGCACAAGTCGACCGACTGCGAGTCCCTCCTGCCTACATGGAAAGGAGAACGTAAAGCCAAGTGGCAGTGGATCAGATTTGCCCATCAGATTCCGCTCTTGCATGAAATTCGCAATGCAGTCTGCAATGTGATCAAACAACTGAAAAGAAAACAATCACAACTTCACATTTCACAATTTATTTACACATAGATCTAGAACTTTAACAACATTCATTAGAAATGGTAATTATGTATTCATCCAATTATTACATGTCTCTCTTAATGATGTAGAATAAAACTAGTAAAACTCTTGCTGGGTTCTGACGCTACTAAAGGTAAACAAATCTCAGAGTTAAAATAAAGATGGACAGCATAATACATACTGCGTCTCCATTTCCAGTCATCAGCTCTTGTGAAATCGGGTAGATTTTATTCTTCATATCGACCTTTGACCCCTTTAGGGTTATCAGCAGAACACGGAAATTAGTTCCTCCCAAGTCAAGAGCAAGATAATCGCCAGTTTCTTCAAAGAACATGCGCACAAATCAACATAATTTTATCAGGTATTTATGCATCAGAAACTAAATTAAAGTTCTGCATGGCAGCACTTAAACTTCAAGTCTACAGGTCAATTTACTATAATGAACATATTCAAATAAACCTTGTACAGAATTTTAAAGGATACCGAGGTTGCAAGTCACTTATTGTTAACCATCGTGAAGTCAACCTACTAGGCGCAGCAAAATATTGCACAAAATTATGACTAACCAGTACCACATACATCAAAATTAACTCATTTAATTTCACTTGACATGTACATGAACCTCAAGTGCCTAAATAATGGTATTGATAACCCCATGTACTCTTCCACGAAATGTGTATACCTACACCTTCAAATGGGAGTGAGTCTTCTTTTGTGCAGTAGACTCAAAGCAATGGAAAATTTATGATTTTTTTTATAGGTTCCGTAATTATGCCACAGAAATGTCTGGTAATATCACATCAGACCAACATTGAAAGAAATCAAGTCATTTAACAATAATAAACACACCTGTGCCATCAGGTAATGATTGTACATAAGTAACAAACATCTTCACGGTGGCTTCTCCGTTAGTTTTCTTCGATAATCCTGTTTCCATTTCCGCATTAAGGACGTCACGAATCTTTCGATAAACATCGTCACCATGTTTATATTGGTCGAGAACATCGTTTATCTAAAATTGCAAAATAACAACATAAAATAAAATGGCTGGCGGAAAATTGGGGTAAGCAGAAACAAACAGGTTGATAAGACAAGAGTACAGAATGTAAAGAACTATTTTTAATACAATGCCGTCAAGAGTTGCAGTGCAGTCCAATAAACCACTGGGACCGCAAAACATTTTCCGGCACATCTTTCAACGAAAGATAAAATAGAACCTTGATCATTGTGGGGGCCATGTTCTGGTAGTGTATTTTGAAATTGGAAGTAGAACACCCTATTCAGATTCTGGTTAGACATAATAGGCGTGAGGCATAATGAGTTTTGCCATTTTGTTCCTATCTCTTCTGCAGCATCTACAGTTAAGTTATAAAACATCAGCATCAAACTGCAAATCAAACAGGCTGCCAGCAACATAAACGATGGAAAAAGACAATACTGAATCTTGCGGACAACTAGCCTTACAGTTTGTTTCTTGTGACAGTTCAACAGTACTTCGTATCTACATGTATGTTTCAATCGCATAAATCATAATTTAATGACTGCAACCTCTGTTTAGGTGATTAAATAAATTAATCAACAAAATGGAACAGACCAACTTATAAAAAATTTATTTGAAAATTCTTTTTTTTTAAATGAAACCATATATGGCTGAAATTATGAACTACATGCATATATCTTACAAAATTATCTAATATAGCTTATTGTCAAAATTCTAACATGCCTAGCTGCTAAAAGTTTCAAACATAGTTTAACCATGGTCACAAGGCTTTGATCCATTGAGAAATACTTTGATAAGATTTTTAAGTTAACAGTCCACGAACAACTTTTCGACATGATCAAAATAATGGTGTCTACAGAGTCACATTTGATTAGTAAATATTATAATTATCACATAAAACTAAATTTGCAGAGGTCAATGTTGACTGGAATAGAGTCGGAGATAAAATGATGGAGGTCAATCCGAATCCCCCAAAACTACACAATTTTAAGCTCAATTTTCTGAAAATAGTTTACCAGAAAGTAGCCTAACTCCTGAAAACTATTCAGAGATAAATTAAATACATAATAATAATAATTTCATTTATTGAACAATCCGGTTGACAGACCACAACCGGTAACGGTGTACAACGGTTATGTAATTGAAACAATTCACAAGAACAACAAATCACGAATCTTAACTACTAACAGAACAGACGGCCTGCAATACAAGAGCGCTAATAGCAGTCTACAAAGCACGTCTAATATGTCTATCCTACGAGGGTTTCGGGAATCGAACTCGAGTTTGCTGATTACCATGCCAATGTGGTATCCAATGCACCCACCTCATTGAAACAATTCACAAAAACAACAAATCTTAACTACTAACAGAACAGACGGCCTGCAATACAAGAGCGCTTATAGCAGTCTACAAAGCACGTCTATGTCTATCCTACGAGGGTTTCGGGAATCGAACTCGAATTTGCTGATCACCATGCCAGTGTGTTATCCAATGCGCCACTGCATTGAAACAATTCACAAGAACAACATATCTTAACTACTAACAGAACAGACGACCTGCTATACAAGGGCGCTAATAGCAGCCCACAAAGCACATCTAATACCTCTATTCTACGGAGATTCAGGAATCGAGCTCGAGTTCGCTGATCATCATGCCAGTGTGTCATCCAATGCGCCACGGGTCACCCCCCCCCCCCCCCCCAATGACAATTAATGGTCCTGTTAGTGCTGTTGATAACACAGTCTAGTGTCTAAAATCATAAGTTGTGTGAAAATCTATTTCCAGGATCCGGCCGAAAATCGTTTCGGGAATTCGAGTTTCGCACCCAAAATGATGCAATACAATTTAACGAACTAGATGTTTATCAGCCTCAGACAACCGCAATGATACACGCTCTTCAAGCTGAAGGACATTGTGACCTCTGGAAACGTGGACACCGACACTTCTGCAATCTCAACACGGATTCTCGGTGGAGTAATATTGTTAGATCGTGTCATTAATATCTACGTTACAAAGTCCGGTGTTCGTGGTTCGAAACGAGTTTTTGTATTCCAAGGAAAAGCCTTACGCTGATTTGCTGCGTCCGGCCTTCACCGTCCAAGAAAGACCTGAACAAGTTCCAAACGTGACCGACGGAAAGCATGGCAATCTGCGGAAGGAATAGGAACACCTACGCCACACAATAATCGAATTAAAATTTAAAGTTTAATTATAAACTGGATAATTTACTCGAATGTTTATCCGAGACTTTACTTCTGTTAGGTTAAATCGGAATTATCTCAGTTTCAAGGACTCTGTGTATATGAACTTTTATATAGCGCCTTATATCCCTCACAAAAGTAATGTAATGTAGGATTGTAGGGCCTACTGTAAATCTTCGAGAATTTCTCAGCCTCCAAAAAAGCCATGTCAAGAAGACCAACTTATTATTTGACTTGATATTCTTTCATCATAATAGCCCATTAATAGGCCTACATGCAGTAGAGAGAGAATAATATTGTATCGAGAATTGTTAACGGGGGAACTCAGCATGAAGGTCCAATGAGAAAACACGTGGGCCCGAAAAATTGGTCTATGTACGTAGGCCTATGCATCAGAGGCGGATCCAGGGGGCAATCCGGCCATGCTCCCATTTAAAATTGCCATGGGATGTGCCCCCCCCCCATTCGGTTTAAATTAGCAATACGAATACGGGTGTCACGGCATATTGCCCCCCCCCCATTCAGAAAATAGCATGGGACGTGGCCCCCAATTGGGTTTTCCGACTGGAGGACTAAAAAAAGATCATCAAATTTTTGGCGGATGAAAAGTAGCCTACTTTTTCCTCAGCCAAAGACCGATGACTGAAAAAAGTCATCAACTTTTTTTGGCGACCAACGGCATTTTTTTCCTCTGCAGTCCCATGGGGGTCTATTTTTATAAGATTTTGGCTCCCCCTCCCCTCCCTCTTGGAAGAGTTCTGGATTCACCACTGCGATGCATATATTTTCCACAAAGGACCTAGCTTGGTTTCCACTCTTCATTTAGGCCTACAGAAGTTTAAAAACCTGTCACAAAAATTCGTTTCTTTTCCGCCAGAGCACGGCTTTTTATGGTAGGCCCTATAGATATACTATAGGGCCTATAGGCTAATGGAAAACAAGTATAGGCCTAGTGCCAGGACGCCGTTCATGACCGTCCTAGCTGCCATAATCCTAGCTGCCATAACCAACCAACAAACATGATACAATTATATTATAATTGTATCATGTTTGTTGGTTGGTTCAGGAAAAAATAAAAATAATAAAATAAATAAAATAATAATTAATTAATCCTTCGACGAGAATCGCTACAGCCTATAGGCTATAGCCTAGATCTAGGGCCTATATAGGCCTATAGCCTAGCAATTAAGAGCCGTTGAAAGCCTATGAAAGTTAGGCCTATGTACAGGGTGGGTCAAAAAAAGTGAGAACACCTTGTAGAATACGAGTTATTTACGAATACAATTCAATTAATTATATTGTTTTAATATATTTTTGTTTGCCAAGTATTTTGCTAATCAGAAATCATGTTCAATGTGTCCTCCTTGCTTCTCAACGAGTTTTTCTAAGCGACGACGCCACTCGTTTATGCTACTGCATGTCAATAAAACGCTGTCCCAGATTTCTTCATTCTTCAAAGTTCGATTATTGCCAACTTGAGCTGCTCAACTGTGGTAAAGTTTCGCCGAAGGTAGACTTTTTCTTGTAAAGCACCCTATGTGGCATAATCTACTGGGTTTAAATGAGGACTGTTCGGTGGCCACATGTCTGGCTCGATGAAGTTAACATTCTCCTGCCGAAGAAAGTTGATTCTATTCCTCGCTGTATGAGATGGAGCTCCATCTTGCTGCTGCAATGTCCAGTTATGGCGATCACAATATCGCCTTGTCTCAGTACATGTTCACAATAGTATTCACTGTTTACTTTGGCGTCTGGTTCAACGAGCACAATATTAGTTTTACCCATTCTAGACACACCAACTGATATAAAAGACACCGCGCGGCTGAAATGGTCACGTTCTCGTATGAGTCGACTTTCCTGAACTTACATTTTTCTTTGTTTCAACAGAATAAACAATTAACTGGAGTGGCATCGGTGAATGTCTTTTCGTCTGTAAATCAGATGCTTCGATCGTACACTTCTCTCATTAAGAAACCGCTCAAGTAGCTGCCGACTGCGTTGCAAGCGTTTCAAAGTGACATTTTCATTGAGCTTCTGCCCGATCACACACTTGTACGTTTTGAGTTGTAAATCTTACTTTAAAATGCGTCGAAATAAAGACATCATATAGCTAAATAGGTAAGTAAGTGAATGAGCAAAAAATTTAAGCTATTTTGGATACAGTGAAACAAGTTTTGATGCAATTATACTACTTTTTACGCGATGTTCTCACTTTTTTTGGCCCACCCTGTAGATAGGCAGTGCTTAAAATGTGGAAAAATAAGTGCCTGCAGCATGGACGCCTTTAATTAGGCTACCATTCCAAAGGAAAAGGCGCTGGACGCCCATTACCTTTTAGGCTGTGCTGGCCAATTAGTGGCAGGATCGACGACATTCAGATTTTAAAATAAGTGTGTGGACGCTGTCCATAACCATCCAGCCACACTATAGCCTAAGCCCTGCCTAGACCCAGCGTCGAACAGGTTATCGGAATACTATATAAGCCTACTAGCTAGGCTTATATACAGACCGCGAAAAGTTTTACTAAAAGTTGTCGTATTGCGTTGCTTCAGACGCCAATATGCCCTAGGCTATATTACTACGAGTAGCCTAGGATCTATAGCAGTAGGCCTATATAATTAATTATTAGTTATTATAGCCTACTAGCTGGTGTAGGCCTACCGTGCGTTGCCCGCGAAACAACGGTTTTTCGCTCCGCCGCCTCCAGGGTGTGGTGGGCGGGGTGGTGGAACTGTCTAGCTGCAGGCAGTGCTGATGATGATGATCATCAGTGCTAAAAGTGTGAAAAAAGAAGTGCCTATAGACGCCCCTTATCTTTCCAAAAGAAGTGCCAGGACGCCCCTTACATTTTAGGTGTGCTGGCCAAATAAGTGGCAGGACGGCATAGATATTTGAAAATAAGTGCCAGGACGCCGTCCACGACCGTCCTAGCTGCCACATTTTAAGCCCTGGCTGCAGAGTTTCAGATGAATAGCTGCGAAACTGTGGCGCAGGTGCTGAAATGTTGAGATTATGATTTTTCGTCACAGCTGAGGTACCCGACAATGATAATCAAATTTTCACTTTTCGCCTACCGTACCCCGCTCCCCCAGGGTTAGGACTTTAAGCAGGTCAAACTCTGATATATCTTATGTCTTTGTGTGCCTGTGCTATCCATTCCAGGCCGTAGATTCCTTCGCTCTGCAACGCATGGTGACCTGGTTGTCCCTATGAGCCTATGGCTCGATCTTCCATGGTGCTGCATAGCTTTGCCGTCTTTCTGGAATAAGCTACCTATTAGTCTCCGTAATTAACTTCTTTGTCTTTCTTTGCCCCTTTTCCACAAGCATTTGAAAACCATTTCCTTTGATTATGGTTTGGTGTCAGGTCGGGAGCACCTCTGAGGAGTTCTCTTGAACTTGAAGTGGCGCTATATAAATGTTCGATTACAATTACAAATTACGATTACAATTACTTATGAGTGGTCCTGATGGCCCTCTGTCTCGCTGAAGGTTGGAGGTGAATAGGTTACTTTTTAACTGTGGCCGTAATCGTCATTGACCAGGAAATTTCGGTTTTCGCTCCAGATTTCTTATCTTCACATAGAATCGCAACACAAAGACCATCTCTGCAGTGCTATTTAGAATCAAGTTTACAATCACCCCATTGTCATAAAATGTCCTGATACAGACCATGTTTTTACTTGTGGCTTTTGGGCAGATTTTAATTTGCACAATTTGGGCAAAATAGTAGAACACGCAACACGTTATAGCAAATCATTGCATTACTGCACAACTTCAAACACAGTTCCAGAAGCTAACAGTAAATAAGCAATAATCTTACTCAATGCAGTAGCTGAGGCTTGAACATACACTGCAGGTTTCAGGGTTGGCTACAAAAATCGATTTAAAAAACCAAATGAAGGCAGGGTGTATTTAATTGAAGTGATGTTTACAGGTTCAAACCCCCAAAATAAACAAGTTTTCAATTTTTATAAAAACCAATTCTCTGCATTTTGCATCCTGGTCGATTGAAACCAACCCTCAAACTATTTTCCTGCCTACACCCTCTGAATGAAGGTAAATTGTGATCTTATACTTCGCCCCATTTCTGCAACTTCGCAGCGTACTCTGATCGGCTTGACCTCTGTGTTTCCCCCACATCAGGACTGCCATGGCTCAATCCAGATCATTTGCCAGCATAGGTCCCTCCCATCAGCTTGCTCTCTGTCATCCTCTCTGGTAGTCTTCCTCCTCTTTCACCCGTCTCAAAACCTGCCTTCTCTCTTGGAGTTGCATGCACTGGGAGCGCTTCTGATAGGCTCTTGCTGCAAGAAGCGCTTTATAAGTGGTCAGATACAATAAAATATATTATTACTAAAAACTCTTCAGGTGCATTTCATTTTGAAACTAAAGTACAACAGTCATATTATTCACAAGATGATAAGCAAACACTTAACTCCACTAACTATCAACACATAAACTCTGAAATCAGATAATATTGCATGGAGCAGTTGATCTGTGCTTTATAGCATGCTTGTATTTGTGAGATTATTAATAACAAAAATAAATTAAATTTTGCATTAAATTAAAATGAACACATCTTTACAAATGTAAATTTATGTCAGTGTCTTTGTGGTACATCTTGTAAAGAAAACTGGTATAAAACTGGCATCTTGCCAACAAATGCAGACATTTCAGGATATAGTAAATTATAGTATGTTTATAAATATTAATTAGATATGCTAACAAAGCAGAATATGTTCAAATAATTATCAAGATTCATTCTAGAATGAAATACCATTCTAATTTTTTCTCATCAAAACAAATTTGCGTCTCTCAAAAGACGAAACTCAAAGTGGCATCTCATCAGTAAAAGAAAGGTACTTTTGAATTGCCACAGGAATAGGAAGACGTTTCGCACCATAGAACACATTTTTGATTAGACTTCGACGAACAGCATTTCTCGCATAGTGCTGCAGTGGCTGAACTCCTTGTATTGCACGGATCCACTGGCTTAGATCGGCAGAACTAAGGGAGATCTACAACAACAAAAATTGTATTAAAGTCTATATCACACTGACTTGAAATTACAACATTAATATGCCACAAGCATAACATCTGCAATGCATGCCAGTTCAGAAAGTTCTACATTGATCCCTGTTAGCTCTGTTTCTTTCCCTTTCTGTCTCTCCGTGACTAGACACCTGCTTCACTCTATTCCATTCTAGCTTGCTTCACTGCTCTCCTGCCTTCAAGCCAGAGACATTAAACTAGCATTGCGCTTGAGACTGAAGCCTCAATGAAGTCAAAGCCCCCTCCCATAAATTACAGTTCCCCCCGTTCCCACTACACTCGTGCTGCGACAGTCACCATGCTTAAGGATTAAGCCCCAAATAAGAAAACTCAAAAACTCAAGTTATGTCACTGTTTCCTCGTTAGTCCATAGTCACTTAATTTCTGTTATTCTCATTTCCTCCTCTTAATTCTCAATTGCTCTTCCCATCTCAACTCCCATCTTCCTCCAGGCCTTTCCCTCTACCTCTCTAATTTCCTCCCTTCCTTCACACCCTTATTCTCTAACTGCCTGCCTTCTTGTCTGACTCTCGAGGTGCTTGTCTGATGTCGCATCTCTGTATGTCTGTTTCCCATAAAAATCTGAAATCACCTTAATTCCTCAGACGACATTACCGTACATGTCAATAATGAAAACTATGTAGACCCCATTGCAAGCTGGTAATGTCAACTGTAACTTTATTTAGTGGATCCAACCATCAACTTATGCAAATATATTATATGCAAGTGACATACATCTTGTTGATTTCAACAACAAAATAATGAGATAAAATAAGGTCAGCAGAACCAATTTAAAACTGTATTGGTACCTGCAGCACATGTCCCGTTGGCAGAAGGTTCCCTGTGAGAAAGAATGCCTTCGTAAGTCGCTGATAACGTTCACACAGTTCCATAAAACAACCGATCTGAAGCTGTCCTAGATTTTCAACTAGCAGTCTAAGATTTGGTGTTCCAATCACCATGAAGCAGAGAATGGCCTCAGAGTAATTGATCCAGCGGGGTCTTGACATCCCAGAAATATTCTCCTCTCCATGCCAGATAGTCTCAGGGTGCCAAGTTGAATTCTGCAAGATAAGCCGGGCACAATCCTCATTGCGAGTACGCAGTGATAGCGTCAGAGGAGTCAAGCCAAAAAGGTCCATCGCATTCACATCTGCATCAGCGTCTATAAGAATTTGAACCAAACTATGGTTGCCCTTCTCGCAGGCTAGATGCAAGGCTGTCCTTCGGCTTTCTGTGTAGAGAGGACTATTGATCAGGGTAGAGTCACTTTCTTCTAGCAGCTTAACGACACTGTCCATCATATTGTTTTCCACAGCTGTCCGCAGCTTCACCACTGGACTAACGCTGTTGAAAAGCATTCCAAACATATCATCCATTGTTTCTGCAAGAGTGAAAGCTGAAGTATGAAGCACAGGAAACACCTGGAATAAAATAAGGAAAATAATCAGTATAAGCCGCTGAAATCATAAAACCCTGGTTCAGTAAGATTGCGAAACATTACTTCAACTCATAATCATGTATACATGATAATTGACAATTGTAATTTACCGTGCAACCAACATCAACAGAGTCCATAGAGCAAGATTTAACCACTTGCTCAACCGAAGAGGATTAGGCCAATGCAATTGGTTGTTAAAAGAGAGAGCTTATGGTGCAGTTATAGCTCAGACAGAATATGTTGACATATTAAGAGCTGAAGTGCTAGGCACGGATGACGTAGACTTGTTTGCTACAACAGTTCCACAGGATGACGGCAATAACAAATTTATCAGTTACAGTCATAGAAATGTTTTTTGGGGATCAGAAGTGGAATCAAACATTTTATGCAACCAGGGCAGTCATGCAAGTAACCAGATCAGGAGTAATTTATGCGCAAAATAAATTTTCGGTCAGGCAAAAAATCTGATAGTCTTGAAGACTCTTGAGGCAGGGCAAAGGTTATCTTAACATGCAGGGCATTTGCCCTGTGCATGGAGCAAAAATAATATTATTGCTCTGTTCCATGAAGAAATAATCCCTCCCACTGGGCTAGGTGGTATTTTACATAATTTTTTTTAGAGATCCTAGAATGTTTGACAATTGTTGACAAGAGGGGGCGGGGTAGTGGTGAAGAACAAACTAAAATTGCTTTACGTAATTAGTAGAGACCCCTAAAACTAAAAATTACTTAAAGGTCAATTACCAATTACTCAATTGAAGTGAAATCGTAGTCACTCAAACAAACGTATCATTTGGTTACAAATTTTCTATTTCATACGCAGTCGCTTTTCCCTCGGGGAAATTAATCTAATTCTTCCAATACGACGACACAAAATTCTACCACTGTTATGCAAATCGCCTTGGCGCTTGCACAACCACACACGCATATGGCGCAAGTGCCTAGTATAAAGCAAAGAAAACATACAACACAAAACACACGCGCATTACTACGCTGGTGAGTACAGGATGAATGTCATGTCATTTTGTACAAAATGTCATTAACAATACTTTACAATTATTTACTAGAAGATAGATAATATTATTGTAATCGTATAGATTATCAATGTCCGTATAAGAATATAGACTGCCAATTATTATACCGTTGCGTTTTCCAAATATTTTCACTGCTTTTCGTACTTGTAAGCAATAACGGTTTCTCTGTAAACATTAGGCCTACACTAGCTGCTCGCTTCGTTGTAGCATTGTAATTTTTTGATTTGTTTCACTGTAAAAAAATTCCGGTAGCCTACTGATTAAACCTATAGATCTGTGGTAATATTAATCGAATCGGCCGGAAGTGATCACGCGCAGCTGCAGAGAACCGCGACGTCGGCAAATCATCGGCGCGTTTAGTTACAAAATAATAACATTACAATAATTCTTATTATATAGGCAAAATAAACCCTATGATGAAGAAATTAAGCCGAGTAAAAAATTGAGCCTATATATATTGATATATTTATATGTAATACATCTCAATGAGCGCATCAAAGATCTTATGTCCTAGTCCAGACTAAAATCAAAGATATTAGACTCTTAAGAGTCAACACTCTAATATTTTTGGAAACATCGTACTTTATAATATATTTTCTTAAAGCTTCAACGTTTTTAAGAGTTCCCCTATCTAGTTTTTGTTCTATTGCATTAATTTGTCTCTTATAATACGCCTATTTTATGCAATGATATTTTTTTTATTTATTTAATCGGTATGTTTACTTTCGCGACAGGGCACCAGAAGAAGTAAACCGGAAGTGGTGTTTCTCGTTCTATCTCGGCTCTCGTTGGGTCTTTTGCGTTGATCGAATTGAAGACGGTGAACGATGCCTGTGAGTCTAAGTTGTTTAAAACCAAATTTTCCCGATGACTTAACCTGTAATTTCACCCATGCCTTGCTAATGAAATTAGCGATATCATCTGTATCGAGCGTGCTTACGATAAATGTGTTGTTTGCGTGTAATGAAGAGATTTTGATTAAGATGTTTGGTCGCGTGGCATGGCACATTGTATGTCTAAAATGGCAGCCATGTTTAATAAAAACTGGACTGATTCAAAGGTGTACCCGGAATAATAACTGGAACGCTTTGCGAAAATGCGCTATTAAATTAAAGGCACGAATGTATCCGGGATTATGGCGGGTGGGTTGGTATGGTATTGGCAAAATTTCTTGTTAAATGTTGTCGTCTGCCAATTGACGTCGACGATAAAATGCACGAAATTTTGTGAGGTGTTTATGTTCAGTTTTCATAACTGCAATAAATGTTTTCATGGTAATGATTATGTGATGTTATTGTTTTAGCTCACACGAGATTTGCTCCATCCTACTCTCAAGGATGAGAAGAGAAAATGCAAGTTGAAGAGACTTGTCCAGAGTCCAAATTCGTTTTTTATGGATGTGAAATGTCCGGGTATGAATTTCAAACTCCGATTTCAACTGTCTTTTCAGTATATGTATTCACTTGCTTATCTCCATATTGGTGACTTAGCCGATGTACACTTTGGCCGTATCTTTCACTGTTTTAAGTTGTGTGTTAAGTAAATGGATATGCTTACATGTGACCAATCAAAATGTCTTGGGTATAGAAAGTGACGATTTTTGACTGACTTTTACACAGATGTTAGTTCGTGGAATAACAAAGATACAGAACAAGAAATAGTTGCTCAATTGCTTTTTAAAGGAAATGAGACGATCTTTGCCATTGCATGGGTCAACATATAAAAAACATGGCCACTCAAGAACTGGATCAAATACCAGAGCTCTGCTATTTCCCATAGTGTAAGTGCAAATGATAAGTAAGTTGCAAATTGCAAGCACATAATTTACTAAACTGAATATTGAGCTTGTATCTGGTAAAGAATTAATTATCATACATTTAAAGAAGATAGCAAATGCTTCCTTGTTGTTCTCAAAATAAGTGATTGGATTTGTAAGCACTGGAATGGGTAATGTCACAATGCATTCTTCTGTGAAGTTGTGTAATAATCAGATGGATATGTTCTTTCGAATTTGAAAATTTTAGAAAAATCTTAATTGAGTATTATAATATTTATATAACTTTGTACATGGAAGGAACTTCATACATACTGACAATGATGCGATATATGATAGAGCATAAAGAGCAAGTTGATGCATGCAAAGTCAAAACTGAAAAGATAATTTGGCACAAGTTGTGATTGATTTCACACATGTCCTTCTGTATTTTGGGATCAACTCTCTCCATCAAAATGTTCTTCTCAACTAAACTTACCTCAAGTACCTCTTTCCGCTGTCTCAAATTTTGCTGGGTCTTTTTGCTCTGGTAACACCTGTGCAGTGTGTGCTATGAGAGGCACTTTATTATACACAATGCAATCATCAAGCATTCATTCATCTCTATTTCAGACTGCTGTGCCACTTGATTAATTCTGAATTTTTTTTATTTTGTAATTTTTTCCTGAGTAACTTCCACGGTAGGAAGTCACAGTGCTCTGTTCGACTCTTGTTTGGTGTGTCTGTGTCATATGTTTCACTCCATTTTTCAGCAACGGTCCTGCAGGACTACAATTTAGATGACGAATTTTTTTAACACTATAAACGATAATTTGCACTTCGTCAAATTTTGTTGAAGAAATGTTCACCTATAGAAGCCAATTGTAATTTAGTGAGTAGGATAAGTGTCATTTTATATTGTTGATGAAGTCTTTTTTTGGTAGTGTAAGCTTATTGATACAAAGAACATTTTTGATGACAATTTAAAGGAATGGTTTTTGAAATGCTGTGCAGATAAATTATGACATTTTGTGTTTTTGTAGGCTGCTACAAAATCACAACAGTTTTCAGCCATGCGCAGACGGTTGTGTTGTGCGTTGGGTGCAACACAGTCCTCTGCCAGCCGACTGGTGGAAAGGCTCGTTTAACTGAAGGTATGTTCAATCATTTTAGAATAGCATAAATGTAGGTACTCCTTGTACAAAATATTGTCACTGTCAGAATCTAAGCGCTCGACCATAACTGTGAATATCATTTCGTGAATATAATTTCAGTAAGAATCTTGTGGTCTAAGAGTTGTTGGGTCAACACTTGGGATTCATATAATAATTATCATAATAGACAGCAGTGACACTTTTGTTCATTCATTCTATGTGATTACATAGCTCTTCCTCAAGAAATCTACTCAGGAGCACTCCCAACCCAGCCATGGCAAAAAAACTTTATTCATCTGCATCTATTCCCTGATGCCACTCGTGCCAAAGTCAATTATATTTTCTGGTATAAGTAGAAGGTTTGTCTCTTTGTCCATTCAATGACCCTTCCATAATAATGCTAGTGAATAAAGTTTTTTTAAGCGAGGGTCAATTTGACTTGGTCGCTTTGATTTATGAACATCATTGTTAACACAATCCATGCTATTTCTGATGCTAGAAATAGAAGTTGATGTTTTGTGTGAAATCCTTACATGACTACATGAGTGTGTTGCACTTCTTTCACATGATATGCACATGCATATTACATGTAAGTTATGCATTTCAGTTGTTGCACAGGTCTATAATGATCAGAGACATGTTTGCAACCAGGGGTGAATCCAGGGGGCAAATCCAGCCATGCCTCCCCCATTGATAATTGTCCATAGAATGTGGCTTCACCCATTAGCTTTCAAAGAACTTTCAACAGTAGGTTTAAATGGTATATTTTCCAGACAATTTGGCTAAACAGGTCATCAGTTTGTTGGCAGGGAAATGGTATATATTTCAAGGCAAGTTGGACCGAACAGCTGAAAAAAAGGTCATCAGTTTTTCAGGCCAAAGAAAAACAAATTCTCAAAATTTTTGATCGCCCCTCAAAAATTTCTGTATCTGCCACCCCTTTTACAAGTAGAAAGAACATTCCTATTGCTAGGTTTTTCAATATAAGAGGAAAAGGAGTCCAGTAGCTTTTGAAAGGGTACGGCACGCTTCCATTCATGACAAATTCCGTTGACTTGTAGCTATGAATGAGGATTATTGGATGTGTTTTTTTATGTGCTGTTGCAATCGCTGTTGTTGACATTGCCCTATGCTGGCTTTGCAATTTGGTCCAAATACTCTGAAGTTTTTATTGTTTCCATCTCTGGGCAGGAATTGTTGGTTATGCTCTTTGTGTGCAATAGTTTCTATGGTGGCTCTTTGACCTATATCTGTGTTGTTTTGGTAAATGATTTAAATGTTGTAATGACATTTAGGGTTGTGGATTGAGCACTTTGTTAGATGCTTAATAGGTTGCTTCTTAAATATTTGCTTAACTAACTCTTGATCACCTGGAGCCAACTGCTCTGCTTAAGGCTATGACTTCCACGTAGATATGTCACGCAGAGTGGCTATACTATGTTAGGTTGCGGCAGGCAAGTTTCCAATGGTCAAAGCATATTGCTTATGTTCAATTTATAATATCAGTTGAATAAAATAAGTTTGTTTTTCTTTTCTTTCAGGATGTTCCTTCCGAAGAAAGCAGCATTAAACCTGTGTTGGATGGATACCACTGGTATCCAAATGGCAGAAACATAACTGAGAAAAAACTTGCTGTTTTGGTTTTCCAAGACTGTTGTTGCTGTCAAATAAAACTTAATTTCACACAGGTTATGCTGAACAGTGTGGTTTTCGTTTGCTGCTGTTGAACTTCAGATGATTTAAAACTTAATCATATCTGGGAGATGGTTTGAATGTTATGAAAGAAAGGCCATGGGATAAAGCTTTGTTTAATAACTTCGAAGCAAAATGATTTATTTATGTTTTCACTTGACCCTTTAATGACCAGCATGTACTAAAATGCATGGAAAACATTTAGCTGGTTGTTAAAGGGTTAATAAATCCAATATTTCAGCCACAGGTGATTGGGTATGAAAATGGTACAGGCTTGCGGAGTTTTGTCGATTTACATCACGGAATGTAGACAAGCATGCAGTTGAAGAATTTATAACTTGTTTGTGATGAGGATTTCTGTTGGTTTAATTGTTTGCGCAACTCCAATCAAATTACAAAATCAGTTCTAATTTTTATGGTGCTGAAATCTTGGATTGTTTATACATATATAAGGGGTCCCATGGTCACGTCAATGCTCCCAAGCCACACAAGTGACTAGGTTTAGGTTGTCCATTTAACAACTTGCTGCACAAATTATAATTGAATTGGAAAGATAGTCTTTTATTTCTTTGTTGCATGGATGTTGAAGCGTGCATGTTCTGAAAAGGTAGACTTGTGCTCAGCTGTTTAGTGACATTCCTGATAATTGGATGCATTTTGCAGGGTATTCCACTTTTCACCTTGCAGGTTTGCTCTGCACTATCATGGGGTATTATTGTGCTCTGGACGGTATCTACTCTGCCCAGCCATTCCTTCCTTTGACCAGTGGTCACTGGTTAATACCTTGTTCAATGTCCCATGAGTGTATGCTTCTGCAGCCCGGTATTGGAGTTTTGCTACTGTGGCACCTCTTGCTTGAACCGGTTGTATCAATTGTGGTCAATCTTTCACCTCAAGTTTTGATATTTCTGTAAGTACAGTCTAAAAACTTTTCCCCACGAAGACGCTGGACCATGTCAGGAATGCCTCTGATCTTGAATGGTGCTATAGAAATACACAATTGCGATTGGTCCATTAGAGTGGATTTTCCCCTTCTTTATGTACCTACTGAGTAGGTAGGCCTAATCCACTTCATAGAGGACAAAATCTGGACCTGCATTGCATTGACATGGAAACCCATGTTGGCATTGTAATGCCATTGTTCAAACCAAAACTAAACTTCATGAAAGTGTGGACATGTGGTGTCTCCTTATGACTCGAGAGGCAGGGATTCAAGTCTCCCTGCGTTTTTGTTGAGCTCCTCAGCCTAAATCAATGCACTGGGGTATCACCTTACAGGTCATGTGGGTGACTTTGTGTGCCTTAGTAATTATTATTTTTGAAGTTTTATATAGCGCCTGTAAGAAGTAGACTTATCAGGTGTGCTAAACCACGAATAAATTGGACAGTTTTGAGATTATCGGGAACAGAGTAGAGTGGTATTGGGCACTAAGCGTGGGCCATTCCAGGTTGTAGGACCAGCAACCAAGAATGAATAGTGTTGTCAGATAGTCTACTCTAGCAGTTTGCGAGCGGGAACCTATCGCTCTGGTGGGTCTGCCGACCAAAGGTCATGTTGACAATGGATACCCAAGGGGGAAGAACAAGAGTTGTCGCAGATACGGGGTGGGGAGGGTGGTAGCAGCCGGTCATGGTGTCTGGGGAACAGGCTTGTTTCGCCGCTGGAGGGAGCAACTCGTGATGTATATGACCTGGTCTTATCAGAATCGAAGAAAACAATCGTGTATCAGCGTGACGACACAGATATTCAAATGTTGGAATATTACCCGGAAGATAACGCGCTAGGTAGGTCGTAGTCCGGATTGGCCAGGAGGCCAGAACTAGGCTACATCAAGTAAAATCTACTACCTGTTTTACAAACTTTTTATTTTAAATATGGGGCAGACGCTTAATTTAGGCTAAAAAGTAATAATTTAAGAAATGGTCATACCAGAACTGGTCATACCTCGGATTATGTAGCCAGCTTCAGCGAAGCATATCCCGAACATAACCCTCTGATCCTAACTCTACCCGGACTACCACGGACTACTCTCGCGGACAAGTTGGGACAACCCTTAACTCAACGCAGTGCTCGTAAATAAGCTAGTGCCTTTCGCATGGCTTTCAAGTAGCGCTTTAGAAATTAATTTGGAGATTACGATTACGATAAGACAGCCATAATCAGTTTTTTTTTATATCTATGGGCATCAATGGGTCTATTATTATATCTATGTATTTTTTACTTATAGTGACATCTATTGTGTAAAAAATTCAAGGTGACTATACTACTGTAAAGACCTGCTGTGTGGTTTCTGACGGTTGGTTTATAAAATGATAAAACTTTTACTATGTACACTAAATATACTCGAATAGATAAACAGCATAAATTGCGGCGAAACTGCACAGTCGGGGACCGCTATTAATAGATTTTAGGCGTCGTGAGAGTCGGTTCGTGCTCAGGTTCGGCGTCGTGAGGGTCGTTCAGAGTCAGCTTAGGCGCCGTGAGGGTCGGTTGGGGTCAGGTTAGGCGCCGTGAGGGTCGGTTGGGGTCAGGTTAGGCGCCGTGAGGGTCGGTTAGGGCTCAGGTTTGGCGTCGTGAGGGTCGGTTAGAATTAGGGTTAGTGTCGTCACTCTTCCCCAAACATTGAAAACATTACGTAAGATCTGTTAATAGCGGTCCCCGATTGTACGGGTTTACTTCTATAGCGCGAAAATAGTATAATAATTCTTCGTTTATTCAAGAAAATTAAGTTGACAGACCGCAGCTTATTACATGAAGAGAAAATAAGAAAAGAAATGGACTAAAGTGATGCAAAAAGACATCAGTAGAGGAGGGAGGTCTTTAGCGAAGACCGTTTTGCTAGTCACCACTCACCAGGATCCTGTCGAAAGCCAAGAGGTACGAAAAGGCACCGAAACAGCCTACTGGTGAAATGAAACGTATATTATGAGCACTTGTTATAACGTCCTTTAAACATTTCGGTGGAAAATGCACGAGAGAATTATGACTGCATCAGGCCTCAACCATAAGATATTTCAGCCTGATGTCCGAAGATATGTCTGCAGGGAGGGATGCGCAGGGATAATGCTGATCCACGCAAAAGATACCACAGATTCTCAAATTAAAAGTCAAGGGATTAGTTGCCGACAAAATGAACGTTAATACGGGCAACTCATAATCAAGACGTTATATGTCAGCCAAACTTATGTCTAGTCTATGTTGATTCTAAAATAGATTTGTGTGGTCGACAGGTGTTCATACAGTCCTTACCTGAGAAGGACATCTTTTGCGTGGATCAGCATTATCTCTGCATGTCCCTACCTGCAGACACATCTCACTATCTGGAACAACCTAAAGTTATGTTCATGCATGAACAGCCTTAGACAAACCAAGGTCCATTTATTTAAGTAGTTTCATAAATGTATCATTTTAAATCACTTGACCGTCAGCTGTGTCAAATCATTTGCATTGAAAGTGGCATCGTAATAATTATAGTACGGTAGTCATTAATATTAATAATGATGATGCCTATTATTGACTTGTAGAGGATGTCAACCACACAGGCCCCAACACTTGACGGAACGCCTAAGAATGAATGTTTGGGTCGGCTGCCTATTATCGAGACCCCTTTCACTCGGTTGACAGAACACTGGGTTACGTGGCAGGGTGGACCATGTGCAGATGCTGAGCTGGACTTTATGATGTGTGCAGCAAGAGTTGGAACAAAGTTGGTAGAGAAGGAATGCAAACAGTACCATGATGACTTCATCGAATGTGCTTACCGCATCAAAACGGTAAATTATTACCAGTCACGTCTATGATAGAAGAACATGTTGAAGTTTGTATGTACAAAACTAGCAAAGTTGTGACTTGTTAAGCATGCCCCACAATTACCTACCTTTATGACAGTTAGCTAATTAACTTTATATTTCTATCACTGCAGATCATTTAAAAAAACACTATTTGATAAGATGACAAATAATCTCTGAATGTACCTTACTAAACCAGAAGTGCTCTTTTAATTTCTTTTTGCCCTTGTGCAGGGATAGGAAAATCGTTGAGTCTTTGATGTTGGGCTGTTGAATCATAATTGAATCGTTGAATCCTAATGTCTTGCTAATTTTATCTTGTCTGGCTCTAGTATGAAATTATGCTGCTTCATAGCAATGGCTGTATACAGATTTAATGGGTTAACTATTCATTTGTACTTTGAATTGAATATGGAATTGTGTATTTTGACAGTTGACGCGTTACAAGTCGATGCAAGACGAACGTAAACGTCAGGGCAAGGCCTTTGCTGAACCTCCTCCCCCAGACAGCATCAGAGTTTGGACGAAACAAATCTGAAACCGTGGCATGTTGAACACTGCCTCTACTGAGAAGACATTGACCATCATGAGTAGAATTTTGATGTGTAGGTTTTGCTGACTAAAGATTTTTGTGAAAAGTAGTAAACTGAAAGCAGTTGCTTTTGTGAGAGAATACTACTTTAATGTTTTACAAGTTCTGTAGAACTGAGGAAAATGTGTTTCTCGGTTTGAAATTGTTTAATTTCGAAGTTTAAAAGAGAAATAATACTGTTGGCGGTGAATGATGAATTTCTAACAGATTTGTTGAATCTACATTACAAGTTTGAAATCTTGTTTGCCAGTTGATGTACATTGTCGTATTTAACAATTTGATGACTGAGAATTTGTCCTATGGGTTCCACAATGAGGGGAAAGGAAAACCTCATCCTAATTAATGCGAGTTATGACCAGGGCCGTGTTTAAGGTTCTTTGAGTGTCGGTGCAAAGTGTTACAGCAGGGGCAAAGTGCTGTTCGGCAGTCTTACAGGATTAGTCATTTAAAAAAATTTGCTGTTCACAGTGGCAGCGCCAGCCTTAAAATTTAAGCAGGCCGCCCCAAGGTCACTGCAGTCATTCAGTAGGTCAAAGAAATCAAATGTAGGCAGATATTAAAAATTTCAGAGAATTTTTGGCAGGTCATGAGCGAAATAGGCAGCTGTCAAATGACCTGCCGCGACCTACTGTAGCGCCGCCACTGCCTATTCAATATGCTAGCTTATGTGGTTTGTCGGGTGTTGGCAAGCACGCAGCATCGGTGAACTTAGCGAAATTAATGGATGGAGATCATCAGCATTCTCACTTTTCGATGGCTGTGCCGTTAAGCCTCTGTGGTCTGCAGAGCGCTTAGCAGCGCCACAGATGATGTAAAGATGCTGTCAACGAAAAACTTGTTAACGTAGGCCTACTTCAGGGGAGTACTAATGCTAGCCAGCAGTAAAGCCTGTTAAACCTGCAAGCTAGGCTCAA
This sequence comes from Lumbricus rubellus, assembly GCA_945859605.1. Lineage (NCBI taxonomy): Eukaryota > Metazoa > Annelida > Clitellata > Crassiclitellata > Lumbricidae > Lumbricus > Lumbricus rubellus. The sequence continues at coordinate 17,595,799 of OX243812.1, read as the reverse complement.
AGTGAAATGAACCCGATAGTTGAACAAGGGCTCAAACACTGCTGTAATGCAAGTGCTATCAAAAGTAATAAAGAATTTAAACGTTATGTTATGTAGATAAATTAATATGAAGAACATTTAACTACAGAAATCTAAATGCTCAGATTAAGATTTTGAAGAAGTGGCGGGGTCTTTCGAGTAGCGAATGGAGGCTTTAGCAGGTGCCTTGTGCGATCCTTCTGACACCACTCACACCAGGATCGAGTACATATTGAGTAGGCTATGCTCACTAAGGCTTGATAAACCACTACCACTTTTGATCTCAAATCAGCCCGCTGGCTGAAACTACACCAGAACGAAGGATGTGCATTCGTTTACTTTCAAAGAACAAAAGGTAAAATGCTGTTGCCTGTAGGTGTACTGTACAGTAACATAATAATTCACAGTAGGTCCAGTGCTTATGGTTGAGATTGTTAGTAGCCTACATGTTTCTAAATAACATTCTTGGGATAAAGTTTGTATAGAGTCTTCCTATTGGGGGAGGGTTAAATTGTGAGCCTTCTTCCTAAATTTATGGGCTTATAGACCTAATGAATTTCGCTGCAGTGGGAATAGATTATAGAGAGGCCATAAAGTTAGTTCCTCTGAATAGCTATAAAGAGAACGGTCAGTCTCTTTAATACGATTCTGCCGTAAGACCAGCAATGATAATGACAGCTGCAACTGTCAAAAAAACAAAGATATTAGTCTAACTCTATAATATCTTTGCTTACGGTCGTTGCTGCGCCTCTGATTGGTGTGCACTGTGAGAGGCGCTTTACAAATTTATAAATACAATACAATAGCTGCAAGACTGAACTAAGACTTACTAAGTGAACTTGTACTACGTTGTGAGGAGTATGGAATTTATATGTCTACATTAGATTGAGAAGTGATCGTCTTATAATTGTAGACCTAGGCCCATGCCATCTGTCTGTACTTAATTGTGTTTCTTCTACTTTCTGTATAAATTGTGGGATTTTTGTGGTGAACAAATATAGGGCCAATCTAAGAGTTGTGCTAGAAAAACAGGGTCGATTAAACGAACGTGTGGCTTTCCATACGTTGAAGCAGGGCAAACAGGTACTTATTTACTGCCCGGTCGATTTGCCTACAACGATATAGACTTCATGATGACGCTGGTTAGTGTATAGCGGTTGAACAACTGTTGCCAACTCCGTTTATGCGGCTATTTTTCCAGGGTCGAATGATCGATACGTGAGTGTGGATTACTTTCGAGACGATACGTCGCGGATCGTTACAAATGGACGCATCCTGAAAGCGACGAATCACGGGAAGGAGTCGTTTCGAAGGCGCTGTTTCTATTCTTCTCGCGGACATTATGAGCCGAAGGACCGTCGATGTAGATTGGAGGTAGGCTAGTAGGTTTAACTCGCGTGTATCCTGTGTTCTATGTATCCGTAAGCTTCTTATAATATGGACCTATCCGTCTTTTTTGGCTTGAAAGTGCCTTGTTTGCAAATAGGTCGAGCGTAGTCAAGGCGAGGATGGTCGCGCGGCTCAATTTTTCTGTACGACCGAAAGAATTGGGTCACATAAAAAAATGACCGCTTAAAAGCAATAGCGAAACCGTCAGCTGCTGTCCAGAATATGTGCCAGTAGCGATAATGTAGTCGGAATTACTGTTTCGTTGCAGGTCGAGTTTTGATTATGTTTAAATGTAAATGTACACGTTTTTCTTCAGTCGTCGTTTGGCCTTGAAACTGTTCGCACTTAATAGTAATCGTGTTCGTAAAAACTCCAAACTTCTAACGCGCCACACGAAAGCCAAGCACAGGGCACCAGCTTATTCACGAGCACTGCGTTGAGTCAATGTGGTTTTGCGTTACAAGAGTGGTGTTCAAAGGAGGCCTGGGTCCGGTTGCCACATGTGGTATCAGAGAAGGCGGAATAACCTATAAGGCTGGTTTCGTCTTGGTAGGTAGTTGGAAAATGGAAGAATCAGATGAGACATATTACCAGACATGTTATTTAAATGAATTTAAGAATGAGGGCCTCAGATATATGATCACAGCTGCTTGTATGGGAGTCACAGTGCCACCTTTCCCAATTCCCATGCCATTTGAGGTTCCCATGTATTAAATTGGTTAAATGCAGACGGATACTGTCATTGGAAACGGCTTTCTTACGGGGCACCAGCTTATTCACGAGATCAGATGGCTTTCTTACCATTTCTCACGGTTTTTTCATTAATATGTGCTAGTGAATGCATTCTATTATTTTTTGCATTTTCCATTTGGGGGGGCGGGGGGTGTTCAAACACCCAAAATACCTCTATAGCTACGGCCTTGGCAGCCTGGGACACAGGCTACACATGCACTGAACTATGGAGGTACTCTCTTGATGTTATCGAGCAGTGATGCATTCCAGGTTGCATCGTGAATCAAACCATATATGACCAATATGGTTTTGAACAACTCTATCCTCGTTGATACAGTGTTGAGAAATGGTATTACTAAAGGCTTCGTAACATTCATCTTGAATTCACTGTTTGTGCCAGAACAACATGATAATTATCTCTTTTTATGACATCTTCCAAAGATGGATTCTTTTTCATATGGATCCCTCATTCTTTCATTCTTTCATTTATTTCAAGAAGTTATATAACACCCCTTCAAGACGCCCACTCAGAGGTGGTTCCATTGCAACCACAGTGATCCAAATGAACCATCAGGAGCCTGCAAAACGTTGATGTTCTCTTGTATCAAAGTTCGTGATGAAGTCTGTTAGAGGATGACATGTGGCTTGATAGGTGTTTGTAAAGTGTTATCGTGGAATTTTGGCATTTCCGCAGCGCTTTAGGATCCAGGTGTGTAAAATTGGTGGCGGATTACGAAAGTGAAATTAGAATACGACCATGCACTCATGTAGCCTTTAATGACTGGTCCCTTCAAAATGACGCTAAACACTTGAAAATCTTGCATGCACCTTGTTCTTTGGGTCAGGCCTGGACAAGTCCTAAACCAGACATCTGTTATTCTGCAGTCAGCGAAAGCAGAGCTCTATGATATGAATATTGAAGTGCTGAGTGAAACTCCGATGCCGAGCGGACACGGCATCGGAGTTTCACGCCGAAACAAGTGAAGGACTTGCCCAAGGTCCCTACGTGGCGACTTGAGGTGGATTCGAACCTGCAACCTTTCGGCTGCAAGGCGACGAACATACCCACTGCACCACTACACCCCTTATAAGAACTTGAGATGCAATCGCAATGATCATATCAGAATTATGTGTTGCAATGGGTCATGTAGTTTGTCTTGCTGTGCATTTGTCAGTGATATCCTGTGACGTTAAGTACGGTTTAACATGGATTTCCAGCTACTTTTCTATGCGTTCTGTACCATGTAAAGCATGTGTGCTTATCAACTGCAATTTAAGGCTGTACTCGATCTGCTTACAGTGCTGAAGAAGCAGTTGCACCATTTGGGATTGCTTTATATATTGCGATTAAGCAGATTTAGCGGAACATTCCTTTGTTATGTTTTGGTGTGAGATTTGGTTACAATAATATCTTGCACTTTACAAGTCAACCGTTACTTTATCTTGCACTTTACAATTCAACCTTTGTGTCTGGAGTTTGAATCTTTGTGCGAAAAATAAAATTGGTGTTTTGTTTTCTGGGAGGTCCAGCCCAAAGAGAGTTCGGTTTTTGTTGGCATGGGCAAGGCAGTATTGTTTTTGACATTATCTTTATTGTCAAAATTTTTTTGACATTTTTATTTTTATCGGCCTTGATGGCCTCTGTTATTTATCCGTTTTATATCACATTTTTCTATGTTTGTTTATTTCCTTCAGTTTCATCAGCTTTTTAATATCACACTGACTCTTAATTGCTTTTTTATTTCAAATTTTCTCATGACCTTTTGTATCCAGATGTTTTTCATTGCCTTTTATTTCTCAGCTTGACCTTTTTACTTTGCAGTTTCATTAACAGTTTTACTCAGGGCTGTACTGGTAAAATTTGAGGTGAGTATACGCCGAGGCTGAAAAAATGACTTTTAGTCATCAGATGATTTTCTGAGGAATTTTAGGTTAATTTGGTAGATTTTATATTAATATTTTATTTCTTCTATAACTCGATATTTGATGTTGCTTTTCCTCCTGTTTAAAAAAAATTATTTATGTTTTTTTGTTGCTCTTTGTGAGGTAAATATGCACTGTATAGTGTATACCCATGTACAACCCTCGTGTACAGCCCTAGTTTGACCGTAAATCTGGATGATTTGCGGACTAACCCGAAGTCTTGCTCAGGACTCCAACTCTTTCCACTCAGGATTTGTGCTTTAACTTCTTTTTGTATTTGGTATTGTTGTTTTTGGTTTTGTAGTGTCATCTTTGCAGGTTTGTCATTTGGCTGCAAGACCATTAATGCCGGAGTCATAGTTTTTTGTGGCTTAATGCCAGATGGCTAATGCATTTGCCTCTCAGCTTTTCATTCAGGTTTCGAAGCCTGCGTGCCACATGAAAGTGACAGTTTGCTGTTGGCCTTGCTTTGTGTCCTCTGAACATTTGAAGAGGTTAAAGCTGTTGTGTGGTCTGTACAGTGTTTCAACCAACAGATCCTTCCGCCCTCTAGCTGATACATCAGCTGATTAGCTGAAAGACACGCGTACAATAGAAGAGCTACTACATTGCCACGCATAATATTATTTTTTTCCCTTTTTTAGTTTTTAAGTTGTGGTTTCATTCAGTACTTGATGTGGTTTGTATTATGAAAGCAACTCCATGGATGCAATGACATTAATTAATCATTTCTCTCCATTGTTTATTGATATGCGTAACCGTATGCCACCTTACCTTTCGGATCCTGAGATAATATCGCTGGAGAGTTTTGTTAGATGCTGAAGACTCATAGATAGATCTGTTTATTTCATCTTCATACTAGCTCAGTTTAAGTGCACTTACAGCACTGTTAGTTACATTCATTATCTTGCATCAGATTAAAAAAAATAATGATTATATTACTTTTCTTACCTTACATATTCCTATTTTGTCATACATAATCTTTACTTTGTGGTGTCCAGACAAAGGTTCCCTGGGCATACCCCAGACATCAAGTTTATATATATATATATATTAAGTATAATATAAGACTTATTTGTGTCCAACTAATTTCTGATATAAAACATACATCTAATTTATACATGTCTTACTGTACAAACGGCATACAGCTAATAAATTCAATTTTAAAATTGATATTCTCGTTTAAAATTAGCACTTGTTGTAATTTTAGCAAGTTTGATATTAAATTCTTACTAAATTGAATTTATTAGATGCAAGATATATGTTAAAACATGTATGAATTAGATGTATGTTTTTTATGTCAGATGTATGTTTTATAATTTAATTTATGATTTAATTTAATTTCCTTTTTAGATGTTAGACACGTATGCAAGTTAGATCTATACAAGGTTTATATTAAATTCATATAAATTTTGATTTGATTTCTTTGTTAGACACAGAATGTAAGAAATGTGTATTAAAGCTAACAGTGATTGAGTCTAGACTACTTACAAGGAATAGCGTGCGATATGCAGTTCTGAATGTTTAGTGTCAGATGTTTTTTAATATTAATTGAAACTTGATTAAAATCCTGAAATGGTGCATATATACGTTAATGTGTGTCTCTAGTACTCTACTTAATAATTAATCAAATGTGAACTTTCTCGTCAATATTTATGATTGCTAAGTGATCAGATAATGGAAATGTCATAGGGGTCGTTGTTCTAAGGGACGGAGGACAATGACCTATGCACATCTTTATTTGTTTTGTTTTTAATGATTTTTGACTGCGGGCTTCACTTTAAGCAACCAGCACTTGATGCATTGTGATGATGACACTAATGGTCAGATGTCATTATATAGTTAGTTTGTCATTTCTTTCTTTTCATTCCTTAGGTGACCTTGCCTTATCTATCTTATAACTAGCAACATTTGTCTTATCGTTTTTATCTTATCTTACAATTCATTTTCCTTCAAGAGTTTTAATTTAGGAGATGGGAAAAATTATTTTGCATGTGGGAAATGCTTTCTAATTGTGCTAAAGTGCAGTTTAGTGCATTCTCTTCTACGACCGGCTGGAATAACATTTTTCAGATGTTGATTACTGCATCGATATCTGTTGGCGATTAAAGAAAAGGCAATAATTGGTGAAAAACAGTTGTAAACATCAATGGATTAAAACAGCTGTGCTTGTAGAACTTTCCAAGCTCTTATGGTTCCTTCATTCAGTCAAGCCATTATTCACTGATTTAAAAAAAACTAGGATCTCATCCATTGATTTATATGTGCACTAGACTGCAGGTATGCCCTTTTATAGTAATGTAAGAATATATTTACTTACCTACTTGTATAGCTAGAACTGAGTTTAAATACCTTTATCTACTTGTAACAATTATGCTGGATATCACAGGGAACAATCCATTCATCTGTAGACAAGTTGTGACTAACCCACTGGAAAAGTTTTTGTTGGTGGGCTGACTGGGCTCTCTCGCACTCGTAGAACTTAAAGAGCATTTTTTAACAGAGACTTTGGATATTTTTATCCTTGCTTTAATATGCTTTTGGGCTTGCACGTTCTGGTTAAAGAAAAAGGAGCTCATTTAAAACTTGTGGCTTTGTGATGGTGTGTGCTGGCTGGTGATTCAAAAGCAATTTAATAAATATTTAATGACACCAATTTAGGCGGTAGTCTGAACACCAAAAATGTTAATTTTCGTGCATACTTTCACATGGCATCATGGAATTTTAAACATGTATTCGCATATTATTGAATAGCATAAGTGTCATTTTCCATCAAAGAAAAGTTGCACATTTACGAGAAATAAATTTTTAAAGTTTTATTGTTTAAGTGACCGCTTTACTTACTTGTTTCACTAAAATTTCAATCTGAGTTTACTTTTAAATGCCTTCGCGATGTCCGACATCAACATTAAAAAGCGCATTATTAATTAAGAAAAATTCGATCAGTGTTATAATTCAGGCGCATAGTTATAATAAATGTTTATTTTGCTTTAGTATAAATCTACACTTGATTTGGATCATTCTGTGATGGTATTTTTGCTGTTGTTTGTATATGAGCGATATTACAGGCACGGGCTAGTCAAGGATTCCTTATTGGCGACGTGTGTCTTTTACCGGTCTTAAAAGATTTGTTTTGGGGTTCATATCCACGCTACCTCTATGTTCTTATTAGGCAGCCGTTCACTCTATAGACCGTTATGACCCTCTACTCTAGTACCAGTCTCGGGCTGCCGCAGCATCGCTCCCATATGCTTTCTATTGACCCTTTGCAGCACTATAATTTATAGCTCGTACTGGGATCTTATCTGGGAGCACTACTGTTCATGCCCGTTCTCTTTTAAGATTTTTAAAGGAAGGTCAATCCATGGCAAAGGGTCAATAGAAATGATGTTCTTTCAGTTTGAGACTGTGGTCCTAGAGGGTCATGACGGTCTATAATAGCTAGGCTACAGCCGAGCTGACGACCGGTGTCACGACAACTGGTTCACCGACAACTGGTTCAACGACAATATTATTGACTCACCGGCAAATGGTGAATGGAAGCTGGATGAAGGTTCCTTATAAGTGAAATAGATGCTGGATTGGCAAAAATAATGCTTGAGAAATGGAAGCCGGATTAATTATAAAGCGCTTGAGAAATGGAAGCTGGATGCATGTTGGAATACATGAATAAAATTCATCAATCCAGCTTCTATTTATGAAGCATTCCCTTCATTAATCCAGCTTCTATTTCAGATATAAACTACCAGTATCCATCTCTCATTTCACGAGCGTTTTTCATCAATCCAGTTTCAATTTAAGAAAGAACAGCTCCAGTTTAAGATAAAACATTTAAACCAATCCAGCTCCAGTTTAAGCCAGAATATTTTCATCAATCTAGCTCCAGTTGCAGCAAGAATACTTTCTTCAATCCTGCTCCAATAATATTGTCGTGAAATAATTGCCGTGAACCAGCTGTCGGTGAACGAATTGTCCGTGAACCAGTTGTCGTTGAACCAGTTGTCGGTGAACCAGTTGTCGTGGAACCCTGACGACCAGAGGAATCTATGGGCTGGAAGCAACTTTGATCGGGTTGCATTGTGAGAGGCACGTGAAAAATCTGTAAATATGACAGTACATAATAGAATAAACTCAAGGACTATCTCAAGCTGTCTTTTTTACACTGATCGACTTGTGATCTTATCATCATGATTTGCTAGCTCTGAAGACTGTGCCAATTCTAGTTAGGCAAGCAAGATTATGATTGGATTTCAGAATAAGAAGAAAGGGGGACAATTGCTTTTATGATGACACAACGCTAAACCATATCATATTGTGTCTGGTCCAAAAAGGGGTCTCGCAGTATGAACTATTCAGTAGTGGAGCGCTGTGCAGAAGCCGCTTGGCAAGAGAACATATCTGCCGGGAATGACTAACTGAGGAGGAAACCCTAGATATCAACTTCACCTATAGAGGAGGGAGGTCATTCCAAGCAGAATTACACAGGAACAAATGCCCTGTGTTGGGTTAAAATAGTGCTGGTCCATGAAGCGAAACAATTCAATTGGAACGCAGAGCGCAATGAAGCAAAGCAGCAGATAAAAATTTGCACGTAAGGTCAGGGAGATATTTCGGACAATATCGTGTAGTTCTTGAGACATGTTGGTAGAGATATGAGCAAAACCTTGGAAGACGTTTGCAGCATTTAAAACTGACTGAAGAGGATTAAGACGCAGCTTGGAATGGACAATAAGGAGTGAGTTACAGTAGTCTATGCAAGAGTAGATGAGTGCATGAACAATTATAGTAGCAAGACCGAGGGCAACAAAATGTCTGCGCAGTGGTGTGGTGGGTATGTTCGTCACCTTGCAGCCGGAGGGTGGCAAGTTCGAATCTACCTCAAGTCGCCGCATAGGACCTTGGGCAAGTCCTTCATTCACAATTGCTCAGCGCTTCGGCGTGAAACTCCGATCAAATGTCCGTGCTGTAGTGGGGAGCGCTTTTCAGTAGAAATCTTGAAGGGGCGCTATAACAAGTGCGCATACAAACATACAAACAATATGAAAAACTTTAAAAATACATTCATGAGAGACCCACAGTATGAAAAAATAATGTTAAATAGTTATTACTATTTTCACATCCACAGGGTATTTGATCGTACATGGCTTGATAGACCAGTAAGACCACCCATAAACATAATTTCAGCCATAAATTCAGCTTCAGCTTACTTAGATAAAAAAAACCTTGTAGAAATATTCATGTTAACTGTAGCCTTAGAAAGAATTACTTAGTTATGTTTCATCTACACTCTATTTTACAGTCTATTAAAAAATGATCACATCCGTTTCACAGTTCGAACACTTATTTATATTAGGGCAACAAATCTGTTAAATGCCACTCATGATTCCAACATGCAATACCAAAAATGGACCATTTTTGACGCTGTAAACTCTTTAAAACAATTTAAGCCATAATTGGGATATTTGGCACACTTGGGTCAGTCCATGTGAAATCACCAAGGGCCTGTAACTGACCTATCTCAGATTTGTCTGTAATTTTGCTATTTTGAAGCTTATTATGTTTGTATACAATATTGAAATTTTGAGAAGCCTATCAGCATGTATCGGCATTGTATGCCGGATTGAAGTAGAGGGGGAGGGTGGGTGTAGCATGTTAAATGTGGAGCCCTGTTCAGAGCCCAATATCTGAGAAATGGATGCACATAGGCTTGCAAATTTGTTGATTTTGTACAACTTTTAGTGTACTTTCTGATTCTCTAGATGGTTTTGGATTGCAACAAATAGTTTTGCATCAAAATAGGTGCAAAAGTGACCAAAAACACTGACGCGACTCTAAATCGGCAATATCATGGCATTGTAGCAATGAAGACTACAGAAACAATTGCAAATGTTTTAAATTTCTGTAATCAGCGTACAGTTTACTCTGTATGTAACAAATCTTGGCCTCTTTGCTAAAATCTTCATCATGATACGAGTTGTCAAAGTTGGTCCGTCCCATGAACTGCCTCATCTTCGGCTGCATGTACTTGCATGTGGGACAACTGATAGAGCAATACTTTTGACTTTGCCTTGTAGAACCTGAACAAATCTTTCCAAAGATATATGATATGTCTTCTTTATCTGAGTCCTTCACATGGTTGTGAATGGTCAAAATAGTGATATATTGCACATTCGTGGCATGTTTTGCCTCCAGTGACATGTTTAGAGGCCACTATCTCATGAATGGATGCACATAGACTTACAAAATGGGGTAATTTTGTACAAAGTTTGGTCTAATTTCTGATTCTCTAAATCATTTTGGATAGAAACGAATAGTTTTGGAATAAAATTGGTGCAAACGCGGCCAAAATCATCACCGATTTAGACTCGAGACTGCGTTTTTCGACCACTTTTGCACCCATATTAGTGCAAAAATATTTGTTTCAATCCTTAGTTAAACATTTGCTGGGGCGCGGTGGTCTAGTGGTGGCGTCGTTGCCTTGGAGCCGGAAGGTCCGAGGTTCGAATCCACCTCCCCGCGTAAGGACCTTGGGCAAGTCCTTCACTTACAATTGCTCAGCGCTTCGGCGTGAAACTCCGATGCAGTGTCCGCTCTGCATCGGGAGCGCCTCTGAGTAGAAAGAGCTTGAAGGGGCGCTATAACAAGTGCACATACATACATTAAACACAAGCTGTGAAGCATTATCAAGTTAATTTGATAACAATTTTTTGAGATGTGAATTTAACAAGTCGTTTTGTGTTAATTTTTTATGCATTATGTTTTGAGTCATCAAAAACCAGTGGGTAGACTCGCTAAAAGTGAAATAACTTTTTTTCTGTTTGAAATATTTTTTTGAAATGTGGCCTTTGTATGTAAATATGAATTGCCTTTAAGCCTGCAAAATTTTGTTTACAAATTCTTGCTTCTGGCCAAGATATTGTCAAAAAAACTTTGAGTTATTTTTTTTGGTCCACCCTTTTCCTAAAGTGCCATAAAAAATTAATGTGCAAGTTTTTTTTGATGGAATTTTTTTACAATACCAGTATACATGCCTTGTTATAAAAAAAATTATTTCCATGTTGCCATATTCATGTATGAACGGATTTTTTTTAGAGCGAAGATACAAATTTCAAACTACTGTCTAATTGCGAGAATTTATATGGCTCTGTGGCACGACCATGCTGTTACAAATTACAATGACACTTAGACTGTTCGTTGCTGAGAAGTAAAATTTGTCCTACAAACTTGCAGCCTGTTGCAGGCATTCTAGATAATTTTAAGCTGTTTTAATTATAATAGTATAGGTACGGTAATTTTGTATTGTAACGGTGCTGAACATAACTGTAAATAGCATGACAGAACAAGAACATAGTTACATGAGAGTAAACAGAAGCAATGTAGCTGTTTAAGACTTTAAGGTATGGCAGTTTGGCAGCAGTTGTTAACCTATCAAACATCGTGATTTGCAACTGCAGAGCTAATGCAGCAAACTATAAACCGCTAGTGGACAAAATATGTATCAGAGTCATAGGTGTAAAAATATTTAAGTCGTTATTAAGCCGTTAATAAGTAAGTGAATACCCAGATGGTCCGTCCGCTGAGACATAAGTCGACCGAAGAAGGCAAGTCTTAAATTGAGAATGAAATGACAAAAGGCATCAAGTGGAAAGTGGTAAAACATTGACCAGTTGAGTAAGTGAGAGAGCTTAACAACCCAAACTTAGTGTATCAATTTGTGCTGTACAAATTAATATCATAATGAATTGGTACAGTTAGAAATGATCTGACTGGCCTGGCTGAAAACATAATAACTGGTCTAAGGCACTAGGCCTGAGCATCTTGGTGAACCAGATTTAAATATTTCGTCACCTAGACACCTATGACTCTGAGACATATTTTTGAAAGAAATGCTCTACTGAACAAGAAGCAAAGGATTTCTTTCAGAGTATGCAAGTACAAGGGTTATGCATTCAACGTGGTAGTTTTGAGCAGTGTGACTTGTAACAGTGTCATTATATATAGCATAGCTGTTTGAACTTCAAACAGAACTTTGAAGTTTAGCTGTGCAGGGCAAGGCAGCTATTAGGATTGTTTGGCTGTTGAATGCAGAAGAAAGTTGTCTGTTAGTAGATTGTATCTTCTGTATTTTGACATATTTCGGTCGGTCATAAATCATTGAAATCTTGACCTCATTTGATGTTGTTGAAAGTCTGAGGTCGTTTGCATTTATGAAACTTTTATTATTAGTGGACTGCTTTTACTGTGTCAAGTTCTTTGATGAGCAGTCCTAAGTTGAGACTTAAGCCTGGTTTTTGGTCAGATGGGTCACATTAATATACAGTAGTGAAATCGGGGAGCGTGTGCAAGTCGACCAGAACTCTGGAAGCATCTTTTGCCCTGTATTGGATTTCAACCTCTTACCTTTGTCTGGTAGTTTGACAGTCCAGCCCCCTGCAAACCACTCGACTGTAGCGTGCAAGACACTAGACTACTGCGTGCGACCTGTTTTTCTACAGTATTTTAAAACCTTGTTTGTGATTATTTTAGGTGGTTATACAGCACCGGTGCTTATGCTTTTCGAGTGGTTATACAACGCAGGTGGGCGGAGACTCTCTGAATCCAAGAAATGTAGTTTTTAATGCATTCACTTTCTTGAAACTTAATATCAGATTTGCTTTTGTTTCTATAGTCTTTTGTGTTGGTCTGGTAAAGAGCTGCTATATAAATTCTCTGAAACAATGATTGAATGAACCTTAAGGACAGTCTACTGTTTATTGTACTAGCATATTGGAATCTGGCTGAAACAATGGGATTGCATTGTCTCTTGGTAACACACTTAAAAGTGATGTCGTCTATGACCACTGGTCACAACTGATGCAAACTTCTCACTTGCAGCACATTTAGCTGTAGCTACTAGCTAGCCTGCTGATTACTGTAATTGAAGAGACCACATGTGGTGATATCTTGACAGAATGAGCTTTGTTTTTCTAGAATATTGCCTAGGATATTAGAAGTAGGCCTACAGTCGCTAAAGTCAACCAGAGAGGTAGGCTCAGGTAGCATTGGGTTTAAAATGTGAGTGACATTATTTACTTAGCCTCAGGATATATAGGAGGATGCACAGCTGCGCATCCATCATGCCCTTGACATCTTTTCTTCCTCTTGCAGTGCACTGTCATAATTATATGACTTCCTTCTTTAAATAAATGACCTTGGTTTAGTTTTCTTTGCCCTGCATCTAGGGATTACCCTTATTCCTACATGATCATCCCTAGTATTTCAGTGTCTTTTGTTGCAAACCTGTTGTTATGTACAACCAGACACCTTTTGCTTGTGGTAAAAGCCACACTAACTACGGCTATATATGCTGTTCTGGCCTTCTCAAATAAACTCACCTCAGGCTTACTTTATTAGAGGAGTACTTAGGAAAAATACTAAAGTTAACATTCAAAACTGAAAACACTTGCTAGTATATATTCCACAAAGTCTTGAATCCAAATTCGTTATCTTCCCTTACCCGGTGTACTTCACCCCATGCATCAGTTCGCCTGTTTCATCCTTCTGTTGTGACCTGAAACTGAAGCTTATCAGAGCTCCCCCATTGCTTTTATTTTGACTGAGCGCCTGTGAATATACTGGTTCCCTACATGGTGTGCGACATTAAAGTAAATAGAAAAGGGATTTGCTTCCATTCGGAGGTTTATCCATGATTGTCTCTGTGCACTACACTTTATATCAATGGTCAGTTTCTCTTTATACCGCATTTCGTCTATTCAGAATAACAAGGACGTATCGTCAATTTAGAAAGTGTTGGGAATTTGCATTTTTATGTTTAGACAGAAATATCAATTCACAGTAATAACTGCTTTTCAATTTTTTTTTACGATAAGATGCTAACATTGAACTTAAACAAACACCAATAGTCGTTATTGTCTTAGACATCATTTTTAATTTTAAAAAAATATTTTTATAAAATACGTCTTTGTTATACTCATTATTATACTCATGACAACTAGCAGATCACGGAAAAACAAGGACGTATTTCAGGTATTTATGTCACAAACGACCTGGAAGAAACATTACAAAAAGTATTTACCACCATACTCTCTTAATTTAAGGTATGCATTAACATTTTCAATTAAATTATTCGATTTAATATTTATACTTGCAATTAAATGTCAATGTAAATGTTTTTAACGCTTCATATAACTAATACACTGAAAAACCAGGACACTACAATTTAATTCATAAAATGCACTAAACCTAACACTAAACTCTATATCACAATATTTTCATCTTCTAAACCAACCCTATCACTAAACATAACCTTCAATGATACACATTACACTTAGGCCTACTGGAATAAGACAGGTTCTTGTTCGGGATTGGTTGGGGATAGGCTTGTGTCCGTGCAATTGTGCCTTTGCACCTTATCAGACACCCTACCATAAATACCACACGGATATTAATACTGACAAAATTACATCGCATTTTTGAAGGCCGAACTTCATTCGGCCAACCACATATAATTTCTACATGAAATTTTAATGCAAAGTTTGCTATTAGACTTGGCAAAATTAGCATTGGACTAAAGGTAACAGAAGTTAGCCGCATCATTCATTAATAATGTCTTGTAATATCGCTCGCTTTGTAACAATAACAAAAAATCCGTTTTACCATTATTCGAATCATCCTTATCATCACTGCCCCATATTTAATCCAAAATAGCTGTTACATTTCTAATTTTTCGTCTGGGACGATCCATTATTTACCACGCAAAATAAAAATTTCGAGAAAATAATTAATGTTGACACGCGTATCGCAGTCAGTCGCGCGACGTTGTGATACGGCCTTGTTATCCGCAAAATTGAGATACGTCCTTGTTATTCCAAGCATGTGAGCATAATGGGAGATACGTCCTTGTAACTCATGCTGTAATTTTACACACATGACTTGGAGATACGTCCTTGTTATACGAAATGGTAGGTATAATTTAGTAGGACGTTGTAAGGAAATAAAACCTTTTTTGTAGGTTTACATGAGATACGTCCTTGTTATTCTGAATAGACGATTTGTCGTTTTCAACTGTTTAGAAATTATCTTGTAAACGATTGTTTGGGAGCAATAGATTAAAGTAAATAGATTCAGACAACTGCTACACGAGCGTTGAATTTTCAAAAAAAAATTTTCAGTTTTAGCGGTGTGCTAAGTTCTGTTTTCTAGTCATTGAACTGTGTGATGTATAGAGCGTGCTGTTTCAGTGTTCTGGTCGTAATAATGTGCAACTAGGTGGTTGGGGGCGGGGGTTGATGAGAGGGTGGTTGGGGAAGGGAGGATGAGAGGGTGACGACAGATGCTGGCAAGGACACAGAAATAAGGCTAGTCAATATTGTTAGGGATCCGTCAGATTACGAACCTGCGTGTGGCAGCATTTATTTTAGTGCAAACAATATTTAAAGAAGCAAAATAATATATGTGGATCTAGGTTACTGTTAGAACTTGGCCTATCTGCTTTCGCATATATGATGTATTCTGGGTCTGTAAGACGATATGATATATGCGATATGATATATTCGACTTGTGGACTTCTGAAGCATCGTCACCAGATACAAGTAGATGGTTGGTGTTAAGTGGACTAAGTGCAGTCCGAGATCAGTCTGGTCGAAATCGGAAAGAGCCACAGCCACTGTGGTCAAAGTAATGTCTGTCATGAACAGACTCTATAGTGTGGCTACAAGCGTAGGACACTCATGGACATATATATATTGTATTGTATTGTATTGTATTTAAACATTTATAAAGCGCCTCTAGTAGGGTGAACCGTTCAGAGGCGCTCCCAGTGCGCAAGGCCCCTCGAGAAGAAACAAGTTTTGAGAAGAGACAAAGCAGAGGAGAGACTACCAGAGAGAAGTGTAGAGCGAACAGAAGGAGAAAGGGCATTCCAAAGAGAAGGACCAATTGAGACAAATGATCGAGACTGAGCCATAGCAGTTCTAGACCGAGGAACCAAGAGGTCAAATCTGGTGGATGAGCGAAGTGGACGGTGGGAGGAAGCCGAGTGAGGACAAAGTAAAATATTAGTCAGATATTTTGGGGCAAGACCCCGTTGAGCCTTAATGATCAGAGTGAGGATCTTAAATTGTGTGCGAGCACAGAGAGGAAGCCAGTGAAGTTCATGAAACATAAAGGCAGAAATGTGAGAGTACTTGGGAAGGCGGGCAATCAATCTAGCAGCTGAGTTGAGAACCGACTGAATCGGTGAAAGACGAACTTTAGGAAGACCAACGAGGAGAGCATTGCAATAGTCAATTCGTGAACATATAAAAGCATGAATTAAGGTAGTGAATATGGAGGAGGAGACAGAGCGACGAATGACTCTGAGACGTCTTAAATGAAAATAAGACGAGCGTGTAACATTGGAAATATGCTCATCAGTTATAATTATATACCAGCATAATTATACATATATATATGTCACATTAACTGTCAGAAATGAATACAGATTCATTGTGACCTACTTCCAGTCTGTGCTATGCAGTTGTTTGTAAGTACTTTAAAAGACCACAGTGATGTCTAGTACACTTGTCAGCTTTTGTGACTGATCATGTGACCCTAGACAGCTGAGGTTTATGAGTGTGGTCACTATACAGAACATTGAATGAGGGCTCTTTGCTGAGACTTGTAAATGTGTTGGATCCTCATGCTATTGGTGATTTTTTAATTAAATGATCAATGTTTGCCTGCCAATGAACTTTTTTGTTCTAAATAAACCTTAACGCCGTTTAGTTTAGCACATGCACATCAGCTGTAGGTACTTCAAACCTATACATGTCCCGTGTTTACACTGATACATACATGCATACTTAGTGCATGTATGTATATATATATATACCAGCATAATTATACATGAATTTAGTACATCACATATGCACACATCGTGCATGTATGATGTTTGTGAATGTATTTATACATGCATGCTAATGATGCTATATGGACATGTATTAATATCTGCTGCTTACATGCATTATTAATAAAGCATGCAATGAAGCAGGAAGCAACATGATGTGTCTGTACATTATTCACAGTTCTGCCAAGTAGTGTCTGATGTTATTAGATAGTACTTACAGTACAGTGAAACAGAAATATGTCAACTAGGTTGGACTTTGCAGGGGTGGCTGGCGTTTGCTGCGTGATCTAGAAGTTGGTTGATCCGGGTTTTTAAAAATCTGTTTTGATTTCGTTTGAATATATGTCTGTGTGCACAATTCAAGTGGATCATAGTACAGAAACCACGCAGTATTCTTATGCAGATTCCAAAGACTACTAGACAATTAGCAAATGTGTTTGTAAACTGATTAGAAGACATCACAATGTATGCCTGGCAGAGGGTATAATGTAGAATGAATTTATATTATATAGTAAATGTTTCTGATTAAGTAGTAATAACTAATAAATACGATAATGAAGTAGCCTTAGAATAATAATTGCAGAATAATTTTAGCAAAATAATATTAATTGTTGAGTTATATTTTGCATTGATAATAATGGTATAACTTTCCTTTTTCAGCGCTTTAATATCTATGACTATTCAACACTTCAATGCAGTCACCCTCTGCAACACTATAGAGATTATATGTAAAAGCAGGTGATTATTGTGTGCTATGATACCTGTTACATTCATGTATAATCATATTTTTCTGTGTTTTTTTCCAACTGAATCCAGGTTAGCCATTCTTCGCACATTCTGCGATGTTCTGTGAAGCTGCTGATGAGGAGAAGGCGGCGGCGATGCTTCACTTTGGTGATGGATTCGAGATGAAGCGCCACGAGAGGCTGCTGCTTCGGCCGTGGCTCGAGAATCTGATTGACAGTTCGAAGATCGTCGGTCTCGTATGGATCGACAACACTCGCACGCTCTTCCGGGTGCCATGGAAACACCAGAGTCGCAAGACGTGGTCGCTTGGACACAGCAGCGTCTTTCTGGCAAGTTCCGAGATTTCTAAAGAGATGACGGACGGATGGGTGTTGGGTTGGCGGTGATGATATTGGCAATGGTGATATTGGTGATTGTGATATTGGCGATGGTGATATTGGCGATGGTGATATTGGCGATGGTGATATTGGCGATGGTGATATTGGGGATATTGGCGATGGTGATATTGGCGATGGTGATATTGGCGATGGTGATATTGGCGATGGTGATATTGGCGATGGTGATATTGGCGATGGTGATATTGGCGGTGGTGATATTGGCGGTGGTGATATTGGCGATGGTGATATTGGCGATGGTGATATTGGCGATGGTGATATTGGCGATGGTGATATTGGTGATGGTGATATTGGCGATGGTGATATTGGCGATGGTGATATTGGCGATGGTGATATTGGCGATGGTGATATTGGCGATGGTGATATTGGCGATGGTGATATTGGCGATGGTGATATTGGCGATGGTGATATTGGCTGTGATGATATTGGCGATGGTGATATTGGTGATGGTGATATTGGCGATGGTGATATTGGCGATGGTGATATTGGTGATGGTGATATTGGCGATGGTGAATGTGCTGCAGATCATGGTGAATTGATGATGTCTGACGATGATGACAGCTTCCCTACTCCTCCCCATCTCCTTCCCCTCATCATCTCCATCTCCTTCAGTTAATTAATTAGGCCAAAAAAAAAATATGTTGTGTTTCCGGTAACAGAGCTAAAAAAAATTGGGTAGGTAGGTCGGAAAATATTTTTATTTTGTAAAATATTTTTATGCAGTGACTATCCGAAAAAGTTTACCCCACGAGTCTTTTTTGCACGCTGAAACAAAGTACGTGTTCTAAGCAAGTATAAACTGCCTATTTCCCGACTGTCTGCACCTAAAACTGCTCTAGAAACAGTCCTATTAATTTCATTTTGTTGACGTCTCTTATGTTATGTCAATACAAATGTTAAAAAAAATTTGAAAAAAAAGTAAATTTTTTTTTGAAAAAAACTTTTTTTTAATAAAATTTTTTTACAAAAATATTTGGGTCGCGGCCCTAAAAATGGGTCGGTCGCGTTACCGGAAACACAACACTTTTTTTTTTTACGCCTTAATGACAGAGGTGAAAATAACGATGACACTGTGGTGAATGGTGGAAATGATATACAATACATCACCACCATAAAATCGCAAATTAATTAACAGTCAGTGCAAACTCAAAAATCTTCAAGTGACGGATGTAGCGGTCAAAGGATCAATCCAGTAGAGTCATGTGTGGACTTGCCGAGACTGAATTGACCTTTTTTCTGGGTAAAATTTATCGGTATTAAATAGTGCAGGACGACTGTTCTGGAAGATAAAATAAATTTAAATTGGGAATGGATTGTATATATGGCAGGGCTAATTTAAGAAAGGTAGCAGTAGACTTGCAATTCATTGAAGCAATTAAATTGCTGACAAACTGCCTGAGTGGGAGGAGGAGGAGGAGGAAGTCTGACCAATGACCATACTCAATGTACGTTCTTGTGTGAAGCATAATTAATTTTTATCACAATTGTTTTCTACCATGGAAGGAAATTAAATTTAAATGCGTTAATTCTTGAGATTTTACATCAATGTTAGATCTCTGGTTCAGATATTATTCAGATTCTGCTAAGGACTTCTCTTCGTCTGTCTTTGATTTGTCCTAAATTTAGAAGATGTTTGACATGACTTTGTCCATGAACACCCTTGACGTTCAGTTACACTTTAACCATGACCATTGAACTTTAACCATGACCCTTGAACTTTGACCATGACCCTTGAACTTTGACCGTCTCCTGACTGGTAAAGCTAGTTTCAACAAATATCCTTGACCTGTAGCTAGTTTTTTTTAGTGAAATCCTGAGCTTTGGTGGTCTATAACTACGGCCCTTAAGCTGAGGCTGGTCTTTAAGCTACACATCCATTACATTTGCCATATTTTGTATAAGACGTCTGAACATTACATGGGCTTTGCCTAATTTTATAGATCTAGGCATCAGCAGAAGCCTTGACCTTCAGCATACAGGAATCTTAAGCGTCTGCTTTTTGTGCTTTAAGTTACTAAATTCGGAATGCACTTTTGACTAAGATTATCTGGTTGTATCGACACTTATGTGTTGCTTGTGTATGCAGACATTTATGCATCACCTTTCTGAGAATATCTGTTGTTAGGTGACTTTCTACATATAGAATGTACTTGTCTGGCATACTGGCATACTTTTGTTAGATTATTTACGGTACTTTGGATGTTTTTGTTGATTCATCGTAGATTTTTCTACCAGGGTACTGTTTGTTTCGGTTAATAGGAATATAGTTTCTTACTTACTTAGATGCACATAAATTTGTAAGTAAATGCAAAAAATTAGCACAGATATGTATTTATATGTAAGTACTTATGCAAACATTTATATAGAACCTTGTTGTCTAACGATGTGGTTTAAAGCTGCTGTGTGGTTAAACGTAGATGATTAGCTTTGCCCTCCTCCTTTATCCTGTCTTTGGACTGGCGTCATCCGAATACGGCAGTGACACAGTTTCAGCGTCTGCTGCTGACCCACGCTGCCCTTCGCATGACTTAGATTTGTTTTCTACGCTTGACCTTAATTGCTACTTGGTGTGCGCAGTAAATAATGCAGAACTCGGGACGATAACTCATGTTGATTTTTTTGCTAAGTTCACTTGCACTTTCCACGCTCGCATTGCCGTCGTTGCCTGTTGCAACGAAGAAATGAATGACCGCCCGTCTGACGACAGGGAATTGGGAATCTCTCCATCTTGTGTTCTTCTCCTTCTCCCCATCTTCTCCCCATATCCTTCCCCTCCTCCTCTCAATCTCCTTCCCCTCATCCTCCCTATCTCCTTCCCCTCATCCTCCCTATCTCCTTCACCTCTTTCTCCCCATCTCCTTCCTCTCCTACTCTCCATCTCCTTCTCATCCTCCTCCCTATCTCCTTCCCCTCCTCCTCCTGTTCTTTTTTTAACCACTGTTAAAACAGAGGCAGTCTAATACATGTGCTCATCCATATTCTAGACGTCATTACCCTCACTAGAGTTAGACTGCACTTCAAGCAGTTTTATGCACGTCTGTGGTCTCTGAGTGTGATCTGGTGACTGAATTTTAATACATTGGAGCTAGATAAATTCGCCTGTTTCTTATAAATGAGCGTCTACTGACAGAATGTCTGGCATGGTTTGTCTAAGTCATAGATGTAAAAAATGATGGAAACAAAATATAAAAAAACGTCGTGTTTTTTTTCGAAAAAATAAAACCGACAAAAAACCGATAAAAAACGGAAACGGAAAATAATTTGACTGTGCTACATCTAAAACCGCATTTTAACCTTGAAAACCTTGATTCGGAACCTACTACACGCAGGCTATCTCTTAAATGATGATGTTAAACGATAAAATAATGATTTTAGTTAGCTGAATCCTTGAGAGTTGGCGGAAAACATAAGGAATATCAGAAAAAAATTAAAATAAAGGAAAATAATAACAAAAAGTAAATGAATAAATAAAGTTAAATAAAAAATTAAAAAAACGAAAAAAATGATGGGAAAAATTAAAAAAACAAAAAAACGACGTTTTTGGGAGAGAATAAAAAACGGAAAAACACCGTTTTTACAACTATGGTCTAAGTGTCTGTTTGTACATGGAAGTATATGTGTGATATGTGGGATAGTCTGGTAAGAATTGCACTCGGCTGTCAATGGTTCAAACTGCAGAATAGATTGATATTTACAAGATTTCTCGTTGCACTTGTGCTGTCTAATGAATTTGGCTACGTGACATGAGTGCACTGACCGGGAGATAAAGCGGTGAGACAGAGGACTGGACTGCACAGTGCACATGGTCACCCACCCTTACATGCAGTGAGACAGAGGACTGGTCACCCATCTTTACATGCATACAGATGGTGAGACACTGCAGGCACTGACACAGTTTCTGATGTGTGTACCGGTAGCTGCTTCGAGGATTGACTCAAGTGTCTGTTCCAGTTAAACAGAACCAGTTTATGATCAATGCATTCCTATCAGAATCTTGTTTTCACTTAATCATTAACGCGTTTCATTATATATAACATTCTAACGTCCTTGTCATAATAGTAAATTTTCTCTCTCTTTGTGGGTCATATTTCCTTCCTCCAAAACACACAGCTCGAAACTCCATATATCTCTTTGTCTTTCAAGCACTTCAAAGAGATCTAGCTGTACGTATCTTCTTCCAGTGATTGACTATTCTGACATACGTCAGATTCACATTTTGGTGTGTCCTTGTCTGCATTACTAATTTAATTATTAATACTATTTATATTAAATGCATGTCTTTTAGCATTATAACAGAACCTTGTTATAAAATTATTGAACGCCTTCTGTTGCATGATACTCGATATGCGTCCCAAAGGTTAATTGATTAGCTCGGTCTGCAAGGGTTGAGCATGCCAGCTGTGTAAATGTGGTCTGTGACAATTGCTTTGCTGAGTTTCTGTTTTTTTTTTCGTGCTAGAGTGGGTCAACATAATTAATAACCAACTCCAGCATAGTAAGAAAGGCCAAATGACGTTGATAAGGGTCACTGTCCTCTGACCATTTTGCTTGCACTTTCAGGAGTGGGCGAAAAACACGGGGCGTTGGAAAGAGGGTGACCCTGAGCCGCACTATGCGCAGCTGAAGACGCGACTGCGCTGTGCGTTCAGCAAAGCACCGGACATTGAAGAGGTGAAGGAAATGCACTGCTCGAAGGCCGAGGAGCCGTACAAGGTCTACCGCTTCATACCGAAGAAAGGTCGCCTATTTGTTCATTTAGCTATTTGCGTTAACTAGTAGTTACTAAGTGTGAATGATCCCTCTGGAAAGAATTAGATTGAGCATTATTATTATTATTAAGACCTAATAAAATACGTTATTTATTTATTAAGGTTATTTATATATAACTCCAAAAGTGACTCAAGTGAAGAGAGATCTGTTCACTGTTCAAATCCAGTCGATGCTAATTAAATATCAGTGCTCACTTTTAAACAAAGCCATGCCCAGAATACCAAGCATACACTTCAAACTTGCATAATAGGTAGAATATCGCATTAACGACCGCACACAAACCCACATGTACACACAAGCACGCACATGTACATAATTACGTGCACATACATACAGGTGTGCAGTGTGCACATACAATGTAAGTTCAGAAGTGCGTTGTGAATCGTTTCCGTCTCTTATGAGACAATAAGAATACGAGACAATACAAGTGCAACTGAAATCTGATGAGGCTGTCCTTTAATACGCAGTTCACAAGTGCACTTTGTACCTGGGTAAATGGAAACCATAAGAACCGTACGCAAATTGGACAAAGTAATTTTTCATCGTAGATGAAAAGATGTTCTTGTCGAGAACACACGCTAAGGCTTAAGTGAAGCGTTCTTTGTTCCCACCGGAACTACAGGGAATTCCTGGAACTACAGGGAATTCTGTTAACTTTGATTCTCGTTTAATTCTGACTGACGTACACGTGCGTTAAGATGAAGACTAATTTGTCGTCTGTCAACAGAGAGCAGGTTCTACCCGTTCGGTCGGAAGGCAATTGCTCGAAAATCAGTCCACAGCTCACTGCGACGAAACAACATGTTGCCTGGTTGTCATCCTTCGCTAGGCAACGCACTGAAGAAATTTGATGGGAAACCTGCTGTGACGTCATTCAGAAGCAAGATGATGAAAGGGTTTGATGATGAGGTAATTAATTTTCATCTGTAAGCATTTATCTGTAAGTTTATGCTTGTTAAGTTTGCGTACACCTCGTTGTAACATACAATGTTGCAGTGCAGAAAACTCTGAAATGTTTAATCAGGGACAGAAATTTGCCTGATTATATTGGTTTTTTTATATTATGTAGAACATATTACATGCTTATTTCGTATGTTCTATTATTTTCATTATTATATTTTGTTGTATTTTATTTATTTAAATTTTTTTTTTATTTCCCAAGGTATCTATTATCCCTCAGGTGTCAGATATTAATAAGAAATTTAAACTCTAGAGTGGCCATCCATGTCAAGATCAGGAAGAACAAAAGTGCTGTGGAAGGCAACAGCATGTATTTTATTGTATTAATTAGCTGATGTGTTTTTTTCCCATAACTAGACTCTGCATGTACTGCAGTGTACACATGTGCAACAATTCACGTGCTATATGCAGGGAAAATTTATCACATATACGTCAGATATTTATGCTGATTTCTCTATTGTGTCGTGTGGTTGAATGGAGTTTCGTTCATTTGCAGGTACCTTTAGTCACCTGTAACGACGTAGAAGCAGCAGACGACATTGCAGCAGGTGAGTGAAGAAAGAGCTTGTCAGGTTTTCTTGTCTGCCGACTGATTGTGCAAAGTTCAGGAATCATCAGTATCGACTTTGATAAAATAATGAATAGCAGGATGATGTCTGTGATGCAGGTAGAATGACGATGACAAGGTCAATGAGTTTGCTACAGCATCATTGATTTTATTGTGTTTAATTAGAGACCAAACAGACCGAAAGTTGTATGTATATACTATAGGTATGTATTGTATGTAGGTATGTTTTTTGTGTTTGCGTATGCATGTATGATCGTGTATGTGTGCATTTTGCGTGTGTGTGTGTGTGTATTCATGCATGTATGTATGTATGTCTTGAGTGCGTGTTTGTGTGTGCATGTGTATGTATGTATGTGTGTATCTATATATGTGTGTGTATGAGTGTGTGTTTGTGTGTGCATGTTTGTGTATGTATGTATGTATGTATGTCTGAGTGTGTGTGTGTTTGTTTGTGTATGTATGCATGCAATAATCAAAATAATCTTAATTTAATTTCAAACAACGCAGAATGATTACAAATCACGAACGGATGATAAACTTTAGGTTATTACAGGAGTTTAATTTAACTGTCGGCTGACATGAACAGCACCAATTGCATCCTACTTCTCAGTTTACCAATGCCGTCTGGTGAATGGAAGGTTGAGTGGACCTTTGGAAGAATTGTGGGAAAGGATCCTGTGTTCGTGTCCTCTTCTTCCATACATGTATGTACGTATGTATGTATGTATGTATGTGTGTGTGTGTATTTATGTATGTATGTATGTATGTATGTATGTATGTATGTAATATTACTATGTATGTATGTATGTATGTATGATTGTATGTGTATGTATGTATGTATGTATGTATGTATGTATGTATCAAGATGCTTATGATGCATTTTTAAGTGCCTCGCAAAGTACACTCTAGAAAGTACAAATGATTGTGGGTGATCCAATTGAGCCACTGCCCTAGATAGTTGTTGAAGATTTTTAATGAAATTAAATTGATTAAATTGATTTTCATGTTTTCAATCAGAAGAACCAGTTCCGTCAAACATGATTCCATTGCAAGTGGAAAGGCTCGACGAATTCCACGGACACGTTTTGGAAAACAACGTCATTGTCAACGTCAACGATTCGCCCACACCCAACGCCTATCCGATCATTCACGCCGTCTTTGATTCGCTGAGCATTCCTCAAATTACGACGACGGACTTCAAGGCGACGACTGAAACGGCGACAGAGGTCCACGAGTTTTACTGCGGAATGCGCCAGACGATTCTGCCGCCAGTCGATGGGAGCCTTTCGAGACCGGAGTCGAAATACAGTGGCATGGATCTGCCGAACTCGATGTCCGTTATGGTTTCACTGAATCCACATTGCACAGAAGTCTTACTAGAAAAAGAGTCTGGATCTGATCTCGATCTGTCCGATCTGCCCAAAATGTCAATCATGGAGAAGGTGGAGTCGTGGAAAATGACAGGATTTACCACAGGTAACGATTGAATAATTAATGCTTTCCACAGATCTATGGTTGGCTATGCTGATATTGTGTAATAAGAGTCACTAAAGATACAAGCTTTTATATAAATAAATAAAGATCATGCTTTAGCTAGCGTTTCTCTTTACAGTTTTTCTTTCTTTAGTTTCTTACTTTTTAAGTAAAAATTAAAACGTCATGTAATAACATTTGATAGATGTGTAGATGAGCGCAAGTTCTAAAAAGTTTTTAGGTAATTTTCTGCTACTTTGAGTCCAATGCGTTTTGATCTGCTGCTGATTTTATCACATTTGGGACGTTTCAAGTAAATGCAAGGCTACAGACAAAATTGTATTGTTTTTTAAGTTAGATGCTAATAAAATATGTTATAATATTAACTGTAATACTTAGCCACATTGAACATGGATTCCAGACTTAACAATATCCTAGAACTGGATTGCATAAGAACCCAGATTCATATTAACATGGTACTTAATGCAACCCTTATGGCAAGCGTGTCAAAGCTTTTTCAATGGTTGGCCAGTGGCAATATTTTTCTAGCAAATGGTGGGTCAGGAAAATGGGGCATTGGTTTGGGAGAAGGTTCAGTCAAACCCATACAGAGAATGTTTTGCAAAACTAAATCCTATAATGGTGCTTTTTAGTATACAAACATAACGTCTTAATGTTGCTCCTTATTATCAGACAGGAACATCACAGCAGTAGTCTTTATTCAAGGCTTGGCATGCTAGAAAAACATCGGCAGGCCAGAAATGGCCTGCAAGCCGGCAGTTTTGAACCACTGTTATAACCGTTAAGTGGAATTAAAATTCATGGGTTGCTATTTGTGGTTTTAATTTCTTGGGGAGCATTTATCTTCTGCGTGTCTTGGCAATATTATAGTGTCTTTTATTGAACAAACAATACCTGATAACACTAACATAAGGACAGGTTTGCATATGTACAAATACTTACAAGTGTAGAGCTGGTTTTCTTCATTTTAGGAAGCAATGAAACTGGTCAGTTAAAGACTCCTATTTTGGATGATTGGATGACCAAGGTTACCGAGAGAACAGCCGGCATAAATTCTACCACAGATATCGTTTGCAGGAACAACTCGGATGGTGTTCAGTCGTTTCGAGAGATGGTGATAGGCGACAGCAGTTGTGCTGTTCAAGGTACTTACGGCGGCATGAGAGACCCCAAGAAGATCTCTCTTGGGAAATCAGGAGATGTTTCCGGATCGAACGTGGCAGTGGCCACTCCCATATTCCCTTTGAAGAACCGCTACAACGTATCGCGTAGTAGTAATCATCCAGACAAGGAAACGCTGATGCCACCGTCGCCCAACGATCGATCTTTCTTTCCGCACAACAACAACGCGACGAGCAGCGCACCGTCGTTTGTGGCGGTTCAGAGTGGAAAACGAGTGCCGCTGGAGAACGCAAAGTGTGGCGACCAACAGATGTTTCAAGGAGTAACCGACCTCGATTGGATGCCTTCAGCTGTGGTGGAGAAGAGGAGAAAGCTAGATGAAAGCACTGTTCAGGCAGTTCAGTACCATACATTTCCTGAGGACCCTAACAATTGTAGTGGAAACTGGCACACGTCTCAGGATGCTTGCCGTGGAAATTGGCAGAAGCAAGGAGACGTGTACGAGAAAACGTGGCTGCGGGGTGGTGACAGGCAGAACGAGAACTGGCAGATGCAGAGCAAGGAAGAGGATGTTGTCTGGCAAACTCCTTATCCACAGCAGAACACGAACTGGCAGGAGGTTAGAAATGAAAACGGACAGATGCCCAGTGACAGATTCGAGGCAAAGTTTGAACTATCTTGTGACGCCCAAGGACAAAATGGCCAGACAGCCAACAGGTTTCCTGACCGGAATGTAAAGTCATTTGCAGGTCAAAACGATGGAGGTTGGGATCTGTATGAGAGATCACCCAATCGAGGCCCACAGGCTTTACCGAATCGGAGTGACAGAGGTCGGAATTGGCCCTTGGAGAATACAAATGAGGTGGAGGCTCATTGGGGCATTCTGCGTGAAAACTTGACCAAAGACGGTGAGCTTGCAAAAATTATTTATGAACCGGCTATTAATGAAATTACACAGGTAACGTAAATGGTAAACTGGTCCTGCTGAGGACAATTGTTTTTGAGCAAAAATATGTACATTTCCCAAAAGGACTTTCGCCTGTGAAGAAGAACTTCCTTTCTATTTGTGGTTGTCTCTTAATAATTTACAGATGTGACACAACGCCACAGAATAATCAAGTTCTGTTGTTTTGTACGTCTCTGACTCGGCTTATTGTATCTGCATGGACATGAGAAAAATCATAAATTATTATTTTCTCTGCCTGCCCACGTGTATGTCTACCTGCGTTTGGCATGCTTGTGTGTAGGTGTGCTTGTCTGTCTATCTATCTGGTTGCCGATCTGCCTAAATCTGTTTGTGTGAGCTGTCTGTCAATGTTTCGGCTTTTTAGTGGGGAGGATTCTTGATACAGAAACCATTGTGTGTCTGCTTGAGGGCTAAAGAAAAATTGTTGCGATAGATTATGTTGTCCAATATTGCAGGAATTTAGTGTTCCCAGGCCTTCTTTTAGCTGACTATTGTGTATTGCAGGACTCTTGAATCTGCATTTCTTTACATTTGCACGACATCAAATGGAACAACACTAATACTACCTCGTTACAAGGTAGTTATTAATACAGATCCTAAGCACAGCATTGTGAAACTGTTGCTTGGGAGTACTGAGCAATTCTAAGTAGTTGCCTCTCTAAGAAACTCTGTCTAAATTTGCATTTACAATGCAGTTTAAAAACAGGTGTCCACTGGTGTGGATTTCTGTACATTACTCTACGTTGTGTTTTTATATCTTTTAGGGCCTTTGGATCTTTCTAACAAGACGGACTTCTTCGTTCATTATTCCATTGACAATCATGGTGGATTATGTCCACCAAAGATCTGTGCCAAGATGACCGATCATAGACCGGACTTCAGCCGGACGACAGCAGAGGACCCAAGTCAGAACTGGCGTAGAATGGAGCAGACTAAAGGTTGGGGCAACCTCAATGTGGAACAGCACAGCCATGTGAAGAAACTCAGCCATCATGGTATGAATAGGCCTACCATAATGTCTTTTTTTCTATGTAAGTATGTTTTTATACATGCATTCATTCATTGGGAGGTTATGTATGGTGCGGGTACACGGTAGATCTTTTAATAGGTTTACTTTGACACAAGCCCAAGCTTGTTTTTGGAAAGGAAAATTTTAAAAGAAAAATCTGATTGAATATTGAAGCAGCATAAATCAATGATGCACTATTGTTCAAATGCATGTCAGTTCTTTTTTTTTTAGAACTTATTTATATATTTCTTTGATTTTACTTTTTAGCTCTTTCTATGGATTCTAGCCTGAACCATTTGAAAGCAGCGTACAAAAAGCTTGTGTTGAGAACAATGTACGTGACAGAAAAGGAGCGTGAGCTGGACAACCTTGAGAAGAACTTGCATGCTCGTGAGGAGGCTGTGCGTCACAAGGAGCAGCAGCTGCAGAAGGCCCTCTGGACCCTCGCAGAGAGAAGACTTCCAGTCGAACTTGGAAAGCAGCCCAACTGCAATAAGGTATTTCCAGAAGTTGGCAAAGCAAGTTGGAATACGGATGAAAACCAAAGGAAGATCAACCAGGAACACTCAACGATGCCGAGATGGACTGAACATGCAGAGCCGTGCAATAAGAGTCCAACTGAGAATATGACGTCGATGAAGTCGTACGTGGTTTCTGGGGACCAACTCCAGATTCACGACAGAACAGGGTATAGTTTCGATCTTGGTGATGATAACTGTGCTACTACGAGGATCATGAAGTCACCTGTCGACGTGTGCGACTCAAACCAACCATTCTACGAACCAGCACCGCCACGCGTGCTGCCATCTGTTGACAAGAACCTGTGCTTGCAGAACGAGTACATGATACGCAGCCGATATCTGGATGAAGCAGAGGATGGTCAGCCGTCTGGCGTCTATCCCCCGGCTGCTGCTGCAGGTTGCTCATATCGTTCGAGTTCTGCAGTCGCATCGCATGCATTGTCTTGGGGTGGTGAGATGAAGGACAGTGGTCATGAAGATAGAATATTGGCCTCTGGCAGAACAGGATTGGTCTCTGGAAGGCCATTCCCAAATGACCCCAAACTGGGAAGCATATCTATGAACTCCTGCTCAGTGGTGACCATTGGAGAGTCGTGTGGTGCAGCGAGCACGTTTGGG
Source organism: Lumbricus rubellus (assembly GCA_945859605.1). Lineage (NCBI taxonomy): Eukaryota > Metazoa > Annelida > Clitellata > Crassiclitellata > Lumbricidae > Lumbricus > Lumbricus rubellus. The sequence goes on along the minus strand of OX243812.1, from coordinate 17,565,680 downwards.
GGCCGCTGCTTCGAACGTCGTACATTCGAATCGCCTGAACACCAGAACAACATCGTATTACTGAGAAATTCTTCGTTTTCGTCGTTGCCGCCGGTGTCGCAGTGCAGCAACGAAGTGACGAGAATCCTTCCACCAGTCTCTCCTGATGTTCGTGTTATGAACTGAAATGTTATTTAATCGACATTTCAAGCCATTCAAGCGAGACCACACAGCATTCAACCGTGACGGTCGGAGGAATTTATTTTCATGGTTGTCTCGTCGGACAGATGCCATGGTTACCATTGTTATTTCATACCATTGTTGTTTCCTGGCATTAGTGCTGGGTTTTCTAACCAGTAAGAAAACTCGAGTCATTGTATTCTTTTTCACATGATTACTTGTAATCTGCAAGTCGTTGCTGTTGACCTTGTAGGATGCATTTGTCTTGTTTTAGCTAATTTTTTGGGTTCAAATCTAACAGTTGTTTACTCATGTTTCATTACTTATTCAGTAATTCCTAGTATTTTAATCAGAGTGCCATGTTTTTATACCACAGATAAAAGTTGCAACGACAAGGGTACATTTTACTCAAAGACCTCTGATATATTTAGGGTGATTTGATCATAAACCTCAAGTGAATCTAAGTGATGCTTATGGTGTAAGTTAAAGTAAATCTTTACGTAAATAGTAGATCAGTGCTGTAGTTTGAGTTTTACCACTCTCGAATTAATTGAGCACTGCATCTTCATCCGTTTATGCTTCTTCTTTTTCTACCGTATTAATTAAATCTTATCAAAATTTGACCTCTGTTCCTCTTTGTGGAAATGTTGATATTCTATTTCTTATTTCAAATTCCATCATAACTTTTGTCTATTTACTGTTTTAAAATTAGGTCCCACAATGACAGAGTTTCTATCGTGCATGGGAAGGAATTATCTTCCACTGCAGTTTGTACATTTTTGACGAGGCCAGTTTTAGCGTAAGTTACATGTCTTAGTGTCTTGTAGATAACCAAGTTTCAGCTCTTTGAGAGCTTGTTAAGGAGTTGTGTCAGTATCCATGCACATACATTGTGCATAATTTTTAACTTTATTGTATGGTTTTGTGGGCTTGCTCTATTGTTGTTTTGCTTGTGCCTGGCACTGTTGAAGTGGAAAAATGGTTAAGGTTTTGTGATAATGTAATCTTGTTGTGTTTTTGTTGTTGCTACACTATGTGCTTTATTTTTTTATATGTTTAATTCTTTGTTTGCTTAAACTGTGGTGATATATATCATACAGAGTTGTAAGTTTCTTACGGGCCTCCCATTGATGGGTTGCGCTGACGTGATGGATATTTCTGTTCAGTAGTGATTGGTTGATTGATTGTGCTACAGGTGACTTAGATGTCTCCTCCTCTCAATGCATACAGCACAGCTGATGCCAATATGTCTTGAATGGTTGTGACATTGTGGCTAGTTTAGTGATTTGTTGAAGTTGAGCTTAGGAAATTTCTGGTCTTATCTAAGCCAGCCAAATGTTAACATTATTATTATATTTTATTGTTTTATTACTGGTCACAAAACTTAGAATAATAATTGTCGGACGGACAATAAACAACTTGAGATACGCGGACGATATCGTACTCGTCGCTACATCAAAGGAAGCGCTCCAGCAACTAATGGACAGAGTGAATGAAACATCTAAGAAATATGGGCTGGAAATGAATATCAAGAAAACAAAAGTCATGGTAGTAAGCAGAAATCGAGAGAAGGTAGTGATCACATGTAATGGAGAAACCTTGGAGCAGGTGGAGTCGTTCCGATACCTAGGAGCCATAGTGGAGGAGAGTGGAGATGGAGGCAGGGAAATAAGAGCAAGACTGGGGATGGCGCGAACAGCCATGGGGTCTTTGACTGCGCTGTGGAAGGATAGAGCAATTGGAAGAGGGTTGAAGCTAAGGCTTATGGGGTCATTGGTATGGCCAGTGGCGCTGTGAAACTTGGACGCTAAGGGTGGAAGACAAAAGGAGAATATCAGCATTTGAGATGACAACATATAGAAAGATGCTGAGAGTCAGCTGGAGGGAATTTAGAACAAATTAATCTATACTGGAAGAGATACAACCGGAACGGCGCCTGCTGGAGGTGGTGAGAGCAAGGAAGCTGAACTACTTCGGACATATGATCCGAGCAGACAAGCTGCCGGCATTCATATGTCAGGGCTATGTGGATGGGAAAAGGGCCCGAGGAAGGCCGTGAAGAAGATGGATGGATGACGTGGAGGAGTGGACGGGGATGGCGATGGTGGACTGCGTGAGGACCGCGAGGAACAGAGAGCAATGGAGGAGGATGACGTCGTCGGCTCTGATCCCCGATCCGCAGCAATGAGGATGGGCACGACGACGACGACGACTGGTCATAAAACTTAGAATAATAATTGTCATGGTGATAACGGTGATAATAACATTTGTGTTATTTTCTGAAAAATAGCATTGGTGTTTCGTAAATCTGAAGGAGTTATCGTGAGAACGTTCAACCTTTCATTTTGATTAGAAATTTTAGTTAATCATAATTATGTTCGTATTGTGCTATTGTATGAATTCACCTCAAGAGTCAATGTAGCTGGAGTAGATAAGTTTTGTGTTATGTGGAATATTAGATAAGAGAGGTATTAGATTTCACTGCTATTACTAAAAGATGTATATCATTACATTTATATAAATATTAGAATTGCCTATGGTACATCAGACGTGAAATATCAACTCTCAAGACATTATTACTTTTAAAATTATAATAGCCAAATAATAATTTTTTTAGCTACTGCTGTTACTACGAACTACAAAGCTTGTTGTTCATTCCCATTGATATGGAAGTTTGCAGTTGTAGTAACTAACAGCCATGATCTTGTATTGTTTATGTTGAAAATATGGTTGAGGAACCAGCTTTATGTTTAGTGTGGAATTAGGGCACATATTTGATCCCAACAAAATCAGCTGTGTTCTGTAGCTGCCTGGTCAAGCGCTCTGCCACATTCTTGCACATCAAGAATAATCTGAAAGTTCATAAACATATCATGTCTCAATTTTGGCAGCAAGTTCGATGCTTGATTTGCCAGGACTTTTATAATGACATCATGTTTACACTGGGATGGCAATTATATAATATTGCAATGACACATTTATCATGGGGTCACCATTCATCATTGTCGGCATGTATTTGTCTTGGAATGAAATCAAGTTATGCTGGCTTATACTTTTAGTTTGTTTCAACCAGCTTCACATAATAAATATTATTGCAGAGTAATGAGCTATAGAAATTACATAAGGTTAAAAAGTTTTGATTTGTTGCTCTGCTAAATGCTGGCAATGTGTTTTCGTGAGGCATGTTTGCACAGCTGTGGGATTTTGCAGATGCAAATTTTCCACGGTTTTTTGTCTCCGTGACAAGCTTCAGATTGTGCTATGTCACGTGAAATTGACAAGCTTCCTGTGCAGGTGAAGCTGTAAACAACTAAACATAGGTTGTTTTCTCTCGTTTGAAGTTGTTACAGTCGAAAGACCCTTTACTGTGTCTCTGTTGTCTCATCAAATGCAACAGTTGTCGGTTGTCAGTGTTGTCAAACAACATAGTCATTGAAGTGTGCAGGAATTCACTGCAAATAAATGCCAATTGATCTATATCAGCACTTTGGAGAGAATCTAGAGGTGCTAAATAAATATTTTGGTACGGAGGCTTGTGCTTAGGCCTACTTGTAAACAATATGTGAAAGTTCATGTCAAAGTATTGAAGGATACAATCCCCTGCGTAGGAGGTGTTCTTTGGCAGTGGGTTGCTGTTATGTTGCCTTTAGTTTCAATTCACTTTGAGTACGTTAACTTGAATTGGAATATATATTATATATATATATGTTATATATATATAATATATAAATAAGCATACTTAATGTGATGTAATTTCATAGTGTCTGTCATTTATTAGACATATTATGTTAATATATTGTATTGTGCATGTTGGGAAGATGTGAGCGGGGAAGTTAGTGGATGCATGGCAGAGGCTGATCTGTATTGTAGTTCAGGCAGATGTTTTCGTTTCTTTGGGTGTAAATAAGGATGATGTGTTGAGAATTATTGGAGGAGAAAGTTGATTATGAAAATCGGGTGAGGAAGAGCAGATAATATGACGGGAGAAGGAGGACTGGAACCTGAAGGATACTGGAATCTGGGCATTAGGAGGAGGAGGAATGGCAGGGTAGAACAAATCACTCCGGTGTCTGCACTCTTTGTTGCAAGTCGTCTACAAAAATCAGTGCAGAAGTCTGTGCATTGCCAATGAGTGAGAAGTCAGCGTTAGGTCAAGAGCCATGTTGCGCACTTTTAAGTTGATTCCGTACAAAGCATTCCTTAGAGAGTAGGAAGAAAAGAAGGGTAAGGTGAAAGGATGTAAGTTTGTAAAAACGGAGCTGGAGGAGCATTGAATGGAGAGGTCAAGAAAGACGTTAAGAAATAGAATGAAAATGGAATGAAAATAGAATGAAAATGGAATGAAAATAGAATAAAAATAGAATGAAAATTGAATGAAAATTGAATGAAGATTGAATGAAAAATAGAATGAAAATAGAATGAAAATTGAATGAAAATAGAATGAAGGTACTGGATTTGAAAGAAGATTGGAGAATGGATGGAAGTAGGAAAAGGAGCTGAGCTGTGAAATAAATTAGAAAATGTCAAAGTGAGAAGAGGATAATTGTAAGGAGAAGAAGTGGAAGACGGCCTGAGACAGGAGAAGGTGGGTAAGAAGTTGGATAAGTAGTGGGAGGAGGGTTAATACCCAGATGTTCAATGGACCAATATCGCTTTGACACTGGTGTCTATTGTAAGATCTATAGTGATTACAGTAACAATGGCTATCAGGAATTAGACAAGAAAATGCAGATTGTATTGTATCTGAGCGTAATGGCTATTCAGAGTCACTCCCAGTGTGAACTCTGTAAGGAAACAGAAAAGTTTTCACCAACGAACTGAATGGATTAATAGCGTGCGAAAATCTCCGCCAGAAATTGTAGGGAAGGTAACATCTCAAAAGAAGACCCACCACAGTTACAAAGGCATGGCGTGAAACAATGGCTGCCCTGGCCTAGGATATTCATGAAGAGGCCGAATTTATGTCTAGAGCGAATGGACATGAGAGAGAGAGAGAGAGAGAGAGAGAGAGAGAGAGAGAGAGAGAGAGAGAGAGAGAGAGAGAGAGAGAGAGAGAGAGAGAGAGAGAGAGAGAGAGCAAGCGATGGTGGGAGAGAGAAAAGGATGGAGAGAGGGAGGAAGAGACAGAGAAAGAGTGTCTTAAATTGCATTTGAGTCTCAATGGGAGCCAATGCAATTCGTTTGTTGGGCAGATGAAGAAAGTCGAACTGAACATGAATGCCAGTAGCAGAAATTTGGAATTGGCTTGTACAGTGTAATGTGATATTACAGGTTAATTAATATTTTGTCCCCGAGCATCTGTCTGTTTATGAACGTATAGTGTGTGTGTGTGCAGTGATTGTGCGACTGTTTTGTATAACTTGAAATGCACATTGGCACATGTTACGTACATTGGTACATGTTGCATACATTGGCACATGTTGCGTACATTGGCACATGTTATATACATTTTCACATGTTTCGTACATTAGTGCATGTTATGTACATTGGCACATGTTTTGTACATTAGCGCATGTTATGTACATTGGCACATGTTTCGTACATTAGCGCATGGACGTTTTGTGATCTTGATTATTGTCTGGTTTTAGCGAAGTTTCATTGTGTGTCGTATATTGTTTCGCTGACGTGTGTGTATTTGTCCCTTATGAACAATTGTTTTTGTTGTTGAACTCCATCTAGTGACCTCTTTGTTATCGGGTTCTGTTCTACTATCGTGAAGGTGTGATACAAAGTGTGCCAGTGCTTTACATGACATTACTTGTCTTTTAATTCCGTTTGTATTAGATGACAAACGTGTTTGAAATGTGTATATTCATAACTTTATCATTTTGAAATAAATCAACCATAGTACCTTGGAAATATGTACGGCTGAAATTTTGCACATTGAAATGTAAGTTCAGGATTTCTATGTTTTACAGGGTTAAAGTAGTATAACATAATTGTCCAATTATAGTTTATTGCAGTTGTAGCAAT
>OX243812.1:17466725-17559348 GCA_945859605.1 Lumbricus rubellus | reverse complement strand
GGATTTCTATGTTTTACAGGGTTGAAGTTGTATAACATGATTGTCCAATTATAGTTTGTGGCAGTTGTAGCAATGGAAAGTTTGTAACGTTACATTACTCTTGGCATTAAGCAGTTGTTTAGATCTTATGGTTTGGTACAATTATAGGTTTCAACCAGAGAATCAGTTTACCGATAACTGTCTTTGGGATCTACCTCAAGAACGGTTCGAAAAGTGTATCATCTTAACTTTACCATTCAGGACTAAATTAACACGTGTTTTAATCAGAATGACTTAATTTCTAAATTGGAACCAAATTGGGGATGATTTTGCTCGACCGTGCTCTATAAGAGTCTATGCTACAATGAAACTTGCTGTAAAGGGTCTCTGGTGCACAATATAGCGCACCACTTGGCATTGTCTCAAACTGTAGCTGAAGAAAGTGCAGTTAGTGGAAATGTCAAATTACGGGTGGAGTTTGTTCTAATCTTTCAGGCATAATCTGATCATCTGTGGCCTTAATCTAATCTAATGACGTACGTAACATGATGTGACCTTACAGTTGGTGTGTCATGAGATGGATGATATGGTTTTCTAGTTGCTTGGCTGCTCACTTTTATTTGAGTTTTGGCTGGTGGCAGGTTCTTTGTTTTATGCTTTTCCTATCCATATCGACGCATACTACTTCGTCTGCCCAACATAGGCAAGACTGCACTCTGATCATTTAATGTGGCCTTTACATCTGAAATGTCTGCTGTAAGATGGCAGCCATTGGCCAGATTCCTTGAAAGCTGTGTTGGAGATTCAGCTGTAGTATAGCAATGCAGCCACGATTTGTTGAAAGGAGAATTTATTATGAGTAGGTACAGTATTACCAACTAAAGTTTATAAGTGCTCAGAGATAAATAATATATGTAATATTCAAAATATAATAATTATTAGTTATAGTATCTAGTATTAATAGAACTGCTAACATATGGGTTTATTAGTAATGTATTGAAGACAAAAATATATTATTACTTGCTTTGTTTAAAATGTGAATTCTGATACAATTTGGTTGTAAACGTTTATCAAAAGTTTGTTCACATTTGTTAGGTTTCATAATTACTGTGTAATAAATTAATAATCATCATATGATGATTATTATTAATTAATTATTAATGATGATTATTAATGAATGAAGTAATATACTACTAATACTACTGACTGCAATGGCATAATAATTTGTTGGAATTAAAGAATTTAATAATAATAATGAATCAGAATAACATTTTATAATATTAAATACTGGTAGTTATAAATGACCCACTTTTTTATACATGTATATCTGGTTGAGGTTGTTTACATTTTGATTATTACATTTGCATGTAGCTTAATTAATTAAGTTGGTTTGCCTCAAAGTTTGTATCTATAGTGGTTACCTTTCCCGGTAAAGTGAAATTTCAGATTACTTTGTTCATTTAAGTGTAAAATTCTAAATCTGTAAAACCACAGTGCCAAGTTTTGACTTCATTATCCCAGTGATGTCATCTATAAATTTGAGAGCTTGAAAGTTGGTATATAAATGTTCATCTACGGGTATAAATATCTCTATATTACATATCTATGTATGTTTGTATATATATTATATATATGTATGTATGTATATATGTATGTACATTGTACACACATATATATACATATGCATGTGCAATATAAAACACATACCTAGATATGGGCTGGTTTGGAAACAGATAGCTATAACGAGATGCTGGTAAATGTGTGATGATCTTGCCTTATCTTGCCTCGCCTGGCTTAACAATACACATACGCACACACACACACATGAAGACACACTTATATCTAAAAAGTACTAGGGTGTACTACTGTACTGTATTATGTATATATTGTATATATTCTTGGGGCTCTTTCTTTGAATGCATGGAGGCACACTGGAATAATATTTAGGGGCTCTGGATAGGATATCGGTGGGTGCTTGGAAAAGTCTGAATTTTGACAGGAAAACGTGTAGATGGATTGTGGTATAGACGGAAGAATGTGTGCTAAAGCTGTGAAGGCATTTAGGATAGGTTTGGCTGGAGTGTATAGGGATTGGGGAATTTTGAGGTGATGGAGTGCTAGAGTGAGGTGCAAGAGTTATCAGACAGACAGACAGACAGACAGACAGAGACAGACGGAAGGAGGAAGGGTTTGTCAAGCAGGGTTGGTCTTTGAAATGGCATTGAAACACGTATTATCTGTGACTGTTGTTTTAGCAAAAGATGTGATCATATGGATTTCAGTTTAGGCCTAAGACTGCTAAATAAATAAATCTCCAAAGGCCTATGCTGTACACATCTAGCATAGGCATCTGCATATGTGTAGACAGCTGGGTTTCTTCTGAAAACTAAACTTCTACTTATCAATGAGTGATGGCTGTTATTGTTGTTTGATTATGGTGAAAATAACAAGTGGTTCAATGGTTTTCCTTGTTCCTTTTTTATTATCAGGTGGCCACTGCATGCTACACTACAGTAAATTGATTTGTTTATTTTAAACGATGAGCGAACACTTTAGACCTTTTAGAGAAAGAAGTACAAAATACAAAAGCAGGTTATTGTTTCTACTTACTATACGGACTACTATGCACATACAATTACATGACCAGTTCAAATCGTGATCGTAGACTCAGAACTTCTACAGCACCCACAAAAGAACTCACAAGAACTAGCCTATTCACAGCCTCACAGGCACTTAGACAGTAGGCTGTTGGGTCGAAATCCAGAAAGTCATATAGGCACCTAAGGTATCTGTGTGTGGTGCTTAAAGTTGTAACAGCAAAGCGACATTGAGGAATCGAGGTAGAATTTGTGAAAAGCATTGCTCTCAGTTTGATTATAAATTATGGTCCACAAGAGGTGATGCACAACTCAGATAACCAGAAAGGAAAGTGGAGCAGAAAGAACAACAGCAGTAGAAGGAGAAGCAGGATGAAAACAAGTATATAGCAGAATACCTGTTATTTTGTCGAATTTGTGTGCATGACACCAAAAAGCAGGATTAAAATGACAATTTTTTTAAATCTTGTGCTGGAATGGTCTTTTGTGGCCGACTGTTTGGGTTGAAGGTGATACCAACATGCACACAAGCAAGACAGGTATAATATAATAATAACCTAATATTACAGGGTTTACAGTGGTTCAGGAGACTCGAGGTTGTTGGAGAACCGCCAATAAAACAATGTCTCAAAATCCTAGTTAGACTTGGTGTTCCCACACTACACCGGTCACCAAATTAACGAAAATATGTAGGCCTGTTATAATAACCCCTTATTTAAGTCCGTGAATGATAATTTATCTGCTCTAAAATAGTTGACTGTCAGAACAATAAAAATCACCCCACCTGGTGAACTAATAATTCACCGTCTTAGGACTGATCATCAAGCTTAGGAGATGAGTTCACTAGTTCACTAATTAAAAAATTTTCAGGCAATCACTGCTAGGCGATAAAATGATGTGCTTTAACTGAAAAATAAGCGCTACAACAATTTAGTCTTTCATGCATCAATTGATCGTTGGTTGACCTTTGACCGACTTATTACAACATCAATTCAAGATGGCGGAGTAGCACTTTCCGAGGAATTCCTGTTTTGTGATAACTGTGCAAGAGAGTCAATTTATTTAGGAAACCTTCGTCAAAGACATGTCGGCGGTGATGACGCTCACTTGCCGGGGCGATGTTGGAAAACTTCTTGACGGGGAGCAACTGGGAATTAGACTTCATCGTCTTCATAATGGTTCGGGAACACTGGATTCACACGAAAAGTGCGTAGATCCATGATTTGCTTTGCTCGTCTAAATCCTGCGGATTGGGATTACAACCAGACAGACAGTCCCAATAAGGATTTTTGTACGAAATGGAGAATGTCTTTGTAATTGTTTCATTTGCACCGGTCCTTTTTAGCCACTAACCATGCCGCACACTCAATACCGGAAAGGAAAGGGCGTAGTAAGTGTTTAAACCACAGTGGTCCTGCCAAGGTAATATTAGGTTAATTACCTAGGAACATAATGTGATACGGTCGTTGGAGACACACGCCACTGAGTTTATTATTATGTGCATGGTAAAGCAAATTGATCCTTTGTGATATGACTAAGTATCTGGAGCAGTTATTGTGGCACGTTTCAGGGACTTTATGAAATTAAATGTACATAGCTAAATCTGCTTGTGGTCCTTTATTATTATGGATTCAATTTTGTTCTGGGAAGTTTCGAACTTTGAACCTGAAGCACTCAGTTGACTATGCAGGGTTTTCAGCCTATAGCCGGGACCTGTATAGACTTGATGATAGATTTGCAGGCTTGTGTTTCACCAATTGTCAACTTGAGGGTACTGTGCCTCAAGTCTTGTATGATAAATTTAATAACTTGGTTTTGTGTCAATCAACAACTAATGCTGGAACAGTCTTCCTCCCACCATGCGAGCGGTTGACTCTGGTGACTCTTTCAAATCAGGACTCGAGACATTTATTTTTTAAGGCCTATCCTGTTAGTTGTGTGCGAGGCCCTTTATACATCTGATGCTGCTGTGCTTTAAAAATACAGTCATATTGTGTGCTTTGTTGAAACTCAAGTACCGGTATGGTAACTGATTGGGAGCGTGTAATATTCACTAATTAAATTGGTCAAATGTGGGCCATATTACTTATTATTTGAGCATCTATAAAAGGCAGTAATTTGTAATACTTTATTAATTCAAACATTTTATAAAGTGTGTCTGCAAGATGCCTTCACTTAAATGCTCACAGCCCAGCCTTAGTGCAAGATAATGGTTTCCAGTGTTTGGAGAAAGTGTTCACAGGTCTCCATGGCTAGCTAAGATGATGATCTTAATGTGACTATTCCAGATGGGTTGCCTAACCCACCGAGTTAAAAAAAAGTTGACCAGCAGTCCACCCTTTTTTAAGCATTACTCGTGGACACAAGTATTTAGAAGTAAATGCCCGCAATACTTAAATACTCTTACAGACCCTCAACATTTTCTTTGCGGACCCCTCTTGATCCGCAGACCACACCGTGAAAAGCCCCAGCGTAACCAATGCAGAAGCACAAGTCTGCATTATCATGCAATAGGAGAGCAACTATCGTAGTTCATACCAGGCAGTGGAGTGAAGATTTAAACAGATTTAAGCCAATCCTGAAATGGGAAAGCAGTTCTTGCACTGAAATAGTCTTTGACTTTCACCAAGTGACGTAGATCTCAAAACCTGAATAGAAATCTTCTTTTCATGATACTGGAAATTAGACAAATATATAATGAAACATATGAACATTTCATAAATGTATGAAATGTGGGGCATGGTCAAATTTTGCAATGCCACCTCAAGTCCAGCAGCTCTGCGTGAAATTGATTAAAGCTCTGTACTCTTTACTGAACCCCACTTTTATGGCATTCCAATCATCAATTATACAGTCACCAATTATTGATTGGATAATATGCTTGTAGCAACCATAGATGAATGCAACAAATGAATTAATATCACCTTTAGTAGCTACTCAGGTTTTGCCCTGGATCAAAAGAGGCATTATACATCCTCAATGACAGTTCTATGGTAGAATTAAATGCAGATTAAAGAAATTTTGTATAAATTTGCTTTTAATTGTTCGATTTGATTTATGATATTTTGTGTATGTCATCTTTTTTTCATCAAATTGTTTTTTTCTCATTCGTCTTTTGCTTTAAATATATAACTATGTCTAATGGATCGGCAAGGAGTCATTTGATTTCAGTTTTGACATTTTTACTATTCCTAGGTAATAGGTTTTCTTATGAGTCATGTGATAGATGATCAGTGTATGCCGAATTTTTCCCATGGCATCGTTTAAGTTGGCAAATGGCAAGCACATTGTTGAGTCAAGTTAAAATGCCTGCATTCAACAATTATGGATGAGCATTCTCAGTTACAGTGTTTGCATTTCAGAACATAATGCTCTATTTGGGGTTTTTCAGTGCGTCTTTAGTTAGTATATGTTATTCAGTGATCCCTTATTCATACAATGACAGAATCAAATTACATGTAGTGAAAACTAAGAGCTGATGACAGGATTGTTTGTCGGAAGTCCGTGTTGATGCTGTGTTACAAGGGTCTATTAAAACTGTGTATAATTCAGAGGCATAATTGCTATTCTGAACATGAAGATATTTATAACTTGATAGTTCTGTTGGGGTAGGAGTGAGCTCATACAAAGGAGACTTTGATGAAGGCACTTGAGAAGGACAGGGCTTCTTCAAGAATGCTGTGGCAGTGCATGATGTTGGTTGAAAGCTTAATATGTGGCTGAGGTATAGAACTTCTAAGTGGCTGAATAGTTTGCAAGATGATGTTGGTGGTCCTAACTGTGCTGCAGCTCTTGATGCAGGACATTGTAGTCTTCAGACAATGCAAGGATATATTTTCATTGCACACCCACTTCATTGATCATATTAACCATTTTTCTTCCGCATGAATTACTATCTCACATGAAATTTTATGACTGACTGCACTTGTAAAAGTAAGATTAGGAAAAACCAGTCATTTATGTTGCCTGTTTTCTTGCAGACTCCAACTGTTTAGTCAGATATTGGAGTCCTTGTGGCATATAATACGCATATCTAGGTAGACTTTTTGTGTACCCGCATATCTAGGTAGACTTTTTGTGTACCCGCATATCTAGGTAGACTTTTTGTGTACCCGCATATCTAGGTAGACTTTTTGTGTACCCGCATATCTAGGTAGACTTTTTGTGTACCCGCATATCTAGGTAGACTTTTTGTGTACCCGGTACTCGTGAAGGAGTTGGACGAAACTCTTTTGCGTCAATGGTGACAGTGAATGTCTTTCAATACCCCACAGAGAATCTGAATGTTATAGCTGATCTGGTGTTTGCTCGTAGTAGACATTACTTTGAAGAGTGTACTTCACTGCAGCTTCTGGCCAAACTGACCGCTGTTGACCACCCATAGGTTCGGACTTTATTGATGACAAGTGGGTGATGATGACGGGTGTTGAGGGTGCGATCTGTTTGGTCTTTACGGTCCTTCGTGGAAATTTAATCTCAGCCGCGTTTTATTTTATTGCTTTGCTTGATGTTTAGGGATAAAATCAAGAGAAAACATCGGAAGAAGGGAAAGATTAAAGCGAAAGACAAATCCAAAGTTAAGGTCAGTGCTGCTTGACTGTTGTTGTCTAATCTATTCTAATCTAATCTATAGAAATATAAAGACATAATTATGCAGAGCTCTAAATAAAGAAAGAGACGAAGCAGACGTGAATGGAAATGTCACCAAGGTAGAAAGGAAAAACCTAAGGCTACCAGGGTTGCACAGGTCTTGCAATCTGGGAGCTGCTTTTATGTTGTTGATATCTTGCCACATGGGACCAACTAAGACTCACCTTTGTTGTTGGTTGGTAAGTAAGTTACAATGCCAGTTTTACATAATTTGGAAGAGTATGCTTTTCTTGTTTTGCTCTGGTTCTGGATGTGTATGGGTTGAATTTCCTTCTGCTGCTAGACCACGAATCGCAGGAGTTTCCATCGAGGCATGCACACTGGTTACCTTTTCTATTACCACTTTTCTGTTTATGACTTTCCACTTGGCCTTATGTGGGATAATTGTTATTGTACATTGAAATTGTGTATGTAATCTTGCATTGTCTAACATGTCTTTATGAGTGATGGAGGTACTCCAGCACTGATAACACAAAGTCTTGATCCAATAGAAGAGAACCTTTTCAAATGCTGATCCATGGGAGAAAGTCAGAGAAAGAAGGGAAAGATTGCAGCAAGAAATTATAATTTTTAGTGTACATTTAATTGAACTTTGCAGAGAGACAAGAGTCCAGAAAAGCCGGAGCATTCGGCGCCAGAAATCCATCTCCATGGCAACCCATCATCGTTTGCCGTCTATTCTAGCATCCGACAGACGGTCCTCGAAGATCAGATGAAGCAAATCTCACAGATCTACCTGCAGGCGTGCCAGACGAGAAGTACCGAGTCCGACAGCGATGACGATGGACCGGACAAAAGCCAGGAATCTCAAATGCGACTGCCGAAGGTCTGGTGTTAAAAATTCCATCTTCTTTTGATGACTGTTGATCACAGAAATCAATTGAATTAAATTGCATACGGATATTGGGATGTCTTGTTGCTGCCCTGGTGATATGAATTGCATCTACATGTATACCAGACCAACACCTCATGTGGTAAAGAAGCATACAGTTATGCGGAGGCATGCATGCAGATTTACCTGTATAATGGCTTGGTAAAGGTCTTGCAATGATTCTATTTGTAACAAACTTGCCTGAGTTTAGCTTTATGCAGATGTTCTTACTGGTTAACCAACTGCTGGTGTTACACACTTCTTATAAATGATAAGATAAAAGATAAGAATATTCTTTAATTGACCGATTGCTGTCCGCATTTTGGTGTACAGACGTGCATTGATATAAACGTACATCATCTATAAAGCCAATGAAAAGTAAAATGTTTTAAAATGGCACACAATCCTAAATCCAGAATAAGTATGTTCTTTTAATGACCAACTATTTCTAATGCAATTTGGTTTACATGACGCGATATTTAAATGAGATAAAGCATCCTTGTTAAAACCGATTTCCTTGTTAGGTTGTCCTCTCTATGGATAATTCGATAATGCAGGACTCTTGAACTCATGGAATAAGGCTGGGGCTTCAACAGTGGGAGGATTAGATTCAACACGTGTCCTTGATCAAGCAGGACAGCTGTGAAGAGCCTCCTGTCCAACATTATACATAGCTGAACATTTGTTCAAAGAAGCATCCAATAAATATCCATATTTAGGTTACGTCGGTGCAGTCCTTGTAATGGTTCTGCATTTCATATTCTCTTGATTGATGATTGATTGTCTTCAGAATGTTTATGGTTCTGCGGTTTATATTCTCTTGTCTTCAGATTGTTAGCATCGGACTGTGCAGCGTCGTTGATTTAATTCGCGAGACGCAATTAACGCATCCGGTGCTTTGTGGTCGAGCGTTGCAATCGCTACTCGACATCTTGCAAGGACAGCAACCGGAGGGTCTTAGAACGGAACCGACTGAAGTAGTTGGTCAGTGTCGTGTGGCTTTAAAATGCTGCGGTTTATCATATTACGGCTGTCTAATTGATTTACTGTTTTATAATTAATTTCCTGTTAGCTAATTAATTTGGTTGTTTTATATTCTTGAGGTTAACTTCAAGAGGTAAAAGTTAAAATGCGTGCGAAGTATTTAGCAATTTCAGCTCCACTTTTGCTGCTTTTGTGAACTCCTCTACAAAATGAATGAATTGATTGTAGATGTTGACAGTGGGAAGATAAGACGGTGAGGGAGAGGACTAAGCCTCTCGCTCTTAATTGCCTTTGAAGATATGCAAGATTTCAAAGAAATGGTCACCCAAGCCTGTATTTCTCTGTCAGTTTCACTAAACAATGACCATTTGTTCGTGCAGTGCTATATAAGTTATTGATTTAGATTATACACTGTGTCCCAATAAATCGGGCACCCTTTTTATAATGCGAATAAAACAGGTAAATCTTAATTGATTTTCAAAATTTCAAAACTGGTTTTTATCCTGAGATAATTATCTCACACTGATTCAAATATGAGGTTTCTGGCATGAATATTGACGTCACAATTACGTAATTTGCATAAGAGAATTCAAATGTTAAGTACCGAACACAACGATTTTTGTTGACAGTTGGTTTCGATAGGTAAATTAACGACGTCATTGTGACGTAATTTTTTTAGTGAGAGCCGTTCATAAATTACCAATTTGTAGATAATTATCTCAGGATAAAAACAGTTTTGGAATTTTGACAATCGATGAATATTTGCCAGTTTTATTCACATTATAAAAAGGGTGCCCGATTTATTGGGACACAATGTATTTGAATGAGAAGGTCAGGTCAGATTATGGATTAGATGGGGGCGATTTGCTGAATTTTAATTTGTAATGGGAGATCGTTCCAATCCATGTTGTCAGGTTTTTAAAATAATTTTTCCAGATTCCCTTTACCATCTGCTCATGGATCTGTCACAGTCTCGTGTTGCTTGTCCACCGGAGATTTCGGAGTTTGAGACGCTGGCGGCACTCGCTTGCTCTTGTCTTCTTAGCCTCGTTGTCGCAAGGGGAGACACGGGCAAACTGCTTACCGCAGTCGCTGCAATGCTCATGTTTTCATCAAAACTTGCAACACAGTCGATCAAGGTAATGCTTTTTGAAAACGTTTCTAAGCATCAGTTGTGCTGATTTGTTTTATGTTGCCTTAGCCGTGCTGCCTGGTCTATTAGGGTGAAATGCTCAATTGATTCCCAATATTTAGCAAACTGTTCGAGGCAGCAGAGGTTGAACTGTTATGATAGGATAAAAACATTCTTTATTTGACCAATTGCGATCCACATTTTGGTGTACAGACATGGTAATAAATATTCCTCTTTTGTTGGTTGGGTACAATTGTCCAAAGATTCGAGCATCAATTAGCGTACGGAAGGGAAGCGTATAGAACTGGCTATATAGTAGCAGCTATGCGTATGATGTTCTGCAAGCCCACATATATTTGTTGTGATGTTGAATGGCTGGCCATTCATAGCAATCTATTTTGCAATGGAATTGGTTAGGCTTCGCATCTGCCATGGTCCACAGGCCAAACCCTTTCCTGTAGCTGAGAATTTAATATTTGTTTCGTAAAATTTTTTCATCATATCAAAGAATTTTATCACAAAAGATTTTAACACGTTAATCGCGGGCATTAACGGCAATTAACATGCAGCCTTACAAAATACTGTTGCGAGCAAACTGATCAGCGCTTATCATAGAGAATGTCATTGTGTTTCAGCTCCCTTACATCTTGACATCACTGCAGAAGAGCGTACAGGCCGTGCTTATTGGCCGAACGACGACACCTGATTGGCTCGCACACGGCATCCGCGACAAATGCAAGATGATGTCCGTGATGCTGACCGATCTGAAGGCGCTGTGGCCGTCGTCGTCGCATGGTGACGTGAATGCTTACACGAATCTTGCAAGTGACGGTCGTTTCATCTACGTGTACAGCTGTCATGGTCTCGCAAAGATTGGGTCAGGATACAGCAACACTGTCAAGGTCAATATTGTTAACCCTTTACCAGTTCATTTTAAAGTTTTAAGCCCGTTTTCAGCGTATATTCTCGGGGCAAATGGGTAAAAGATTAGCATGAGTTTTATCCTTTGAAATGGTGATGGTGGTGGTTTGTTTGACTCATATGCATTTTGAAGTCATGTTATTTTTTGATGGTGGTTCCTTCCTTTTTCTTAGAAAGTCTTCCTAAGAGATTTTATCGCATGTCTCCACTTGTTCAAAATTTTACTCTTTCAGTCTCTATCAATTACACTTTGTATTGTGTTTGCACTGTATTGTGTTTGCACAGTTGTGTTTATGAGAAAATCAATTCTGAGACTCGTATGCTATTCTAGTACTATTTGTAATTAATGCTAATTATATCTTCCAATGAAAGCTCTTGTAAAGTTTTTAAACAGCTGTTTAACTGTGGTTGAATTTTTATATGGCATTCTAAATTTGGTTTTTAAAAGTATTTTTTCAGAGTTATCTTAACGTGTTTGGTCTGTTTTGTGTTTTTTAGGGCCACATTTATGGATCAAATCCTTCATTTAAGTGTAAAGAGCAAGGATGGCTGGCTGTTGTTAAGGTAGGCATAATACGTGCAGATAGTTTGATGAAATATTATCTGTAGGATATTGTAAACAAACAAATAATTTTTGTTTTTATAAATGTGGTATTAGGCTACATTCTTTCCATTTTGAATTGATGTATTTGTGTTGTTTTGAAGGGCAAACTCTTCTACAAGACATCATCAGATATGCAAGGAGCTCTTACGCTGATTAATATGGAAACTCTGCAGCCGTCTGATAAGATGAACCTTGACAGTAAGAACTTGTAAAGTAATTTAACTGTCGTTGTTTGGCAAGACGGTTGCATCTCTTGCCAGACTGTGTTGTGTCTGATTAGCATATGAGGTTGCTTCACTCACTGACTGTAGTCGTTTCTTTTTAATCATCTCATTACTCGCAGAGATTTTAGCATTAATTATCTTTTTTGCTTGATGCACTCGAATAGTTGTTCATGGTGGGTCCCTCCCTGTCAAGGACATTCAATAGTACTTAAGCATTTTTTGAGTAGTTGATAAGTTAAGGTAGTGCATATCAAGGCGTATCAAGTGAAAATGTGTATCTCTTATTAAATGTATATTTTCGAGTGTTCAAATAAGGGGAGGTCATTTTTTTAGTGGTAATGTCTGCTTCAGCAAGGGCATGGTTTGGAAGTTGTTGATCAAGTGATTTAAGTCCAGAAAGTGGATATCAGATTGATTGACTAATGACTAGTTATGGTGAGAATCCCATGTGTAACATCTTGAGGCTTTCTGTTGTGGATATTACTCAATTATGTCTCATTCTGCCAGTATCATGAATGTAGTCGACTGGAATTGAGATAAACTGAAGTCAATGATAAAGACAAACAATATTGGAATAGTTGATTTTAACACATTGACCGCCTACACGCCATGTTAAATGACTGGTTGTACTACGAGTTAACGTTAGCTGGCGGTCAACGTGTTAAATTAGCGTTGGTTGTTTGTGTTTAAATTAGCATTGGTTGTTTGTGTTTGTAGCGAAAAGTTATGGTCCAAACGTCATGTTTTCGGACGGTGAACACTTGGGACATATCGCCTCATTTCGAGAGGTAAGTGGTGGTGGTGGTGGTCCCAGTAAACTGCACAATAATTCTTATCTGACGAAAAAGAAAAGGCAGTGTAATAATTAATCCAAACCTTGAAAGGACATCTACTGCACAATGTAGTAATAAGCACATGTAAATTTTTGTTTCCAATTGCAACTATAATGGGAAGGTTGGGCAATCTTAGATGGAGTCAGAATCAAGAAAGTTGGATACGACTTAATTATCGTATCATATCGGAACATTTATAAAGCATCTTGTAAGACTCGTATAGTACTAGCTATTCAGAGGCGCTCTCAGCGTGACAGCTACAAAGAAAAAAGAAAGAGCTTGAGCGACAAAGGGATGAGGGTGAGACCCCCGATTAAAATCTTACTACCGATTCAGGGAGGTGATTTCACATGGAATGGTTGATGATGACAAAGGCATGGTGTTGTTCCATGGCAGTCATTACTCAGTGAAGTAAGAAATCGAGTTGATTCTTATTCTGGAGAGGGTAGGATCCATATACTGGAGATGGGAGAAGACAACAGAATAGCGATTTGTGCGTTAAGTTGCAATGATTCTGGCTGCCGAGCTTATAGCCGACTGGAAGGAGAATGAGCGTGTGCGGGGAAGCCCTGCAAATAGTGACCTCATATGTCAGTGGGGTAGCATACGAAAGCATTGTTGTAAAGATGAAAGGTGTCTCTGGATTATTCTCTCATATACATTAGTGCTTTGTTACATTACAATGCTATGTTGTAAAGCTTGTCCTACGTAATTCTTGTCATTACTTTCATGTTTGAGCGATTGGTAAATCAGATTTTTCAACATGTGTATGTTGTGTGCGAGTGCTTGATACCCTTTAATGGCAGAAGGTATAGGATTTCCCATACCATTTACTACCATCTCGGCATTAAAGGGTTAATATGAAACTGTGCTGATTTTTCAGGATAGTTTTGTTGTGAGGACGTTTGATCCATTTCACAGTCCTGTCACAATTGTCAGTGAGCTGACGTTGAAACTCGCTCGGAAATGTCTGGAAGTCTTTGGCTCAGCGTCTTTTGATGCTCAGGAAGATATACACTGCATAAGTAAGTAACCTTTCGGTATATATATATGTCCCATCTGACCAAAACCAGGCGTATGTCGCTACACACGCTTCTGAGATAATGACCGAAATGTGAAAAAAACGATTTTTTTCATATTTTTGTTTTTTACAGAATATGATAAATTAATATGTTTTATACACATTAAAAGTAAAAAATTTCCAAAAATATTATTTTTAATGATATTTTTGATAATTTTGTGATGATAATCCGATTAAATTTTCCCGCCATTTTCCACTTTCTCGCCATCGGTAGCCATATTCGGCATGCGGCTAACATAATAAATTAGGCATCAGTGAAAAGCCCAGACTTCCCTCTAGCCTCTTATGCAATCTGTTTTTTTGTTGCAAATTTTATTTAATTGTGAACACGGTTCTAAACTTCTAAAGACTCTTGCATTCCAAAGTTATAGAAAACTTTCAATGCATTTTTCTCAGAATTGTAATTTGAACGGTCGAACCACATTTTTAGCCATAACTTTGGACAGAAACATGGCAGAGCAATAAGATTTGTGTCATTTTAAAGAAGAGACTTTGTTCTTTCAGAAGATATATGACACTCATATTGTACAAAATCCGACTACGCCTGGTTTTGGTCAGATGGGTCATATATAAGCATTGACTAATGTTGTCATGAGTTTTTGTCTTTTGTTGTCACTGACTTTGATTGCGTGATATGTTTGTCTAAATCGTTGGCATAAGTTGTAGGCCTACTGTGGGCATAAGTTATTGTTGATTTAACCTTTCAATTACTGATTGCTATTTTTTCAGCAATTACTCTGCATGAAAATTAAACTGATTTAGTATATACATTATACAGGAATTGAGATTTAGAAGTTCTGTAGTGTAGATTCTTCTGGATTTCGCCGTTACTGCCTTAGCAGACTGAATGTATGGTTTTGCATAGTAATGGTTGGTTGTGTGGTTTCTTTTATATTCTGATGGCAGTTGTATGTTAGGTCAGGTCACATTGCTTTAACATTAATTAGTTAAAAGCTCTTTGTGAAACAATTTGTTCCGGTGTCATTTCTGACAGATTCTGGAATTGAAGATGATGCACTGAGCGTAATGGCCGGCCGTGACTTTGCTCTTCTCAGAACAACCAACAGCAAAGTGAGTTGAAGTTTGCTATTTTCAATCAGATATTCCTATCTTTTATAGAATGTTTCTTACTTTGGAAAGTGTGCTAACTTTTGTGGAGAGCAATCTTAGTTTAATTTTGTTGACTGTGATTTGCTGACAAATTTAATTAGTTTGGATTGAATTTGGCCGACAGTCTAAATAAAACTTCTCTGTAAAATGTTTTGCATCTCTGTCTCAACTTGAAGCTAGTACGGAATAGATTTGTTTTCTGTATTACCTTCTGAGCGTGAACGTTACCTTTTTTGTTTGTGGTTACCCTCATTTTGAATGTTAATTCCCTTTATAAATAACACTTTCTTCTGACTCTCAAGTAGTTTAAATTCCGCAAAAATGTTGTTTAAAACTGATATTGTGTGTTATAGAGCCATATAATCATTGTTTAATTATGTGGTTCATGTATATTTTGACGTACGTAGTGAATGAATGTTTGGATGGTTATAGGTTTTCTATATGGGCAAGAGTCAAGCACTTGGTATCAGACCACCTGTTGCTGCAGGCGGGGCTGCCAATGCCCCTGTGAGTTCCAACAGTACGACGACTAAGTGGACGGAACTGCCAATCATCAAGTCTCCGAAGATCATCCAGTACTCTGTTGGTCATGAGGGATCTCATGGACTGCTCGTTGCGGAGGATGGAAGCGTGTTCTTTGTTGGCACTGCAAGACGAGGTGAAGATGGTGATGCTGGCAGCCTGTGTAAGTTCAAGTTGAAATTCTTCTTATGCTTATGGTAAGGAGAGTAAGGTTAAGTAGTGTGTAGTGGTTATGTACGTAAGGTAAGAAAAATATGAAAAATGTAAGGCAAGTTAAGAAAGTATTGTAAGGAGAAGGGATGTAAGGGAGAGTAAATAAGCTGACACAGCATTAAATGAGTAAGGTCCGATATTGGGTTAACTATTAAGTGAGGTAAAATATTAAGTCATTGCTTACAGTGTGCACTTCATTGACTTCTGTCAATGATGCTGTTATTTTAATGAGTTCCATCAAAAGATGAGGTCCAGAAGTAGAACTACAGCATGTTATGCGGTATAAACAATGCATAAATGTATGATGTAAGATATGACCTATGATACACTTGTCCACTCTGGGCAGGTACTTGACTGCCTAAGAATTTTCTCTGTTCAGCAAAGGCGCGGCGTCAGGTTAAGCCTGTCAAGCCGAAGAAGATGATTCGTCTGGAGGGGAAGACGATAATCTATTCGGCGTGCAACAGTGGAACCAGCGCGCTAGTCACACGAGACGGAGAGGTGTACATGTTTGGCAAGGACGCAGTCAACTGTGAGCAGTCAACAGGTCGGTGTTTCTACTTCAATCTTCATGGTAGACTTTTGTGCAAATCTCATGTATAATTAACCCTTTAATGCCGAGAAGGTAGTAAAATGTATGGGAAATCCTATACCCTCCGGTACTAAAGGGTTAAGCAGTTTTAATAGTGTGATGGTCATCTGCTATCGAAAGAAGGTACAGATAGTGTTTGCATTCTTATGTTTGTAGTTTGTATTGTTGATCAAGTACAACTGTTGCGGAAAGGATTGCTTTGGTGGTTGAACTGCACTTGTCTTTATGCTTCAAATCTTTAACCCTTTACCAACCAGTGTAGTATATGGTATGGGAATCCTATGCCCTCAGTCGGTAAAGGGTTAATGTGTAATCGACAGTGTTGCATTGCATCATTCTTTGGCTGCTGAATACCTAAAACTGATGAAGTCTTAAACAGAACTTTTAGGATAAAGGTGATAACTGGTCATTCTTCACCATAAAATTAGTACAGCTGCCAACATTGTGTCAACATAACCATGCGACCATCCACTTGTGCAGTGCAGGTTACATCACAGTATCTTCAAATATAGATGTTGTAATGCAATATAATAATAAAAAGTTTCACCATTAAAGCCACAGCGTGTTCTCTGCAAGGTCGTAAGCGTAGTGTTGTATCTGCAGGTTTGCTGTCTGATGTAAAAGGACTTGGAGTGACATCTGTGTCCCTTGGAAAAGCTCATGGTGTCCTTCTGACGAACAAAGGCCAGGTCTATACGTTTGGCCTGAACAACAAAGGCCAGTGTGGAAGGGACTTTGTGTCGAGTGGCGCTGCAAAAGAACGTAAGTTTCTGGTTGCTTATGTCTGCCTAAAGACACGCCACAGTTTGGAAATCATTCTCCACTTCAGTTATGCTTGTCACTAGACACATATTCATTGTTTAAGCCTTCTACTCTTACTTACTTATTCGCCTGGCATAATGCAAGAAAGGAAATATTTGGCATGGCCTGTGAGCCTGAACCTTGAGATTTGTCCATTGTGAGCGCAATACTTATTCATTCATTCATTCATTCATTCATCCTGAGCATTTATGTAGTGCTTCAGCCCAGCCACATCTAAAGAAAAAATCTTGACCAACTGGTAAAACCCTACTTGTTGAACTACAAGCAGCGCTCAAGAGAGAGGTAATTCTAGATGGAAGACCCACAACCAATGAAGCATGGCTCTGATTAACCAAGTGAACCCTTGGAACTGTGAGCTCAACCCTCATCACATAGCTAAGACCTGACATGCTGCAACATTGGACACATGACTAAAGTGGAGCACAGCCAAGAGCTGTGAAATCAGATGTTATGGAACATAGGAGGCTTTACTTTACTTTCACTCAGGCTACCCAAATTGCAAGTTCTGCATCTATGTATTTGACTAAAAGGATGTCTTCTTCAACTCGAAAAATATTGAAATTCTTCGCGTGTAAAGTGTTTTTTGAGAGGCTCTTTAAAGACACTGACTTATTATTTGCTATTTGACAATTGTGTGCGATGATTTCCGTTTGGTGTAGTGAGCGTGGCGATAACAATGGCTGATGATGAAGATGAGGGTGATGATGAAGGCATCTGTCCTCCAGGTATTATTCTCAAACACTGCTTTTCTACTCATTGTAATTTCTAAATGAATAACAAATAATAATGAACAACAAGGTATTAAATATAATATATATATATATATATATATGTACATAATTTATATTATATTAGGGTGCCACTGAAAATTGAAATTTGCATTTTGCAGTGTCCCATCCCCTGAATATACTATGTATTGTCTCTCAATTTTTCGGGTATTAACTAGGGCTGGTAAAGATTAAAATAATTTTAATCGATTAGCCTAGAATAATTAATCGTGATTAATCAATTACAAATTTATGTTGTCACTTAGTTAGTCACTACTTTCTTTGTACAAAAAGGTCTATTGAGCTGATTATTGCAATAAAATTTTGAAAGCAAATAATTTTGTTGTCATCTTTTATATTTCCATCATCATTTATTTCAAATTCAAAAATAATTTAAAATAATTTTACATTTTAATTTTTAATTTTGCACTCAAAAGTTTCACACTATCTATGTTCACCATGTTGTTTACTCGAGAAATGGCCGATAAACATCATGAAATAAGTAAAAATTAATCAATTAAAATCCGCAACCCTTGTATTAACACATGCAAAATATATTTTGGAAGTATCCTTTAAGTGCTGGGTTCTTTAATAAGTAATGTGCGATACGTGATGTTGTATATTTGAATTTTATATTACTTACTGATATGCTTTCAACATATGAAATTAGTCTCATGTGAGGTTTAGAACTCTATGAGAAATGTAACCCTTTGCATGCCACAAATGCAAGATTGCAACTTTAAAAAATGCAATTCAAAGGCCGATTGCGACATATGAGTGCAGTAAGTGCGCAGCGTTAAATATTAAATGCAGTGTTAGCTTAGTGAGCCAGCATCTGTCCTATAGATGTAGATAAATTTAATTAGGGTGATAAGAGACTGCAAGTTGATGCTTGGTTTAGACAACGTATATAGCATGTAACCAAGTGAATTGCAGAACAAGGATTCAATTTATTATAGCGTGCAATGAACTTTTTGTGCTGGTTTGGATGGTAGGGACTGAGGTGTCTGATATTTGCTTGCACTTTTTGTGTTGTGTTTAAGGCAAACATCGGTGGGAGATCAACCAGTGCATGATCTGTACTGTCTGTGGAGAGTGCACTGGGTACAGTAACGCCTGCATCAACAGCGGACGACCGGACAGGGCACCAGGACAGTAAGTGCTGTTAGATGACTAAGCCTTCTAGAAAATATGTTTAGGTTTGCATGTTCATGAATAGTTGTTTATATGGCACCATTGAGAGCCTTGCATATGTACATAAGTGTACAAGGATTATTCTGCTGGATAGCTGTGTGTTGGCGTCTTTGATATAAGTGAATTGGTAGATGGAATTGTCCTTGTAGGCTGTATGTATTTGGCTAGCTTAATCGTTATGGGATTTAGTAGTTTCCATACTTTATGTGGAGAAGAGTTAGATGATTTGACTTGTTAGGTGTCTCGGGTAGTTGATTAAGTTGAGTTATTGGTTTGTCATATTTGATTGTTTTATCAATTGTATTAAATTTTGTTGTTGTGTGATGTTGTTTGGTTTTCTTGTTGTATTTTTTAGGCCGTGTGGTTGTGGCACAGGTGAATCTGGTTGTGCGGAGTGTGGGTGCTGCAAGGCATGTGCTGGAGAACGGGGTGGTGGCCGTGGAGTGGGCAATGATCAAGTCTACAATGGTAGACTGATGGATGCCTTGCAACGTGTCCAGGAACCAATGCCTTTTGATCTCTTCATTGGTTAGTAATAGCGGTGTGTTATATGACGAGTTGTTTAAGCTGTTTTCAAAAGCAGAATCTTCTACATGAGGCATATTGGCTCAGTGTTCACCAAAAACTGTAATTAAGTTTAAGGAATTTAATGTGGAGAGTTATATGGCTCTTTATTATAGTGCATAAGTCATCAGTTGATGGTTGATTCTAAGCAAAACCACATATGAAATCTTGAGTGTCTACTTCATTGTGTTGAGAATGGTAGGGTGAGGCGTGAGAGAGGGAATGTATACGGCCTAGTGAATTGTTGTGTCTGATAGGAGGAATATTTGTTTGAGAGATTGAAGATTGCATATTACTAAGTGACTTGTGTTGAGCCTTCGTGGTGTATTCTAATGTTTGGTTGCATAGTTATATGCTGAATTGTCCATTTTGTTTCCAGGGCGACACAGAGCTCGTTTGGAAGGTAAACGAGGCCAAGCACGATTCAAGAGAATGTCGTCCAGATTAAAAGGTAATTATGCGGTCCATACTTACTTACTTACTTTATGAAGAAGACCTAGCCACACAAAAAATCCTAGTTGTTACTATTAGCCGAAATTCGATGTGGTAATGAAAGCCTAAAAACACAAAGAAAGCTTGATAACAGGAAGAAAGCTTATTAACATGAGGAATGTGTAGTTACACAAGAAAGGCTAGTAACATGAAGAAAGCTTAAGCCTATTTTCCTTGTTTTCAAAGATGCAAGTGTGCCAGGTTTCCTACAATGCCTCTGAAGAGTTTCTATGACGTGCTTTGAGTTGGTCTCTGCTTTTGTTTCAGCTGCAATCGCTGAAATTCCAGGTGGTAGTGGTGGCGGCGGAGGTGGCAGTGACTACGAACAGGATCCGTTAAAGGTGGCCAGTGTACCTCCAGGGCACCTTGAAATTGGCCCACCTGAGAGCAGTGCTGTACAGGTGGCCTGTGGACTGCATCATACAGGTGAAATGTCCACAATTCAATAGAACTAATCTCATCAAGCCTTGCATAGAAACATTGTGATTTTACCTAAATCTTCACAGTTATTGCACAATGTCAATAGTGTCTGCTATCTCATACAAGGAATTTTACCTACTTGCTCCGTATGAGAGTGAATGACCAATCATTTCTTTGCTATCTAAACCTTCAATTATTTTATCAGTAAGAGATGACTGGTGAGACAAAATTCTAAGAATTTATTTATTCTAATGGGATTTGAAGCATGACAGATGACTTGATTGACGATGTTACTGACCAGTTTTTTTCTTGACTTCTATGTGCGAAGTGTTGTGTACATATGCAAATAAGATTATGATTAGAGTTTTGAGACTAGTCATTTTATCTTTAGTCTTCAGTGCAGCGTTCATTCATTCATTCTAGTATTTATATAGCGCCTCTTCAAGGAAACTACTCAGAGGCGCTCAAGCGTTGTTGCATAGTGCGTGGTTATCTTTAGCAATAATCGGAAAAATTCAATAAGATTGAAGGTTACAGAAGCATAAAGTTACAAAAAGCTTTTTGCAATAGTTCTTGCCATTTTTTCTCATGCTCTCATTGAATGTATATCTGTGTTGCTTTTGTCTAGTGATTCTTCTGAACAACGGAGACGTTTATACTTTTGGGAGTAACCAGTATGGTCAACTGGGTCTCGGTGATACCGTCATCAGGTTAGTGGCATTCATTTGCTCTGAAACCACCTCTATTGTCCGTTATTTGTGTTACACTTCAGTCTTTGATAGTCATAAAAACAAAGTATTGCACTGATTTTTTTAATTCTGTAAGGCGTCTTTTAAAGGTACTGCTTATGATCTTAGTGTCAAATTGAATTATTATTAATGCCCTTCATGATAGGAAATGACTTTTGCCTGACATTTTTCAAGTGGTATGAAATATAATAGGTATGAGTTGCACTGTGGTTTGTCAAATAATTTAACAAACTTATGTCAATTACTGACATAAGTTTTGCTAATGATGCAGTCTATTATTGAAGTGTTACAGAATTGAAGTGGTTTTAAGGCAGTTTTAAAGTGAATTATTTTGTAGGTAATTGTATGTAATTGAAAATAAATTGAGTGAGATTTTCTTGAAAGTCTGATGCTGATGTTGCTGTTTCAGAGGAGTGCCAACTCGTGTGTCTCTCAGATCTTCAGTCACAGTCAAACAGGTGGCTGCTGGAAGTAATCACACTGTCCTACTGACCGCCAATGGCCAAGTCTACACTTTTGGAAGCCACAAGGTCAGGTGGAAAACGTGTGAAAAGTCGGGTGAATTCATGCACTTATGCATCATTAGTGTGATCCACAAATCACAAGTGCCTTTTGCTAATCTGTTGATTTACCAATGTGCTGATCTTTGTATATTAAAGGTGCTAAATGTATCTTTGATATGGCCACTGTGTCGGCTAATTGACCAATTGATCTTATTTAGTATTTCTTGTTTCAATTTTCTGATTTTAAATCTGTAAACAATTCATATCTAGCTAACGATATATATGTTGTAAGTGAATTTGTTAGTATTTGTGAAAATATGATTGCCTGATTGATTAATCATTCTTTTAGATGGTTATACTTAGTGGTTATTGTGTGCAGTGTATTTGCTTAGTTTTAACTCTTTAATGCCATGTGTGTGTGTGTACTGAAATGTATTGAAAACCAATGCAGCCTATCATTAAAGGGTTAAAGATTATGAGTGGGCTTCTCCAACTTATTGCAATTTCTGACCGCATTTCCCCTGAAGAGACGACCATTTACTGATTTGTTTCATATGATAATGGAGCTACAGAAGTCAGCAGACAAGTTAAAGGTGAGACTTTTGCTGGGTAGACGGAGATGCTCTTTATGGGTAGCAGACAGTTTTTCGAAAATTTTATCTTTTACCTTTTGGTTTTTTGGTGGTCCATTTGCATTTGTGGAAATGTCATGCGTTGTATTGTTTGCAGAAAGGTCAGTTGGGTCGTCCGGTTGAGGAGGAGGAGCGAGGTGGAGCAGCGAAGGACTCGAAGAGCAGCGCCTTCACACCTGCTGCTGTACCTGGAATTGGTTTGTAACTTTGCTGTGAAGATTTGCATCAAGACAAAGAAGTTTAGGATGAAGATGGTGGTGACTGTCATTATGAAATGTATGAGTGTTAAAATGAAGTAAGACTAAAGTAGTTGACCATGAAAACAAATATGTCTATCTATAGGGAGAGACTTTGGGTAATGGTAAAAGTTTGGCACAAAGTACATCTCCCTTCATGGAAGGAAGGAGGATAGACCATTTCTGTGGGACATAGGTAGATGGGTTTGCTGAACCGGTTGCAGTGTGGGCCTGTGGGGTGAGAAATGGAAGGAGTTCATGGTGAGATTTGCTGTGTAAAGAGCATAAAGAAGTGGATGACGATGGCAATAAGAAGGATAGTTACGAAAAGAATCTAAGAATGAAGGGCAATGACAGGATTTAGACATTTTAGAGGATGAGATTGAAGCGGCAATAATGCCAGGATGTTGCTTATCTTAAGTAAATGTTATGTTGAGACGTTGTTGTTAGAATGCATGAAAGGATGAACTGAATGGACTATCACTTGTAATGTTGTCTACTGTGTCAGGTGCCAAACATGGACGTCGCGCAACATGGATTGGTGCTAGTGGTGATCAGACATTCCTGCGCATCGATGAATCTCTTATAAACGTTCACACTCTCAGTCGGTCGAACATCGTCGCTAATCCATCGTGCATCGGTAAAACATTTTAGTGACTTTTTGCTGTTGCTGCGAATTAATTGCTTTGGTATTTTTTACTCATCTTATGTTTGCTGCTCAAAAAGGTGAGATCATGCTTTGTGGTGGTACCTTTACAGTGTTTCTGGGAAATACATAAAGAAATTGCTTAATTATATCTAACTTAGATCAAAGACTCAAAGTGACCAATACTGAATTGTAAATGATGTCAGCAGTTACTTCAATTGGCGGCACTTTGTGGCCTATTGTTACGGAGTAGTTTGCCAAGTAATCTTTCGAGACAATACCTTCCTTGAATCCATCAATTGATGAAGAATTTTTGTCTTGACAATGATTGGATGGTGTGTTATGTTAGGCGAATGTGGAGAAGTTTTCTAGGAAATTGTTTTTTCACAATACACTATGTTACAATCGAAGTGTTTACATGTCTGGTGACTGTTTTCTAGTTTTAATTCCGATGGTTGATATCGGTCGGTCGAACATCAAATGTCTCGTGATCAGTCGGCTGGACGGCAGCTGTCGCAGTTTCAACAGTGCTGACCAGGTCAATCTCGTTGACCACAGCGTCTGCCTGGACCCGGTCAATGACGTTCTCTGGAGGTGAGCTCTATGCCACGCTATTGCTTCGTTGATGATGTGAAAGGTTGCAGAATAGAGAATCTCTAAGATGATATGTATATGGATTTGGCGGCAATGCAAAACACATAAGAATTAAGGTCCTAATACTCCATGCATTTTCACATAGATCTATTAATCTCTTATTCTTTTAGTTTGATTGTTTAATTATTGTTTTTGTGCATTTTGACCTCATTGTGAATGCCTACTACCGGTTGGTGAGTGTGTGCGTGTGTGTGTGTCTGTGTGTGTGCGTGCGTGTGTGTGTGTGTGTGTGCTGATGGTGCATGAAAATTATGGTACGATTGATTGCTTCATTTTCATTTATGTGACTGTAATTTTTTTTCAGCCTGAATCCAGTCACCATGGAGCTTGATTGCTACAACGTGATCTTTAGCGAGATGAAAGGCACGAAGGATTCACCATTAAGTCAAAGTAACATACTCAGTCCGGAACTTGCCATTCCAGTCTGTACAGGAAGCCTGTGCTCAAGATCACACTGTGCCATCAACATGCTCGGTGAGTCACTGTTATGTACAGTACACGTCTGTGTGTGCGTGTGTGTTTTACGTATCTGAACATTTATTTTTATGCCTTATTTGGGTAACTGTTAATGTGCACAAGGTTGCAGCTTGAATTCAAGAGATGTGATTATGATATGAAAAATTG
Organism: Lumbricus rubellus; assembly: GCA_945859605.1. NCBI lineage: Eukaryota > Metazoa > Annelida > Clitellata > Crassiclitellata > Lumbricidae > Lumbricus > Lumbricus rubellus. The sequence continues at coordinate 17,534,732 of OX243812.1, read as the reverse complement.
CACCTTCATAAACCAGCATATACGAAATAAACGCAACATAGTATAATTGAAAAGAAGACAAATTGGCATGCAGGCAAGAAAGGAGCCCCATAAGGGATCACAATCCAGATAGGAAGAGGAACCCCCAATTTCCAAGTAGTATACTAAATCGGGACAGAATGGAAAATTGAGAAGGTGTCTTGAGGCTGATGATATTAGTTGATTCTCATATAGTAGTCCCATAAATATGATTTTCATAATCAGATAGCCCAGTGAATGTGTCTTTACTTGTACTCATACAGTTATCTGCAAGTGACTGTTTGTTACTCATGTTTGGGTAGGTGTTATGCTCATAGCCTCTGATCTTTTGGCTTTTTTCATGTATATGCTGATTAATTATGATAATTTATTGTGAATAAGTAATTGTGAATAAGTAATTGTGAATAAGTAATTGCAAATGGGGTGATGAATGGTTTTTCAATTAATCTGCTGTGTTGTTGTTTAGGTTGTCTGGATGTTCTGACGTTGGCTCATCAGCTGAACATGACTGTGAGTGAAGAAATGAACGAGAAGCACACCGCTTCTACGGCGTTCTCCAAGGACGACTTCTCCGTTGTCAACAGATTTGAAAGTTCGTCTACATTGTCTCTCTACAACTGTCTGTGTTCCTTTCTCTGTGTCTCTCTCTAGTTTCCTTTTTCTTACTGTCAACTTGTTCGTTTGTCTGGGTGTTTGCACGTGTTCCTCATTCTGTCATCTGCCTTTGTTTTTTAGACTCTCAGAGACAATAATGTAGACACAACTGAATAAACACTTAAAAATTGCTTTTTGCTTTGTTTCACTTTCGTTGCTGTGGTTCGGTGAAATAAACTGTTTCAAAAGGTGTTTGGAAAGAGTCAGAAGTTGACTGCTGGATGGAATTTGTAAATAATGTAGCTGGAACTGCTGAAGGGTATTGCATGTCAACAGAAAATTGAACTGAAACAGGGTGATGAGGATTGAGGAAGTGGTGTAGTCGATATCTGATGCATATCTTTTACCACAATATCAAACCTGATGTACTAATTTCATAGCAGTGCGTTCATAATGCAGAAGGCATACATTTGTCAATATAATATAATTCTCTTGAAACAAAATCATAGTAAGCATTTGTGATGTGTTTGAAAAACCTGGTTGAAGTATAAACCATGGAAACGGCACCAGAAGTCAGGTAAAAGTGGATTAGCAAGTTATTGTCTGGTAAGCCTTAAGTTTAGATGGAATAGGGAACTCACAACGCACAGAACTGGGTATATAGTTCCAAAGCTTTGGACCAACTACTTTTAAGCTTTGGACCAACTACTGGAAAATTGTTTCTGAGTGTGATGCATTCATAGCTCTGTCTTTAATTGCTTTGTCTTGTGCATTTGTAGGTCATGGGGGAGGATGGGGTTACTCAGGTCACTCGATTGAAGCAATCCGATTCATGTGTGATACGGACGTTCTCATCGGAGGATTCGGTCTTTTCGGAGGACGCGGGGAATACTTTGGAAAAATCAAGGTGGAATTTATTATACATGGAAGCAGAAATTTCTGTTTGATGCTGTTCATAGGACTTCAATAGATTAGTTTGCATGAAATTGCCAGTCATGTCTTTCTAGTTTGCCAACCTGTTATTTGCGTCAAGTGGAAGTTTAGGGTGTCGTAAGTAATGCTTTTGTGAGGTACTGTAGCTGTATTAAGTTTGTGAAATTTTTATACAGTTGTGCTTCAAGTTTCCTCTTGTTAAGTCTATTCCACGTGGCATGTTTGTTTGGGTTTTCAGTCATTTTTGTGTGGGTGAGTCTCAAGTGTGCCCAGCAAATTAGCATTCAATTCCACATGTAGTCTAACCAAGTGCTTGTGAGGAAGTTCCCATGGAAGCATTTAGCATATATACATTTGTGGTAGCTGGGAAGTTTCTTTACAGCACTGGCTCTGAAAAAATATGATGCATCAAGGCATGACCCCCTTACAGACGAGTTTACATTAAATCACTGTGTTGCTGAAATTTCTCTTTGTTGAATTGACAAGTGTCATTTTAGTTGTTCTATTCATTTTCAGCTTTTTGAGATTGGTCCGGATGCGGGTGATAATGAGACGGAGGGTGAACTTCTTGCAGAGACAGAGGAAATGCCATACAGGTGTGGAGCCAGGTAGGACACTTCTTTATTAAACTTTATATATGTTATTGTGTGCTTAAGGTTAGTAAATCTGAAGCTTCACTTGTCCAGGGTCAGTCCATGACTTCGCATTCATTAGTCAACTTTACTTTTAGACCGGAGTTTTTCAGCTGAAGATATATTTCACTAAAGATTGACTATCTATCCTTGTAATGTATTGTATTTTGAACATTGTACAGATATTTATATTATTTATATTGTTTAATGAAGTCAGATATTTCTGAAACATCATTTTATTCTGTTCATACCCTTACCATGCAAAATATATGGGAGAATTGCTTCCTCAAAAACTGGGTAAAGTCTGTTGTCAAGCCATTTTCTGCATTTTGTAAAACTTTTTTTTATCTGGTTAGATTTCTGCATTTGCGTCTTTGACCCCTGTGATGTATCCTTGGATTGAAACTTTAAATAAATAATTAATTGGATCACCTCACCAGTGCCTATGATATCAGTTTAACATCAATGCCTTGTTCTTAATTGTTGTGGGTTTTTTAATACAGGGAGAAGTATTACCTTGTTCTTAACCCTTTACCAGTAAATTTTTTAATTTTAAGCCCGTTTTCAGCGGATATTCTCGGGGCAAAAGGGTAAAAGATTAATTGTTGTGGGTTTCTTGTACAGGGAGAAGTATGCCTTGTTATTTGATGAGCCGCTTCCTGTTCAAGCGAACTGTTGGTATGTTGCATGGGCGAGGATTTCAGGACCTAGCAGCGACTGTGGTTCAAGTGGACAAACAACTGTCACAACTGAGGATCAGTTAGTTGTCTTCTTTTTTTGTACTTGTAAAATACGTTATTTTAATTCTGCTGCTCATTTTTAATTGGAATTATATTTGTAGTAATTAATGACAGATTGTAATGTCTTGACTCGTGCGAGTTTCAAACAGATGGTGAGTGAATTTCATCGCTGACAACGAATTTCGCTAATGATGGAAGACGTTTTGGTATTGCTGAGGCGGTTGCCTCCCTGTGGTCAACTGGAGATGCAATGTACACTTTTCTATACTTTGTGAAACTGAGGAATTGGATACAAAATATCAACTGAATCTAAAGGTCTTAACAGATGTCATCTGGTAATGCTAAACTGTGTTTTTTAAAGTGGCTGGGAAACCAATACATCTCACTGTTAAGGTGTTACTGCTTACTCAAATCTCTATTAAAATGCTGGCATTTCAATGTCGTAGGGTAGTCTTCCGGTTCAGGAATTCAAAGAAGTCCAACAATGGAACAGACGCCAATGCGGGTCAAATCCCCCAGCTGTTGTACCGCCTTCCAAGCCCGGATGTGGGACAGGGTAGCAGTGGGACAGGCATCCGCAAGTGTGACCAGGTGGAGCAAGTTCACATCCTGTCACCAGAGTTTTCTCTCACAGTGTCACCTGTAAGATTTTCTCTTTAACTGTTCTGTATTCATTTGCTTTGTTGATGCAATCAATACCTGAGGTAGCATGTTGTTATCAAAGGCAGATCTAACACATGGTAGTCAGTTGTTAAGTTAAATATATATTATACCTTGTGGGGTATCTGTTGGTCTATTCTATCAATTTTACAAATATGAGAGTGCTGAAGTGACTGTCTTCTTAATTCTTGAGTTTTTTTATTCTGTAAGTCTGTGTGTAAGAGACTGTTATTGTTACAATTTTCTTATATTGTATTTATTGTTACTTTTTAAATCTTTATTGACTCTAACTTATGAGTGTACTCAAAGTGACTGGGAAACCAATGCAGCTCATTGTTGAAGCGCTAACAATCACTATATATCTTATGATCAATTGATGGGACTTAAAAATTGTGCTTGATGCAAAGTCTCATGATGCAATCTGCTCTTCAAATTGAATGCTATTTAATGCTATTTGACTACTGCAGACAACTGACTAAATTCTATCATTTTGTTACACTGAAAAAATGCACCAGGTAAGTTACTACATTAAAACAAGGTTGGATTTTATGGAAGTTCTTTGGAATTTGTGAACTGATGATAAATTAAAGAAACCGAATTTTTGTATCTTCACATGTTGCAAAATTTATCCTTTTCTTTCTGATGTAGGAGTGTTTTGAGTCGTTGATCAGCCTGCTGAGCTGGAGTTGGAGTACGTTCTGTTCGCTTGGATGTGACATTCAGCAGATGAAGGGCATGAACCTGAAGTCCGCTCTTCTTGATCTTCGACAGCTCGTCTACATCAGCGCCGTCAGCCTCCGTCTGATTCGCACGTACATCTGTGAGATCTATCCATGGCAAGGTTGGTGGTGGGATGCTTTTTGCTGAAAATTGAGACCCGAGAAAAAGTTCTGAGATATTTCTTTAATTTTAATCGATATTCTGGTACACTAGGGTGCTAATACACCCCAGTAAATTTTAGTTTAAGAGCCCCATGTCAGGAAGGGGTAGATCTACTGTGTGCATTACAATGTACATTGGGTCTCAGGTACAAGTTAGTTATCAGCATGCGTTTCACATCTGAGAAGGTATCTTTTCTTGAAAGAAAACAGAAAAGCATGTATATATGTATGTATTTATGTATTTATGCATGTATGCATGTATGTATGTATGCATTCATATATGCATACGTATGTATGCATGTATGTATGTATGTATGTATGTATGTATGTATGTATGCACACATACATACATACATACATACATACATACATACATACATACATACATACATACATACATACATACATACATACATACATACTAAATACATGCATACATGCATCCATGCTTACATAGGGCCTACATGTACGTACACACAAACATACATCTACATGCATACATACATACATGCATGAATGCATACATGCCAACATACATACATACATACATACATACATGCATACATACATGCATACATACATACACACATACATAAATAAATACATACAAACATAAATATATGTACATACATCTACAATTCTACATACATACATACATACATACATACATTCATCTACATACATACATACATGTACATACATGCATGAATGCATACATACACACATACATAAATACATACATACATACATACATACATACATACATAAATATATGTACATACATACATACATACATCTACAATTCTACATACATACATACATACATACATACATACATACATACATACATACACACATACATACCTACATACATACATACATACATACATACATACATACATACATACATACATACATACATACATACATACATACATACATACATACATACATACATACATACATACATACATACATACATGCATACTTGCTTGCATGCATGCATGGTTGTATGAATACATACACAAGACCTGAATGTAAACAGACTGAAGTAATGGCGAGGGGTAATGTCCTACGGGGGGGGGGTAATGGTCGGAGGGTAATGGCGCGGAGTGGGGGGGGTAATGGCAGAAATAATGGGCTGGGGTGATGTCCTGTTGCCAAAACATGTTTCAGCAGCATCCAGACGACCTTAGACAACTACAGAGCATAGAAACATACAGTGTGACAAGCAACTGAAACTGAGACCTGGTGTGCATTTACATGCACACTCAGATCACACGAACTCTAGATCATGTTTATTGACTAAATAAATAATTGAAAAGGCATTTATTTGCACAGAGAATCGCTCAATTATGCACCAATTTCACAAAACAATCCAAAACAAAATTCGTATATTTGAGATTTTTCAAACTTTTTCTTCCCATATGAGGTTTTAAGTCAGATTGCCGACATACTTACTAACATTGACGATAGTCTTTTTAATTGCCAGCGCTCTCAGATGCATGCCAAACAATCGGTCATTTTAATGCACATCAGGTCTCAGCTTAGTAAGCTGCGGCAAATATTTTATGTGACTCAGACCATTTGTGCATTATAATGCACGTTTGGTCTCAGTTTTTATAGGGAACAGAGTTCATCAATACATGGACACATTGGACAGCTGCATGGGCTTTATGTTAACTTATCATATGATTCTTGACCTTGTTATTTCTCTGGAATTCATCCGTGTACCTTGGTTATCTATTTAGTCTCTAGAGTAAATGAGCTGTTTGTTTATTTCTTTTTACCAAACGTGTCTAGGCTAAAGTTATTTACTTTGGACTTTTGTTAAGAGAAATTGATTAATGTATTTGTCTTCTTTAAACGCCACCCTACCCCATATTTTGCCTTTCTCTACTCTACCTTATCTTATCAGGCTTTACGTCGCCTGCTGTTTGTTTACTTGATCTTTCCTTGCCTTATTGTAGGTCTGTGAGCCAGCCTTAGTTTATCAATTTTATCAATACATGATCTGCATGCTTAATGTGGAATACATTGATTGTGTTCTATGTGGTTCCAGCCACAAAGACAAAGGTTCCGTCAGAGACGACTCGTCTGGCCGAGTGCGTTGGGGAGGTGCGTCTGTTGCTGAGGCAGATTCTTGCCGAGAGCAACCGTTACCAGGCAGCAGTGGTTGCTAGGGAGGGTCGGCCATCGTTGTCGTCTGATGGGAGTACGTTTGAGACGCTGCGAGAGATGATCCTTGAGGAATGTCACCGAACATTTACGCAATGTTTCCACGCGTTCTATCCGACGGGAAATCTCAAGTGGATCTGTCTCTGCGAACTTCTCACAACCGTTGATCTCGTGAGTTACTTAGACTTTGCTCTTTCTTCATATATTCTGTCTGTTTGTTAGTCTATCTGACTTGTGTGTCTGCCTCTGAGTCATTTTTCTTGTCTCTTTGTGTCTTTCTTCTTGGCCCTCTTCTGGCTTCATGAAATGTCTGCCTGGCTGACCGTCTCTTAACCCTCTCACCCCTATAGCCCCACAGCAAGCGGAACGCCCACCCGATGGCCCTGAGCATAATTATAATTATTATTATTATTATTATTATTATTAATATTGTAATTATTATTATTATTATCATTATTATTATTATATTATATTATTATTATATATTATTATTATTATTATTATTACTATTATTATTATTGTTATTATTATTATTATTATTATAATAATTATAATTATAATTATAGTGAACTGTCCTCAATCTATTTATTTGTGCCGCTGGCCTTCGAGACCTTGGGTCCAATCAACGAAAGCGGCCTTGATTTCATCAAAGATCTCGGAAGACGTCTTGCCCAATTTTCTGGAGACTCTAGAGAAACTTGTTTTCTCTTCCAGCGCTTGTCGATTTCAATCCAGCGCTTTAATGCCGTGGCCATCCGCGGTTCTTTTGTCGAACCAGATTTTGTTGAATAACAGTGATAATAATAATCTATATATATAAAAATGAAACTTTCCAATAGCTCGTTATGATTTTTCTCGATAACTGACGGACCGATTGTTTTGAAAATTTTACAACACCATAATAATAATAATAATAATAATAATAATAATAATAATATTATTATTTTTATTATTATATAATAATAATTATAATTATAACTTATAATTATTATTATAGTTATAATTATAACTTATAATTATTATTATTATAATTATTATAATTATTACGGGGATACGGTTTATATGTTGAAGCCTCTATAGCGGCTTCACGGGTATTTGTCAAAGACCACCAAGCCGCTATAGCGGCTATACGGGGCAAGAGGGTTAAGTGTCACGATATAAATATAATGAAAACTGCTTTGTGATGGACAGTTAAATGGACAGAATCAAATTTTTTACTAAAAGTCGTAAAAGATGCTTCTAACTGATTTTCTGGTGACAGATAATTATTCAAGTGTTGTTCCCTTCCTCCATCCACATCTCATTCTCTGTAACAAATATCTTTAGTGCCACTAGAAATCACCGGCACTGGGGATGAAATTTTTTGTTGAACTGCATGAGGTGTAAGTCTGTGCCAGAACCATTACTTAGTTTCTGTTAGGCCAGAACCAAATCAGCAGAACTTTGTTTCCTCCAAACGATGACTTTGAAGTTCTGTTTGCAGAGTCGAGATGGTGCCAGTAGCTGTGGAAGACTCCTGGCAGCTGTCTTGGAGGCTCTTTGTCATCCTGCCATCAAGTTAACGGCCATTATGCCCATCAACGGTGAGCACAGCGTTGAGCAGCAGATTCGGCAGCAGGTGCCTGGCGCCGACGACAACACACAGTGCAGTTCGCTTCTCAGTGAAACGCTTAACTTCCCGATGTTGGTCGGTCACATGATGCACCGGACGGAAATGGAATTGGTTGGCCGTGGTCACTGGACCTTTAAGGACATGCTTGACCGACTCCTCTACATTGCGGGGCTTCCACTGAGGCAGGCGATTAACCAGGTGAGTCTTACCTGCTGGCTTGATTGGATATCCATTTGACGACCAATGAACTATCCTTTGCACATCTTACATCGGTTAATTTTGTACTACCATTGGCACTGTGCAGTGAATGATTTTATGTTATCATGATAGAGAAAATATCAGTTGAGACTTTGACTTCAAGTTTTCATGCTGAGAGAGAACTTCTGAATAATCATTCTGTGAGAGGTGCTATATAAATCTATGGATACAATTCAATGGTCAGATTTCGTAATGTGTTGCAGAAACCTCGTTGAAATTGGCCAATGTTGCATGTTTGGCAAACCAGACGTTTGGTTATTTTTAATAATCAAGTTGGTTGAACTGGGCAGATGCTCAGAACTGGTGATTTTAAAATTTGAGATGCTCTTAACCCTTTAATGCCGGAGGGTATAGGATTTCCCATACCATTTACTACCGTCTCGGCATTAAAGGGTTAAAGGTGTTTTATAAATGCTTGGTTAGTATGGTTGCTTGGTTACTTTACACTGCAATCCTTCACTTTTAATGTGTTTTTCAGGAGAAAGTATTGGTGCAGTCATCGTTAGTTTACAACGCGTGTTGTCTGCTCGTTGCACTTGTCAGTGAGTTGTCAGCATCCGCAACTGGAACAGAGGTAAGAGCAGCTGACAGCGAAATAACTTTTTTAGCATAACACAACTTTTTATTGGATATGAGTTGTTAATGTGATGCAGTAATTGAACTGAAAAAGTGGGTAAAAATGAAGAATTAAAAGCAACGACAATTTCTATGGCGCCGTAACACGACCGTGCCGTTACGAGGGCGTCTCACATACAACTAATTATCTTATGCTGTTAGTAAGTCATTATTTATTCATTCATTCATTCATTAGAATCTATATAGCACCCCTTCAAGAAACTACTCAGAGGCGCTCCCAGCCCAGCCACGTTATTGATTAGATCAGAGTTATTTATATAAATGATTGTTTTTCTTAAGGTGACTGTGACGTTGTCAAGTCGGCCGCTGCTATCGACGCCTAATCGCTTTACACGAACGAGCACAGGAACTTACTGGAATACAGGAAACGGAAGTCCAGATGCCGTCTGCTTTACCGTCAACAGACCGGGAATCGTCGTCGCTGGAGTCGGACTCTACGGAGGAGGCGGCACGTATGAATACGACCTCGAACTGTTGGATGATGTAAGTGTGCTTGCCTCTTAACCCTTTAATGCCGGAGGGTATAGGATTTCCCATACCATTTGCTACCATCTCGGCATTAAAGGGTTAACAACTCCATTGGTTTTCTAGTGATGCTTAGTACAAGCTCATTGTTAGAGTGGTGATGGATTAGGGAATTTTTATTTGGCAGTCACCTGGTGAATCCTAAAATGTACTGTATGTGAACTGATCATAACATTGAAGTGTGTTGCATTGTGTTAAATTCCTAATATGTTTATGCAGAGGTGTTATATGCTAGTGTCATAGTACATTGTATTAAGTAGTTTAAGAACCTTGCATGTGTTGATACAGTTTTAGTTGATTGAGAGTGCACCATAGTGTAGTAGTAGTCTTTATATGACGGATTTTCCATCATTGAGTCGAACTGAAATTTCCACCCAGCGAAAAGTTGGTTCAGAGCTGCATCCATTGGTTGATTTGGCTATAAAATGAGTACACTGGCGATACACTGGTGTTGAGGGGTAGGCCTGTCTAACCAACTCCATACAAAGACTAATAACACTGGACAACAGTGATTTTGCTTCCTGGACACTTTCATGTGTTTCTTATGCAGTTTCTGCTGCTGATCACGAAAATCACCTTGAAATTGTCCCATCACGTAAGGTTTTTGAGAAATCGTCAAATTTTCGTTACGTTTTGGAATCGTAAAAAAACAGGGGTTTTAGGCATTAGGCATCCATAAAAGTGGTATAACTTTTGTTCTGTTTGAAATATTTTGATGAAATTTGGCCATCTGGTGTAAATATGACTTGTCTTTAAGCTTGTAAAATTTCATGTCGAAATTCTTACTTTTGGCCAAGATATTGGCCAAAAGCCTAAGGGTCCCCCCTTTTTTTGCTCATCCCGTACATTATACATGTGCAACTAAACAAGAAATAACTGTAAAACATTAATTTCATGTTTCCAACTTTTCTAAGTGATACAGTCATCATCAGCATCAATATTATGAGGAAGAACTGTTATAAAGATTTGTTTTCCAATGAAACCAAATTATAGTATATTGTAAATGTGTACAATATAATGTGAGCGTGTAAGTTAAAATGTTGCATGCTGTTTTTTCAAAAACCTTACGTGATACAACAATTCTGAGCACACCATCGTGTTCAGCATGTCACATTCTATAGAAAATAGTGAAAGATTTTCCGGAAATAACAAAAATTAAGTTATAGTATATAATTTTTTTATTGTAAATTATATGCAATAAATGAGCATTTAAGTTAAAATCTTGCATGCTGTTTTCTCAAAAACCTTACGTGATACAACAATTCTGAGCACACCATCGTGTTCAGCATGTCACATTCTATAGAAAACAGTGAAAGATTTTCCGGAAATTAAAAAAAATTAAGTTATAGCATATTGTAAATTATATGCAATAAAGTGAATAAACGAGCATTTAAGTTAGAATCTTGCAAACTGTTTTTCTCAAAAACCTTATGTGATACAACAATTCTGAGCATACCATCGTGTTCAGCACGTCAAATTATATAGAAAACCATCAAAGATCTTTTGGAAATAAAAAAAATTAAGTTATAGCATATTGTAAATTATATGCAATAAAGTGAATAAACGAGCATTTAAGTTAGAATCTTGCATACTGTTTTTCTCAAAAACCGTACGTGATACAACAATTCTGAGCATACCATCGTGTTCAGCACGTCAAATTCTATAGAAAACCATAAAAGATCTTTTGGAAGTAAAAAAAATTAAATTATAGTATATAGTAAATTATGCAATATAATTATGAGCATTTAAGTTAAATTCTTGCATACTGTTTTTCTCAAAAACCTTACGTGATACAACAATTCTGAGCACACCATCGTGTTCAGCACGTCAAATTCTATAGAAAACCGTCAAAGATTTTTCGGAAGCAAAAAAAAAGTTAAAATTTGTTGTCCAGTGTAATTAGTTGATCTCACTTCACTCTCATGAGTCGATTGCTCTTCTCCTTTTTTTCTTCTTTAATTGCTTATACAATATACATGTCTAATATGCATATTTGTGATGATGTCATCAGTCGGAGAGAAGCAACGACTCGTCTCCAAACGGTCGATGGAACAGTCTCGACATCATCAAAGGAACGTACGGACCGGACGACTGTGTCAACGACGTCGCAGAAATCAAATTCAGCAAACCGATTCCGATTAAAGTAAGCATACTTCATTTTTCAATATAAAACAGTTGAGTCTGAGAAGGATTCTAATCGTGTACCACCACATGACCATCATCATCGCCAATTATAATAATAGATATCACTGTACTGTCGCCCTGGCTTGACCTTCCAGATTTTGACCTGGCATCGGAAGAACAGCTATAGCTATAGTGGACTTGATATTGCTCCAGCTATCAGCCTAATCTCCTGATGCAATTAAATGTTTTAAGATTTGCATCACATTGCATTACATTGTATTTAGCACCTACTAAAGCAATTTAATTGTATGACTGTAATGCAATTAAATGTTTCTAATTACAAATGTATTAAGAAAATGTTAATCAATAAATAAGGATGATTTCCAATATTTTTGTTTTTGCATCTTGACAGGAAAACGTGAATTATGCCATCAGGCTGCGTAACCGTGGAAATCGGACGAAGAACGGTGACAGTGGATTGTCGAGGGTGAAATGTCCGGATGGCACAGTGTTCATGTTCAGCGCTTGTTCACTGAGCAGCAACGGAACGAACCACAGCCGTGGTCAGATACCACAAGTTCTCTACTACAGGTAACCAACCGGTGGGACTCTGGACACTCATTGATCTTGTTAACCCTTTAATGCCGAGATGGTTGTAAATGGTATTTGAAATCCTATACCTTCGGCATTAAAGGGTTAAATAAAGTTCGATATCTTGAATTGTTTGATGATTGCAAATAGTCAGGTTATCGATTGCATTGATTGATTGATTGGGTTGATGGCTATCATTCCCTCTTAAGAACCGTATCGTTAAGTTTTCGTTGCTAGTGATTGCTCAATAATTTTTCCAGTTCTCCACAGGAAGGAGAAGGAGCGACGGAAAACAGTCGATCGCTCGCGGAGTCTCAGTCGCGTCGGAACGCCATCGGTATCGTCACGACGATATTCCGAGCAGCGACGGAACTTCTCCAACGGATGCAGACTACAAAGGGTAAATGAGAAGAAATTGCTGTGACTAATTGTAGCTAGTGGTTTTTTTGTTTTGTAGACCCTTGCTCTTTCAATTGTACACCTGGTGTTTTGAAGTTCAGATGCATTTTGGTAATTAAGATTAAGCTATTTGAGCTATTTAAATAAACGTTATTTGAAGTGTTTCTGTCTTATATGCTTGCAATGTATTTATGCTTATAATATGCATGTCTGTTTCACTTAATATAGAACCTTTAAGCATCGGCCAACAGTATTGAGGTGCTAAGAATTCATAACAAACACAGCTGGAAACGCCACCACTTGCATACATGTTCAGTCGACATTTAAGCTGAGACATTCTGCAGCCTATAGACAATAGTGATTACTTTTGGAAGCTATGATATTTTAATGAGATGATCTGAATGGTGACGATGCGTTACCATGACAGCAGTAGTTCTTTGCTGTACTTTTAATATCTCTTTCATCTGCTTGAAGCAGTGTTGGTAAACTTCACAGTTTATTTGTTTGGTTGTTGCACATCTTCGTTTGTGTTCATTTCTTCTCAACTATTGAAACTGTTGACAGATGAGAAGATCTTCTCGATGGTCAACAATTGTCCGATGTTCTCAACACTTCTGCCGATGGTTGCTGGTTACGTCAGACCTGTGGCAACGTCAGACCCTTGGGTAAATTGATTTTGCGTCTGTCTTCATCGAAGTTGTTGATGACTTCTGTTGTGTCATTGTTGCATTGGGCAATAAAATTAACCCTTAATAATGAGAGTGTACTGTAACGTAGTGGGGAAACCAATGCATTTTAGACCAGAAATACACTGAAGTACACTTGGATAGTCCATGAAGTTGACACCAAGTGATCACCCTTTAGTTTACAATAATATGTCAATTTCATTAGAACTGGGTATAGCTGTTACCAGCTTTTATCAAAACTCACCTAAAGACTTAAATTGACTATCACATTTTCTGTTGTAATAATTACGTGATTAATTTCTTTAAGTAGCTTGTCTTTCTTCCAAAAATTCTATCAAAGAACAGTCTGTCTTTTTAATGTGCATCTTTTTATGAACATTTCATTATATTGTCTACAAAACACAGATTGAAACCTTAAGGCTTAACTCTTGGGTTAACTGATGGGTTGATTTGAGTTTGAGACCCATGTCTTAGTTGTCTTACTCTATCATGACTTACCCTACATGCAGTTACTTTGCTTTATTTAATCAATCAATCAATCAATTTTTTTATTGCGCCAAGAAGCACGCAAGATATATATCATCACATCAAAATAAACATGAACGCTCTTGGTAACAAAAGGAAACCCAGAAGGGACTGTAGAGTCCCGCTGGTCAGGGCCACCTATGCACGTTTTATTACAGCATAACATACCTTTGTCTTCTATGTAGGGAGCTGTCCAAATTCTCAGCCTCATCCAGGAGGTTCTGCCGCCAACAGCATCTCTGATCCGTTCCCATCTGCCGCTTGGTCACGCCCCAGCGGGCCCCAGTATAGGGCCAGAAGACGGTGCAGTGGCTCCGGAGTCAAGCAATGGCCTGTTCTCTACTGCAAGTCACAGACATTATGCAATCATTGAAAGTGATCATCCATACAAACCAGCCACTGTGTCCAACTACAAAGTGAGTGCAGAAGTTTATTTGGATGTTGTCGATTCACGTTGTGTTTTCTTACAGCGCTCATGCAATAAACAGAAACTGTGAGGTTTAATTAGAACGGTGGTTACTCTGTTTCATCAGGTGAATCTTTCTTAGGCTACTTTCAATTTCTATTCTTTAGCATCACTCTGGTCTAATCTTAGGACTAGTCTGCTTCTACTTGCTTGATCACCATAGCCTGACTTGGTTTCTGTAATCTATCCAAACTCAACTGAACTTTTTCAGCACATTTAATGGTTAGAACTACTGAAAACAACTTAAAACAACCATCTGCTCATTAGTATAATGACACCATAGAAGCCATTAGTGTAGCTGTAGCCTTGATTAAAATATTAGCAATGTAACTTGTAATGATGGCCATGATTTTGTAGCCTTTGTAGGCTAGCTTGAAATGAGCTACAGGTGTGACATTGTAAATTGTTTAAATGGTGTTGTTTGCAGTTTAGTCTGAGTTACTCTCTCTCTCATGGACTGACTTGAAATGAGCTACATAAATTTATAAATTCATTTTGTGGTCTGCGGTTTTTATATGTTGGATATGCTGAAATTTCCAGGTGACATTTCCCAGCAGTGTTCACTGGATGGTGTTAGAATTCGACCCACTGTCTGGAACAGCTCAAGTGGAAGACTACCTCCAGCTCCTCATTCCAGCCAAGGCAAACGTTTACCCGATGCCAGGCGCCAATCAGCACCCTGTGGCAGACGGTCAAGAGGGCAGCGCTGTGCTGTCCAACTGGTGGCCAGTCTTTAGGAAATTTCACGGAACGGACAACTGGCCAATGATGGCCATGATTTTACCTGGTTAGGCCAGCCAGACTGATTTTCGGGCTCATTTTTTTATAGCAGTTTAGCTTTAAATTTTGTTGAGGTATTTTACATTTTTGACGTGTCGTATCTGAATGATATTGTTTTTAAATTATATTTTCATTAATTATAATAGCTAAATTTTAGAACTTTCTATCAAGACTTCATTTGTCCAGTCCAAATGTATCATAGATATGAGCTAAACTGAGAGTAGAGTACTAGAGGGGTACCTATGAATTTAGTCTATAATGTGAGTGGCACTTTATAAACTTTTAGATATGATACGGTGATGGTGACAAATATTAGTATTATTGTTGCTTTTTTCACCAATGCTGGAAATGATCTATCAGGATTGAAAATAGTTCTAATGAAATTGCTGTGCTGCCAATATTGCCGGCCTCAGCTAGAAACTGTACTTAATTTCTTTTCAATTTTTTATACAGGCAACGAAGTTTGCTTTTCTCTGGAAACAGCGTCTGACTACATAAAGGACGAGAAGGCATATACGTATGGCTTCAAGTGCACTGTGATTGGTCACGAGTGGCAGGCATCGACCAATGAGGTTACATTCCTACAAAAACTATAACTATTATGGTGTATATATAATTATATATATATTATTTATATACACCGTGAGTAAAAAAAAACTAAGCCAAATTGTTTTTCATATATCTCTAATGCCTGGTAACATATCAGGCTAAAAATTTCCAAATATTTCGAGAAGTGGACCAAGAATATGACTCCAAAATTTCATGAGGTAAAGTTGAACGGATAAAAAGATATGAATATTTAAACTTTATATGACGAAATTTCCGTTTACAAGCAATTTTCTGTTACATTCAATAAAATGTTTCCTTATAATCTCTAATGCCTGATGATTAATCATTCTAAAATTTTCCAGATATGTAGAGAATTGAACCAACAATATGACCCCAACAATATGCCTTGATAATTTAATTAATTAAGATGCTTAAAATGTCCTCCTCCTGCTTGCACGCAAGCCTGGAAGCGCTAGCGCCATGCATTACGCAACAGCAGCTTCAGGTATCCTCTGGTCCAGGCCTTCCAACACTTCCAACAAGCATTGGTTGCTTCAGATCGTTTATATCATGGATTGTTGTCTGGTAAACTCGGTCTTGCATCACGCTCCACACTTTATAGTCGACAGGATTCAAATCTGGGTTGTTCGGAGGCCATAATGTGGGAGAAAGGAAGTCTGGCGTCTATCTTGTCAGCATTTCGATGGTTTCCTTGGCTCTGTGGGCTGGCGCTGTTCTGTTGAAAAAGAAAACAGCCTTCTGGGGATATAGATTTCTGATAACAGGTGGAAGATGTTGTTACAGCAGAATATTGCGATAATATACTCCGTTAATTATTATCCAGGATCCCTGAAGACCAAAATTGGGAACTATCAAGCATCAAAACCGCAACGAACACCATAGCAGACTTGCTGAAAACAGAAATCTTTGGAGATGAAGTTTAAATATTCATATCTTTCTATCCGTTCAAATGTATGACATGATATTTTGGAATCCTATTCTTGGTTCCTCTAAATATCTGGAAAATTTTGGTATGATTAATTATCAGGCATTGGAGATACAAGAAAAACAGTTTAGCTAACTTTTTACTGAATCTGGCAGAAAATTGCCTGTAAACTGCAATTTCGGCATATGAAGTTGAAAGATTCGTATCTTATCATCCGTTCAAGTTTATCTCTTGAAATTTTGGAATCATATTCTTGGTCCACTTCTCTAAATATTTGGAAAATGTTAGCGTGATATGTTATCAGGCATTAGAGATATTTGAAAAACAATTTGGCTTAGTTTTTTTTGACTCACGGTGTATAGTATTTTATATACACAATTATATATATATATTATGTGGTTGTAGTTTCTAAAGACTTAATTTGACTTGTATCAAATACTGGGGCAAAGTTGATATCAGAAAACCCACTAGACTTCTTTTGGTTTTGAATGTTCTTGTTAGTTAGGCATTTTCTGTAACGAATTTTCTCCACACTTGAAAATGTTCAGTCTCTGTAAAATAGTTGGACAATTATGGATGTTCTGCTCTTGTTGGATCGGTTGTAACGAGCATGTTGTGCATTGTATTATTATTGTTATTAGATTTATATAGCACTTTTTTGAATCTGCATTATCACTGATTGACTTTGTGGACAGCAATCATTTCTGCAGCTTTTACCGACACAGCATCATTGATTTGTTTGTGATTAGAGCACTATGTGATAATGCTGATTTATATCACGTTCATTGTAATCTGTGATGACGTTTCAGGGACTCGTGCATCTGGAAAAGGAATTGGCTGGTCTTGGAGGCATATGTGCAGCGTCGCTGATGCGGAAGGACATGCTCCTACCAATTGGTGAGTCATTTCCTACTTAGGTGGATGATAACACCTAAAAAAAAAGTTTAATTAATTCTAATCAGAATGATGACCGTAGCTCATAATTACATTCCTTAGATTGTTCTCCAAGTTTAGGGTTCGGGTTTGATCTTGTCATAAAGGAGCGCTATATGAGACCTAATGAATCCGGTGTTGCAGAGGGAGGAGTGTGTGATTCCAGGTGAGGACCATGCTGAATTATGTAGGTTTCAAGGGCAGAATGGAGCACAACTGACCAGACGATTGTTCTTTAGCATTTTACACTGAGTGCATCTTTGCTTGGGCATCCAGTGCAACTCGTTCTATGTGCAGTTGGATATATGACCAAACTTTGGTGGCTTATTGTATGGTTGTTGAATGGAAATTCATTTGTTTTTCCTCGAAGGCTGCCGAATGTCAAACAGTTAAAAGTGAAGAGAAAAAGCGAGGAAAGAAAAATAATTGCGCTTTATTTATTTGAGCTGAAGTTGTACGCATAATTAATAATACAGCGAGTTTCTTTATTTTAGGTCATGATATAGCTCAGCTGAGATTGATTGATAATGATTGATTATTTTGATTGATAACGATTGATAATTTTGATTGATAATGGTATAATATTTTAGAAGATTTGAACCGCAGATATTAGAGCACATTTAGAATGCTGCACAGGTACTGAAATGTATCTTAAGAGCAACTTAGAAAGATGTAGGTAGTGATAAACATGCTATGAGATGCATTATACAATTTTACACATGCTGAAGCGTGGCACAAGATCTCAACGCTGCGTGTTTGTGTGTGTTTGTGTGTTTGCCAGGATCTGCAGAAAATTCGGAAGAAGACCTGAATGTGTTGGAAGCAAATGCTCAGCAGGTCAGTTTTTTAAATCTTTTGTTACATTGCATCTTGTCATGACAGCATGAATTTCATTTGCTAATAATATGAGAAAACTATGTGTCTCCAAATGTTACGTCTTCTTCTTCTTTAGTTATCTGCTGTCAGGCAGGTTCATATGTCCAATGATGCCACGCATATCTGTTCTGTGCATCCATGTTTAGCCCTCTGTAACTGTCCTTTGTCATCATCCAGTCCAGTAGCATTGTTACATAACCCTGAGTAATTAATACAATGTATTAAGACTTAATGGTTTTGTTGCTTTTGTGCTGCTTGCAGGTGTTCAGTGCCCATCCAACCCTGTTAAGTAAAGGCTTTTCCATGTTCCACATGCCAACGGTCACTCAGGCGCTGGAAGGCAACCTGCCGTTCAACTATACGTCGAATGAGAGGACGTTTCTCAAAGACTTTATCAACTGCAATCCAGGAACTAGCGGCTGCAGGCTGGCTTCGTAAGTCTTAACCCTTTACTGTCGGAGGGCATAGGATTTCCCATTCGATTTACTACCATCTCGGCATTAAAGGGTTAAGTTAATAAAGCATCGCACCTCTTGATAAGTGATTAAGAGCAGTAATCAGTTTCGTAAGGTCATCGTGATTAACGGAACCTTTGACGATGTTGGTGAGATTCAATATTTTCCATTATTATTATTATTGCTTATGTTCGTCAAATTTTGGTATGTTGCATGAACTGCTTTTTACTGCATATTAATGGAATTGTATGTTATTCCAATAAGTGATGGAATCACTTCGTTTTGCACCAACTGCTTTCTGATCTATGATCTGAGTGAAGGGTTGTTGGCTACATGGTAACGAACAAGCTTTGTAGTTTGCTTTTTCTGTGTGGCTTGTAATTCAGTTTTGTACAGTTTCAATTTATTTTGTCTGACTTTTAGTTGTATCCAATTCTTTGTTTGTGGTCTGTCTAATTTTTTTGGTAGTTTCTCGTGTGTGTGTGTGATGTTTATCAGGTTACATCGTCTTTTTTGCAGGTGGCTTCAACCAGAACCATATCTGGACCCTAAAAAGTGCACGATTCTGTACAGTCAGGAGGAATTGCGATGTAACTGGCCAGTCACCATAACCATACAGACCAAGGACCAATATGGCCACCTCGTCAAAGTCCAAAACCTCAAGGTAATTACTATGTGGATGTTGGTAGTAGCGATGACAGTGGTGACAGTAGGAATTTATTTGTTTTGTCTAACATGATTGTAATCTAATGAATTCAATTAAATGCCATTGTCCTAATGCGCACATATGACTTCGACTGGTGAAATCTGATGGACTGGAGATTCCTGAAAGTGGGACTACTGAAAGTGGGTCAGCAAGTTAAAAGAGATGAATCTTAAGTCTAGACCTGAATGGCATCAAGAATGTTGTCAAAAGCTTGGTTAGGAGCGCTTCTGAATGAATAAATAAATCAGTTGATCGGAATACATGCGTTAAAAATGACATTTGACTTGTTGATTGTGTCTGTTTGCATGAACAATTCTGTTGAAACTGCATTGACATTACTGAATTGAATTCTTCATTTAAATTCTTCATTTGCGATGCAGGTTGAAGCGAAGGCGATTCCGATAATCAAGGACTTGTCGGAAGAGAGGCGAGTGAAGCGAATGAGTCGTTACGACACGGAGGGCAGTCTCATCTTCGGAGGACTTCCCCCACCCAGGCTCGACATTCCATACCAAGTTACCGTGAAGGACAAGGATCTCTACCATGCCATATCCATGATGAAGGTATGATAGCAGTATGCAACAGTTGTCGTAAAGATATGGTATCATGCAATGTGAAATTGTGAATGCTAGAGATATACATGTAGTGTTGTGCAGTTCTGAGCCGTGATGAATTGGGAATGATGCATTACTGTAATAGATGTTTTAATTCTTTTGCTTTTGTAAATTCTAAGTAAATTAAAAAGTGGAATTGCTTTTGATTTTAGCAATAATTTTAAAGTTGTTTTCTGTACTTCAAATTCACTGCCACATAGCACATCATCTGGAGCATTGATGCAGTGTGACATTGACAAATTAAGATGTCAGGTTCGTGGAGTTTTTGGTAAGTTGCATGCATGCGAACACTCTTAGAGTTTGAGCGTATGGTAGGCCTACACTCGATTCATTTCCTTTGCAGGCGTTTGAAAATTACTCGTTTGAAGAGTTGCGATATGCGTCTCCGGCCGTCCGTCGTCCTGCAGAGAACATGTTGATTCGTGACAATCAGGATGGCATGTACAGCGCCAGCTGGACACCAGGGGGCGTTGGCTTCTACAACATCCACGTCAAACTTGACAACTTTGAGACTGGTTCGTTTCTCTAGATCTATATTTAGAACATAATGCTGAATACAACAGCATCAATTTTTAAAATGACAGTTGCTGCGTTAATAATACAAATAATAAACACTGGGGTCAGTACATATCAACTCGTCTGATTTTTAGGAAATGTGTCATATCTTAATAATATGCAGCCAGTTTTTACTTTCGTTATTAGGTCAATGGCATCTCATGTCAAATTAATAAAATTAGTCTTGTCTCCGTATCCTCAATTTTGTTTCCTGCCATCTTCAGTCCCCGTTGTTTTATGTCGTCGTTGTTTTGTATTTTCATGATTTAGGAACTATGATTTTTTATTTTATTTTGTGTTTGTAGCATTATCACACCCTTGAATTTCAGTGGTCCTCACTTCACTGTCTAAGGTTTCCATATTTTGACCACTGGGTAGATAGATAATTAGCATGCAGATCTATTAAATGATGCCTTGTTGTTTGTGCGGGAAGATGCTTAAAACAACCCATGTTTTGCAGCATTTATCAGGTAATGCAGTTCAGTAGTTATTCCGGATACAAGTACGGTATATGTCTTTAAAATTAGACCAGAAAATGAAACTGTATGACTAGTTTTATGCATGTATATTGAAATGGTGTCTGAAATACAGTGATGGGACAAAAATATAAGAAAAACATGGAATTGGTTTTGGAACCAAAAATTGGGTAACCCTAAATGCGATATTGTAAATTTTGAAACAAATAATGAAATTTACTTGCATGTGTTTGTGCGGTGGGTACACTGTTTTGCGATAAAGTCGTGTTGATATTTGTTCAGGCGAAGTGTTTAAAGTGGAAGTTCGTGATGCACCTCAGGGAGTGATGCCTCCAGTTCAACCGCAGACGACGAAAAGACAGGGAAATCAAGCAGCCACCAAGGTACTCATTGTATTTACCATGTAGCATCTTTTTCAGAAATCAAACAGTATCCATGCTAATTATTTCTGTTTCAGAAATCAAACAGTATCCATACTATTTATTTCTTGGGACAGCACAGAAGAAGGTTAGAGTAGCTCATTTGCTTACATGCCTGTTAGAAGAAACTTCTCAGAGGCATGAAGTGAAAAAATAAATTTGACATTACTGCAGTTAAGTAACAGCAGAACAACATGCATTGTTGAATCTGACTTTGCACCAACTGCTGTGGGTGATCCAAGTGCTAAGCAAGCTCATTTTCACTATACCTGACAGCCCATTGAATGTAGATAGAACCACTTGGAAGACTTGGATTTATTTATTTATTTATTTATTTACTGAGAATTTGATATAGCGCTCCTTCAAGGTTACTACTCAGGAGCGCTCCCAGTCCAACCCCGGTCGAATAAGACAGTCTTGAGAAGAGAAAGAAATGAAGTAGAAGTAGAAAGGCTAATAGGTATTTGACGAAGGATAACAGGGAGCTCATTCCAGGTCGCAGGGCCAGCCACGGAGAAAGCACGGCGCTGCCTGATTGCAGTCCGTGAGCGTGGAACAATAAGTTCCGCTTGCGCAGCTGAGCGGAGAGAGCAGCGGCGTTGAACAAGTGTGGTCGAGCAACAGAGCTCCTGCAAGTATAAAGGAGCCAAACCCTCAAAGCAGCGCCGGACCAAGACGGAAATTCTGTATGTAATGCGCTGTGGGTAAGGGAGCCAGTGGAGTACATCCCTCATGTACTCGGAGACTCGGCCAAACTTGGGAATGCGGCCTATGAGGCGGGCAGCAGTGCGCAAGACCCTATTTAGGGGCCCCACCCGACAGGCTGGAAGTCCAACGTATATGGAACTGCAGTAGTCCAAGCGTGAAACTACAAACGCATGAACAAGTGTTGCGGCTGCGCTAAAAGTCAAAGAGCGGGAAATGACCTTGAGCTGCCGAAGCTGGTAGTAACATAACATCAAAGAAGACCTGATGGAGAAAGGCTCCAGCTTAGCCGAGATCGGCACAACAATGAGGAGCAGATATGTTTGGAGAAATTTCGTAAAGGCTTCACCGTCATATCTATGATGG
Organism: Lumbricus rubellus; assembly: GCA_945859605.1. Classification (NCBI taxonomy): domain Eukaryota; kingdom Metazoa; phylum Annelida; class Clitellata; order Crassiclitellata; family Lumbricidae; genus Lumbricus; species Lumbricus rubellus. Next base: position 17,511,894 of record OX243812.1, on the reverse strand, counting down.
AAGAGAAGAAAGAAGAAGAAGAATAACCACTAGAGCGTTAATTTCAAGATGCACAGACTGTATATATTATCTTGTTTTAGCATAACTATTGCATCTGTGTTTTTTTAATCTTATTTGCCCATGTGATATCTATAGCAACAATTTGCAGTTGCCTTGGCAGCCATTTGTTTTACGTTGTTGTTTGTCATAGCAACCACTGATTTGTCATTCTATTGATTGTGATTGCCAGTACAACCATAGTCTCGTTTTATTATTGTGTGTCCCATGGCTGTCAGTGCTTTGTCTTATTAGTTATTGTGGTTGTCAAGGCAACTGTTGCTTCAGAAGTCTTGTTGCTGCAGCTGACGTTGTCTTTTTGTGTGTATCAGATGCGGAAGTTTATTACTCCTCACAGCGCTGGTCTGCGCGTGCGGCTGCATCCATCACTTCAGAGCGAGCAGATCGGGGTAATTAGACCGGGTGGCATCATCACTTTCACCAGCGAGGTAAGAATAGACTGACTGACTTATTTTATCTATGATCAGTTTCATATTGATAGTGGAGAGAGATTTCCATGGAAATTGATGTAATGAGGAAGATATACTTCCACTTGAGGTGTGTTTTAAGCTTGCTACTAATTAAGAGGAAATTTCTTAGGATTAGATTGTGCAATTTTTTCTACAAATTTGAAAAGCATATTTTGATGAATTTAGACACGTTGCTTTGATATCTCAGCATGCATTGACATTTGTGGACATAACTTCAGCGGCTGCTGAACCAGTGCCACAGCTCTGATACGCTCAGATTGAATAAAATGGATAATGGATATAGTTAATATAGTTAGTCAGCTTGTCTTCTCGTCTCTAGGACCATGTTTATCTCAGCTAATGGATTGTATTTGTGGATTATGTCTTTGCCCAAAGAAATTCGTCTAACACATCTTACCATTGATAGTGGACTATGATAATGACTGCATGGAAGTCTTCAGGATACTAGCGCTAAAGAAGTCTATGATTTGTTTTCAGATACACAACAACGACGGTGTTTGGCTGCGCCTCAGCTCTGATTCCATCCGCGCCTGCTGTAGTCCTCTGAATGGCTACACAGAAGGATGGGCTTTGCAGTACAACCAGCATCTGGGAAAGACGTTGCTTGTACCCGTTGAGGAACCACCGCGGCCGTCATCAGATGCTGATCTTGATGGCTCTCCGTCTCGTCGAGGTCCGGACCCACGAGGGGCGTGCTGCGTTGGGGCAGCACCTGGCAGGAGTGAGTCATTCTAACTCATGTTGGAAAAGATGCTATATAAATTCTGTGTTACGTTACGGTGCAACATTTTAAGGATTTTTAATGTTAAATGATGGGTCTTTCACACTAAATTGTGTTGTATCTCTTAAGAGATAGCAGGCAAGTGCATTATGCTAGCTGTAGATACTTCAAACAGCCCTTAAAAAAATAATCAGAGGCACTCTCTGCACCAGTCTAAAGAATTTTAAAATTTTGTTATGAACAAAACCAGATTGTGCTCAGACGGTAAAATATTGACCGCTGGCAGACAAAGACACACACGTGTGAAGGCAATATGGTAACCCTTCGTGTTTGCTTGGAGGAAAGAACCAAAAACCGGGACAAATCTCTAGACTGATGTACAGTAATCATTGTTTCCATCTATAGTAAATCATTCTTGTATCTTTTTAGCATTTCCATGCGTGTACACAACGGTCAAGTGTGGCCTGTCAGGTCACAACATCCGTGTTGTACCGGACCTTGACTCACCAGCCATTGGAATGGTCATCCTTGGAAATCAGTTGACTGCCATCAGTGATGTAAGTGTCTGTATTGTTAACTCCTTTTTCAATACGTTTGTATAATAAATCATATCTAGACAGTTAACACAGCACATTTTAAGTATGTACATTACATGCAAATATACATTACATAAATGTGCAATCATGCATAAATGCATGCGTTATTGCATTATAATGCGTTTCTGTTGTACATCGTTGTTTCTCTTCATCAGACGACAACTGCCGATGGGACATGGGTTCAGCTCGACAAGGTTAGCATGCAGTCGTACTGTCACGAGACGGAAGGTGACGCGTGGTGTCTCGTGCGAACGACGAGCGGTGACATCTATCTAAGCGCTGACGTTGAGACGGACTCTCCCGCTGGGGCGTCGGCGTCATCTGCTCCGTTCAGCGTTACGAAACAGCCCCGACCACAGCAGCAGCCGATGCAGATGCTTGAGGGGAGCAAGGGATTTGATTTTACGACTGCTTCTAAAGTTCCGATGTTCCCTGCGTTTGCAACTGGTCAGCCAGGTACGGTGGTTGATGATGTCATAATTTATATGTTGTAAAATTTCTGATTCAAATTTGGTTATGAGTGGTGCCAAAATATGTTTAATATTGGTCTCTAATACAGATGTTTTGTTAACGCGTTACAGATGCTAAGAGCTATTGGGAAAACGGTATTTCTTGTCGTTAAAAGATTAAGTTGATCATTCTTTTTTGCAGTGAATTGACTTTAATTATATTGCAATTGTTTCTGAAGAGAGCAGAATATTTTAGTGCCTGTTAAGTGCACTGGCCATTTATTATGATGCTACTATTGAAAACTTTGAACCTTTGATATCCATATTAAATTCCAGTTGGAAGCGTTATTATAAGAACTATAGAATTTTCCTGCTATGTTAAAAGTGATATTGCAATTGCTATAAGGAGGTGTTTAGCGGTGTTTAAAGTGGATCCATTCTAAACCGAAATTCTTCAGGAAACGATGAAGTTCTGCTATACTTACATTACATGTGCAGTCTTTGCAGAGCTATGTTTGTATCAATGTGGAAGTTGATTTAATCATCATTACTACTATTCAGAAGGGTGCTGACATTATTTTGTTATACCTTGTGAAGACTCGGTGGATGGTATATTTTTAGAATTCAGTGGCCGAGGCAACCAACTAGTTGCTACGAGCAGCCCCAAAAGCAGTTCATCAGTGTTGCCATTTGGTCTTCACGTCATCAGAGATCCGGATATAGAGGCCAGTCCACAGTCTGCTGAACAGGAGGGTGAGCCTTAAATCATAATTATCAGTCGGTTGCCAATCAGCAGAGTGAGGAAACGCAATCTGTGTATGGTCATTAAGCGCATGAGAGCTGCCATTCAGACTGAGTATTGCACTACCATGATTGTCTGATATTTCCGTTATTTATTGGCACTTCTTATGTCACAATGAGATGTTGTTCTAAGGAGGTTTGGGAGTTTGTATGCAAGTAAAAAATGTCTTGTTTGTTTTGGTTTTAATGGAGCTGAACAATTTGACATATTTTCCAGCTGATGTTGGCCACTCTCCATTAGGACACTGGGCAGCCTCTGCCGCCGCCGCCGCATCCCAGGAGCATCCGGCACTATCAGAGCATGTGTCAGTTCCTGACCCTCTTGGCAAGGCCCGCAGTGCCAGCCTTCGACGCGAGGAGCTTCCATTCTGCTCTCTGCCTGCTTCCCATAAGTCATCAGCTGGAGGCGGAGGAGGAGGAGGAGCGAGTCGAGAGTTAACGCCAATTGGACGGAAGGAGTCGCAGCAGCACCGGATCCACCTCCAGTTTCCAGATCTTCCGCCAGAGCTCCAGGGTGTCTCCGTCAAAGACCTTGTCAAAGCTCTCGGTGAGTCCATCTGTCTCTCTGCCTCCTCATGTAACTTGTGTTCCACCATCTTGTGTCCTTGATATTTGTTTTCATGTCTGTTTTGTGTTCCCATGATTTGTGACTTATGATTTTGTGTGTGTGTGTGTGTGTTTGTGTGTTATCAGATCATTATAGTTGACATCTCAAGCACGTTATTTAAAATGTCATGTACACTGGCATAATTACTGTCATGCTCCTTTTCGTGCTCTTAAGTAAATAATAATCTTGAGTGGTGCTATATAAATCTCTTAAATGAAGTTAAATGAATGAATGAACAACTATTGCTCTTTACGGCATAGGTTTTATTACGGTACAGGCTGTACTGAAATGACTATACATGTACCAAACTTAGGCGTGGACGTCCACATTGGTCATAACCCATCCTTTGTCCGCATTTTGATGACTCATCATCCTCACTGTGAATGTCCTTCTTAGATGCTTCATGTCATTGCGACAGAGATTATATTTGTCATCATTTTGTGATTTTTCAGGGGAAAGTCGGGTGAATGGCAATGGTGTGACACCGCCGAGAACTCCTCCTGGAACTCCAAAGAAAACTTTGTCTCGTAGTTCTAGTCCTAAAGCACCTGGTACGTACAGCGGACCAGCTCTAATTACTTAGAAACGTCTTCTAGAGGGGATTGAATGAACAGCATCAGATTATAAATGAGTATTAAAAGTAGCCTGAGTTAAGTCTAAAATCTACTGGGTCTCAATTGATATTTTTATGGGATACACAGGTTGTTTGAGCAGAATCCCGATTGAACCAACCTAGGTAAACTGCATTGTCACTGTCTATTGTATTTTCCATGTAATTGTGTGTTCAGTTTGTGGCATTTTTGCCTCATATCTGGTTTCTCTGACCTTTTCATATGTTTGCTAGACAGTTCAGATTCGCTAGACTTTCCAGCAGATTGCAATTGTTGACTAAAATTTAATTTAAGGTGACAATCAATCCTTTTGTGTGTTCTCAATAGAAATAATTCGGAAGATAGTTTAACCCTTTACCCGTTTGCGCCGAGAATATCTGCTGAAAACACAGGCTTAAGGGGAAAAATGAACGGGTAAAGGGTTAAGTGTCTGCTAATAATTTTTCACCGAGGTCTGGTAGCTGTGTAATTTTTACATTACAGCCTGGTAACATTTGAGAATTGATTTTGGTTTCTAGTATCTAACGTCCACGAAACGTCGACTACAAACCTCGGATCGAACCTGCTGTCGCGGAAGGAGAACATCATCAGCCTACAACCTCATGGCTTCGGTTCCGTTGTGAGTCCTGGAAAGGCAGGTGGTCCTCTGCTGTCTAGTCCTTCCACTCTCCAACCTTCACTGAATGCAATGTCGCCTGCGATAAGGAAGGTCTTGTCTCCTCCAGTTAGCAAGAGGATTTTCATGCCGTCTGCTGAAGCAGAAGTTGGCAGCATGGAGTTGAAGACAACAGGAAAAAGGTAGAACGTTAGATTTAGATTTAGATTATTACTTTGTTGTGAATACACAATGGCATTGGCTTTGAATACATTGCATTTAGAGTTTTAGTGCTTTGCTCTAAGATTTGCATGGTTGTTGATTAGTTCCTTCAATGTGCTGTGGCTGAAGGATCTTCATTTTATGTATTGTATATTAAATAATGTGTGTATATAACTTTCTATGTGTGTATATTATTTATTATATATAGAGTAAACTTATGTTTATAATAATGCATATATATGTATCTTTCTAGTGATTGTGTAAACGTTGTATGTTTGCATATGTATTACTACAGTATACATGCATCTTTATCGAAACATGAGCTGTGAAAAGATCAAGTCATCACTCATGTACTACATTCAGCAATAATTGTCTCAGAGCAACTGATGCTGCATTTATTTAGCACCTCTCTATCGGTAAAGGTTGTACATAAATGCCAAGCTGCATACATCATATGTGTTGCAGCAAGTGTATTGATATTGGAGCATGATAGCCAAATAGATAGAACGCTCAGTCTATAATGAGGAGCGTACAGGTTTGGACTTTCATGCATGTTGTCGCTTTGTAAGGACTTTGAGCAAGTTCTTTTGCTCTTGATTTCTCAATGCAGTCAGCATTCTGATGTTTGCGTTTTCTTCTGAACAATGACAAGGTGGCAATTTATCAAATGCATTGTGCTCTACTGTATGTATGCATGCATGTTTTAGCTATCAGCGTAGCTACAGTTCTAGTCCTCAACGCACCGTTGTTACATTGGCCGACGGGTCAGGAAGGTCGCTGTCTGCTTCTCCCGTCCGCTGTGAAGCTGCAGAAAACGGACGTCTTGAAACGCTGGAGATAACGCAGAAACATTTCCTCGTCGGTCCGTTCCTGTCAAAGGATGATATTCGGTGAGGATCTGAATCCAGACGTACTTCAGAATTTATGAAAATACGAGCGTTGAATTGTCCAGTTACATTAATTATGTGATTGTCTTAATTCTCTATCGCTTCCTAATCTGATGGCTTCTATAGTGCCATCAATCAATAAGTGCTTCCGTAAAATCAGTTATGTTGGAAAAGCACTTTCTGAATCCAACTTCGTTTTTGTTTTCCAAAGTGAAGCCACCGAATTAGGCTGGCATGGGTAAGTATGTTTCAGGAGATAAGCTTTGAGTTTAGAACGAGAAACAAAAAACAACAGAATGGGGCAGTGAATACCCAACCTTTGATACAGCTACAACGAATGCCCAGAAGTCAATTGCAGTTCTTGTGCAAGGGACTGAAGTATTATATATAAATGTGTAATTTAACGATCTTGCATTTTAAAATTACTTTAGATTGGGGTGCTCGCAAAAGTTCAGCCGAAAGGATCGCAGTCGGACGTTGAGGTCAAAGCGGGAACGGGCCGCATCACCATCAGGCAAAGAGAAGCCTACATCGTGTGGTCAGTCGCGAAGCAGTTCCTCGCCAAAGGTGAAGGAGCAAGAACCGGCACACGAAGCCATGGCACCGTCGGTGTCGCATTGCATTCGCGCCGTCTTTGCTGCGTTTCTTTGGCACGAAGGCATAGTGCACGATGCGATGGCGTGTGCGTCTTTCCTCAAGTTCCATCCGAATCTCGGAAAGGATGTTCACAAGAAGAGACTGGACAATACATCTTCTCCTGCAAAGACGTCTTCTGAGTCGGCTGCTGTAGAAAAGTCGGATGAACTCCGTGCTCAGAAAATCAAAAAGTTGCCTGCAAGGTGAATATGAATGAGTTTATACTTCATGGAACAAACTACATGTTAATCTTAAGTACTTAAAAGTACTATCTGAGTTCTTTTTTTACTTTTTTTTACTTGAGTGCTTTGATGCATGTACAATAGTACATTATACAGTATACACTGAGTTCACAGTAGTGTTTTTAACATTTAAATACCTATATAAAGTTGTTTAGAAAGCTATTTTATATAAAAAATAAAAAAAATCCTGCATTATTTGTGATGCTTCGTAGCAGTTAAACTGTTAACCCTGAAACTGAATTATTTTAAACGGTTCATATGTATTGTGCTGCTTTTCTAGTGACAAAGAAATCGGCAACTTGAACGAAGCAAGAAAACTGGTGACTAAGGCTTCACCACACAAGGTTCGTCTGTCGTGTCATATTCCATCATCGAAGGTGGTTGAGCAGCTGAACATGGCAGGTGGTGGCGTCGCTTCCTCCTCCGCAACCGACCCTCCAGCTGTTCTTCCGACTTTATGCCATCTGATTTCCTTCTGGGAGGAGCTTTCCTCCACGACTCTGAGGGTGATCGAACAAAACCTGATCATTCCCACTCCTCTGCTGACGCTGAAGCCTGTGGCGGAGGCAGAGAAGGACGACAAGGATAAGAACACGAAGGGAAAGTCGAAGAAGAGCAAGGAGAATAAGCATGCCATTCCTGCAGCGAGGGGCAATCTGTTTGGAGAGGCAGCGGGTGGCCCACTGTTGGGTGGACCGATTGGCGGCGGTGACAAGGACACGATGTGTGAGCTGTGCAACCTTGTCTTCCCACATCCAGTCACCTACCACATGCGACAGGCCCACCCCGGGTGCGGGAAGCCGGCTGGCGGACAGGGCTACAACAGCGGTGGCAACTTCTGCGGTGGCTGGGCTGGAAACTGTGGCGACGGAGGAATGGGCGGAAGTACGTGGTACCTGATGTGCGACACGTGTCGCAGCAAGTATCTGCGTGACAGGATACAGGTGCCAAAGGACAGGTCGAAAAAGACGAAGAAGAAGAGTCCACTGGTTAAGCAGTCGTCGTATCTCCACCTCATGGATCCGCATCTCGTCATGAAGAACAATGCCATGTTCATCCTCGATCTCGCCAGCGCATGCAGCATCCAGCTTCCACTTCAGGCGCCTAACAGTTACAGCAAAGCAGCGGTTGGCAGTGGCAGTGCTGCCGGTCAGCTGCCGATGCTGAACGAGGACATGATTTCCGATCACTGCACTTTCTCCGCGGTGCCGTTCTCGTATCTCGAGCAGTGCGGTGCAAGGGCGGCGGACAGCGCTTTCAACGACGATGCGGTATTCGCCGGCGAAATTCCCCGAATCGGCGTCAAGTCGAGGAACTTTGAGCATTCCGTTTCCCAGGGCAACGAGACGATAAAAGACCGCGTTCGACCCAACTCCATCTACGTTCTGGAAAACTGCGGACTAGACGATTCTGAAAGATCGATGCTGGAGGACAGTTTGAACCTGCAGATGCGCGGCCGACTTTCCGACGACGAAGAGAGAACGCCGAATCGTACGCAGAAAGCGTTCCAGAGGAGCATCTCGGAACTTGGAAGCGGAGTACTTACGAATACGAGCCTGCTGCATCAGCCTAACGGCTTGCCTGTGGATGCGGGTGGACAGGACGGCGAGTCATCGTCGTCATCCGCCGCGGCGAACAGTCGGAGACGGAACAACAGCAGCTGCATGGGATACGACAGCGGCATGTCGCTGTTGAAACATCCGTCGGCCGCGATGTCGCGCCTCATCCAGACGTCGTCGGATAAGTCGTCGCAGAACGAGAAAGGACGGCTGTCCGTGGAATCGCTGCCAGTCATGAAGTTCTGCATTCAGCGACACGACCTTGAGAGTCTGCAGTGCTGCATGAAGCTCGCGCTGTGCAAGGCGTCCTGTCGCACGTACGCGCTGCAGGCGTTCAATTGGCTCGTGCGACAGGTGACGCAGCTCGAGTGCCTGCACGATCTGTTCTGGCACTTTGTGTCGTCGCTTTCGTCGTCCCCGATGGACGAGGAGGACGACGAACCCGTTGTGGCACAGCGCAAAGACCGGAGAGACCCCGACCCAGAGAAGGGGCTTGTGCTGTGCGAGCACCCGCTGTCCGACATCACCATCGCAGGGGAGGCGGTTGCCCCACTCATCCAGGCGTTCCATGCGTTCCTGCAGACGATCTCCGACGTGATGATGTACCTTCCGGCCGGCAGCTCTCTCCAGCAGATGGCCGTGCGATGCTGGTGCCTCAAGTTCCAGCCGTCGGACCACGTCTTCCTTCATCGCAGCCACGTGTTCAGCAACATCAGCAAGATACTGTCGAGGTCCGAGGAGGGATGGGACCCGGGCAGCTCCAGCGCTGCATTGCAGACGGTGACGCGGCGAAAGCACTTGAAGGACCTGACGTCGGCCGCTGACGTGAAGGCTTCGAGTCGCCAGGCGATGATCGCAAGCGTGACGGACAGCAGCACGGAGACGTTCTGGGAGAGCGGTGACGAAGACAAGAACAAGAGCAAGACGATCACGATCACTTGTGCGGCGGATCATCGGCCGAAGGTCGTCTACGTGCACATCGACAACGCACGCGACCTTGCCAACAAGGTGAGCACGGTGGCGTTCAGCGCGGGCGGCAACGCCGAAGACGTTGCGTTGATTCGACAGCTGGAGCTCGAACCTCGCTTTGCCGGATGGGTGAATGCGTGGCTACCGGAAAGAAATAACAAAGTGATTCGACTGGAGCTGAAGGGTCCGGACAACAGCCTGCGTCTGCGTCAGATCAAGGTTCTTGGAGATACGGAGGCAGACGGCCACGCTTCTTCCCCGGACGATTCGTCGCAGATGAGGCAGCAGCAGTCGGGTGCCGTGGCCGTGCAGCAGAAGAACTGCGAGATGGAGACGCTGAAGGTCTTCCGGTTGCTGACGTCGCAGGTCTTTGGCCGACTGATCAACGAAGGCAGCAACGCAGACGTTGACGACCAGGAGAAAACCGCCGTGACGGAGGGCGAGCAGGCTCACGGAGACGTCAACCTCAAGGAGCACATGGTGAGCATTCTGTTCAGCCGATCGAAACTGACGCAGCTGCAGAAGCTCGTTTGCACGCATATCGTGCAGGCGATACGGAAGGAGACAATTCGGGTGCAGGAGCAGTGGGAGGACGAGCTGACGGACAGCGCTGTTGCCGGCCAGAAGCAGGGCAGCGGCGGTTCCGACGCGTACTGTTTCGAGCTGCTGTCTCTTGTGCTCGCGTTGAGCGGATCCACCGTCGGTCGGCATTATCTCGCTCAGCAGCACAGTCTGCTCGAGGATCTCTTGTCTCTGCTGCACACTGCGTCACCGCGAGTCCAGCGACAGGTCGTGGCGCTCATCCGAAGAGTGCTTCTCGACGTCCAGCCGAAGGTTCTCGCAGGGATTCTCGGAGTCTTCTGTCTGCCGCCGTCCGACTTCAGCATTCTGTCGTCGAACAGCGACGTCCAGTACGATCCGAATCGCAAATGTCTGCTCGACGTCTTTCTGGCGTGCATCGCGAAGGCGATCATGGTTCAGGTGAAATCGAAATTACCGTTCGGCGCGAAGAGCAAGAACAGCGTCGAGTCGTTCCGTCTTGCGGACTGCTTTGCCGCGAACAGCGTTCTGCCCGGTCGGTGGTGGTTCCGCGGAACGATTTCGATCCAGCTGGCGGAGACGATCATCAGCCTTCTGAAGGACCTGTCCGCAGGCAAGCTGACGAAAGAATGGGCCGCTGTGACAAAGAGCGCGATTGCGGAACCCATCCTCAGCCTATCGCATCTCTCGGAATCCCTGCGAAATCCAACCGACTGTCTCAAGATTCCGACGCTCTGGCTGACAATGGCAGCGCTCTGCGTACTCAGCGACGAGCACGTCGACCAGCTGTCGTCGGGTCAGTGGGTCGGGAAGGGTGAGGCGGCGCAGGCGAGACCGACGTGCGAGAATCACGACGACGGGGAGACGCTGGCGATGATACTGTGCAGCGACTGCGGCAACCTGTGTTCGGACTGCGATCGCATCCTGCACTTGCACCGCAAGGCGCGAAGTCACCAGCGTCAGGTCTTCAAGGAGGAAGAGGAGGCGATTAAGGTCGACCTGCACGAGGGATGCGGTCGAATCAAGCTGTACTGGCTGCTGGCGCTGGCCGACTCCAAGACCCTGAAGGCGGTCGTCGAGTTTCGAAACGCTTCGAAAGACAAGATGAGAGGCGGCGGCAGTGAATCAATGCTTGGCGTTGGCAGCTTGGAACCGTGTCGTTTCTGTGGCACCATGACGCACCCCGGACTCATGACCGTTGGCACCGTCTGTAATCATCCAGAATGCCAGGAGCACGCCAAGAACGCGTGTACGAAGACGCTGCCGTGCGGCCACGCATGCGGTGGAATTCGTGACGAGGACCCATGCCTTTTCTGTCTGCACGGCTGTTCGTCCGCTCAGGACAACCTGAAGCAGGACGCGGACGACATGTGCATGATATGCTTCACGGAGGCTTTGTCTGGCGCACCGGCCGTGCAGCTGGGGTGTGGCCACGTCTTCCACTGGCACTGCTGCCGTCAGGTTCTGCAACGACTGTGGCCCGGGCCGCGCATCACGTTCGGCTTCTCGCGTTGTCCGATCTGCAAGGCCGACATCGCGCACTCGGTGCTCGAGGACCTGCTGCAGCCGATCCGCAGTCGACAGGAAGACGTCAGGCGCAAGGCTTTGATGCGCCTCGAGTACGAAGGCCTGCACAAGGCGGACGCGATCACAACAGCGGGAATGTCGTTTCACAACGATCCGGCCGGGTACGCGATGGACCGCTACGCGTACTACGTCTGCTTCAAGTGCAAGAAGGCGTACTACGGCGGCGAGGTTCGCTGCGAGGAGCAGGCGGCGGGGCCGGACGACTACGACCCGTCGGAGCTCGTGTGCGGCGCGTGCTCGGACGTCTCGCGAGCGCAGATGTGCTCGCGGCACGGCGCCGACTTCCTCGAGTACAAATGCCGCTACTGTTGCTCGGTCGCCATCTTCTTCTGTTTCGGGACGACGCACTTTTGCAACGCGTGTCACGAGGACTTCCAGCGTGTGACGACCATTCCAAAGAGCGAGCTGCCGCGCTGTCCGGCCGGGCCGAAGGCGAAGCAGCTCGAGGGAGACGAGTGCCCTCTGCACGTCGTCCATCCACCGACCGGGGAGGAGTTCGCTCTTGGATGCGGCATCTGCAGGAACGCTCACACATTCTGATCGCGCGTTTTTAGCCAATTGACGATGATGCACTGTTAACGATGCTTTGTCTCACCAAGCTATCAGCTGTTTACTGGTTTTTCCAAGAATTTTAAGATTCGGTAGGTTTTTATATCAAAAAGATGGCTGGACGTGTTTAACGACATGCTGTTGTCGTGTTTGTAACAGTCCCTCGACTGATTTTTACCAGAAAGAAGCCGACATTGAAATGAATTTAAGCTGAATTAACATCGTACAGCTAGTAATTTGTCTGAATTTTGAGATGTTAGGTAAGACACCGTGCTCATCGAGCTTTGCAAGTTACTGAGTACAATAGCAGATATTGTAAGAATACTTAAGGAAGTTGAGCTCGTTGGCAAGTGAGACGTAATTTGTGTTTTTGTTGATTGGTGTTGTGACCGGTGATAGCCGTAGATGTGGTCACCGTGTTGTTAGATTCGGCCGAGAGCTCTTCAATTCTTCATCGAAAACAAGGATCATAATTACTCTCCTGTTAAATTTTGCTTGCGTCGAATTCTGCTACAGCTTGATTGAGTATTATATATTATATCGCCATTTGTAAATCTTGCATTACTGACCTGTCACTTTCGTGGATTTTGAAGTTTTTACTGAATGGATGTTTGATATATTTAGTACTCAACGTGTTTACTGTCTACATGGTTTTCAGTTTAGAATTGCAAAATAAACAGCGAAAATATTGAGACAATGGTTACTATGGGCTTTGAGACAGGGAACACTGAATAGTGAATATGCAACGAAGAAGGGTTGGAACAGGTAAATAGCATGAGATATGATGTTAATAAACAATGGAGAGCATTGTCTGTTTCCTTCGTGGTTACTGAGAATTTGGGATTGTTGCTAGGTTTCATTTGTATGTATTTTATTGAATTACAGTTTTGAGTCGTCATAGTAAGATTTCAAAGCTTTGACGTGAAAGTGTTTTAATGGACAGACAGACTTCATACGATGATACTGAATTTTTACTGGAAACTTCTTTTCCAAATTAAAATACATGACACCACAGTATATCGTCAGGCTGTTCAAAGTTATTGAGAGTTCTGTGCCAATATTATATCTGGCTGTGCATTCCATTGAGCTTACGGAAAATTTGAATATTAATGTGGCTAGAAACAAATCATTGAAGAACCAAGTTGTGTTACTTATCTTAAGTCGCATTTGAGATTATTCAAACAACCATGACTGAGTTTCTGAAAGTTTTACAGTGGCAGAAAGACAAACCCTTGGAGAGGCAGCCAGGGGTGCGAAATCCTGGCGACTTTATATCTTTTGGCCGCACATTGAGGAAGATGACGTGCAGACCTGAACTTCGTTCCTTGCCACGTAGTCTTGTCACTGACCCATTATGACATAGGTAGGAGGCGCCTATTAGTGGAGTCGAAATAACCGAAAAAATTTCTGTATTGGCAATTATTTGAATCCCAACATTGCATTGCAGCGGGCAAAGCATGCGCGTGAAGTTCGCGAATGCTGAATGTTTGGAACTGCATGAAGCTGTTTTAACCCTTTAATGCCCGAGGATATAGGATTTCCCATACCATTTACTACCATATCAGCATTAAAGGGTTAAAATCATTTCTGACAGGTGAATAGATTTCTGATCAACGTACCTGCGTGCACATTATCTCAGAGTTCATGTGATATAGTAAACGACGTTGAAGCGGACTGTGATGTACATATTTCATGTTATATGTCATTGCTATTATTAATTAATTATCGGTTGTTGGCCGCGTTCGGATTAAGTGATCTTGTTATACTCTTCTTTGGCATCACAGTATCACATTGCATTTATTATTGAGCAGCTATGGACGAGTCTATTGCTTTGCAGCACTTGCATGGTGCTCTTGTAACATACAATCATACAATAATAAGCAACACAGAGTTACCATTGAAGAAGGAGTTCTTACTGAATAAAAAATAAGAGGAAGGTTTTATATTAAGAAATAAGTGGACTTCATCCAAATTACTAATGAAACACGGGGAAAGGACATCTACCACATATATAACTTATATATGTATATTTATATATATATATATAATTTATATATATTTATATATATATAATTTATATATATATTTATATATATATATAATTTATATATATATATATGTAAGGCTAATCAACAGATTACTGAAAGATTACTGAAACACATACCTGTGCAAAATTGTGTTATCGCAATCAAGTTTAAGTTAATGGTAGTATCGTATACGGCGATTAACAAAAATGGATTGTCGTTGAAGTTGTCAAGATCAACTTGATATTAGTCTAGGCTTGGAATTTCAAAAGGGCTCTAGAAATCACTGTTAGAAGCAAATCATGTAACAATTTGCTAACCGATGTTTTTAGACTAATTTGACCCTCCTGAAAACGAAAATCGCGGTTAGCAAGCTGGATTTTTAGCGGTTCCATGGGAAAACAAGATGGCGGACAAAATGGCTGCCAATTGCTTCAAATGACTAAAAGTAAAGTATTGTATGTGATAGAAACACGGTTTTAGACTCTAAATTAAGAATATGGGGTTCAAGGAATGCATTGGAATTAAAGACATATATCTAGTACTGCACCAAAAACCAAAATGGCGGACAAAATGGCGGCCAGAATCCAAAATGGTCACAAATGGAGTTATGTATGAAGTAGAAATGTGATTTCAGAGTCTAAACCAACATTTTCGAGGTCAAGGAATGCGATGGAAGCAAGGTCACATATGTAACACTTCACTAAAAACCAAAATGGCGGACAAAATGGCGGCCAATATCTTGAAATGGCTATAGGTGAAGTAATGTATGTAATGGAATCATGATTTTAGGGTCTAAGTCAACATTTTCGAGGACAAGGAATATGATGGAACTAAGTTCACATTTGTAGAACTGCACAAAACCAAAATGGCGGACAAAATGGCGGCCAGAATCTTAAATGGACACAAATGGAGTTACATGTATGTATGTATGCAGTAGAAATATGATTTCAAAGTATAAATCAACATTTTCGAGGTCAAGGAATGCGATGGAAGCAAGGTCAGATATGTAACACTGCACTAGAAACCAACATGGCGGACAAAATGGCGGCCAGAATCTTAAAATGGCTATAGGTGAAGTCATGTATGTAATGGAATCATGATTTCAGGGTCTAAGTCAACATTTTCGAGGTCAAGGAATATGATGGAACCAAGTTCACATATGTAGAACTGCACGAAAACCAAAATGGCGGACAAAATGGCGGCCAGAATCTTAATTTAAATGGCAAGATCACACTTCGATAGCAACAGGGCTCGATGCCACGCTTGTAAACTTAGCATGATTTGTAGTTGACAAACTCTAGTATTTTATGACTGTGACGCAGGACCAATGCCAAGCCACATTAGTAAAGATTACTTTCTTCCACCGCACTCCGTCTTGATGAGCATGGTGTCTTAGCACCAATATATGGAAGATGGGCCTTTCCCAACTTACAGTTTTTGTAATGAGCTTATAGGAGAATGTTCCTAATGTAAAAGGCAATTGCAATTAAGTGAGAAGTTTCCAAGTGTTTTATTCATGCATTCTTTCAGTTGATTTCTGCTAAATATGTCACATCACATCCAGTTATGGCATGAAAAGCCAATATATTATTTCTTCATAGTTGCATGAATTGGATAAACTTCCGCTTTGCTGATATTCTCGCCACCGCCCAAACATCGTTAAGATGTCTTGCATTGACTCCGCTTCCTGCAACGTATTGCCTAGAGGGTCTGTGTGTTTGGTAGGCAGTGCTTTGATGGGCTAGTCCATTCTATCTGCAAGAACTCTGTTTTCCAACACTCTTCGGCTGGCGGACCAAGCTGAGCTGCTATTCGACAGCAGCGTTCATTCTTTGTGGCTGGTTCCATATTCCATAACCTGAAATGACCACCCCTTTCATAGTGCTTATTGTCTGTGGGTCAGTCCAATCCGTTTCTTGAGAATCTAAAAACTGTCCTAATTAGTCGTGGAGGTCGGGAGTGATACCACGAAGCCTACCTTGAAGAAACGGTAGAAACCCTACATAAAATATTCTAAATAAATAGATGCTACGCCTGTTAAAAAGTAGCTGACGGCATGGGCATATTTCTTTTCATAAAGCATCGAATGCCACTGGTTTTGAGAGAAGCTCATGGCACGATATTGATGCCAACAGATCCATGGGATAATCAGCTTAATAAGCTGTGATAAGGTGCTGCATGATAACTTTGTCGATGTTCTTTTGAAGAATGCTCCTTTGTTTAAGACTTACTGACAGAATTGTGATAATTTGAATGATCATATCTGGCCAAATAAAAGAACATTGTAGATAAATTAAACAGCACAGGCCCCAGATGCCATCTCGCAATGACCTGGTAAAAAACTGAAATAAAATAAATTCCGATTGCATAGCCTACATGCCTTCACCTGAGGTCATTTTAGGATTCTGGTTGCCATTTTGATTTTATTGCAGTGCTGCATATGTGAATTTGGTTCCATAGCATTCATTGACCTCGGAAATATTGACTTAGACTCTAAAATCATGATTCCATTACATACATGACTTCACCCATAGCCATTTAAAATTCTGCCCGGTCATTTTGTCTGCCATTTTGGTTTTTAGTGCAGTGTTACATATGTGACCTTGCTTCCATCGCATTCCTTGACCTCGAATATGTTGATTTAGACTCTGAAATCATATTTCTACTGCATACATACATGTAACTCCATTTGTGTCCATTTAAGATTCTGGCCGCCATTTTGTCCGCCATTTTGGTTTTCATGCAGTGCTAGATATGTGAATGTGGTTCCATCATATTCTTTGACCTCGAAAATGTTGACTTAGACCCTAAAATCATGATTCCATTACATACATTACTTCACCTATAGCCATTTTAAGATTCTGGTCGCCATTTTGTCCGCCATTTTGGTTTTTAGTGAAGTGTTACATATGTGACCTTGCTTCCATCGCATTCCTTGACCTCAAAAATGTTGGTTTAGACTCTGAAATCACATTTATACTGCATACATAACTCCATTTGTGACCATTTTAGATTCTGGCCGCCATTTTGTCCGCCATTTTGGTTTTTGGTGCAGTACTAGATATATGTCTTTAATTCCAATGCATTCCTTGAACCCCATATTCTTAATTTAGAGTCTAAAACCGTGTTTCTATCACATACAATACTTTACTTTTAGTAATTTGAAGCAATTGGCAACCATTTTGTCCACCATCTTGTTTTCCCATGGAACCGCTAAAAATCCATCTTGCTAACCGCGATTTTCGTTTTCAGGAGGGTCAAATTAGTCTAAACACACCGGTTAGCAAATTGTTACATGATTTGCTTCTAACAGTGTAATTTTCAGATCCCAAGCCTAGACTATATCTCTGACTGACCGATAGATTGTTCACTACAAATCATTATTCGCTGGTTATTCTGAAAAAGAAGTTGGATAGATGAAACGGACTTGGAACTTATATCGATATTAGTCCGAGAAAGGACTCTTGATAAAATTAATCGAAGGCTGATTGATGTGACCCTTTCTGGAATAGAAACTGGACAAAATTAATGAGAAAAATGCTTGATGAAAATAAAGTGGATTGATGATAATAAATTAGAATTAGAAACTCGATTAGCTGATGAAAAGAACGCTTAATAATTTTAAGCTCATGAAAAGAGGTTCATTTTATAAATGTAAGTTTGATTGGGTTTTTTTAGCAGACATAGTCACATAGACTGTCATAGAGGTTGGATTGATGCGAAAACGCTGCTTTGATTTTTTAGCTTGAATAGGAGCTGGACTGATGAAAAGGACGCTTGATAAATCAGGCGTTCTTTTCATCAATCCAGCTTCTATTTCAGCTTAAAAATCAATACAGATTCCATTTATCAAGGGTTCTTTTCAGGTACCGGTATTTGTTTAAGGAATTTTTAGAACTGCATATTGCATAATCCTTTCTCTTCTATGCTCCGTTGTAATTACTCCTAATGAGAGGGCAGCGACCTTTTTTCACTAGCTTTCAATGCTCCTACAACTGCAAAAAAATCCGTTCAGAGTTGCACATCTTGTGTAGGCCTACACCTGCTGCTGCTGCTGCTGCTGCTGTGCGCTAAAAAGTCCTATGGTGACTACAATTCGAAGCCACAGGTAATGAAAACGTTCTGATTTAAGCAGAAGTTTATTCGTATCCTAAGCTTACCCTGTCCTATATAGGCTATAACCAGGACATAAAGGCTAGAAATCAATCAATAGCAGGGCTTTTTAGCGTGCAGTTGTGCACAAGATGTGCAGTTCTAAATGGATTTGTGCAGTTGTAGGTCTATAAGTACTTCTGTACAGTTAAAACTAGCAAAAAGGTCATTGTCCTCTGATTGGAAGTAATATATCATGGAGGATGGGAAAGTAGAGATAAGGAGCTGTGCAGTTCTAAAATTCCTTAAAAACAGCCCTGATCAATAGTTTCGCACTGCCACGCATTTGGTTTGAAATATCTGCTCAACTTGCACCTTTACTGCTCAGCCTTCACACTTTCTCGGTGGGGAGATTAGACGGGCTGGGAGACAGCAGGTCATCACACGACGGCATGTTTCGAAGCTGCAGAAATGAAGCTAACAATTAATAGTTTCATACCCATGGCTGCCTCTCAAACTACAGTTCATTAAGGGACTGTTCTGCTTCTTTTTCTATTCAAGGACACTAAACTTCTTGAAAGCCTGGTTTTTAGTCTTACAAATTGGGAAACTCAATAACATAGGCCTACAACAGTTCTCCCGAAGCTGAGCCTCCAATCTACCGGAGAGCTTAGCCGCCAGGACAGCCTACAATGATTCTAAATCCTATAGGCCTACTATAGGCCTAACCCTAGCTAGAGGAATAAGACAAGTTATTTCTTTTCAACTTTTATTGACCGAACAAAAATAGACTTCATCGATCTAGTATTTTAAATTAGTTCGCAGACGACAGTTCATCTGTTAATTGCTGTCGCTCGGGTCTTTCCGGTCTTCAGCGTAGAAGGAGGAGGCCTCCCTCCCGGTCGAAGCAGAGTCGTCTAGTGGCGTCGGCGACGTCGTCGGCGGCGTCCGTGGCTTCGTCGGCGACGGCTTCGGCGGCGACGGCTTCCCCGTCCGCGGCGTCTCCGTCTCCGTCGCGAAGGAGTCGCTCCCTCGTCATCGTCGTCCTTGGCCGCTGCTGCTGCCGACGCTCCCGGCCGAGCGCTGCGAGACCTCGCCCTCCGTCTCGCTTCGACGTCCTCTCCCAGGTCTTCTTCCTGCGCAACCAAGAACAACAACACCCTGCCCTAAGAGAACGCCTTATAGGGCAACAATCGCCTGAATCTAAGATAATTATATTAAAACAGGCCAGTGTCTAAGCTTAACCGCTTAGACATCGGTCCGTATTTAAGACTAATAATAATAAATCTAAGCAAGATAAATCTAAATATATAGATAAATACCACTAGTCCTATGGCAGTCTAATTAATCTTACACTTAAAAATCAACTAGGCCTATCATTACTCCTATCTAAGGCCTAAAATGGCCCGGTTCTCTTGTAAGTTTGACTCTTACACTGGCCGAAGAGAGGCGGTCCGAGGACCGCTTCCCTTCGACCAGCATATTAAGTTATATAAGTCAAACTTACCAGTTCGAGATCCTCGTAGTCTTCCATCCTCTTGTTGTTCTTCCGATCTTCTTCCAGCGTAGGAGGGACTGAGTGCCCCCAAGGTATGCTCCATTTTTATGACTTTCAGGCCGAAAACGAACCGCTAGTAGCCAATCATAGCGCAGCGTTGAGCACAATACGCTGCCATGGTAACCGGCCTGCAACCAATCATAGTGTAGCTCCGAGTACAATACGTTGCCTTGGTAACCAGATCTCAGTATGCCACTTTCAGAGGTTATTAGAATCTACCTCAAGCCGCCGCGTAGGGACCCTGAGCAAGTCCATTGCCTTCTATATACTGACAGTATATAGAAGGCAATGACCTAGACCACCTTGTCTGTTTGAAGAGAATATTGGGAGAGAGGCATGAAGGACAACGTGGGTTAATGCCCGTAGGCCTATGTGTCCATGCTCCCCCCCGACTCTCTCCACTGGTCTGTCCTAACCGGCCTGTGCATGTCTGCTCCACATCATGACACCTTGAAGCATCTGGGCCGCTCTGTCACTTGTGTCGTGGTTTTTGCGGATTTCAATCGTCTTGTTCTTTTCCTGCCAGTGTATCGCCACTCATCTGGCAAACCTTCCTCCTTTGTCCGGGCTCAGGACCGGCACAGGGACGTTGTTGGTTCCCTGTGGCGGAGGATGTATGCAGTTTAACGTCGTGCCCAGGACTATAGCTATAGGCCTATATAATCTGGTAGGTTTTTAAAGCCAGCTTTTTGGCAGCGCGCCAGAAATATTATTTCGCGTTACGTTTTGAGGAAATAATAATAATTATTATAGGCTTAGGCATATTCTAATTCTGCAAGAAATCGCAATCGTATAAAGCCTGCTCGGAAATGATGCTCATTCTGACCCGAGAGCAGAGAATTGCGGCTGGTTTTACCCGTCGATGGAACAAAGAACAGAGCAAGACGCAAAGGGTGGAGGTTGGGTGGATGGGTGGGAATGGGGTGGGAATGGGGTGGGAATGGGGTGGGAATGGGGTGGGAATGGGGTGAGGGGAAGAGAAAGGCTGAGTCGTGGGTTCCTTGGCAACCGTTTCTCGAATGGCATGCTGCTGCTTTGCTGCAGTGGCCGCGTTCACCGATGTCTCCCACTCTCATGACCCGGCCGTGGGTCGGTCTCGACCGGTGAATTATGGAGAATCGGGGGCGTTGGCCGCGGTCGGTTGACTTGGGACAGACGATCGCCTCGCCGGTCCTCCTCCTGTCGATAGGAATGTAGCGGTGGTCGAGATGCCGACCGGCCCCGGCCCCGGCCCCGGCCTCGGCCCCGGTCGCTGCCGCCGCTGCCGCCGCCGGGAGCGTGGTTTAGCCGCAGACCGGATGGTGTTAATATTTAATCTTGGCCGTGCATGATTTGTGAACGAATGCGTCGTGTGGTGGGACACAGGAAACTTCTGAGAAACTCGTGTATACTATAGAAGGAAAGAAGTACCGGTACAGAGATAAGAGAGGCACACACACACACACACACACACACACACACACACACATATATATATATATATATATAAAATATATATATATCTTCCTCCTCCACCACTTCGTCTCTCTCCTTCTCCCTTCGTCCTCGTCCTCCGCGTCCTTCTCGTCTTCGTCCTCGTTCTCGTTTAGTCTTTGTCCTCGTCCTCCTCCTTCTTCTCTTCCTCCTTCTCCTTGTACCTCTAGAGCTTTATCTCCTCTTCTTACTTGCAATAATTTTGCTCTGTTCTTGTCGTTCAGTGCTCCTCATATAGACCTACATCTGCATGTATAGATTTGATGGATACAGATCATAGAGGAGATTACAAGACTGTTTAAACACTGCTTGGTGTTGACTAGACTCTTAAAGTCTACTCTACAAGCTATAATTAAAGAGCGACCACTGCCATTTTTAATTTTGCTTAGCCTAATTAGCAGTCTGCCTCTCGCTCTCTGTCCTGCTGCTCAATAATTGCTGATGTTCAACGACATTGTGTCATATCAAGGATGATTGGTGTCGCCCTCCTCCTTTGTCCACGCTTCGGATTGGCACCGTCAGCGTACAAACAATGGCGGAATAATTATCCTGTTACTCTCAAAGCGCCGTGATATTTATTAATATTATTTATTTATTTATGTATTTGTTTATTGCCCAAGTGGTAAACTTGATAGCTCGTGGATTTTAACATCAACTAAAATGTATAAAAGTAGACGTGTCTGGAATGAACCCATAGGCCTACTTAATAATAATAATAATAATAATAATAATAATAATAATAATAATAATAATAATAATAATAATAATAATAATAATAACGATACAACGCAGTTGCTTTTAGGGGCACTTTCGCCGATCAGGATACGGAATATGAATAGGGCCGTTCCAGACTGGGATTTTATATTAGGCGATAGATAAGTCCCTGAGGGATCCTGTATACCTCGGGGCAAAAAAAAAAGAAAAAAAAAAGAAAAAAAAAAAAAATAATAATAATAATAATAATAATAATAATAATTCCAGGCACATTGCTTTTAATATTTTATAAGCCCCTGAAGGAACAAAGTACCTCAGGGCAAAAAAAAAAAAAAAAAAAAAAATAATAATAATATAAATTTAATTTAAAAAAAAAAAAAAATAATAATAATAATAATAATAATAATAATAATAATAATAATAATAATAATAATAATAATACTTACGACAATTTATATGGCGCCGTAACACAGCCATGCCGTTACAAAGGCGCCCTATTTGTCAAGATCCAAGTTGTGAAAACTACAATATAAAGACCACATCATCATCATCATCATCATCATCATCATCATCATCATCATCATCATCATCATCATCATCATCATCATCATCATCATCATCATCATCATCATCATCATCATCATCATCATCATCATCATCATCATCATCATCATCATCATCATCATCATCATCATCATCATCATCATCATCATCATCATCATCATCATCATCATCATCATCATCATCATCATCATCATCATCATCATCATCATCATCATCATCATCATCATCATCATCATCATCATCATCATCATCATCATCATCATCATCATCATCATCATCATCATCATCATCATCATCATCATCAACGTCGTCGTCGTCGTTGTCATCGTCGTCGTCGTTGTCATCATCATCATCAGCAGCAGCAGCAGCAGCAGCAACAGCAACATCACTATTATAATTACATGTACACCGTGATTCAATGAAAACTAAGCCAAATTGTTTTTCATATATCTCTAATGCCTGACAACATATCACGCTAAGATTTTACAATTATTTAGAGAATTGGACCAAGAATATGATTCCAAAATTTCATGAGATAAAGTTGAACTGATAAAAAGATGTGAATATTCAAACTTCATATGCCGAAATTGCAGTTTACAAGCAATTTTCTGTGAGATTCAATAAAAACGTCAGCTTAACTGTTTTTCATATATCTCCAATGTCTGATAAGTTATCATAATAAAATTTTCCAGATATTTACACGATTCAACCACGAATAGGATTCCAAAATATCATGTCATAAATATGAACGGATAGAAAGATATGAATATTTAAACAACATCTCCAGAAATGTCAGTTTTCAGCAAGTCTGTTATGGTGTTCGTTCTGGTTTCGAAGCTTGATAGTTCCCAATTTTGGACTTCAAGGGTCCTGGAGTAAAATTAACGGAGTATATTATCGCAATGTTCTGCTGTCACAACATCTTCCACCTGTTATCAGAAATCTATAGCCCAAGAAGGCTGTTTCCTTTTTCAACAGAACAGCGCCAGCCCACAGAGCCAAGGAAACCATGGAAATGCTGACAAGAGAGACGCCATACTTCGATTATACCACATTATGGCCTCCGAACAGCCCAGATTTGACTTCTGTCGACTATAAAGTGTGGAGCTTGCATGATGCAAGACCGAGTCTAGCAGACAACTATCCATGATATAAACGATCTGAAGCAACGATTATTGGAAGTGTGGGATGACTTGGACCAGAGGATAATCGACGATGCTGTTGCAAATGCATGGCGCCAGCGCCTCCAGGTTTGCGTGCAAAGCAGGAGGAGGTCATTTTGAGCATGTTATTTAATTAAATAATCAAACCATACTGTCAGGGTCATATTGTTAGTTCAATTCGCTACATATCTGGAAAATGTTAGAATGATTAATCATCAGGCATTGGAGATAATAAGGAAACATTAGATTGAATATGACAGAAAATTGCTTGTAAACTGCAATTTCGGCATATGAAGTTTAAATATTCATATCTTTTTATCCTTTCAACTTTATTTCATGAAATTTTGGAATCATATTCTTGGTCCACTTCTCTAAATATTTGGAGAATTTTAGCATGATATGTTATCAGGCATTGGAGATATATAAAAAACAATTTGGCTTAGTTTTTATTGAATCACGGTGTATTATTATAAGCTATAGTTGTCATTGCTGCTATTCAATCATAGCCTATATAATAATGTCATGTTGTGATGTACAGTGATTGAAGTCTCGGCTTTCGGAGATTTCCGTTCTTCAGATCAAAACTAACTAGATGTTTAAGATGCATAGCGTCTATAGATAGCCTAGACTATTTTTCCTGTCTACAGTATACACTATACAGCCTAAGCATCTGCAATGGCCTGCATTATTATAGTACATAATGTATTGATTTAAATTTATGTAAATATAATATATAGGCCAATACATAGCGCAATGTTCGTATCACAACGACACATAGAAAGAAAATCACTGTCTTGTTAGTTATCTCAGCTTACCTGGATACAGGGCCTCAATAATTATATCGCAAATAACTAATTGAAAGTTGCCATTTTATCGTAACTATACCGTAGGCTAGGCCTATAGGCCTAATACCACAGCTATATTGTTTGATGCCAAACTATGCGCTTAGCCCATACCGTCTTGATCATTAGGTTAAAAAATTAAATCCAAATAAAGAGTATACCGGGTATACATAGGCCCAATAAATTTAGCTATATCCCTTATAATATACATGTAGTATTGGCTTTGTGGGCGCAATTCAGTGCAATTAGCCACTGTAGCAATGTGTAGCATGCCAAGCCCTGAGCGCGTTTGCAACAATTCCGAAATTGTAAACTTGATGTTTCGCTTACGGCCACATTTCAATTGATATGTGCAACATGATTTCTATAGATAGTGAACTTGACGAAGACGTCATAGTGATGAAAGCTGATTTTGCACAAGAGCGGCATAGAAAAACGCGATATATATATACGGTATAATGATGAGCGTCTCAATCAAGAGCTTCATAAATAATAGGTTCGACTCCAACAAGTCCAGCTTCTGTCGGCAATCATGACGTATAAGAAAAAAAGCATAATATACTCAATCAGTCTCTATATTAATAGTCTCCTGTGTTTCTGACGCAATTGCGCCGTCACAATAACCTATTGGTCTGCGACATAATCGTGACGTAATGATGAAATTATGACGTAATTGCGACGTCGTCATTGTCGTCACGATGTCGGAGCGTTCCCTGTAAACACGTACGAATCGAATCGCTGGTTATATATTATATCCGCCATTTTCGCTCAACGTTGTCAGATTAATTAAAATTAACGGCGTTGGAAATGCAAGAAATTACAGAGATTTAAGGCAGAATAAAAGCATCGATAGTTAATCCGTCGTTTCGCTTTTCAGCAGACGTTTTTTTTTCGTCACACGTTCGTTTGCCAGGCGTATACAGAGGTGGAACCTTGTGGCAGTGGGTGAACGACGAACCCGTATGAATGGGAGGGAGGGTGAGAGGGAGAGAGGGAGGGAGGCAGGGAGTGTGGGAGGATGGAGGGAGGTTGGGATAGTCGATGTTCTTTGTTGGTCCTGTCTACTTTAAAGTCGTCGTTGAGGCGTAGACATAGGGCATAGACACTCCCTCATCTGTGGTACTTTAGCCGAAGTTTGTACATCATGCAACCTGTTATACAGCAGAGAATTTTCACCGGTGTATAATATTCAATTTCAGCGCTGCAGGCAGTAAGTGAGCAACTCGTCGAAGTCAGCAGGTGACATGTCGGGCATTGTCGGCGTTTTCAAACTCACGCGGAAGTTAATATTTTCAGAGCACCGCTCCGCTCTGGTCTTTGACTAGAGTAGGAGTATAGGAGGCGGAAAGAGGCAGAGAAAGAAAGTGACAGAGAGAGACAGACAGAGACAGAGAGACACACAGAGTATTGATGTGGAGCAAGCGACAGTTGCGGAGGCATGGGGCATCTGCTAAGACCGGTTCGGATGCAGAAGGTG
This sequence comes from Lumbricus rubellus, assembly GCA_945859605.1. Taxonomy (NCBI): domain Eukaryota; kingdom Metazoa; phylum Annelida; class Clitellata; order Crassiclitellata; family Lumbricidae; genus Lumbricus; species Lumbricus rubellus. The sequence continues at coordinate 17,485,886 of OX243812.1, read as the reverse complement.
CAGAGCCTCATCAGCTGAACTGTGGCTGCTCTGCCTCATCGCACCTTCGTAGTTTCCCGCCGTTGTTGTCATCGAACTATACATGAGCACCTTCTGCTGCTGCGGGGAAATGCCCGCCCCTCCTCCAGTCCCACAACCCACCAGCCCACCTCCACTTCCACCTCCACTTCCTCCTCCTCTTCCACTTCCACTTCCTCCTCCTCCTCCTCCCCTGGTGTATCCCTGCGTCTTATTGCTGCTGCTCCTTCTGCTGCTGCCGCTGAGCGTCGTCGTCGTCGTCGTTGCCGTGGCAGCACGTGGTGTCGTTTCCCGGTAATTACCCGGTGAGCATCTCCTCCGCCTCCTCCTTCTTCCATCCTCCTCGTCGTCGTCGTCGTCATCCTCCACCATCGCTGTCGACAGACATAAGGCGTCGACAGAGGAATCGACCATTTCCGGTGGCACTGCCCCTGCCGCCCCAGCCGTTGCTATACTTCCGGTCCCTCCTCCCGTTCCAGGTCTGGTCGACAGGTGAAACGTCTTGATGCGTTCCTCGTCGCTGCACCGGATGTCAACCATACTTCCGTTTATGTTGAACGTGAAGGTCAAGGGTCGTCGGTGGCAGGTCACCCGCTGCTGCTGCTGCTTACCACCTCCACCACCGTCGCTACCACCTCCACCACCTCCACCACCATCACTAACACCACCACCACCAACACCGCCACCAAGCGTCGTATCAACAGAGGGCACTTTGGATTGAGCTTTGAAACCGAAGACTCGTCGACTGGAACCACCGACCGTCACCCGTCCTCCTCCTCCTCCTCCTCCTCCTCCTCCTCCTCCTCCTCCTCCTCCTCCTCCTCCTCCTCTCGTTCCGCTCGACTGGTCATCCTGAGATGCGGACCCGTTTCCCGACGGCGTCCTTCTTTCCGTCTCCGTGTACTGGAGGAATAGCACCATGTGTTCCGGAACAGAATCGCTCCCCGAGCACCGAACCGGCTTACCAGGCACGACAGCCGATCCGCCGTTCGGCTGGTAGGAGGAGGAGTCAGGCAGGGCGTTTGAACGGTCGCCGAGGGCCGACGCTGGAGCAGGCGCCGCCGCCCCTGCCGCTCCTACAGACGGCGTTGGAGGCGGCACTTTGTCCTCCAGTTCGGACCGTCTTCGCCGATACTGGTCGCCGCGCTGGCAGTGGAACCGGACGAAGGACATGGCGATCAGTCCGAGTAGAACAACGGTGAAGATGACGTAGGGCAACCAGAGCAACCCCATCTCGCTTTCCCCTCCTCCTCCGCCTCCTCCTCCTCCTCCTCCGTCTAAGCTGTCTTCCGGCGGAGAGGTCTTGCTTCCCTCTTCTGGGTTGATCCACTGGTTGTCGTTCTGGAAAAATGGATATCCAACGAGATTCGTCGTTTTCCACGTTGCCGCTGCCGTCGTTATGAAAGTCGTTCGCGTTACAACCGTTGTCGTTGTCGCTTCGTGGGTTGTCCGATGTTGTCGGGGGTTAGCATCGGTTGTTCTTGTTGTTGTCGTTGTTGTTATTGCTTTGTCGTCGGCGGAGTTGGTTGCAGCGTTGTTGACCGTTGAGGTAGACGTGAAGAAGTGTTGTGAAGCAGCAGAATTGAAGATAGACGCCGACGAGTTGTTTGAATGAAATACTGACTGATTATTCATTTGCCTGTGTGTCTCAATTATTTTCGTCGTCCTCAGTGCAGCGTCCTTCGTCGCAAGGCCATCTGTCCTCCTCCTCCTCCTCCTCCTCCTCCCACCCAGTTCATAGCTTCGACCGACGGCAACTACCGAGACACACAACAACAACTACAACACAATGCGTCGGTAATCTCGTGTATGCCTACCTCTGAATCGAGTCGGTTATTCAGTATCCGTTAGAATCATTTCGCAGGAGAAGAATCCAGCAGTGCATTCATCTGACATAATAATTATATAATTATCATGTCGTAAGACTACTTCACAGAATTTGAGTTTGACGACAATAATAATTTTTGAACAGGGATCAGATCATTTGCATAGAAGCGTTCAATTAAATACATCCTGAACTGCTGCAGACCAATTATCATCATTTTCTGTAGTTGGTCGATACACGATGTTTACCATATTATTATCATAATGATGATGATGATGATGATGATCATATCGTCCGTAGACTACGACCATATCGCGTTGGATATCTGGTAAACAGACCGTTGAAACTGTGGCCACAACTGCAGAAGCAATTGATTCCGAATGACGATGACGATGAGCTGGATTAAGTTGAGCGAGTGGAGGAACACGGAAGATTTTCCAATCCACGGAAATACGTTATAACCAGCGAAGCACAACGCTCAGCAGGACCTGGTGTAAACAGAGTAATCCGCGGAAAACAAGAGGATCCTAAATACATGTAGGTGAGCAAACCTTCCACGCGATGCGTTTAAGGCAGACACTACAGTTGAACTCGAACGTATACACTTTGTATCTCTTCGCACGACCTCCTCTGACACGACGCAACGCTCGTGAATATCCTGATGCCCCTCGCTGTTCAGCCTTAAAGTATATAAATAGCGCCTCATAAAATCGATATTACCGTTACTATTGACCGTCTATACTTTACCGCCATTATCGCACGCTATCGTGCACTCTGTATATACTTGGTCAGATGCGTTAGTTCAGAGCTGTTGTCCCAAATCGTTTGTTCCGCCAACGATTCTGCATAGCAGGTATATTATAGGCTTCGACACAATAGTTACAACGACGCCACCAGCTTGGACAGCTGCAGCTGCACATGCACGACGATCGCGTTTAAAGGAGGTCCTGGCCTGTAATGTGCACAAGCCTGTCGAATAGCGCTCAACATGTTTCAGCGTAATACGTCAATAAATTGCCCTGCTGCTGCAGCTGCTGCTGCTGCTGCTGCTGCTGCTGTTGTTGTACTGTGCATCTCGCATCGTCCTATGTACACAGCCTATTGTACGACCTTAATGTTGCATGGCAAACGTCCATTGCAGGCGGCTGCTGTAGTTTTACGGTTGGCCATTGATCCTCCTCGTCCTCTTCGTCCTGTATCCTCCTCAAATGTGTGACTTCTTCAGTTGTTCTCTACAGCGCGCACGAATACACGAGTTGCGCTCGACAAGGGATTATTTTTCCGGCTCCGCACCTGAGCTACAGGAGCAACAGCATCGCATCATGCTAGTAGAATTACGCTCCAGTCACGTACAGTTACCCGGGTCGTGTACGACCGGGGGTTGGAGGGGGGCAGGCGAAGGGGCAGCCAGCCGCTAAGACGTCAACCGATGAGCCGCTGAGAACAGACCAAACGACGCAATATTTAGTGACGCAATCGGACACAAGATGGCCGCATTAGCAGCTCATGTACTGGCAGTCATCTTTGTTGTTGGCGGCGGTGGATAAGAAGACAAGATGGTCGTCGTTCAGTCATCCACAAGTACGTTACGCGATAGCGAATGAAGAAGAAGGCAAGATGGCTGTGACGTCACCGAGTATCGGACGACGACGACATATAACTGAGCATTTTTGTAGCGCCTTTAACAGACAAGACGACGACTGCGGCAGCGGTGCAAATATCGAGACTGCTATTCGGGATTGTATAGCGATCGCATAAGTAAACAAACTTCGAATCTTGAGCAAGTGGCTATCTACATTTTCCGTGAACGGCGACGACGACGACGATGATGACGACGACGATGATGATGACGTCTTTGATCGTTTCCTTCGCCGTGCGCATGCGCACACGTGTCGTAGTCGTTGAAGAGGATGATGATGCGTGCACCGCTGTTGCTGGCGAATACATTATATTACATGAAGATGTGGAAAGAAGACGACGACGTTAGGAAAGAAGAAGAATACGAAACCGGAAACGTAGACGAAAAACTAGACTAACGACAGCAGCTGCAGCCCCACGCGACTTCCGGTTCAGGGCATGCCACATCCATCGACCGGCGGCAACTGCTGTGATCGTCTGCCGCTGTTGCTGCTGCTGTGCTGCTGTAGCTTGGGCTTCCCGCCGCCGCTCCCAATGCCGTCGCTGCCGCCTCCGCTGGGGTAGAACTGCATGGCGGCGTCGTCAATGTCCATCCGGGTTCTGGCCGATGTCCGTCCGTCTGCATGCTCGCTGGCCGTCGTAGTTGTCGTCGTCGTCGTCGTTGTCGCTGTTTTGCGAATAATGCAGTTATACAACTGGTAGAACAGCGCTGCTCTCGATTGCAGAGAATAACCGCAGCAGGAGAAGAAGAAGGAGGAGGAGAAGTAGGAGGGGGACAGACACACACGAGGAGGACGGCCATTATTACGCCCCTCCACCTCCGACGCCGCTGCCTCCGCCGCCCGCCGCTTGGAGCGCCACTGATCGGCGGCAGCAGACGACAGATGGCGCAGGCCAAACGCTGTGTGACGTACGCACGTGTTTTGTATGCGCATGCGCTGTAAGCGGTGGCGAGGAGGAAAATTACCGCTGCGACGTTGCAGAGCAAGCAGGCTGAGAGGAGGAGGCAGAGAGGAGGAGGCTGAGAGGAGGAGGAGGAGGCTGAGGAAGATGAGGAGGCTGAGGAGGATGCCTCAAAGGAGGAGGTTCGATTGGTGAGCGGGTATGCTGCGGACTGCTAGACAATAGGTTTTGGAGAGAAAGACGACGTCTTACGATCGAAGTGTCTGAGCATGAGAGACTATTCGGTTCAATTGAAGACATAGATAGATGATGGACAGCTGCACCAGCAGCACCAGCAGCAGCACCAGCAGCAGCAGCAGCAGCAGCAGCAGCAGCAGCAGCATGTACTTTCGTGAGAAGTCCATACACAGGCGGAGGAGGATGCCATGCAGAGTTACAGCGGATGGCCGCGGTCGCCAGCATCAGCAGCATCAGCATCACCAGCAGCATCAGCATCAGCAGCAGTAGAAGCAGGAAGATGAGGAGGAGAGGAGGAGGACGAGCGATGTCGTCTGTGGGACGACCATTACGTGCATGGCAAAGCGGGCGATAACCGTCCGTGAAAAGGGTTGGGGGGGAGAAGGGAAGCCCAAGGTTGGGTGGAATAGAAGGAAGCGGTTGACAGAGCCGATAGTATTCAGAGGAACGGCGGCAGTATTAAGAGGGAGATGAGAGAGATAGAGCCAGATATATAAATATATATATATATAGTGTAAATGTATATGTATAGAGAGATGAAGAGAGAGAGAGAGAGAGAGAGAGAGAGAGAGAGAGAGAGAGAGAGAGAGAGAGAGAGAGAGAGAGAGAGAGAGAGAGAGAAAGAGAAAGAGAAAGAGAAAGAGAAAGAGATGAAAAGAGAGAAAGACATGGGCAGACAGAGGAGATAGGGGCAGAGAGAGAGAGAGAGAAAGACAGAGAGAGAGAGAGAGAGAGAGACGAAAAGAGAGAAAGACAGAAAGAGAGACAGACAGACAGAACGAGGAGATAGTGGCAGAGAGGAGAAGATACAGGCAGAGAGAAACAGAAAGACAGAGAGAGATGTGAGGGAGAGAGGAAGAGACGGTGAGAGAGGAGTGAGAGACAAAGAAAGAAAGAAAGAAAAAGAGAGGGAGAGAGAGAGGTGAGAGGGAAAGGGAGAGAGGGAGAGGGAGGAGAGTGGAGTGGGAGAGGGTAAGAAATAGACAAAAGCAGTTCAAAGTGAGATTCGAGAGATCATGCAGACGTCATGGAGCGAGGAATAAGCAATAATTATAGTATATAGGAGAAAATGAAGATTGGAGTTAAATAAAGGATGAAAGAACTGAAGAATGGAGGACATGAGGAATCGATTGATAGATGTTTGGAGGAGAGAGGAAGAGAGGATTAAAAGAGAAGTTGGAGGAGAGGATCTGAGAAGAGTGAATGAATGAACTGAATGAGAAGAGGACAATTAGAGGAAGACTGGAAGGAAAAGACGGTCGACGAAATCGATGGCAGTGATAGTGGTGAAAATGATGATGATGATGATGGTGATGGTGATGGTGATGGTGATGGTGATGGTGATGGTGATGGTGATGATGATGATGATGATGATGATGATGATGATGATGATGATGATGATGATGATGATGATGATGATGATGATGATGATGCATGATGATGATGATGATGATGATGATGATGATGATGACGATGATGATTATGATGATGATTGTAAGCTAATTTAATCAGTGCACGACGATTGTCGTACAGCGACGCAAGTAGGTCAAGTGCAAATTGCCGCGCGGCGTCTGCACAGGTGATTGTCTGGACAGCACGTGACGTCTAGACGAGCGTACGTTAATTGTACAAGAAGGGAGTGGAAGTGAAGAAGGAGTGTTGTGTGTTGAGAGCCGTTGAGATAGGCTGTAATAGTTGTTGTTGAGTTGCGATAGAGTAGACTGATGAAGGTAGTAGTCGTGTAGTTGTTATGATAACGCAAGTGTAGTCATTGTTGTGTTGTTGCTGATCGTTTTACTTTACATCGGATTTTGGAGTATAATAAGAAGACTTAAACACGTCGTCGTTGTTGGTTACAAAACAGTGAAAGTCTGTAGATTTTTTACCTAGCCATTTAGCTAATGAAACAGTTATCTAGGGATAGGCCTACGCTACCACGAACTTATACGAAGAAGCTTCCGAAGAGACTGATAGGAGGAGGTGATCACGAGAAGTTTATCACATTTGGTGTCGTTGCGGTGAGATAACGATCCAAGTTGCAGGATAACGATCCAAGTTGCAGGAGAACGATCCTAGTTACGAACGGAGGGATTCTATCCAATCAACAGACGTTGTGGAGGAACGGACGCTGTGCATTTATCGAGGAGCCGAGCACACGGGAGAAGCAACGATACATCGAGCATCCGTACGTCAGTGAGAAACGACAACACAACGACTACAAGGTAGAAAAAACTTGCTTGTCTATTGAAGTTTGCTTAAAGAATTGAAGTCAGTCAATTGCAAACATTTGAAGAGTAGCCTACTATTTATCGACTAGCATCAGTAAAGTAAAGAAGTAAGATGGAGAAACTTACGGAGCAAAAGCAAGCAGCTATTAAAAAGATGTCTTCAGAGAGACTAGTAAAATTATTAATTGAAGCAGGTGTAGACGTAGAAGAAGTTGAACAGATGTCGAGGGAACATTTGATGAGAAATTTAGCCGAGGTTTGGGCTAAGAAAGAAGAAGAAGAAGAAGAAGAAGGTGCTGTCGGAGGCGCTGCGGAGAAGCCAGTGGAGAAGCCTGAGGCACCGATGTCTATGGAGGCGTTGCTGCAATTCATGATAATGAAAGAGGAGCAGCGTAAACAAGAGGAGAAAGAGCGTAAACAAGAAGAAAAAGAGAAAGAAGAGCAGCGCAGACAAGAGGAGAAAGAGCGTAAACAAGAAGAAAAAGAGAAAGAAGAGCAGCGCAGACAGGAAGAGAAAGAACGTCGCCAAGAAGAGAAGGAGAAAGAAGAGCGACGGTGCCAAGAAGAGAAAGAACGTAAGCAAGAAGAGAAAGAACTGCGACAGCAAGGGATAGAAAAAGCAGAAAGGATGAGACAGCAAGAGATAGATATGCAGAAGCAGCAGTTCCAGCTTCAGTTAGAACAAATGAAAATAGATCGTGACGAAGCAGAACGGCGAAGAATGGAGTTAATGATAGAGTACGAAAAAGCAAGAAAAAGCGATGAAGAAATACGAAAGCAGCAGATTGAGGACAAAAAGGCTCGCGAGGAAGAAAAAGAAAAGATGCGTTTACAAGAACTGGAGAGAGCAGAAGAAATTCGTCAGGAAGAATTTCAAGCCGGAAAAGACAATTTGGAAAAAGCAGAAAGAGAAAGAGAAGAGCAGATGCAGTTAGAACAAAAGAAACTTGCTATCAAGGAGGCTCAACTTAAAGAAATGGCCATTGAAAAAGAAGAACGCAGAAAGCAGTTAGAACTGTTGCAGCAGAAGATTGAACAAGAAGAACTGCGGAGAATCGAAGATCAAGATCGACTGAAGAAGAGGGACGAAGATGATCGTAAGAGCCGGGAAGTATCAGAACAGATTAGGCTCAAAGAAAGTGAGACAATGGTGTCCAAGATTAAGAAGATAGGTGACGCAATGAAGCATGTGTTACCGAAGATGCCGTATGATATGATGGAAGTGCCATTATATTTTGAAACAGTTGAAAATGCATTCAATAGCTTCGCTGTGGAAAAGCAATATTGGGTGAAATTGTTGTTGCCATTGATGACCCCGAGAGCACGAACGGTATTGAATCGATTATCATTTGAGAATTTAGATAAATACGATGCAGTGAAAGAGCATTTGTTGAAGGAATTCAAGTTAACAGCTCGTGAGTACAGGTCAAGGTTTGCAGATGCCAAGAAGACAGCCGAAGAAACGTATACGATGTTCACGGCTAGGCTGAAGAACCTGTTGAATTATTATGTCCGAAGTAGACGAGTGGACAAAGACTACGAGAAGCTGTTTGATTTGTTAGTGGCGGATAAGCTGAAAGAATGTTTACCACCAGGTCCACTGCAGTTTGTCTTAGCAAAAGAGGGCACAGAATGCTTGGAAGCTAGTAATGTTGCAGATCTCGCAGATATACATGTAAACAATCGGATTGGTGTGATGTTCCAAGACAAACCGAAATTTGAAGCATGGGACAATAGTCCAAAGCAACCCAAGTGGAACAAGGATAGCAAAGACACCGGAAGCCAAGCCAAGAGTAATGATGCAAAGAAAGATGATTATTCTGGAAAGCAGTGGTCGCAAGATAAACAACAGTCAACGTGGGACAGACAAGCCTACAATCGAACTCCGCCGCTGGGACGCCCAACAGAAAGTAATGCATCTTACACGCCGTACAACAAGTGGGAGAACAAGGAGCAAAGAAGTTTTTTCAAGAAGCGTTGCCACAATTGCAATTCTGATAAACACCTAATAAAACATTGCCAAGCACCAGGAGCGGCAAATCTGAGGAAGAACTTTAGCAGAAGTGCAGAAAATCTTCGAGTAAACCAGATACAAGTGATAAATGCACCTCCTGGTTGGGAAGAACAATGCAACCAAGAAACAGAAGTAAAGTCAGTGATGAAGTGTACGCCGCAGTTCACCATACTGAAAGAAGCGATAAAGACTACTTCCATTGCAGCAAATTGTCGAGAAACAAAAAGTAAAGAGGAGTGTCAACGCATAAAGAAGATATCGTTGCAGCATGTAAATGTGGAGATACGTGGGACTGATGGGCAGCCTGTGCAGGTCGAGGCGTTGATTGACTCGGGGACCGAGATACCAGTAATCAACGAGGAACTACTGAAAGGAACGACAGTAGAAGAAATCGGCAGAGTTCATTTGCAATGTGTAGCTGGAGAGCCGATTCCAGCTAAGTTGGTGAAAATCGAAGTGCGGATGAGCGGTCGTAACGAAGGAACAGCTACAGAGGACAGGACAATAAATATCGCGCCATATTTAACTTTAGTGTGTGCCAGCATTTCAGCGGATCTGTGCAAAGAAAACAAAGAAAAGTTCTTGCTACATCCGGAGATAATTGCAGAATTGAAAGAGATTCCACCAGTGAGTGTATTGCAAGGGGAACTACAAGCGAATGTGACTACAAGAGCACAAAGTCGGAGAGCAGAAGTCGAAGGCGGAGAAGATGAAACGATAAACGAAAGTTCGCAAGAAGATGACATGGACAGCGAAGATGAACTCAGCATTCAAGATGACGAAAGAACAACATCTGAGAACAATGAAACTGAAGAAGAGATGGCTGCATGTGAACGAAATGATAGTGAAGATTCCGGAAGCGACGCTGAACTGGAGACAAGTATGAGGGACTTGTTCACAGAGAATTCGAACGATGAAAGACAGCTGGAAGATGCGAAGAAATTCGAGGAGCAGCAGAGAAATGACGAGTCACTGAAATCGTGGTGGAGGATCGCTGAAGACAAAGGATCAGAGTTTAGCGTGGTGAATGGATTGATGTATAAGAAACATCAAATGCTGGATCAGCTAGTGTACCAGTTGGTGTTACCGAAAGAGAGAAGAATTCAAGTAATGGAATTAGCTCACGAGTCAGTATTTGGCGGACACTTGGGAGAAGAGAAGACACGAGAGAGAATTAAGTTGTCCTTTGTCTGGCCAAAGATGCGTCGAGACGTGGTGAAATTTTGTAAGTCCTGTGAGAAGTGTCAGCTGAAAGCACGAAGTTTGGTGATGGATCGAGTGCCGATTACACCAATTCCAAGGGAAGATGTTCCATTCCGACGGATGACTATGGACGTGGTAGGCCCAATAGAACCGAAGTCAGCAGCTGGGCATAAGTATTGCTTGTGCATAGTGGATTCATGTACAAGATGGCCGACAATCTTTTTGCTGAAGTCATTGACTGCTAAGGCTGTGTGCGAAGCTTTGATGAAGCTATTCATTGACGTGGGGGTGCCGTCTGTGATCACCAGCGACAGAGGCACGAATTTTACAGCCAGTCTCACAAGAGAATTTTTGAAATTGATGGGATGCTGTCCACGATTCGATTCACCGGGGCATCCAGAGGCCGCAGGATTAGTTGAGAGATGGAATCAGACGTTCAAGAAGATGGTTCATCATGTCATTGTGGAAAATCCAAGACAGTGGCATAAAATCATTCCGTTTACCGTATGGGCATTGAGAGAAGTTCCTAACGCAACGACAGGAGTGGCACCATATCTGCTGGTATATGGAAAAATGCCAAGAGGACCATTAACTATCTTAAAGGAAAGCTGGACCAAAGAAATAAATCTACCGCCAAACATTGGAGTACAACCAGCAAAGTACCTGAAGAACTTAAGAGCAGACATGGAGAAAGCTTTGATATTTGCTGAGAATTGTGCAGAGGAAAAGCAAAAACAATACGCCAGTCAATACAACAAGAGGGCCAAGGATAAAGAATTCGAACCAGGAGAAAACGTCATCGTCCTGTATCCAACGTCAACCAATAAATTGATCTCACGATGGCATGGTCCATGTACAGTGCTACAAAGAAGATCCAAGTATTCGTATCTGGTGGACATGAATGAAAACGGCCGACGAATCGTCCATGCCAACAAAATGAGGAAGTTCATCGCAAGAACATTATCGTGTGGTCTCATCGTGGAAGAGGACGACGAATTCGGATCAGTGGTAGAGCTACCATTGAAAGAAGACCATGCAGAGACGACACAGAAATCGCTGCAATTGGACTATGAACAGATCGGACATCTTACGAGCGAGCAACAGAAACAGCTACTGGATGTACTGAACCGATATGCAGACAGATTTTCGGACAAACCTGGATTATGTACATTGGTAGAACACGAAGTGGTGCTGAGACCAGACTTTCGAGAGAAGGAGTTCACGGCTTATCGAATACCGTTGATATACCGCGCAGAAGTGGACAAACAAATACAAGAGATGCTGAAAGCAAACATCATTCAGCCGTCGTCGAGCAGAATGGCAAGTCCGCTGGTCATCGTCAAGAAGAAGGACGGATCCTTGAGACTCGCGTGCGACTACAGGTACGTGAATTCATATACTGAAAATTGTCGATACCCCATGCCGATCGTCAACGATGTGCTGAGCAAAGTCGGGAAATCCAAGTTTATTTCCGTCTTGGACTGTCGCAGTGCTTACTGGACTTGTCCTGTGAAGAAATCCGACCAATGGAAAACCGCATTCGTTACCCATAATGGACTGTACGAATTTACACGTGTCCCGTTTGGCATGATTAACTCTGGACGGACTTTTGTAAAAGCAATAAACATGATTTTGCAACCGATTAATGCATTTACTGAACCCTATGTTGATGACATTGCAGTCCATTCTGATGATTGGAACATTCATTTGAAACATTTAGAATTGTTTTTGAAACAAATAAGACTGCATAATGTAACTTTGAACTTGAAGAAATGTGTGTTTGGTAAGAGTGAGGTGAAATTCATCGGTCACCTCATTGGTTCAGGGAAGAAGATGATGAATCCAGATAGGATTGACAGTTTGATTAATTTAAAAAACCCTGAAACGAAGAAGCAAGTGAAGCAAATGTTAGGATTCTTTGGTTTCTACAGACAATTTATTTGTAATTTTGCTGAGATTGCTAAACCATTGACAGATTTAACTAGCAAGCAGACACCTGAGAACATTATTTGGACTGAGGACCACCAGAAATCTTTTGATTCTCTTAAAGAAATTGTTTTATCGAATGTTATTCTGTACATGTTCGAGGTTGGCAAACCATTTAATTTGTACTGTGATAGCAGTGATTTTGCTGTAGGGGCTGTGCTGTCACAAGTGGACGATGAGGGGATAGAACGTCCCGTTTCATTTATCAGCCAGAAGCTGACAGATACCCAGAGGAGATGGGCGACGATTGAGAAGGAAACCTATGCAATCATATGGGCTTTAAACAAATTGAAAGAAATCATTATTGGTTCCAAGATTAATGTGTTCACTGATCATAATCCTTTAGTTTATTTGACTGAGTCAATGTCGAAGTCTGCTAAGTTAGTCAGATGGTCTTTATCATTGCAAAATTTTGACATTCTGTTGAACTATAAGAAGGGAAAGCTGAATGTAGTAGCGGACTGCTTATCGAGATTGTAGTATAAGATATTTTGTGATTGCATTTAGTATAGGAATTGTTTGTATTTAGTTTAAGCATTATACGTTCGCTAATTTTTAAGATTAATTAGCTCTCTTCAAAAGAAAGGAAGGAGGTAATGTAAGCTAATTTAATCAGTGCACGACGATTGTCGTACAGCGACGCAAGTAGGTCAAGTGCAAATTGCCGCGCGGCGTCTGCACAGGTGATTGTCTGGACAGCACGTGACGTCTAGACGAGCGTACGTTAATTGTACAAGAAGGGAGTGGAAGTGAAGAAGGAGTGTTGTGTGTTGAGAGCCGTTGAGATAGGCTGTAATAGTTGTTGTTGAGTTGCGATAGAGTAGACTGATGAAGGTAGTAGTCGTGTAGTTGTTATGATAACGCAAGTGTAGTCATTGTTGTGTTGTTGCTGATCGTTTTACTTTACATCGGATTTTGGAGTATAATAAGAAGACTTAAACACGTCGTCGTTGTTGGTTACAAAACAGTGAAAGTCTGTAGATTTTTTACCTAGCCATTTAGCTAATGAAACAGTTATCTAGGGATAGGCCTACGCTACCACGAACTTATACGAAGAAGCTTCCGAAGAGACTGATAGGAGGAGGTGATCACGAGAAGTTTATCACAATGATGATGAAGATGATGATTACAGCCCGCGCACTGCATCTGAGGCGCTGAGGGATTTTCCCAAGGTCCCGACGCGGCGATTTGAGGTGGATTCGAACCTGCAACCCTCCGGCTGCAAGGAAGCGAACATACCCACTACACCACCGCGCCCCATCGTGTGCCTACAATACATGCATGAACCTATAACATGAAAATCGGCTGGCTATTGGAGGTTTAACACATTCATTGAACGATATACAACTACATATATATGCATAATTTCATATACATATAAATGTCATAAATACATAGGCCTATATAGGCCTACATATGCAAACAATACAAATGTACATATACCTGATATACATATATACACACATATACATATATGATATATACAATACATGTATATACATCATACATGTATGTGTGTGACAGTGTGTACTTGTTATACATATATACACAGTTATACATATAAATATATATACATATATATATATACATATATACATATATACATATATACATATACATATATACAATTATACATACAATCTATATATATATATACACAGGCGGAGAATGTGCCACAGCTGCAGCTGCTGTGAACATGACTCCTACACTGTTCATTGCTTTGACAGCAAATCCATTTCTAATATTGTTCGATATGTATACAACACAGACCGTGCAGCGTGAAAGCAACTCGCGCGGCGTTCCTATTACTATAGAAGAGAAGCAAATTATTTCTATGGACCGGAGCCGCCTGCTTGTATACTGTACAGTGTATATCAGTTACAGTACACGTCGTCGCCACCGGACTTTATTTCACCCTTGTGATCAACGCATTCAAAGAGTAATATTATGGCCTGTGCAATGTGCATGTACATGTATATATATATATATATATATATATATATATGCTACACTCGAATAAAATACAAGTGCGCCAATGTAGCATATATATTATATGCAAAAATGCATGTGCATATATATGTAAGCACATGAGTTAGTAGGTATTTAATCTAGTCCCCTCCTCTGGGGAATCTAGTTCTTGGGGGAACGTTGGGGGGGGATTTGGGGGGGGGGGGTAAACGAGTGTCTAGCGGAGTAAGCGAACGATTGCCTATGCGCGAAGAGCCGAGCAGGGGGGAGTTTGGTGTTATGCAGGAGTTTGGTGTTATGTAGGAGTTTGGTGTTATGCAGGAGTTTGGTGTTATGCAGGAGTTTGGTGTTATGCAGGAGTTTGGTGTTATGCAGGAGTTTGGTGTTATGTAGGAGTTTGGTGTTATGCAGGAGTTTGGTGTTATGTAGGAGTTTGGTGTTATGTAGGAGTTTGGTGTTATGTAGGAGTTTGGTGTTATGTAGGAGTTTGGTGTTATGCAATTACAACTGTTACATGTATGGGCTTCCTGCTTTCAGCACTAAGCATCGCGTCTTCGGCGCTTTCGATGTGAGAACCCCATTAGAATACTAATTTCTAATTCCGGACGTTTGCAACACAAACGCAGATAACAAAAGTCATGGCATCCAACCTCTCTCCTCTCAGTTCTCACAACACATTTAAATTCCACCGATCGACAACGTAAGATTATAACGAATGCGTCTGTTGGCCTACATACATAGCCTCACCTTGTCCCCTTGTGCCGTCGATTCTTTTAACCCTAGCGACCGCCATGATCAACGTATAGCCTACATAGCCTAGGCTATAGATATACATATTATACATGTATAATACCGATATAGGCCTACTTCAATATGAACAAATATTATACAATGCACATCCATACGTCCAGAAATTCAGATACATACATGTATGTCAGAATATAAGTTTGTATGCATGGAGCAGAAGCATACAGCAGCATGCAGGACAAAAGAATTTATAATGAATATATAATTAATTGAAGAGTGTTGACTTCAAATTCGACCGTCCAGGTCATATTATGATATATTAATCACCGGACGAAATCTCCACTCAAAACCCAAGTCTCACCTATTCAAGAACTCACGATTCATTACAATTTCAATATAATTTTATACACAAACGACATCCGCCTCAACAGCTCCTCTGCTCCTCTGGTCCTCTGATCCTCTGATCATCTGATCCTCTGATCCTCTGATCCTCTGATCATCTGATCATCTGATCCTCTGATCATCTGATCCTCTGATCATCTGCTCCTCTGATCATCTGATCCTCTGATCATCTGCTCCTCTGGTACTCTGATCCTCTGATCATCTGATCCTCTGATCCTCTGATCATCTGATCATCTGATCATCTGATCCTCTGATCATCTGATCCTCTGATCCTCTGATCATCTGATCATCTGATCCTCTGATCATCTGATCATATGATCATCTGATCCTCTAATCCTCTCATCATCTGATCATCTGATCATCTGATCCTCTGATCCTCTGGTCCTCTGCTCCTCTGATCCCCTGAAAAACGGACTCAGACCTCCTTAAGACAACCATTTTTTAAACAAAACATCGATTGCATACATACATACATACATACATACATACATACATACACACACATACATACATACATACATACAGTCATACATACATACATACACTTTGTGGGGCGCGGTGGTCTAGTGGTGGCGTCGTTGCCTTAGAGCCGGAAGGTCCGAGGTTCGAATCCACCTCCCCGCGTAAGGACCTTGGGCAAGTCCTTCACTTACAATTGCTCAGCGCTTCGGCGTGAAACTCCGATGCAGTGTCCGCTCTGCATCGGGAGCGCCTCTGAGTAGAGAGAGCTTGAAGGGGCGCTATAACAAGTGCACATACAAACATACATACATACATACATACATACATACATACATACATACATACATACATACATACATACATACATACATACACACATACATACATACATACGTATACGTGTGTGTATGCATGGCAGTAACCTAATGATGACTGTTATGCACATAAATGACTGAGGCTGTAACATGCATGTGCGTAGTCTGTTGAAGTCATAAAGCAAAAAACAAAGACATTCGCGACATATTATTTTATGGACATCTGTCTCTGGACGATGTTTTGACATTTTTACATTACTTCCAATTCACTAAACCAACTGACATTTTACATTTAAGCCTGAATAACTATATCTGGTGCATCACACACGTTGTAAGATTACACTTGTATATTATACATTTAGTTTGAAATAAATACAATCTATTTGAAGTTGTCTCTATAGACAATGAAACTAATGGTATAGGGCTAGCAATCTGAGAACACGTGCCCTGGTTTCTAGTTTTAACTTTTTGCCATGTAACTGTAAACAGCCCTAATGCACATGTGTAAACGTGCATTATATGCATACATGTATAACAAAATTGTATATATAATTATATATATAATTATATAAATAATTATATATACATATAAGTTTTATATTTTAAGCATCACTAATTCATAGCGGTTTTATTCATTCCATATTCTATGCATACATATACAGAACAGCGTAAATATGAATTTGTATGCCTATGGTATAGGACTACAAATATATAATCAATGTATTTTGGTCAATAGATCTGATCCGTGCTGGACACTAAGTCCTCCATATTTGCTGACTACATACATACACTGCAGGGAGGAGAGCGAGGCTAGTGCGCATGCGTCGTCGAGAGGACACGAGTCGATACATGTATGTCTGCTTCCGATATATATATATATATACCCACACATATATATATATACATATATATATACATATATATAATTATATATATACATAGGCTGCATGCAGCGAAATGCTGGCCGAATACAGAGTTGTCTGTCAACACCAATTATATATATAGTTATACACATAGTTATATAGGCCTATGTATGTATGTATGTATGTATGTATGTATGTATGTATGTATGTATGTATGTATGTATGTATGTATGTATGTATGTATGTATGTATGTATGTATGTATGTATGTATGTATGTATGTATGTATGTATGTATGTATGTATGTATGTATGTATGTGTGTATGTATGTATGTATGTATGTATGTATGTATGTATGTATGTATGTATGTATGTATGTATGTATGAATGTATGTATGTACGTACGTACGTACGTACGTACGTACGTACGTACGTATGTATGTATGTATGTATGTATGTATGTATGTATGTATGTATGTATGTATGTATGTATGTATGTATGTATGTATGTATGTATGTATGCATGCATGTATGTATGTGTGTTTGTATGTTCGTATGTATGTAACTATGTATGTATGTATGCATGTATAATATAATAAATTTATGTATGAAAATGACTTGGCGCATGTATACCATAATTATGTCATATTCAGTTTTGGTTCAACGATTTACCGGAGCAGTTGTTTCGAAGCACTTTCTCCTTGTCAGAACTTGTTGATGCCAGGACTGAGCCAGGCCAGACATTAACTGTATATACTCCAAGGTCATTTTTCCAGACCCCGAAGGATTGTTTGCATCCTTGGAGCATAAAAATACTATAAACTAATACATACATTTAAAACTTAACTTTTGTCCAACATGTAGGAAATGTACATGTAGGTAATTGGATGAATTATTATCTGAAGGCGAAGATCCAGGGAGATTGGAGGGTTGATTTTTTTGTGCGGATCAATTACGGAACCTGGTTGCGCATTTGCCACGAGGAGGAGGGGCAGGATGAGGAGGAGGAGGGAGGAGGAGGAAGAGGAGGAGGAGGAGACGCTCTGTTGATAAACACACACACACACACACACACTCAGACACACACACACACTCACACACACACACACACACAGCCGATCATCATCGACTCTGCAGACAACGATGACGACGACGATGACGACGCATTAGCCTATCTAAACACGAACGCCAAGCAGAATTGATGAGCATTGTAGACGACCGTCAATTCCCACAACCACTTCGCCCGAGAATCATGGCAAAACAGATTAATGCATATATAATCATGCTGATTTAATATAGTATTTGCCATTGCAAGCCGTCTATAATGCGCCTCGCTGCATGATGAGCGATCGACTGCAGTGTATGTGCTTTTTTGTTTGGGGGTGGGATGGGGGTGGGACACGCAGGTGCACTGTGTCCCAACTGTCCCATGTCACCCCGTCCTGGGCCGTCCGTTCGCCGAGGAGATGGCTTTTCATGCACGTATAATTAAGCCACCATTAATTCACCGTTGCTGGCATTGCATGATTGATCTCTTAATTGAAACATTCTAGGAGACGGAATGAAAAAAGTGGAGACGAAATTATTCCTCGCAACACCAAGAAGGTTTCGTTAAACACCGAAAGCTGTCACTTAACGCTGGCATGAGTGTAGCACACGCGTCTGCTCTCAGACCAGATATTCTGCAGGTCAATCGCGATTCGCGCATGTGGATCTTTTGCAGCACACTTAAAATTAACTTCCGAGTTAAACTCCTAGACCGATCAGGAACGACATATTCTGAGAAGAATTTTGTTACACTTCTGTCCTTCTTAGGCGCAGCTGCATAATTATTGAGTAGACTGTCAATCACTGACGATGGCAGGATCAGGCGTGCGAGGAAGACGACTCGTGGTGCCGTGACTAAGAAAGCGAAGTCGGTATAATACCACACATGCAGCGAGGCTAGTAAGATTTTGGTCTTTTAATGAAGTGAAGAGGCGAGGCCAAAATATTTAATAAACAAAATGCAGACATAACTCATATGCATATACACATGCAGTCATGCACACATGTATGCATGCATGTGTGAACTTAAATATATATATATATATACATTATACATGCGTGCATAGGCCTACATACATACATATAATACAAACATGCATACATACATCAACACACACTTACATACATACATACATACATACATACATACATACATACATACATACATACATACATACATACATACATACATACATACATACATACATACATACATACATACATACATACATACATACATACATACATACATACATACATACATACATACATACATACATACATACACACATACGTACGTATGTATA